>CM028138.1:669447500-670162500 GCA_016271365.2 Neoceratodus forsteri | reverse complement strand
GCAGAGTCTTTCAGATGTTTGATATGAAAAAAATAATTTTTGGGCAATGACAGAAGAATCTTCCTTTATGAGCTGAAATTCTTCCTTCGCATAGCCTCCATATTGTTTTTAACAAAAAAAAAAGTTTAAGCCTATAAAACTAATGCATTCTCAAAGAAACAAACATCGGAAAGTAGATAAACAGCACCCACTTAATTAGATTCTGGTGTTGGGTTTCTGAAAATATGCCTGGGAACATTGTTTCTGGGCACCTGAAAATCCTGGGTGCCTGTTATAGTGAGAAGAGTCATTCACCTGCGTTCTCAATATAAGAATGATACATATACATAGATACATAGACAGTGTCGGCAGATAAGGGCCTATGGCCCACCTAGTCTGCCCATTTGAGCTTGTAAGTTCAGTTTGTTTTCCTAGAAGTCTATTTCCCCTTACCCCTGACCTCTAGAATTCCTTTATGTCTATCCCATGCATTCTTAAATCCCGTGATTGTTTCAGCTCCCACCACTTCCTCTGGCAGGGTGTTCCACTTGTCCACCACCCGTTCTGTGAAGAAATTCTTTCTCATGTTTCCTCTGAATCGTCCTCCCTCCAACTTCATCCCATGCCCTCTAGTCCTGAAACATCTTTTTCGCTTAAAAATAGTGTTTCCTGCACCCTGTTCCTCCCTGTAAGATACTTGTATGTCTCTATCATATCCTCTCTCCCTCCTCTCCTCCAGGAGTACATGTTCAGTTCCTTCAACCTGTCTTCATAGGACTTGTGATGCAACCCATGCACAATCTTTGTTGCCCTCCTCTGAACCTTCTCTACCCTGTCTATGTCCTTACGTGGGTATGGTCTCCAGAACTGTACCACTGTACTCAGGTGGGGCTTCACTAGTGTCTTGTATAAGCGAATTATGACCTCCCTTTTCCTGCTGGTGATGCCCTGCCTATACATCCCAGCATCCCTATTTGCTTTACCTGCTGCCTTGTCACACTGTTTCCCTACCTTGAGGTCATCAGAGATGATAATCCCAAGATCCCTTTCCTGCTTGGTGCATGCTATATCCTCACCCCCAACTGATATATTGTGCCAGGGTTTTTGTGCCCCATATGCATTATCTTGCACTTCTTTGCATTGAATTTCAACTGCCAAACCCTTGACCATTCTTCAAGTTTCTGCAGGTCCCTTCTCATTCTGTCTACACCCTCTGGTGTGTCTACTCTGTTACAGAGCTTTGTGTCATCAGTGAACAGTGAAATTCTGCCTTCTAGATCCTGTGCAATGTCACTGATGAAGATGTTGAATAGGACCGGTCCCAGCACTGATCCCTGTGGTACCCCACTGGTCACTCTTCCCTCTGTGGAGTGACAGCCATTTACCACCACCCTGTGTCCTGCCACCCAGCCAGTTACCTACCCACCACACTACTGTCCTGCCCACACCCATATTCCCCAGTTTGTGTAATAGTCTTCTATGTGGCACAGTGTCAAGGCCTTGCTGAAGTCCAGATAGGCCATGTCCACTGCCCTCCCTGATCCACCTCCCTAGTCACCCAGTCAAAAATTCAATGAGGTTGGTCTGACATGACCTCCCCTGGTGAAACCATGCTGCCTTGGGTCCTGTAGTCCATTGACAAGCCAGATGTTCCACCAATCTCTCTTTCAGTAGTGCTTCCATGATCTTTCCCACTACAGAATGGTGGGACTTTCTTGAATTCAGAAGCTGCAGCTGATGTCCTGCTGCCAGCTTCAGCTGTAGTAGTGTGCTGGCATCCTGTGATATCTGTTTCTCTCTCTTATGTCTGTCTGTCTGTCTGTCTGTCTGTCTGTCTATCTATCTATCTATCTATCTATCTATCTATCTATCTATCTATCTATCTATCTATCTATCTATCTACCTGTCTGTCTGTCTGTCTGTCTGTCTATCTGTCTGTCTGTCTGTCTATCTATCTATCTATCTATCTATCTATCTATCTATCTATCTATCTGTAATGCACTTCCCCCCTTTTTCTACTGGCAGCTTATCAGCAAGGCAACTTCCACCACAACAACAGGTATACCACTGGCATTAGGGCCACCCCTGGCTCGAGCATCTAGGAGGCAGGGGAGTGCTACAAAACAACATTTCTATATCTATCCAGGTCCAGAGGAGAGGTGCCAGGGCTGTGGTGTGTCTCCTATTTATAAGGCCCCAGGAACTCACACAGGTCACTCAGAGATGGAATGTCCACAACCAGAACACTGGGATTTTACTGTATGGATTTTATTTCTGAAAGAATTGTAAGAGAAAAAAACAGTGGTGCCCCAGGGCTTGTAGCTGTCTGAACAGATGACACGTTTGTAGCAGGTAAAACATTTCAGAACTCTTTCTTGCAGTACTGAGATTTCTCAAAAGAACACTTCCCATGGATGTCCATCCCTTTGTTTAGGGATCTCTGGACTTACCAGTGCATTTATAGTGGTTGTTGCCATAGCACTAAATTCGGAAGCACCACTAGGTGAACTGAGTTAACACCTCTGACCCTATCTTTTAATCAGTTAGTTCCTTGAAACCCAAAGTGAGGGTCAACTTATTCTGACTTAAGCTAGACTCTCTCTGCCATTACATTTTTGGAAAACTGGATTCTCTAGCCACACATGGGCCAAAGGAGACATCCTTACCACAATTATTTGTGCAAGGGTTCTGAGCCTGCCTTTAACCTAGTTGGACTCTTGCGAGCACCAGCCAACCCACTGCTGAACAACACATGAATCTTGTGCTTACAGCATGTTGTGCCCCAAGACATTTATTAAAACACTTGAACTCCACAGTTCTCATCACAAATCCATAGCTTTATGTTTGTAATACCACAGTCTACATTCTGGGCAGTTCTGTTAGTTCTCACACTCTTTTGAAGATTTGCCCAAAACTACTCACTGAACCTTCAGTCTCCTTTACTTCTGCTGAGCAGTTTTTAACTCCTCAGGGCTTCGCAGGATCTGGTAGCTACCATGTCCCACAAAACCAGCCACTGGTTACAGTACTAGGGTGGAAAATAACAAACTGAGGGTTCTTCCCTCTGACAAGTGGCCTTGGCAGAGCACCACTTGCCTGTAGAACTTTCAACTCCCAGCCTCAACTTCAGACTGACTCACAGAAGACAAACTGCATCAGAGCACAGAGGTTTATGCTGCTCTGAGAGTTCTAAATTACATTACATCATCTCCTGCCCCTGCAGAGTTAAGCAGGTGATAATGCAATGTATTGCAGACAGTTGTAACCCTCTGGAACTGCCCAGGTTCCCCTTCCTGATCTAAAACTGATGGGATCATAGTAACCCCAGGAACTAGCTGGCTAAATCTCTCTATCTCTCTCTCTCTCTATCTTTTTCTTTTGTTAAATGGACCAGGGTGCTCACCCATGGTACTTCTCTTACTCCCTTCCCTCCAGGTTGCCTGCTCCACTTTGTAATTATAAAAAAATAACAGCAGACCAGGGTACCCACCCCCAGTACTACTTCTTTCTGCCCTCTCTCCTCCAGGTCATCCCCCCAAAGAAAAAGGTGGTGGCACCAGGGTGCCCACCCCCAGTGCTGCCGAAGATCATCCCCATAGTGGGATATCCATTCCCCAGTGTTAGCACTGTCCCCATACAATTATTTATCTTTTTTTCCTTATACCTGAAAAAAAGAAAATGGTCCATTGGTGATATCACCTCCCACCCACCCCACCTTGACCCCCACTGAGCTTCAACACCCTCCACACACACACACACACACACACACACACACACACACACACACACGCATGCACACTCACACACTCACCTGAACTGCTTCCACAATGTGTTCATCTGTATTCTCAATATGAGAACAATGAGACTTTCATGAAATGTGAAGCCACAGCAGGAGCTGTCTGCCAGATTTAATTACACCAGTGAGCTGCTGACCCCTTGATCTGTCTGTGTTCACTATCTGTCTGTCTATCAGTCTATGTGTGTGTATGTATGTATTATATGTCTGTCTGTCTGTCTCTCTGTCTATCTATCTATCTATCTATCTATCTATCTATCTATCTATCTATCCTTCTACCTATCCTGTTTTTGTTTCATGGATCAGGTGCCCACTCTTGGTATGGCTTCTTTCTCCCCTCCCTTTCAGGTTGCCCCCAATCATTTTTCTAAAACTAGAAGAGGATCAGGTGACCACCCTTCTACCACTTCTTTCAATATCCCCTTCCATTGAGGTCATCCCTCCCACAGAAAAATAGGTGGTGGCACCAGGGTGCCAACTCCCAGTGACACCAGAGAGTTTCCTGACATTGGCATTCCCAATCCCCAGTGTTGGCTTTTGTCCTCCAGCAATAAAGAAAACATCCCACATTGATCTTTTATTTTTTTTGTTCTATCTGCAAGAAAGAAAATGGTCCATCAATGCTCTGATGTCCCCAAACACCCCCATCCACCCCATCATGACCCCCCACTCAGCACCCAACACCTCTCTCACACCCTCACTCACCTGAACATGTCCCACAACATAGATCCATCCTCTAATTGAAGACAAGTCTTGCTGCTGGAACCAGTGACTGCAGTATGAGAACATAAGGTGAGTGTGGTTAAATATATTTCAATGGCCCTCCAAGCAATTGGTCCAGGATATGGAAGCACTTGTACTGTATGATACATTGGGACCTTTACTTCTTTATGCAGTTTCAGATAAACCACAACCTCTATTATACCCCTGCCAAATTGTATAGGATGGGCTGTTTGCCAGTGGATACCTGCACCAAATGCGATAAGGAAAACCTGGTACTTTACTGCATATATTATGGTCGTTTGAAACTGTAGCTCCTTTCTGGATAGCTATTCAGAAAAGACTTGACCCCTTGTTAGGCCTAGACCAAAAATTTAATCCTGCAGCTTGCATTATAGGAGAGCACACAGACCAGCTGGTTGGTAATCAACGCTTCCACATGGCACTTATATCAGCTTGTGCCAAAAAGTGATCTTAAGATACTGGAAAGACCAGATCACTCCAAGTTATATAGAATGGTACAGGGAAATTATGTTTGAAACATAGAAACATAGACTTTGACGGCAGATAAGGACCACTTGGCCCACCCAGTCTGCCCATTGCCCTACCTATTGGATAAGCTGCAGATTCTAGTTAACCAACAGCCTACTTCCTGCAACCCCCCACGATAATTGCCTTATGTCTGTCCCTGCATGTTTGCCCTACAGGCTTGTAAAATGGATCCAATTATACAGGTTCCTGGTTGGTAATTCTCAGTAATTCAATAAAGCCACCACTCTGTTTCTTTGCCAAATTAGTTGTCATTTATTGAGATAGTCTCAGGTAGCCTGCTGCTACCCGGGTGTACCTGATACAATTTAAACTGGTGATCACTCAAATTACTGATTACCTGACCAAACACAACATCCTCTTCCCGGAACAGCACGGTTACCATGCAGGTCACAGTACCAGCACTGCTTCAATTGAGTTTTCAAATTTCCTACACTCCTCCCTGGACTCTGGCTTCCTAGCCAGGGCAGTGTTCGTTGATCTCTCAAAGGTCTTTGACACTGTCTCCCAACCCCTCCTGCTGGATGGCCTCAGCCACACCGGCTTCTCTACTGGGCCAGTCTCCTGGTGCACCAGCTACCTATCTGCCCACTCCCAGTGTGTTAAAATCAATGTGACTTTTTCCAAAACATGTCCCATCCACTCAGGTGTTCCCCAGGGTTCCATCCTGGGACCACTACTCTTCTCGCTCTACCTTAACACCCTGCCCAGTGCATGCACTAGAAAAATTCTGCTGTATGCAGATGATGCCATCATCTTTGCCACCCACCACAACCCCATCTCCCTACAGGACACTTTACAACTACCCTTTAATGATGCCGAAACTGGTTTAAAGAGCATAGACCTGTCATCAATCTCAAAAAAACTAAAACTATGCTCTTTGCCCACCCCAAAACAAAGCCAGCAACTTCTCACTCCACATCCTCCCTAGATCCAAACAACCTCTTGAACAAGTCCGCTCATACAAGTACCTTGGGGTTTCCTTCAACCCAGCCCTCATCTACCACACCCATATTGATGCTCTTGCCTCAGCTACCAATGTGTAGCTAGGTATCCTGTACCACTACAAAAATTGTCTCCCCCTGATGCCCTCCAACTAGCAGTTACATCCTCAATAGTGTCCCTTGTGGACTATGGCCTGCCAGTATACAGTGCTGCGGACTCGACTGCCCTCAATAAAATTAGCCTCATCCTGAATAAGGCTTGTAGGCTAATTACGGGGGCCACCAGGCTCACTCATACTTGCCCACTCTATGACATGGCAATACTGCTTAACCTGGATGAATGACTTAGATACCAAACCTGCCTCATAATGAAAAAAACTCTTCTTGGGCTATCCCCTCCCAGGCTGACAGTATCCATCCACCAAGCCCAACCCATGGTTCAAACTCGAACCTCCTGCAAGGCCACCCTACTAATCCTTAGATCCAGGACTACCCATGGACAGAGGTCCTTCTGTTACAGAGCTCCTTCCTGGTATAATACACTCTCTACCTCCATCTCTGACACCCCCACAATCTCCTGCTTCTAAACTGCACTTCAGAGCCAGCTATTTAATACACGTAGCTGCACTTGTCTCTAAGGTGGCACAGCTCACTATGCTCTGACAAAGCTCACTGAGTGGCTCCTCACCCCACCACACCCTAACCTCGCCCTGTCGCCCACTGAACTATTACCACCTTGCTGTTTCTGCACATTACCATGTGCAAGTATATGCCATTGTAAGTTAAATGTTTCTCCCTGTACAAATGATTGTAACTGCATGTGATTGCCAAACTTGTAACCTCTATGATGTAACAAAAAGTTGTAATGTATTTGTCCTCAATGTGACGAGGTACCTTTGGAAATGAGCCTCTGGCTCAAAGGTTGTAAACTGATGTACAAATAAATAAAAAAATAATCTTACAGCCAATGGAACAGTCCATTGGGGTGTTTCTAACATGCAATCTAGACAGCTAGTAATATTTGCATTACAAGGCTACAGAATTTCAGAGACACATGAAACCATATATCTCTGGATCCCTTGAGCAATCTATGGATAGTCTTAGACTGCATCTTCTCGAAGGTATGCTGGACATAGCCATAGGTCCCATATTTATGTGTAGGAAGCTTAGAAAAAAATTGCAAGGCTGGAATTTCCCAAAAACGACCTCAGCAGTTTTAAACACAGACAATATGTCATTCAACAAGTCATAATACTTGAGTTCAAAAAGATACATTGGCCATAAGATACCTTGGTCATAAGATACTTTTGACACTTTGCCAAGACATATGGTCATTCTTAAATGGAAAAACAAGTAATCGGGGGGGAAGGTTTATTTATCAAAAATACTTACTTCAGGATACAGAAAACATGTAAGGAGATGTGACTGTTTTAAAAATACTCAGCTTACAGATAAAAAACCAGACAGTGGCCAAATTGGGGAACTCAATTATCAAGGCCAGCCGTGGTTACTAGCAGCTGCATTCTTATCTTAGCTGTAACCTTTTAAAAAGACATGTTTTGGTACACAATATTTTCTGCTGAATAGGGCAATTCCAAGTTAGACCTCTGCTTTGAGCTTCTTGAATTATTTCATTTTCTTCATTTCAACCATTAACCTTTTAAAGTCTTACACATGCATGCACATTAACTGACATGGTGGTATCATTCATTTACTTAGCCACTTGGAGCCATTGGCTAGCCATACCTATTAATTCACATGTTGGCATCATTTAGTTATTTATTACTCATTTGCAGCCTTTACACTAGCCATTTTACACCTTTCTATCTTTTCAACCTCTTGGTTAGCCAATTATATATTGTTGATAAAAGTTTTGTCACTGGTTACTAAAACCTTGGCCACTGGTCACTAAACTTTGGCCTTTGGCCACTTTCAACAGGCTGAGAGAATGATAATGAGAATGTCTAACAACCATCATAGATTCCAGAGGATGTGGGAACCCTTATATACTATTCTATCTATGCATTAAAAAGTATGGCAATAGTAGGTGATGAACACTTTATAACTCTCTGGCGGTAGGATGGTGGAAGGTGGGGAGGTAGTGGAGGGAGGGGGGGCAGAGGTAGAGTAGGTATTGTATTGCTACATAAATTGTATTGGTTGGATTTCATGTATGGATCTCATGTTACATGTTTATTGAGTGTGGATAATGTATGTTGTGTCATGCTCTCACCTCAAACCAAATAAAGTATATTAAATATTAAAAAAGATGTATTTCAATGGGAGTTTGAACTTTTATTCATAAGTTTGTCATTTTTTTACATTTTCACACCAGATTTTCAGCATGGCCTTTTTGGGACCCTACCTCATGACCAATGGTGCTAAAATTACACAAATCGATCCCAGAATGGGATTTTGCTGATGCTGTGCAAAATCACCTTTCAGGTGGGTTTTAAAATTGTTTCCACCTTTATTCATGAGGTGGGGTCATAAAAGGCTATGTTGTAAATCTGTGGTAAAATATTAAAAACAACAAGTTATGAGCATACACTGAAATTTTTACACTGCACTCATAACTTTGATAATTTTCTAGTTTCAGGGATGTAGATATGGTGTACTAGCCACACTTTGGCAGCCCTGGTGACCTTCTTCTCTACGCTGGTGACACGGTGGTGCTTTTCTCCAGTCAACTTGTCCCACATTGCCCAGCGCTAGCAACCTTTAAGACAACTTCTCAGCTGTTGAGGACTGGTTCGCATGATACAAACTGATCCTGAACTATAAAACAAAATTCATGCTCTTCACAAGCTCCCACCACAGACTTAAATCATCCATGCAGTCAATGCTTAACAACCATAATGCCCCTATTGAACAAAGTTCAGACCTTCAAATACCTCGGGGTTAATCTCAACAGTGCTTTGTCTTTCTCTGAACACATCAATGTTGTCTCCAAGGTGGCCAACTACAGATTAGGGTTACTGTATAGGCACAGAAAAATCATGACCTAAGAAGCACTCCTGACTGCAGTTACCAGCTCCATACTCTCAATAGTGGACTATGGTCTAATCATCTACAGTGCTGCTGTGGACTCTACCTTTAAGAGAGCTGGTACTGCCATCAACAAAGCCTGCCATCTGGTCATGGGTGCCCATAACTGGATGCATACCTGTGACTTATACTCCATGACAAGGTGTTTGAACCTCAGAGACAGGATCAAGTAATACACATGCTTATATGCAGAGAAAATCACCATGGGCCTAACCCCCAAACTCCCTGCTCCTCCTTCTCCTCACATGTGCCCCTATACTGTAGCACAAGGAGTGCATCTAGACATGCCTCCACATCCCCTTCTGTCGTACCACACAAGCACAATGATCTTCAGTTTCTGAGCTCCCAACTGTCTCAACAGTCTCCCACAAGATACACTAGACATACCCAAGCTTGGTCCTTTCACATTTCTCCTGAGACAACACCTGGTTGCACGCAGCCATTGTGACTTCCCTGCATAGCCCACATCCTGCCCTATCTTTTGGGCCCTCTCGTGAAACTAAGGGCTTGCCCCTTGCCCGGTACAATCCTTCTAACAACAATGCCAACCTCAGGCTGCCCATTTTGCATGTTTGCAGACCAGCTAGTCTCCTTATGATTTCCTGCTGTTTTGCACTTTACTTATTTGTATACACTTATCCTATTCTAGGTTACTCTCCAATTGCACCATATGTTACATATGTTTCTAGCAATGGTACATATGAACCTATTATACCTATTTTAGCTCACTGTCTAATGTACCAAATTTCACATGTAAGTCTCTTGATATATTATAGAAATCTATGATACCTCATTGTTTTTCACATGTTTTGACATGGAACCTACAGCATGTAAAAGAGTCCTCTTTAGTGTGACTACCCCCCCCAGCTCCCTCTCTTCTTCTCCGTGGCAACCCCCCAGGGGCCTCTACTCTAGCAGGGCTCCCCTCCATGTGTCTTTGCCCTCTTCTCCTCTCTCTGTCCTCCACTGTGTCTTTGCCATCCTCTCCTCCCTCTGTCCTCCACTGTCTCCTAACCTATACATGATGAATTACCTGTATATGTATATAGCTCTTGTTATCTAAGTCTTGCTCCAGTTACCTAATGTTCTTGTACTTAAAAATAGTTTGTTTCAGTGTCTGCTGTGTTATGAAATGATCTTGAATGCTGTAAATGAATTTGTCCTCTTTGTCTAGGACTGTCTTGCAAATGAGCTTGCTCGATGATGTAACTGCCTGATTAAATAAAGTTTGATTGATTGATTGAGTCCCTGACTCATAGGTAGTGTAATCAGAGAACTCAATAAATAAATAAATATTCATTTCCCTTTAAGAAGAGGCAGGAAAGTCTTTAAGCTGGATCCTCCCACCCACCTGGGTGGTATCCTCCTCAGCACTGCCCCGTGGCATCAGATCTTCCTTTCCACTGGAAGTGTCAGGTTCCCCCCACCACAGCTCTATGCTAGGTGTAGGTCCTGTTTCAACAAAGCACTTTTTTTGGTCTTTGAGAACTTCATTTTTATGTTGCTTGCATGCATGTGCAAGAAACACAGTGCCATCATCGGGTTTTTCGGAGGTGTGTCAGCATCTTCAATTCAGTCAGTGTGTTTGCAGGTGCGGCCCCAGTTCTCCAATCACTGCTGGAGCTGTCTATGACAGCAGTTGAAAATGCAGTGGCATACAGTTGAAAGGGAGAGCTACGCTTCAGTGAGCAGTGATAAGATCGCTTGCTCATGCGCGCTCTCCCCCCACCACACACACATACATACTGCCACAGACAGACAATTGATGCAAGGCACTTCAGTTGTAATCTAAATTGTTAGACCTTTATATTATATCCAATTGCATGACTATTGCTCTGCTCTGTGACAATTTGTCTGTTCCTTGTGTTTCTTGCACTTCATTTTAATAGAAAACACTGTTCTCACGTTTGCTAAACACATTAAACACTGATACAATGCATTGACGTAAAAGTCTGGCTATTATTTACCGCAATCCGAGCGCAACTACACCCCCAAAGTGACCCACACAGTTACAGTTTAATACTAACATACTAAAATGCCAGCAGAATAGGCCTAACGGTCTTTTGTGTCTGCTCGTTTGGTCAGCCCCCACCCTGGGTGCTGACCTTGCTGCCCCCCTCGCCTTCTCTGGCTTCTCCCTTCCCAGTTCCGGATATTCTTGCTGCATTGGATTTTGCTTCCAGAACCCTTCCCCTGTACCTGTCCCACCCCCTCTTGAACCCCTCCACTGTCTCTGCCTCCACCAGCCCCCTAGGCAGTGCATTCCATGGCTCCACCACCCTCTCAGTGAAGTAGCACCTCCTCCTTTCTCCCTGAATCTTCCCCTCCAGCTTCCACCCATGCCCTAGTGGCCCCCTCCTCCTTCCTTCAAAGCACCCTGACTGTTCCTCCCTATTTACCCTCTTTCATGTACCTGAAGACCTCTATCATGTCCCTCAGTCCCTTCTCTCTTCCAATGTGTACATATTTAGCTCTTCGAACCTCTTCTCATAGGTCCTGTCCCCCAAGCCCCAAATCATTTTGGTTGCCCTCCTCTGGACCCTCTCCAGGAGCTTAATGTCCCTCTTTAAGTGTGGCCTCCAAAACTGCACGTAGTACTCAAGGTGCGGCCTCACCAAGCAGTTATACAGTGGGAGTATCACTTCCCTCCTTCTGGAGGTGATCCCCCTAGCTATGCATCCCAGCATCCTGTTGGCCTTGGCTGCTGCCCTCCTACAAGTCTCAGAGTTGTTCTTCTTGGCATCCACCACCACCCCCAGGTCCCTCTCAGCCATTGAGACTTGTAGCATTCCCCCCCCAGGGTGTACACTTGGCCGGGTTTCTGGCCCCCAGGTGGAGTACCTTGCATTTCCCTGCATTGAACCTCAGCTTCCACTTTCTAGACCATCTTTCCAGAGCCTCCAGGTCCCACTGTAGGGCCACCCTCCCTTCCTCCCCATTCACCACCGCCCCCAGTTTCGAGTCATCCACAAAGAGACTCATCTCACTCCTGATTCCTGTCCTTATGTCAGAGACATAGGCGTTGAACAGAAGGGGCCCAAGGACTGATCCCTGTGGGACCCCACTAATGACCCTCCTTGGGGATGAGACTATCCCGCCAACTACAACCCTCTGGGTCCGGTCCTGGAGCCAATTGCCTATCCATCTGATCATCTGGTTCCCCACCCCCATTTCTCCCAGCTTATCCAACAGGCCCTCGTGAGGAACAGAGTCAAATGCCTTGCTGAAGTCTAGAAAGAGGACATCCACTGGTCTACCCAGGTCCAAGGCACTCGTCACCCAGTCATAGAACTCCACCAGGTTTGTCTGACATGATTTTCCTGGGATGAATCCATGCTGTCTATCATCCAGGTGCCCTGACTTATCCAGGTCATGGTACATACATGGTACACCCATTGCAGTGTCAAAAGTTATTTGCTTACCCGGTGAGTGCATGAGGTGCACAGGACAGTTTGCTGATACAGATGCTAGTGTCAAGGCAGGTTAGTGGTGATAAGTGTCTAGCAGAGGCAAACGGTAAAGTTTAGAGGTTGCCTCGAGTACAGACTTCGAAAACGCTTCAGTGTCTGTAACTCCCAAGAGTTCAGCCCCAAACCGCAAGATCCACTTCCTGAGCATTAACAGGAGGTTCTGCAATGCACAGCAGCACCTTAGTCAGGGGGCCAGCTCAAACGAAATCCCTAACTCGGTGGTTTCAGCAAACTGTCTGAGACGTGCGAGGAAAGACGCTCCGCGAGGTGAGATGAGACATACCCTGCAGCTCGTATCTCTTTTGCAGGGCTGCTGTGAAGAAATGACCGAGAGCTGTGATGTACACAGCAGTAATCCTGAAGTTCCGGAAGTAGAACAAATCAGAGATTCAAAACACAGATTTTCACTGAAGCTGTTAAAAGAAATACTGCTTGCAACAAGTCACAAGTGCACCTCAGATGTACACAGCCTGGTGGACTCCCAAAAACAGAGATTCTGGGTTAGCATTGGACTGGGCATGTAATAAGTGAAGTAATGAGAAGTGTTGATTTTAGGACCGCCCCCACCACACACACACACACACACACACACACACACACACTAGTTTAATGTAAAGATGATACAGAGGCATTCGAAGGTTGATGGGAACTTTAGTTCCAAATGCAGCTTCAGGCCGTTCAGTACGCCCAGCGATACTGAAAATACCTTGGAACTAAATCAGTTAGGATTCACTCATTTCCCTCAGCATTTAGGTAATATATAAATTTGGAAGATGTGGGCAAGGTTTGTGAAAAACAATGATTTCAACTATGGGTGCAGCCCGCAACCAGAAGAGTTTCTAGTGCTGATTCATCCAGGTTTGTGGGGTTTTTTTTTGCCTGTTTCAAAAGCACATACTAACATATCTATGAACCCGGGATTGACAATATGAGGCTTTGCACAGGAGAAGGCCATCAGGCAGCTAAGGGACTGCGGAGTTATCATTTTAGCTGATACAGTGACAGCCAGATGGCCTGCACTGAATATGGCCTTTCTTTTTTGGTATATTGCAGTAGTATACCTAAACCATTCCCAGTGACTTCGGGGAAATATGAATCACCTTACAAATGTTTCACTTTCAAGCACACTTGCATTTATGCCTTTTTCAGCTGCATCAATATGTGGTAATACTGTGTAACATCGCTGATTTCGTCACACACTGTATTTCATTTCATTTATTTTTAGCCAGTAGGTGGACTGGGACAATGTCTTTTTCCAGCTAGGACTGATATCGACAAACAAAAAATACATAATATGCCAGTAAATACAACAACGAATACAATGTAACCCGGTTTATCCGAATCTCCGTGTTATCGGACTCTCCGTGTTATCCAAAACTGCCTGCTGTCTCCCACTGTTCCCATCACTTATGCTGTCACGTTGAAATTCACCACAAACATTAATTGCATACTGTATATCAACCATGTTGGCAGGTCTGCTACAGAAACTTTGTTTGTTGATAAAGATGTGAAATCTTGCATTGCTTATTGCTTATCACTTCTTTTTGTAACAATAGCCTTTAGATCCTGTAGCTCCATTTAGCAGACTTGCTCTGTAACTGCAGTTATTCTTTCTGATAAAAGCCACCCCGTTTTGTTCCCATTTTTTTGTTAAACAAAAAAACCTCATTTTTATCATGTCATGAATGAAAGTACCATTAAATATAAGAATAGAGTAAAACATATTTATTTATCCAAAGCGCTGTTAAAACGCGTTGAGTATGCTGCAGGTTTCAAACTGGCTTATTCTTGGCGCTTGCGGTGAAATAGAAGCTGCTGCTTCTGAAACTCCATAAACAAAAGTGTTTGATTTTACTTAAACATAGCCTCGCTACTCATCCCAGGACCGCTTTAGTACATTTGCAATAATTTTTTACTACCATAGCAGTTTGTCACGCTCAAGGAGACTGAGGAAAATAGCGGGGGAGAACTCGAGCTTCAGATAAGCACTCTCGTTCTCTCTTCCATGTTGCAGCAAGCACTCTGTCTCTCTTTCTCTCCCTCGCTGCAATTCTAATAAAGTGATTCTTTCAACTGGCATAGAAAATAGAATGCTTTGTTATGCCTTATGTGTTGTCTTCAATAAAGTACCTGTATACTGTAGATGCAATACAGTACTTTACTTTCGTTCAGTGACATTAGCTTAAAGGTGAGCAGCATTGTATTTTCGGTTATCCGAAACCCCGCTTATGTCCATCTGCATGTTCGGATAAAGGGTTACACTGTAGTTTAAAATGTCGAAGTGCACGATGTATATTAGCATGCTGAATGCTACTGAACAAAGTATTATTTTAAATTACCACATATATTTTAACACTTTGAAATCATCCTGCCCCTTGGTCATGCCCTGTCTGAGAAAGAACCGTCCTCTGCACAGGTATTGTTTCCAACATTGCTTGTTTGTTAGTCTGCAGGGCCAGAGGATCTCCTGTTCCTTTTTTAGTCACAGAAAGATTTATATGGGTGAACTTTAGCTTTTCAAGGCCAGTTGTTATCAGGATTATTTAGGTACCCCATAAAAAACGAACTATACATCATTTATTTCACTTACATTTCTGAGATTTACAGGATTTTTTTTACTGCTAATATGTAGCCGTAGCAGTAAAAACCTTTACTTTTTATACAGGATATAACTGTTAGGGCTGGAAGCCTTGTTTACAAAGTTGTCCCATGTCATATGAAAATAACTTGAAAGACCTGCATCTGGTAGCTATTTCAATATGCTATACACCTGAACAACTCCGTCATTTGCTGATAGAGTTCAATATGTACATTTATGTATGTATCCTATTGAATCAAAACAGCACATACAAGCAAGCAACATTCGGCATTGACAAATGCTTGTTATATATCCTATGTCACTCTGTTCACAAATGGAACGCGAGTACTCCAAAGCTGGTCCCGGCTTCAAACGGCACTCGGCATGCAATCAAAAAATGCAGCACACCAATCCGTACTCTGCATGTGTCTACTGTTCAGGGGTCCAGCATGACCCACCAGCCTGCAGCTTGTGCCAGACCCTTCAGCCCTCCGCTTTGGAGGACTGTGATGCCAATCTCATCCTAGACCGATCTGGCCAGTGGGTCCCTCCTGTTATATCTAAGGATGCCACCTGGCAGTTTCCGTGGTGGCTGGCTCTGCTGCACAGCTTGCTGCCTTTGAAAAGGCTGTGGCCCAGGCTGTTTTGGGCTCTTCTTCATCTGCCTTGGCTTCGGCTTGGGCACCTCATTTACTGGGGTGTTCAGGGACTTGTGTCAGTTCCTTCTGACTCTCAAGGAGGGCAGTTCCCCGGGGTGCAAGTCATGGGACAAGTCAAAAAAGTTTCACCACAGGTTGTGGGATGGAGAGTGGTCTCATTCCTCTCATTCCTGTGCTTCTGCAGGCTCAAGGGCCATCATGCCATTCGCTTCAGCTGACATTTCAACCCTGATCCAAACCACTAACCCCACGGAGACCCAGTCAGGCTTGATGGTTGAGATCTGGGCTTGCCAGCTGGATGAGGTGAACTGGGGGAATAGTGCTGAGAATGTCCTGAAGATGGGGGAGGTGGTCTGGGCAGCTGCAATCTAGGGGTACTAGCTGCACACTTGAGCAGACTTTGATAGACCACGAGATCTGTTTCTGCTGGAAATTTCATTTGTTCATATGAGATTTATCTTGATCCAGCTGACCCGTTGTCAGGGGACAGTGTGGAGGACTCTCTATCCAGGACTCTGGTCCTGGCAGCTCTCTCACAAGGGCCAGTTCAACCTATCAAGATGATTGTCTCTTCTCTGGAGATTACACCTTCGGGGGTCCCTAGGCATCCTTCCTGTTGACCAGCACATAGTTGGTGTCGAGGTCCTAGTCAACATCTTGATCAAGATCTCAGGACTCTTTAACAGGCATCTTCGTCACTCCTCATCCTCTTCCTCATCTTCAGGTGAGGACTGGCTCCACTGTAAGATGTAGCACTAGTACAAGGATCTCATGTGGCAGCAGTGGATCCTCGGCCATGGCCAAATTCCGCAACTGGTCTTGGCCTTCCCTTGGTCACTGATTCTACAGCCTGTGACAGTTTCCCTGGCTCCATCAGCACCTGCTTCACCACCTGTTTAGGTGGAATAGCCACCCCCTCAGCCCTTGCACAGGGCCCCATCCAAGGCTGCATGCCCTGCTACAGGGCTACCTGGGATACTTTTGGTGTAAATCTCACACATGGACAAGCCTTGCAATGTTAGTGGGGAGCCGGGGTTAGGTATGTTTGAGGAGTCCTCAGATTCAGGGGGCTCCTGCATGCAATCCTCCTGGACTATGGAATTCAACTGAGAGTCTGATGGGGACATTTCTTCAGAGCAAAGTCCCTCTTCCTTAAGGGCCCTGCTCCGTTTGATCTCTGAATCCATTGTGATCCCACTGGAACCCATTCAGAAGTGGGCTAAGTATCCCCTTATGAGATCCTGGACCAATATGACTCCTCTAGAGACACCTTCCCAGTGGCAGAGGCTCAGCCTTAGAGCTGTGGCAGTGTCCTACCACCTGCCCGATGCCCTTGGCCCATATTGTCCACATGTACGTGGTGCCTACTGGGTCCTTGCTCAGGTTCTCCGACCATCCTTTGGCAAAAGTTTTTGATCACAGACTCAGTGTTCTGGTGCATGGGCAATGTCAGGAATGTTGACAACTCACCCCAATAAAAAGTCTAAAAAGCTTGATGATGATGCTAAAAAGTTCTGTGCTGCTTTGTTCTTTGGACTTTAGCAGGCAAGTGCTTCCATTATGATGGCTAACTTCTCCCATGCCCTTTTAGGCACATTGAACCAGGTTATTCCCTGTTTTTCTGCTGAACTTCGGCTGGCAGTTAAGCTGGTCCAGGATCAAGGTCAAGCCATGGATAAATAACAGCTCCAGAAGGCTCTGAACATTGGAGATTCCTGTGTCAGGTCCAGGGCAGAAGTGGTGGCCATTTGGTGCCAAGCATGACTGAGGATCTTGACTTTTACAGCTGACATTCAGCACAAATTGATGATCATCCTCTACTTGGGTACCAACCTTTTCAGACCCAGTGTCAGTGGATGTCTTACCCATACTGAGAAGTCTAATGCCATCTTGGACTTTGTTACATCCTCCCAGAAGGATGTTAAGGGGCAGAAACAGCGGAAGATGCCCTTTCAGTTTTGGTCATTTTCTACACCACAATCTCACCCACCGCAGTGGTCTAAGCCCAAACCAGTCTCTTCTGGTGCTAGGAAGCCCAGAGGCTGGAGTTTGGGGGCTTACCCAGTATCTAGCTCCAGAGCTGCCACCAAGTCTGCCCCAGTGAAGGGTTTGGGGGGGTTCCCTTCCCTGCCCATCATATCATGCCTAGGACCTCCTGTGGGGTGTTGGCTTCACCATTTCATTTCCATTTGGCTAGTTATCACCTTGGACCAATGGGTGTTTGAAGTGGTGGGTCATGGGTTGCCTTTGGAATTTGAGGTTGTCCTGAACAGCCAAGCCCATCCCCGATTGGAGGGCATGGTGGCCATGGATATGTTGTCTGCCCTTCAGGAAGACATCACCCAGCTTCTTCCAAAAGATGATATAGTCTATGTTCAGGACTCCATGGCAAGGCTGGAGTTCATCTCTAGATACTTTCTGGTACTGAAACAGATGAGGGGGGTTGGCGTCCCATACTGGATCTGCCTGACCTCAACAAATATGTAAGGCTGTGCAACTTTCAGGTGGTTAGTCTGAATCAGATTATTCTGTCACTGGAGCAGGACATGTGATTCTGCTCTCTGGACCTTCAGGATGCCTTCTTCCACATCCCCACCCATTCATCCTATCAGTGGATCCTAAGGTTCCACTAGGAAGGGGTACTCTGTGAGTTCAAGGCCATGCCATTCAACCTCTCTTCAGCCCCCAGGTCAAATACATGGCAGTCATGGCAGCCTTCCTGCGGTGTTGAGGTGTTCGAGTATACCCTTACCTGGACAACTGACTGAAAGTGGGTTTCTTCTGGGCAGAGGTGGAGTGGTCCAGGGACCTGGCCTTCAGCCTCTTGGTCAACACAGCAAATTGGAACTCAGCCCCTCTTAGGTGATCCAGTTCATCGTGGCAGAACTTAACTCCTTTCAGGCTAAGGCCCACCTCCCAGTGGACAGGGTGGAGTATCTTACCACCTTTGCCTGCCTATTTCAGGTTGTGCAATTGTGCCCTACCCAGGACTTCCTGTGCCTGTTGGGGTGCATAGCAGCTTGTACCCATGTGGTCCAGTGAGTCTGGTGGCAGATGTGCACCCTGCAGTGGGAACTGGCCCATCAGTGGTCTCAGTGCCTTGGTCACCTGGACTAGCTGGTCATGTTGGCACAACTAATGCAGGACACCATCCAGTGGTGCTTGTCCCAAACCATCTGAAGGAAGGAGTCCCATTTGTCCAGCCAGAGCTGAAGGTCACTCTCATGACCAATGCCTCTCTCATTGGGGGGAGACCACCTGGAGAACCACAGAGCCCATGGGCTCTGGAGCCCTGAGAATTCCCATTGTCACATCAACCTGCTGGAGCTTTGTGCAGTGCATCTTGCTTTGATGGTCTTTGCTCCTGTAATGTCAATGAAAATATCAAAGCTACAGAAATTCAGAATACACATAAGGAGCCAGAAGAATTATGGGTCACCCTGGAAACAAGAAATAGGACAGCCATACGAACTAGGGTTGTCTAGAAGCCTTCAGATCAGGGGAATGACATAGACACGTTACTGTTAGAAGATATACAAAACATGACAACTAAAAGGGAGGTTCTGATAATGGGAAACTTCAACATGCGGATACAGATTGGTCAACATCAGCAGGAACATCCACCAGAACTAGACACATAGTGGATTCCCTGCAGGAGGAGGGCCTCAAATAACTGGTACAACAACCCACAAGAGACAGGGCTATCCTAGATCTAGTACTGACTAACAGGGAAAGGATCACAGATCTCCAGGTAGAAGGTCACCTGGGGGCCAGTGACCATAACATGGTATGGTTCAATTTGTCCATTAGAACTAAATCATCCCATTCCAAGGCAAAACTATGGGACTTCAGAGGAGATGACTTTGATAAGATGGCCAACAGAATTAAGCTAGCTCTGGCAAGAAGAAATAAAGGTGAGGGGGTACAGGCAAAGAAGTGGGTAAGCATTAAGGATGCAATACTTGAAGCAACATCCTATTGTGTTAGAAAGAAAAGAAAGAGCAAAAGGAGGAAACCACTTTGGTTCTCAAAAACAGTAGCAGAAAAGGTCAGAGCCAAAAGGCTAGCCTTCAGGAAATATAAGGGAATGCAACGGGATGAAGATAGGGAGGCATACCACACTTCCCTAAGGGAAGCAGGGAAGGCAGTAATAATAATAGTAATAATAATAAATCTTTATTTATATGGTGCCTTTCCATGGCCAAGGTGCCTTACAACGATTACAACAGAAAATCATAAAATAACTCAATATAAATACTTAAAAACCAGATGGTACAGATAAAACCAGTGTGTAAGTTATTCATCAAAAGCTTTCCTCCACAGGTAGGTTTTAAAAGCCTGTTTGAAGCCCTCCACGGTCGCGCACTCCCATTGCTGACGGGATAGAGAATTCCAGAGGGTAGAGGCCACATACATAAATGCTTTGGCCCCAGAAGATTTTAGACAAACCCTTGGAATCTCCAGCAACCCCTCATCAGCCAAGCAGAGCAATCACCCAGGTCAGTAATGGACCAGAAGCTCTTTCAGGTAGTCCAGGCCCTGATGCTACCCTTTTGGACTTCATTGATTCCCCTGAGGTACTTGAAAGTTTCTATCTTAGTCTTGCTTCATATGGCTTCTGATGCAGACCCTGCACCATTTTAGTTGCCCTCCTCTAGACTGCCTCCATCCTGTCTATGACCTTGCAGAGCTGGGGGCTCCAAAACTGCATGCAGTACTCCAGATGGGGTCTCACCAACTGTCTGTACAGAGTGATAACAACTTCCTGTTTTCTACTTGTGATGCCTCTAGCTAAGTAATTCATTCACTGTATCCTTATTTGGTCACTCTGAGTACTTTATACTAACAAAAAGCCTTCTTTGTCAAGCAACCTTGAAAAGCAGGACAGCCACTTCCTCACAGCTCCATCTAGTGGTACACAAAATAAGTACCATGTAATAACCCTCTGCAAAAGCCAGAGGGAACTGTACCTGTACACAGGTCCAAAAACAACTAAAATGGCAAGTCATAAGACTAGCTTGGCTATTACTTATGCTATCAGGGTATATCCACCCCAACCTTGGGCCAAGACTCATTCATCCAGGCCCTCTAACAAAGAAAGGGGTCCTAACCATTGCCTCAATGAACATTTGTAGCCTCATGGCTAAATATGACTCCTTCCAGATTTGGATGGCATATCACAAGCCCAACATCTTATCCATACTGGAAACATGGCTAACCCCAACAGTTCCCAACCTGGCCATCCAATATACTGTACCTCTTTTAGACAGGACAGAACTAGTAAATAGGGGAGTGGTTGCATCGTCTAACTCAGAGATACCCTCCATGGTCACGTGCTACCAACCCCTGGCACCAGTGGAAATTCTCAAATACTACCACAAGTCCAAATTAATTCCTGGGGGAAATACCTCACACTAGTCACTGTTTATGTCCCCCCAAAAGATCAAGCCTCGGGCCTTAAGGGTACTATAGAATACCTCACCAGGCACCGTAAGGACACTGAGATCCTAATGCTCAGGGATTTCAAATTAAACTGGATGATGTCTGAGGTGGCTCCTTATATTGATGCCATCACCTCTATTGAGATGACAGAAATTGTGGACTCCAGCACCAGGATGAATTACTATACTGGAACCAGCTCCTTACTTGACTGGTTAATCACCAACTACCCAGAAAGCAGTGGTGTGCAGTGACCTTTTTATCAAGGCATGCATTTGTAAAAGACCAGGGGTCTGGGGGCTGGCCAGGCCCCTGGAAGGTCTGAGGGTCTGGGGGCTATGACCCCCAGAAGCTATAGGATTTTTAATACTTTGTGGTGCATTTCAGGGCAATTTTGACACATTTTAGAATGTGTATGCTACTGCCACCACTACTCCTTAAAAGGGGATGCAGAGATGCCCTTGGGGTCTCATTGATGCCTGGCCATGTGGTGCAATCCATAGAAGAGTGCTCTGGGGTGATTTCCGATGCCACACAACTCACAACTAACTTTTCAATGTACCCCCCAATTAAATAGAAACTGTTCATATGAAGTACTGGGGTCAACCTTGACCTGTTTTGCACTAGCTAGCAGGACAAGTTGATTCAGAATTGCACTAGCCTGCAGGTGGCTGCACTAGCCCACAAACATAATGGTAAATTTTGATCAGTTATACAGAAAAAAAATGCAAGTCAGGAAATACTCTAATTATTGTATATCTGTCCTGCTTCCACATTGCTTCCACCCCCAGCAGGAAGAAAAACCTGCATGCCATCACAAACAGTGTGCCCCCATTGTTTTGTTCTATGGCCCCCCTTTTTCTCCTTCTGCACAGCCCCCCTCTTTATCAGTCAATCAATCAATCAATTAAGCAAAATATTTATTTTGCCAGGTGGAAGATCATTGAGACAAGCTCATTTACAAGATGGACCTGTGTCAAAATAATTGCCAACAGGGTTAAGACATAACAGGTTGAGTAAACGTACACAACAATTACTTTATTTGGTTTAAAATGGCTGTGAAAATAAAGGGTGGTTTATGTGGGATTATTTTAATGCTTATAGTATTGGAGTGGAGTTTGATTTGGCTAAATGCTGAAAGAAATGAAAGTACTAGGGATATCAGCATCAATCATGCTGTAAGTGGAACTTTTATTTCTCAAATGGTGTGCAAAATTCTACCAAATTGATACCTGCAAATGTTAAGCACTGTATCACCCTAACCAAAAAGACTATGTACTGCATTGGGTATTGTTTTAAATCACTAATTGTAATGCCTCCTTTATTGCTTATTATGTTATTGAATCTGTCAGGTGATGTGGAGCTTAATCCAGGCCCATTGACAAATTGGAACTTGACTTCATATATTCCTCAAGTAGTAAAAGGCCCACAGATAATACATTCGAATGCTTGTAATGTTAATTCAAAGAAACATGAATTGGAGGCTTTTATGGCTCTACATCACCCAGACATATTCTGTATAACAGAGTCTTGGCTGAAACCATCAGTAGATAGTGGACTTTATCAGATTGATGGCTATAAATTACTGTGTAAGGACAGAAATGGTAAGAAGAAGGGGGGAGGAATTTTAATTTATTCCAAAGAAAGTTTAGATGTCTGTGAAAAACCCACAGATTGGCACTCTCAGTCAGAGTGTGAATTATTACAGTTTCATATAATTCTTGGTGGCTGCTATAAGCTTAAGATTTGTACAGTTTATAACCCTCCTAAAACAGCTAGTGGGGCCTAGTTGACTTATAAGAATTTTTAGGTTCTGAAGGTAGATCCGGGGACCTTTTGGTCCTTGGGGATTTTAATATAAATTGGTCTCCTGATGATAATCCAGCACTTGAATCACCTATAATTAATGCAGGGTTTGTGCAGGTAGTTTCTACCTATACTAGAATGTATATGATAAGCAATAAGCATACTACTATTGACTGGCTTCTTACTAATAATTACTCAAAAATAAGAGTTGTGGGTACTCTCCCTGATGTTGTGAGCAAACATTTTGCAGTGTCCTGTATATGGAGGTGTAATATATTAAAATCTCCTCTTAGGTTTATATTGTACAGGAAATTTCCATCAGTAATTACAGAGGATTTGGCTGAACACTTAAATAATATAGATTGGACCAATTCAGGTGTGATCCCTGAAGCAAATTGTGCAGCGGATTACTTTAATAACACTTTGGCCGATGTACAAAATAGATTTTTTCCCTTTAAAAACTCATAGGGTTAGAGGTACAACAAATAAATGGTTAATGCCAGATTTATTTATGCAAATGAAAGAGAGAGATTCTGCCTGGAGGTGTTATAAAAGGCAAAAGATAGATTTAAATTTTAATAATTATCGGTGTTTGCATAATTTATGTAAGGTGAAAATTAGACTGTGTAAGTCAGTGTTTTATTTAAAGAAACAGCAGAATAATTTGCACAATGCTAAGCAATTTTGGTCTGCAATTAAGGAGTTGACTGCTCCAAAGGTTGGTGCCGCACCAAATCAGATGAATGTTGATGGGAATCTAATGTCTGATTCATCTACTATTGCTGAAGCTTTTTTGTGACTAAATTTACTGATTTTTCTACTTGTGTTAAAGATTCTTCTTCTTTACATTCTCAGGGCCATTTATATCATAAGGTGAATTCCTTTTCTTTTTATTTCCGGCAAGTTAGGCTTAGTGAGGTCCTGAGGTTATTAAAACAATTGCCTGTAAATAAAAGTACTGGACAGGTAAACTTGAAGTAAGATTCTTGAGACTTGCAGCTGAGTATATATATATATACATATAGATATATATATATATACACACATATATATATATATATATATATATATATATATATATACCCTTAACTAAAATTTTTCATTTATCCTTGATTACGGGTGAATTTCCTTCTTCTTGGAAAAATACAATCATAAAACCTGTGTACAAGGGTGGATCAGTAAATGAGTTGGATGGTTACCGTCCTATTTCTGTCTTACCTATATTGGGAAAATTGCTTGAAAAAATTGTGAATCATCAAATGGTGGAGTTCCTGGACTCCACAGGCCTCCAATCCCCTGCACAGCATGGCTTTAGTAAACATCATGGTACAGGTATGGCCTTGGTAAGATTCACAGACTATGTTGGTAGAGCATTGGATGGTGGTAAGCTTGTTAGAGCTGTGTTTGTGGATCTGTCCAAGGCCTTTGACTTGGTAGACCATTGCTTGCTGCTCTGGGGGTAGGAGGACCTCAGAGTCAGGGACTCTCCATTGAAATGGTTTAGTAGTTATTTAACTGAGCGTCCATTACAAGTTAGCTATCAGGGAGTTCAACCTGGGAGTAAAATGATGAAGGTAGGGGTACCCCAGGATTCCATCCTGGGGCCCTACTTTTTTCTGTATTTATAGATAATCTTCCAAATTATTTGGTATTGACTGAGGTTTTGATGTATGTGAACTATATTATTCTTTATACTAGTTCACCATTAGAGGACAAAATAAAATTAAATTTGATTTCTAGTTTCCAAGCATTGGATATGTGGTTATGCTCTCATTGTCTTCTTTTAAATATAAAGAAGACAAAGATTATGCTTTTTGGATCAAAGTACAGGTTCAATAGATGTAATCCTTTAGAGATTGTAAGTTATGAGGGTGTTTTTTTGGAGTAGGTTTTTCAATTTAGGTATTTAGTACTCATTTTAGACCCTTGTTTGTCTTATTCATTACATATTAAAACCATCTGCAGAAATATTAATCAAAGGTTGGAGGCGCTCTTTAAGTTGTGTGACTTATTGTCCAGGGAGGCCAGATTTGCAATAAGTCAAAATGTGTTGTCAATTTTGAACTATAATGCATTTTTATTTGTGAATTTGGCTAAGTCCAATGTTTCATTGTTGACAACATTTCATGCTATATGTAGGTTTACATTAAAGTTGCCATATAGAACACATCATTGTGATTTATATCTGGCAACATCTTGACTTCCCTCTCTCTATATTCTCAATACAGCTTGAGTTGTTTAGTTTATAATACCTGTTGTTTGGGTGCAGCTTCTCCTTTGTCTTCATTATTAAATGTTAAGATATCCAATAGAGATTTATGATCTAATGCTTCTGTTATATTAAATATTCCAAAAACGAAATCTAGGTTAGGTGAGCAGGCATTTTCTAATTTTGCTCCAGTACTTTGGAACAAGATCCCATGCACTTTACAACATACTGCGGGAATTAATGCTTTTAATGCATCAGTGAGACAAAATTTTTTAAGTTTAGTGGTGTGTAATTATTATTAAATCATTATTTGTCTGTAAATTGTTACATTTGTATGATTATATTGTATTGTGCGAATGTTTTTTTTTTGTGTATTACATCTTGACTGTAGTATAGATTATGGTCCCACTGTTGCATTTGAAAAAGGGCCTTGGCTCATATTGTTTACCCAGTAAACAAAAGTTTAAGTAAATAAAATAAATACACAGTAATAATAACAACATGATAACATATAACCATCGTATGTGACAAGATACTTGCACCAGAACATAGCAATAGGTTCAACAGGAGGTAGTGCCATTTAAATACAATTGCATGGATACAGATATATGGACTTATGGTAATGAGCTAAAGTTTATACAGTAAACATCATTGGAGGAGTCATAGTGAGCAGGAGTGGCAGTTTCTCTAGCGTCAAAGTGCGAAGAAAATTGAGATGTAAGAGTCCTTTGATAAGTACTGTAGGCATGTCCTGGCAAGTGGGGTGGGAAGGGGAGGGGGGTATAGGAAGTGGGAAGGGGAGGTCAGACGAGATAAGAGAGGGTTGGATATGATGGCTTAGGGAGGAAGGACATCAACCCAAACCACATGCACATGTTCAGCACAGACAGATCTCCAATGTGTCTGGATTGCAAAGTGGGGGAGGGAGCCCTTTTTGCATATATTACGACCATGAAACAAAGTCCAACCATTTTGAGGGGGGTGGTACACAGACTTAAGGAACTTGTGCTGGGTTGAGGGCTACTCGATTCCCCAGTAGAATTCCTGCTGGAGGCTGATAACTTACAGCCCACTCCTACATCTGGAAGGAGACTGCGGGACCTAGCTCTAGTGAATGAACCAAAAACATTGTACAACAGTAGTTTAGTAATGACACACTCTCTATTGCTTTATGGGGCAATCATTTGTTTACATGTTGTAAATTAGAGAGGACTCAGCTGTATGCAAATGGAAAATGGGGCAAATTAAAAAACATGGCAGATCTTTCTAGTGGCCCTTGAGGAGGGCACATTCCCTTCATCAGGGCTGCAGCTATGAATTTTGGGGCCCAGGACAAGTCACTTTAAATGGGCCCCCATTTCCCAAACCAGCTAATGCCAGGGGTAATGCAAGCTCCTCAGGTGGGCCCCTCCTGAGCTCAGGGCCCTGGACAACATCCCCACTTCCTCCCCCATTACTGCGGCCCTGCTCTTCATGATCACCAATATAGAGGGTGGGTCACAGTAACAATACACAGGGTCACGACTGAATGAGTTAAGTAGCAGAGAGACTGGGCATATGATACATTAACTTGCTTTAGTACGTCTTTCACCTCACTTTGGCATTAAATTAATAGATTGTATGCTCCTGTATTTTGAGTTTTATTTAGCTAAGAAGCAGGATTATTTTTGTGTAGTGAATTGCCCTTGGTTATGTCTGTCCAGGTTTCATCATGTCAGTTGTAACATCATGCATAGCAAAGAAAAAGCAAGAATGCACATTTCATAGGTCTCTTCAAATCAAATGTACATTCTTGGTTTTTTTTACTTTGCATGATATTACCAGTGCACCCCCTTCTATTCAGCTATTTGCTCCCCGCCTCCCAATCCTACTCTCCCCTGCCAACCACACAATTGCTGTTTGTGACATCACACAGTCTGTTGTCATGGTAAGAATAATGATGCCATAAACAGAGTCACTGCGAGGTTAACAGGGGAGAGGCAACTGTTTCCAAATGTCTTCTGTATAGACTTGAGACTACCAAAGATATGCAGTAAATCCTGGAAAGGAACACTGAAAATTAAAAAAAAAAAGTTATTCTCTAGTAACCTGTAAAAGCTGAAACAGCTTAATTATGAAAGCACATACTGAACTGCAGAGTTGCTGTTTAAGGGAATGGAGACGTTCGGGTATGGGGAATGACTGGGTAGTTTTTCCCTGGGAAAATAAAGGCTAAGAGAAGATGCTATTCAGTCATTCCATAGAGTTATACGGCATAGCCTATGCCGGGGGGGAGGTGGTGGTGGGGGACAGAATCTATTAAACTCATGTCAAGTTGGTTTGCACCCTAAGCCCAGGATGGCTGGTGCCATGCCTGACAGAGAGAGCTAAGAGTGTCCTAAGGATAATCTCCTCACAGGATGGTGGGTTGCAGTGAGCTGCCACAATAGCAGCTCCCAGGAGTAGTTTGGTGAATGTTCTTGGTGGCATTGGGGACCAGATATGTCTGGATGTCTCCCCAAATTGCCACAGTGTGTGCATGCGCACATAGAACAGGAAGGAATGAAGGAAAAACTTGAACAGGGAGAGTGCCCCCAATGCACCAGATGAAGGCTCCCTGGGCACTTCTCCCATGCCACCCAGTCCAGCAGTGTGCTGGAGTTACTGTCCCCAGCCACTGAGTTTCCACTAGAACATGTAGGGTCCCCCTGTGGTGGTAGCATGAAGCAGCCCCCTAGCAGGGTAAAGCTGAATACACAACAGACTGGTGGAGTACCAGGGAGTGTGTAAGGTGGCTCTGGTAGCAGGCAGTGAACCTGGAGGGCAGCAAGGAGTGCCCATGGGCAAAGGCCCAAAGGGAAGGAGTGTCAGATGGCAGGTCCAGAGCAGAAATAGAATAATTCAGAAGCTCAATTTGGGTCAGTTTCTGCTGGAGATTAACATTACTGGGGTCAGTATATAATTGTTTGGGTCATAAGGAGCATGTCACATGCCAGCATTAGTATGCCTGGTAGGATCAGGATAAGCACTTGACTTTGGGTGCACAGAGGCTTCCACCACTAGCGGTTTCTCTCACCATAGTGCAAAGTCCATAAAATTTGATGGTGCCACTTTTTATCAAACAGTGACTACAACTAGTGCTCATGGTGCAACAGCTGCCTTGGTGGTGGGGGGGAAGGCAGGAAAATAACATGAGGGACCCTTGGCCTTTTTTCCCCATTAGAAACTTTTCTTTCCAAACTCTAAAAGCAGCAACAGAACTTTAAACTTGGCTCACTAAGGAGTTGTCCCTTTCGATTGGTGTTTAGTCATCTAGGGCTCATGAGCCTTGGCCTTTTTTAAGCATTTCCTAGGTTCAGGTGAATGTGGGGAACGAGTGATTGACACGCTTGCGAAGAATGAGGGGGGGGAGGCCCAAGGCAGAACCACAGGTGCATTTTCCGAGTTTGGTATGCCAGTGCCACTGTCTGTGCACATTTAGATTTAACCTATGTAGCTGACGATAGGAGTCCCAGAGAATCCCCTTTTCACATGTAACATGTCTTCTGATATAGTGCACTGACTGCATAGCCATGATTAGACAGTAGGTCTTCTGGAGACCGACAGTATTATATCAAAGATGGATGTGGGGCCCCCACTCCTTTCTCTTGAGGAGAAGGTAATTAGCAAATATTAGGGATGTGGCCATTTCCTCAGAACAAAAAGGTGGCCAAGCAGTGAAGGAACAGGTCTTGAATCTATGGTGGAAAATAGATTAGTGTAAGGGGGGCAGGAAATAGTAAAGGGACTGTACATCTGTGCAATGGCATTTGAAAAGGCCGAAGCCAAGGCCATGAAAAGGTTATTTATTGGGTGGTAACATTAAATTATTAAATAAGTAAATGAAGTTCAGTTCTGTGATTGGCAGAAGAAGGCTGGCACCCATATGTTTTTTCAGTACAAGCAATGGCTAAACAAATGCCAATTGGCCAGTTTGGAATGTTCCATTTTAGATTATTTTGTAGCCATTTTATTTCACAACTTACAAAACCATCCCATCTCCGCTGCCTTCTGGACCCTCTCACCTTGTTATATGGTGTTCCCGGCTCCCATCAGGACTGGTGCCATCTGTTGCTGTAACCGCTGCTGCCTCTCACCATGAAAATCTCTTCTGCCTGGAGTCACACTGTTGGGAGTTAGCCGGATCTGTCTGCAACACTGCTGCCCGCTGCCACCGCTACTGAAATGCTGCAACAGGAGGACCAAGAAATTAGGGAATAACTTCCACAACTGGTCTACTGCGTAAAGACCAGTGGACTGGAGTACCACAACAACCAGGAACAGAAGGGAGCAGGTGCTGCTGGATGCCTTCCAGGACAGCTTCCTGCTGCAAATGGTCAGTGAACCAACCAGGTTAGGGAATACCCTTGACCTTGTGCTGGCAAATGGGGACTTTGTGAGAGAATTTTGGGAGGATGGGGGAAGTGGTAAAAGGGTACCTGACCAGAAATCAATCTAGTATGGACACTAACCAGAGGTGGGAGCTCATAAAGCTGGGGATAGTGGAGGCAGCCAAAACCTGCTGCAAGGCCCAGAGCAAGAAGGCTAGGGCTAATATACCAAGCTGGTTGAGCAAGAAGGTCATGGAAAAGGTAAGGAGGAAAAGAGCTGCCTTTAGGAAGTACAAGAAAACAGGGACGGGGGAGGACAGGGAGGAGTACTTGACAGAATCGAAGGAGGCGACAAGGGCAGTAAGGGGAGCCAAAGCATCTATGGAACTCAGGCTGGCACAAGGCATTAAGAAGGGGGAGAAGGACTTCTTTAGGTACATCAGGGAGAAAAGGAGCTGTAAGGACCATAGCAAGGATTAGAAGGAGGGGGTTGGGTGGAAGCAGGGGTGCGATAAGGCAGAAGCACTAAATGAGTACTTCTGCTCAGTATTTACTAAAGAGAAGAGGGGTGACACCCAAGGGGGGAGAAATGGCAGAAACAGGGGGGGAAGGGGTGACAGAAGAGGAAAATATGGAGGGCAGAGTCCGGGAGGGTTTGAAGGCACTGAGGGAGGACAAGGCGCCATGCCCAGATGGCATCCACCCCAGGATACTGAAGGACCTGGCAGAGGTCCTTGCAGGACCTTTGACAAACTTATTTAATGCCTCACTACATTCAGGGTGTGTGCCTCAGGACTGGAGGATGGCTCATGTGGTGCCCCTCCACAAGAGTGGCCCCAAGGATGAACCGGGAAACTACAGACCAGTGAGCCTCACATCCATCATGGGTAAGCTAATGGAGACTATCCTGAAGGAGAGGCTGGTGGCCCTCCTAGAGGCCAAAGGACTACAGGACAGCAGACAGCATGGCTTCATACAGGGCAGATCCTGCCAAACCAACCTGGTGGAGTTCTATGACTGGGTAACTAGGCAACTGGACAGGGGCCATGCAGTGGATGTCCTGTATCTGGACTTCAGTAAGGCATTCGACTCGGTGCCGCATGGAAGGCTGGGAAGGAAGTTAGTAGGCACAGGGGCGGGTGCAAAGCTGGTGAGATGGGTAGGAAACTGGCTTCAGGGAAGGCAACAGAGGGTGGTGGTGGGTGGGGAACTCTCATTCCCAAGGGTAGTGACAAGCAGTGTTCCACAGGGCTCGGTGTTGGGACCAGTGTTGTTTGGGATATTCTTTGCAGACATATCATGGGACATCAAGAGCAAGATCAGTTTGTTTGCTGATGATACCAAGGTAGGAGTGGTGGTGGATGAACTAGGAGGATGGCAGGGGTTGCAGGATGATCTGGCAAAGCTTGAAACCTGGTCAGACACCTGGCAACTGGGGTTTTATGCCAAAAAGTGCAAGGTGCTGCATTTTGGGATGAAGAACCCAAGGAGGAGTTACCAGCTGGGGGAGTGCAGCTAGCCCAGACAGAGGAGGAGAAGGATCTGGGGGTGCTCATTACAGGGTCAATGAACAACTCGGCACAATGTAGGAAGGCAGCTGCAAAGGCCAACAAAATGCTGGGTTGCATTGCAGGGTATATCCTCCTGGAGGAGGAGGTGATTCTGCCACTGTATAGGTCATTAGTTAGACCACACCTGAGTACTGCATGCAGTACTGGCACCGTATCTGAAGAGGGACATTAAGTTACTGGAGGGGTGCAGCGAGGGTGACAAAGATGATCAAGGGGCTGGGGACTTATCATATGAGAGGAGGCTGAGGAAGTTGAACATGTACTCACTGGAGGAGAGGAGGGACGGGGACATGATTGAAACCTTTAAGTACATGAAAGGAATAAACAAGACAGGTACAGAGGAGCTGTTCAAAGTAAGGGAGGGACGGGACACCAGGGGCCATGATATGAGACTGGAGAGAGGAAGGTTCAGGAGGGAGATGAGGAGACACTTTTTTACAGAGAGGGTGGTGGCTGGGTGGAATGCATTACCTGCAGAAGTGGTATCCAGTAGAACAGTGGACTGCTTCAAAAGGGGATGGGACAGGATGAGGGGGAGGGTTAATGAAGGGAAAGGGTGGAAGGGAGGGCAGCTGCAGAATAAGGGGTGCTAGCTGCACATTCAAGCAGACTTGATAGACTTCTAGGCCTTTATCTAGTGGCAGATTTCATATGTTCATACCGCTACTTCACTTATGCATGGAGTCGCAAAATAGCACGCCAAGCTTCATGATATAGCACCTCTCTGCCGGAGCCGGATGACATCACATGACATCAGTCTGCTTCAAGATGTACATACTCCTTCCTTCTTACACTTGGCTGCTTTCAACCTTCCGATTCAAACCCCACATTGCGTGCCTTGGCTACTTTTCCCAAGGCAATGCTACTAGAGAGGGCAGTGGCAGGCGTCACCATTGCCTAGGCAATGGGATGCAACTTGCAGCATTGCATCCCAGTGCCTGTAGAATGCTGATCTCACAGTGCTGGAGCTCTAGATCGTCCTGTACAAGTTACAGAAAGAAATGAAAAAAATGAGGAAAAAAGAAAAGAAAAAAAGGTCAGGAGTTTATAGGCATGCAATGCATACCTTGCATACAGTGACTGCACACCCCTGCCAGAAAGGATGACAAAAACTACTGTACTCCCAGACAGCGTAAGTGACCATTCCCCTATCCTCTGTACTTGGACAAACAAGGCCCCTAAATTCCCCCTAAAACAATCACAACCAGAGCTCTCAGAGCTGGGCAACCTGGCCCTCTAAAAACCCTCCTCAGCCAGCAAGACTGGTTGGCCACCTACAATGCCAGCTATGTTGACTTAGCACTAAAGAATCAAAGAATCAGAGAAGCTTGATGGCAGAAAAGGTCCATACTGGCACATCTAGTATGCCCTTTTATCCCCCTACACCTCTTCCTCCTCCCTGCCAGACCCCATCCTCCCCCCAAAACTCAGCCCCATATGCTTGTCACATGCCCTCTTGAATTCTTCCACCAATTTAGCCCCCACCACTCCATCTGGTAGTCTGTTCTGGGGCTCTACCGCCCTCTCTGTGAAAAAATGCCCTCTCACATTTCCCCTGTACATTTTTCCTTGCAGTCTGAGGCTGTGCCCTGATTGAAATTCGAGTATATAAGAAAGCACACATCTTATACAATAGAAGACTATCCTCCATGTAAGGTATAAAACATCACTTTACAAAACACAGTATTTAGGGTAAACATATTGGAGAAGCTTTATATACATGTATTGATAATAAAACACAAACGTAGACAGGATGTAAGTGGAGAGCAGAAGGGTTACAATCAATAGGGTATTATAGGATCAGAAATAGCAGCCATGTACGAAATACATGCTAGGGCAGGCTATGGCAAGGCATTCAGTAAATTGCAAAAAGTGATAAATGTGGTAATATGAACAATGTTTAGTAACGGAGAGGTGAAGATAAGAGAAAAGTGTGCAAGGAAAGAAAGAAGAGAGAAAAAAGCAAGGCAGAAGAGAAGGAGCGATGGAGAAAACAGAGAAGAAGGGAAAAAAGAGGAGAAATCTATGCACAAAAGTTTCGAGAAAACCTAATCTGAGAGCAAAATAAGAAGGAGGGCTAAATATCCCTAAGAATTAGGGTCTAGAAGAACTAGGTTCATATACTTGAAGTAATCCTGCCAACATCTGTCATATACAATGAGTCAGTTATGAATAACATGAGATAATCGGTCTAGAGAGGCATACTGAGAGAGGCTTTGAAGAACATCTGAAAGAGAAGGCACCAGAGTTGATTTCCATTTCATAAGAATCAGACGTTTGACCAGAAGAGAAAGTATGTTTAGCCATCTAAAATGTGCATGTGAGAGGAGAGAGCTATTCGGGATAAGGATGCCTAGAAGGAATAGCTTGGGGTCAAAAGGTAGTTTTTGTCCTGTTACTCTGGAGGCAAGTAAACAGACTTTATGCCAGAGCTTATTAATGGGAGCGCAAGACCACAAGATATGAAGTAGATCCCCATTGGCCAAATTGCAGCACCAGCAGTTATTATTATTTAATAGGCCCATTCATTGAAGCACAGAGGGGGTTCTATACCAAAGATGTAGAATTTTAGTTTGTATTAAAGAACTACGGGCATCTTTAAAGGTATTATGTGCAATATGCCAACAATTACTCCATTGTACGTCTGAAATATTGTAGTTAAGAAGAGTACTCCATTTATTTTTGCCTGTATAGACTGATCAGGTAGATTATCAATAATGTCTTTGTAAATAGAGCTATTTAATTTTACTGATAAATTAGTCCAGTGCGAGATGTATGGGTTAGAAGAGTATGTCTATACACTAAACTAGAGAGAGAGAGTTATAAGCTGCCCAAATTTATAAAAACTTCCAGAAGACCTGTTTAGGAAGTTTCCATGTGACCTGCAAGTCTGAGAATGATCTAAGAGTGAGTGAATTCTGGTCCAAGATACCTCCAAGAAAGAAAGAAAATGCCTTTGTTCCTCCATGTATGACAGAAAATTTGGTGATCTTCTAGAGTGAGCAGTGGATTGCCCCATAAGGGGGCATAAAGCCAGGGTGTTGGACTGGATTTCAGGAATTTGTGGGTTAGTTCCAATAAAGAACAGAGGATGATATAGTCGGGTGAGATTTTAGTTTAGATGAAATGGGATTAAAAATGAAGGAAGTGGGAACTCCTCCTTTGAACAATGCGGATTCCATTGCAATCCATAGTGGTGAGTGAGGGGAGGGTTTCTGAAACTATTTAATGGTTTGGGCCATTCGGAAAGCCCAGAGGTAGTCTTTGAACCAGGGGAGTCCGAACCCCCCTTTTTTCCGATGTGATAGAAGTTTGTTGCGGTTAAATCTCTGTGGTTTCCCATCCCAGATAAAGTTTCCTATTAATTTATCAATTTTAGCAAAAAAGAAGGATGATAAGACTAAAGGAATATTGGCAAAGAGGAAAAGAATCTTGGGAGAAATGGACATCTTAATGGCTGCAATTTTCCCCATGAAAGAGAGACTAAGAAGCTTCCATCTGTCCAGAATTGTTTTGATGTTATCAAATAAGGGGTTAAAGTTAATGTCCCATATCTTCCCTAAGTTACTAGTAATTTTGATTCCTAGATATGTTATGCCCTGCGGTGACCAGCGGAATCCAAGAGGTATGTTCATAAAGGCTTTACAGTGGTCATTAAGGGGCATGGTTTGTGATTTGCCATAATTCAAAGCAAGGCCAGAAATTTTAATAAAATTATTAAGCAAATCAACCAACAGGGGACCAGCCTTATTCAGGTTTTCGAGTAAGATTAAGAGGTCATCCGCATAGGAGAGAGAGAAACATATCTTGAATTGCTCACAGGTATGCCCGTAATGCCAGAAGATTGACGTAAACAAGCAGTCAGGGGTTCCATGGCTAAAATAAACAGGGAAGGTGACAGGGGACAGCCTTGTCTAGTTCCCCTTGCTAGATGAAAGTAAGAGGAAATGGTGGAATTAGTAAGTACTTTAGCAACAGGGGAGTTATATAATAGCTTGATCCAGGAGCAAAAAGTATGAGAAAGACCGAAATAGGATACAACTTGATGAAAGTAGTCCCAGTTTAAGGAATCAAAGGCCTTCTTGAAATCAATAGCTATGCTGCAGCTGGTGTCTTGAGGGATTTGGCTTTGTGAATTAAATTAAATAAGGAACGTAGGTGATCAGAACCAGATCTATGTTTAATAAAACCAGCTTGCTAACAATGAGTTAGCTTGGGAATCAAGGATTCAAGTCGAGAGGTTAGTAGTTTAGCAAATATCTTCCCATCCGTGTTTAATAAAGAGATGGGCCTGTAACTTGCAGGGGGAGTAGGGTCTTTTTCTTTCTTAGGGATTAGGGTTATGATTGCTTCAGCGCAAGATGAGGGAAGCTTGCCAGTATTGGAAGCTTCTTGATAAACATTAAGAAGAAGGGGACATAAGGTGTCGGAAAACATTTTATAGAAATCGACAGGGAATCCGTCACCCCCAAGGGATTTGCCAGATTTCAAGGAAGATAAAGCTTTCTGGATTTCCTGAAGTGAGAAGGGTTCATCTAAAGAATTTGTTTCAAGAGTAGAATGATGAGGAAGATGTAACAATTTAAGAAACTGTTGAATTTGTAAAGTAGATGGAGGATTTGTATTAGAGTATAGTTTTTGATAAAAGTTTTTCGTGATAAGGTTTCTAGAGGGGTTGTCGGAGTGAATTGTACCCTGCTCATCTTTTAGGCTTAGGATGTGTCGTTCCATTTGTTGTGCTTTGAGCTGGTAACAGCTGAGTTTCCCATTTTTATCGCTGTGTTCCCAAAACTTATATTTAAGTTTAAACAAGGCCAGTTCAGTTTTACGAGAAATTCATTCATTAATTTTAACTCTAAGTTGAAGAATTTCAAGATGAAGTTGAGAATCAGGACAGTGCTTATTAGAAGAAAAATATAAATTCTCTTTAGCCTTAAGAGATTTTTCCAAGTCAGCCAGCTGTTGTTCCCTTACTCTTTTCCTATGTGCAGCATAACTGATAATTTCCCCTCAAATTGTAGCTTTAAGAGCTTCCCATACAGAGGACATAGAAGATTTGGTTGGGGTATTGTGAAAGAGGAAGTCCTGAATTTGTGCTTTGATCATGGGTAAGAAATTGGGATCCTTGAGAAGGACAGGGTCCAGCTGCCAGTAAGAAGATTTTGGTGCTAATGGGCCCCACAAAAGTTGCAATTTGACAGTGGAATGGTCTGAGATTATGATGGGAGAGATGGATGAATCAATAGTTTTTTCCATTATAACAGGAGAGGCTAACCAGTAGTCAATTCTAATGTATGTCTTACGTAGAGAGGAGTAAAAAGTAAATTCTCGTTCACGGGGGTGAAGGAGGCGCCATACATCAGCTAATCCAACATCTTGCATTAGTAATGAGAGGGCTTTAATACTTCTAGGGTGGGCCTCTGTAGTGGGGCTACTTCTGTCAATGCTGGCTTCTAAAGCTAAGTTAAGATCCCCTCCAAGAATAACTTGTGTATTATCAGTGTTAAAGGATAGACTCTGTTGAGCTAAATTATGAAAAAACTCAAGAGAATCGGAGTTGGGTGCATAGACATTAACAAGCAGAAGAAGACCAGAGTTGGTATTCAGTTTGACCATCACCCATCTGCTGTCAGTATCGGAAACAGAATTTACAAGGGACCATTTGAGACTCTTATGAATAAGAATAGCAACTCCTCTTTTTTTTGAGGTATTGGATGATTCGTAGATCTGACTGACCCAATCGTTTTTAAGTCTGAACATCCTCTGCTAATAATTTTGTTTCTTGAAGGAACTCAATTTGTGTTTTATGTTTTTTGAGATGTGAAAGAATTTGCTTCCGCTTACAAGGAGAATTAAGTCCCTTCACATTCCATGTATATAAAAGTATGTCACTCATATTGTTAGTGTTAAAGAAAGTGAATAATTGCTGGAGTGTGAAGGGACAAATAAATGAGGCAGAGGATGATTAGAATACAATATAGTGAGCTTACGTATATGCAGAGAATGGCAGGAACATTCAAGCCAAAAAAAGTGAGATGTATGATACATGAGTAGCACAGATATCTTATTACAGTTAAAATAGAGATGGGGAAGGAGAAAAGTCATTAACAACAACAACAATACTAGTAAGCTAAATAACAAAGAAAACATTTTATGGGTGTGAGGAGAAATAAGTCAGCCAACTGGTTAACAGACTCTCTCACCACACTCTGGGGCGTCGATGTAGGGAGGAGACTAGGGAGAACCGGTTATAAATATCAGCCCAAACCTAAGTCTGATCCCAGTAATATAATAAAGTAAGTATTCCTGATAAGCTAAACTGAAAGGGAATAATACCAAGAAAGGCAGGGGACTGTAATAACCTCAGCTTAATTCTAAGCTAACAGGACAAGGTATAAGAATAAAGCTAAACACCAGAACTTATTTATAAACATTAGTAGTACTAGTACATGATATACCAACTTGAAATAACAGTAAATTAAAGAATCATATACGAGATGCCAGTACAGCCTAGACATAGAGCAAGGAATTCAGGGAGCCAGGTGGAATGCAAATGAACAAATATAAAAAGAAAAGTAGATCATTACCATATTAGAGTGACTCTGAGTATACTTTGTAGTGCAACAGAATAAGTACATAATAAATACAATACTGAGGAGGAAAGAAGAAAGGAGAGGTCAATTTAAGCCCTTATGCCCTGAGCCAAATGCAAATCGGGATTATGTGGAGAGGTATAGGCTTCGGTGATAACTGTAGACAGAAGAGATAGTCATATTAAAGATCAGCTCCGATTACTCGAAAATCACCTAAATAGATGTTATATGGGATGACTAGGTCTAGAAGACTAGGCCCAGCGAGCCCCAAAACAGGAGGAGCCACACAGCAGTGGATTTCTATAATAACTGTAGACTTCGAGTAAAATTAGGAGCATAAGGATGATGTAGATTGACAATCCTTTGCGACAGTACACCAAACATAGCCCACCTCTTTGAGTGCTAATGATAGTTCCATATTGTAAACAGGAGGCAGTAAGAATAATGGAGCATAGGGAAGGATATAGATTAAATGTAGTTGCCAATAATACTTAAGAACCTGTCATCAGGAGAGGGAAAGGGTAAGTTGCCTTGTAATATATAATAATTCACATATGAAAAAAGAAAAGGCAATAATCAGGATGCATACCGATTGAAGATATGCAACTGAACAGCCAAAAGACTATAAACCTGATGCACTGCTAAACTGGAGACTAAAAGGCTAGATACAGGGAGCCTGTTTCGTGAGATAATGTATAAGATCTAACACTAAAATAATGGGTTAGAAAAGCATTGCCGATATACCAAAGTTCCCTTGAAGACCTTTAAGCTGCTCATTTAAACACTGCAACAAAAAGTAAATTGATCGCGCCGCGATGTACAGCCTTTGCTTACTGCACCCACTGGGCATGAAAGCAACCAGGTAGCATAGACTGTAGAGCGGGTGGCTAGGCAGAAAAAGTGTTCTGACACTCCCTTTAAGTATCCTGGAAGCAAAACCTACCAAGATATAGCAACTGTGACCATATTACTGACCATATAAGCTCATGACACCTTAGATTTATTAGCAGGATTGTGACTATTGATGTTCTTGCTTTTGGTCTTTGCCCTACGTTTCTTTTTGGGCAGCTCTAAAGATTTGAGGGGGGAACTTGCAACAACTTCTGCCCATGAAGTATTGGCAGAAATACATCCCTGAGGCACAGGACCCAAATTATAGGGATGTTCATCTGAAATTTTCTGGGAAAGATCCTCCTGCGAGGAGTGCATGTCATCCTCTAAGAGAGCAAACTTATTGCTCAAGGGAATAGAAGGGTTGATTTGAAGGTGAGAGGCTGAAGCTTGGGGAGTTTGGAGTGAAACCTCAGTAGTACAGCATGAAAGTCTTGACGAATAATGCCCCAACAGAAGCTTCTCTTGCAGCCATGCTGATTGCCTTGGGGTCAAATCAGTTGCAGCGTTGCTGCTAGGGGCTGCAAGTTCTGCAACACTTTCCCCACGTTCCTGTACCTTGTCGTCCACTCTCCATGCGGTTACCAAAGCTGTGTTCAGGTTGCCAATTGCTGCTGAACCTCCCAGGGTAAGATTGCAAAGAGAGACCTCCAGATAGTTTGCTAAGGCATCAGGGGTTTCAAAATCCTTGAAGGAAGAGCCTGAGAGAAGGCGTAGTGTCGTGGGGTAACGTAGAGCAAATATAATGCTTCTTTGGTGGAGGATTTGTTTAAGTGGATTGTAGGCCTTCCTTCTGAAGGTTAAATCTTTTGAAAAGTCTCTGTAGATGAAAATATTAAACTCTTGCCACTGAAGTTTCCCCATTTCTCTGGCTCATTTCAGTATTAATTCTGTGTGGGAATAGTTCAAGAAGCGAGCAATGATGGGCTTTGGTCACTGGTCTGATGTTGGCCTGGGACCCAGAGTGCAGTGAGACCGCTCAATGATTAACGTTAGGTCAGGAGGCAGTTTAAGCATTGCAGGCAGCACATGTAATAAAAGCACAGTAGTGTCACCTAATTGTACACCTTCAGGGAAGCCAAAAAATCGTAAATTGTTGCAACAATTATGATTTTCATTATCGTCAGTTTTGGCTTGTAGGGATTTAAATAGTTCAGTCTTGATTGCGGACAGTAGCCTGGAGGTCATGAATAGTAGTGGTGTTACAGGCCGTTGCTTCCTCATTAAATGCAATTTTCTGGCTAAAAGTTTCAAGAGTGGTCGCACTCTGTTGAGTGAAGGTTTTTAGATCATTAATCTCAGCTATCAGTTTACAAAACATTACTTCCACTCTAGCAAGTGAGCTTTGCTGTGCTTGTAGATCTGCCATAACGCTGAAGGATGAGGTTTAGTATGCTGCAGTACAGTGTAGAATAATTGAATATAAGTAGGTGATGGATCAAAAATGACTTACAAACTGTGTCAGGCAGTAAGATTACAGGATGGTCACAGGAGTTGGTACCAAAGAAAGGTCTGGTGAAGGCTGGATGAGGTTTGATTGCAGTAATTCCTTCAGAGATTCTGAACTATGCTGCCATCTTCTGCCTGGTCAGGCCACGCCCCCCTGCCCTCTAGTTTTGACCCCCTCCTTCCTTTTAAGTAAACACTCTTCTCCCACTTTATTGAGCCCCTTTACATGTTTAAAGGTTTCAATCATGTCTCCCCTTTTCATCCTAGTCTCCAGCATGTACAGATCCAGCTCCTTACACCTCTGTTCATATGACTTCCCCTGCATACCCTGCACCATCTTGGTTGCCCTTCTCTGCACCCTTTCCAATGCATCTATATCCTTGCAGAGATGGGGCTCCAGAAGCAGGTGCAGCCTCACCATGGCTTTGTAAAGGGGAATTATTACCCCCTCTTTCTGCTAGTAATGCCCCTGCTTATGCATGCCAACATTCCATTGGCCTTTCCCACCACCCGGCTACATTGGATTCCTACCTTAAGCTTCCAGGAGACTATGATCCCCAGATACCTCTCCTGTTCTGTTACTTTAATTTCCTCCCCTCCTAGGGTGTACCCTGCTCTTCTGTTCCTACTCCCCAAGTTCATCACAGCGCAATTCTTGGCATTAAATTAAGCTGCCACATCCCAGACCGTTTTTCAAGCATCTTTAAGTCCTCCCTCATGTCCTTCACCCCCACTGGGGTGTCCACAAGCACCTTGAGCACTTTGTAAATATCTTTAATGCTTTCTGCAACATCCACACCCCTCTCAAAAAATGAAAAGTGAAGGGTTTCAACAAATCCTGGATCACTCCCTTCCTTCTTAAACAAATGAAGGCTAGGGATAATCTCTGCTGCATTGCCCGTAGTACAGGATCCAGCTCACACGTGCAAAACTACAAAACTGCCCATGATCAAGCAGGAGTTAAACAACTCCTAGGGAGGAGAGCTAGAAGTTCTGGGAGAACATAAAAACAATTACCGAGAAACCTAGTAAACTACCCCACCCCCCATTATGCTCATTGTCAATGGGAATTTCAGTCAGGACCCTGAAGTGATTGCCAACATTTTCAACAAGGCCTTCACTGACCTTAGTGGAGTGCTCACTCCCAACTTCCTAACTCCTCATAGTGGCCCATACCCCAAGAGCAACAACAACTCAAGTGCACCCTCTTCTCCCTCATTGTATCTCAAAATTGTCTCTGCACCAGAGGCAAAAAAATACCTCATGAAGGCTATTGGAAGAAACAGGACCAGCGGAGACTTGATTGACCTAAAACTCTTAGCCCACACCCTTGACATGGTTATTCATCGACTAACCTACATCCTAAATCCATCACTCATTTCAGTCAAGTTCCCCAAGCTTTGGAAAAGGGCCATGGTCACACCCATCTTCAAAAGTGAGGATAGATCTGACCACCCAAACTATAGACCTATCTCCATACTCCCCCCCCCCCACAAAGCTCTTGAAAGGATAGTTAGTGATCAGCTAGTAGACTACCTGGATAAGTACCAACTCCAATGCAAGAAGCAACTCAGCTTTAGAAAAAACTGTAGTACTACCACAGCCCTGGTAGAATTGACTAGTTACATCCACGATGCCCTAGACCATGTGCATATGGTTGAAGCAACCTATATCGTCCAGTCTAAGGCTTTTGATACAGTGAACCATGAACTTCTTCTGCATCAATTGTCTGTTACAGGTCTCTCCCCAGAAGCAGTACAGTGGTTTTGTAGCTATCTAACGGATCAGTTGCAACAGGTTAAAATCCTTCACTCCCTCTCATAACCTTAGAATGTTACAACTGGGGTACCCCAAGGCTCAGTCTTGGGCCCCCTACATTTCAGTTTATTTCTAAATAATCTCCCGCAGGCCTGTACTGACCAAGTTCCCTTGTACAATGGTATTAAGAAATCAGTTCTCCAGACAAAAAAATTCAGGGAGAGTAATAATTACTTCTTTACTGGAAAAAATGCTTCAGTACTAACAAAAAACATATTGTGCACTTGAATACACTAATAAATTTCGGCTCCCTCAAGAATGAACCTAGCTTCAGTGCTTCAGGGTGCTCTACCCCTTCGACAGGAGGTGTGGCTACTTAGAAACTCTGGTGTTCTTAAATGGTGAAAAACATGGGTGAATTCAATCAAACTCAAATACATCAATTAAATAAAATAACCCCGTTACTGTGACTTCAAACAAAGGGGGGGGCAGCATCCTACTATTGTCCGTGGCTTTCATTAGTGGATCAAACTGGTCATAGGCAGGATGGAAGCTGTCCAGAGGAGGGCAACTAAAATAGTGCAGGGTCTGTACCGGAAGACATATGAAGAGAGACTTAAGGAGCTTAATATGTATAGCCTCGAGGAAAGGAGGGAGAGGGGGGACATGATAGAAACTTTCAAGTACCTCAAGGGAATCAACAAAGTCCAAGAGGGTAGCATCTTTCAAAAAAAGAGGTGTGCAAGAACAAGGGGCACAATTTGAAGATGGGGGCAGCTCAGAGGTAATGTAAGAGTATTTTTCACAGAGAGGGTTGTGGATGCATGGAACGGCCCTCCGAGGAGGTTGTGGAGTCAAAAACAGTGACTGAATTCAAGCATGCATGGGACAGCCATAAGGCAATTCTAGGGGGTGGAGGTAGAAAGAAGTAGGCTGCTGGTTAACTAGGATCTGCAGCTTATCCATTAGGTAGGGAAATGGGCAGACCGGGTGGGCCAAGTGGTCCTTATCTGCCGTCAAATTCTATGTCTATCAAGATCACACTAGCCCATTAATAAGAGTCTGTGCAAGAAGTTAATTACATCAAATCAAGAAACTACTGCCACAGACAAGAGATAGAGGCACCTCCTTAGTACCTGAGTAAATGTAATGTGTTTAGGTGTTTTTTATATTTAACATTTTTGGATAGACTGCCAGAATTTTAAAAGAACGTGTACAGGGACACTGCAGGGCTACTGCTAGGAATGATTTAGGGTATCCCATTGCTAAACAACTCATTGAAGCATCAGTCCCTGGGTTGGTGTGATCTTGATTCCACTAATGAAAGCCACTGACAATAGTAGGATGTGCTCCCCCCCCCTTTGTTTGAAGTCACAGTAACGGGTTATGTTATTTAACTGATATATTGGAATTGTTTGATTGAATTCACCCATGTTTTTCACCATTTAAGAACACCAGAGTTTCTCAGTAGCCACGCCTCCTGACGAAGGGGTATAGCACCCTGAAGCACTGAGGCTGGGTTCATTCTTGAGGGAGCTGAAATTTATTAGTGTATTCATGGGCACAATATAATTGTTATAATTACTGAAGTGTTTTTATTCAGTAAAGAAATAATCATTACTCTCACTGAATTTTTGTGGCTGGAGTGCTGATTTCTCAATACCATTGTACTCTATATTTTTGCAGCACCCTCCCTTGCTTGTCAGCTCTGCCTTTTACATTTACATGGACCAAGTTCTCTTGTACGCTGATGATGCAGTGTTGTTTTCAAGTCACTCCAACCCAGCTACTCAAGAACAACAAATGCAGAACTGCTTCATGACAGTCGAGTCTTGGTTTGTAAACCACAGGCTCCTTCTTAACTACAAGAAGACAAAGACCATGCTCTTTGCCACACCACAAAATAGACACAAATCACACGAACTTCAAATCCACAATAACTGAAATGAAATGCTGGAAATGGTCCACATTTTCCAATATCTGGCGATCGCTACTGATTGCTCCCTCTCCTATTCGCAGCACATTGATCGTGTTGTGAATGCTGTAAACACCAGAATAGGACTGTTGGACAAACATAAGCATTGCCTCACCAACAAAGCCCTCAAACTCACTGTGACCAGCTCAGTCCTGTCGACTATTGACTACGGACTAGTTGTCTATGGGGTGTCTTCTGATGCAGCTCTTCACAGAGTCAAGGTTGCCCTAAATAAATCATTCAGCTCATCCTAGGATCCCACAAACTAATTCACACCTGTGCACTCTAGTCTCGCACAGGATGGCTCAACCTGGATAACAGGATTCAATACCAGGTCTGCCTACTAGCCAAGAAGGCCACCCTAGTCCTCGCTACCCCTGGGTTACTTGATCTTCTCCAAAACAACTATAGCATCAGGAACACTAGTAATAGTTAGACACTAAAAGTTCCTTTCCGGTGGACCTACCAAGGTCAACGATCCTTCACCTATTGAGCAACTAAATGGATAAACTCCCTCTGCACAGATGTATTGTCCAACACAAAACTTGGACAATTTAAAACCTACCTAAGGACCCACCTAGCAGTCTACAATTCAAAGTGAGATTGTGGGGGCTAATTCTTCTCCTCACCCCTGCCTGTGTGGTGCTTCCAATGAATCTCCCCTTCTAAATCCACTAAGACACTAGAAGCACTTAACCCCCTCAGCACATGCTTCACTACCCTCATTTCTCCTTCTCCCCCAACTTCACCACTGACAAGGCCTAGAGCTGCCTACTCTCCCCCCCTCCAATATCTGACCCTCTCCATATCCTATCTTTCACCCTAGACAAGGCTACAGTGCCGCTAACCCCCCACCTCCACATTCAACTTTCTGCTTCACTCCTCTCCTCCTCTCCTCCTCACGCTCTCCTCATTCCACCCCTGATAAGTCTTTTGCACTGCTTATTTCCCCCTCCCTACCTCTTCCAGCCCTCCCCTCTTCACAGCCCTCTTAGCATCCCTTGCTATATCCCTACTGCCTAGCCCCCCTCCCTCTACTGCCTCCCTCCTCCTGCTTTCTTCCTAACTTTTTCTCTTATTACTTTCTACCTCTAACCCTCTTCTATGTACTCTACAAGTACACCTTTCTACCCCTGTACTCTAAAAGGTCACCAACTTACTTTCCATTCCTTGTTGTCTCCATCTCGTTAATATTGTACCTCATAGCTACCGAAATGTACTTTATGGACTGTGTTGCAAAATAATAAAAAATAAATAAATAAACAATCCCTATGTGGAATGTAAAGGTCTAGATAAATGTATTGTTTAGTTTTGTGTTTGCTAATTTCTATTGTTTGCTCAACATACATTTATGATGTCTGTATTTTGTCTCTGACACGGACCCTATGTAAATTAGGTTCTAGCTCATAGGTATTTAATCTCAGAGAACTAATAAATAAATAAATGAAATAGAAAAATAGAAATCAATAGCTATCACAGACTATTCATCCATGCAAGCTATCCTGTTTTACGCTGTCCTACCCTGGCACCTTAATGTCTAGTCGGGTTATTGCCTGCATCTCCCCACCTTGCTGCCTGCCATACTGATTTTTCCCGTAAAACTATTAATAGTCTCTGCTGTGTTTAAAACCATAAACGCACTAACAAGATGCACTAAAGGGTGGAGAGAAGGTCCATGGATCAGCCGTGTAAAGCAACATTGAATGAAAACATAAAAAACAGTGATACACACGGACTGTGGCCAGGGGTGCCAACTTTTGAAAAATTTTGTAGGTGCTCAGGTGAATCATAAAAGGCCGGGGGTGTGGGGGCCACCTAGGCCCCCAGAAGCTATATGATTTTTTATGTTTTGTGGTGCATTTTTGGGGGTATTTTGACACATTTTAAAATGTGTATGCACTACCACCACTATTCCACTGTAGACCAGTGACAACCAGATGGATGTGCCTGACCTGCCCCCCCAACAAAAATACATGCAACTTGTCAGGTGCAAAAAAAAAAATACACAGTGAGTGAAAGGTGACAGTGCAGGCCTGTACAGTGGTCAGAAAATGGTGTGTGTGTGTGTGTGTGTGTGTGTGTGTTTTTTTGGCAAAGGTAGAACTGTGGGCACTGAGGCAGCACACGTTTTTTCCTACTTTGTCTGCAAGACAATCCATCCTTAGTTATTTTAACAACTAGATTAACACACATTGAATTGTTTTCACAGGCCTGCGTAAACAAGAAAGATGGAGGCACAGAAGCTATTGCCTTTGGCCCCTTGGCCAGTATAATGAGTGACTTTACACAGATGATCTTTGTATTATGAGCCCAGTAGAAAGGAACCAATGCTTGTTTCAAACAATATGTTAGCAATGGCATGCACAGGATCCAGTGGATTTAGACCAAGAGAAGTGTCTGCACTCATATTGACAAATATACTTAGCAATTCCACCTCCACTCACCAGAGGTACAGTTCTTGAATTCAATTTAAAGTCCCAGCAAAATACCACACTCTCTGCATTTTACTAAAGGCTTTATTAGAATAAAAAGTGCTGCCAAATAACATACATCCAGGCAGAAGTATGCAGAGCTGGGACACTCAAACTGACAACAAACATCTTGTGCCAAGCACATGGTTTGTACACAAATGAGCACGTGTCTGTGCCCCTCAAAAAAGCAGTTCAGTATTAGTAATATTTACAGGTACCTTGATGTCACTTAAGTAAGCTGAGATACATATCAGCCCCCTTATCTCTAAGCACTTGGTTTCAGCTGCGCTTTTTATAATCTGAGTTTACAACACTTAGTTAATTTTAAAAGTTAAACCTTCACAAAACTTTTGGGCTTTGCCGTTCATATTAAGAATAATATTGTATAAATCTCCCCACCCCTCAACACTCAAAACCAGATCCTCATGCACATTCCCTTCACAGTTCATCCCTCACAAAACAGGCTCTGGCATTAAGAATAATATTATATAAATTCCCGTTTATTCAAGTTGCTCTCATTTTATCTCTCACTTGAAGGAGGTGTTTCTTCACTAAGAAAAATCCTCATTATAAGTATTGACCTCATTACTGCATAGGCAAGCAGTGTTTTACATTTTTTTTAAATAAAGCCTCTAGTATTGTGAACCTGCACAAACACTAGGCCCGCAGTCACCAGTAACTGAAATGTCCCGCCTACCTGCCTCAATATTTGGCGGACTGGGCACTACAAAAAAGCCCGAAGACAACAACGGGACCGTCCGATCACGACGCTACTTCACTACAAACCTTGAATGGGTCACTCAGTGGTGAATTGGCTTTCTCCTCGGTGACACAAAATGGCTCGTAGCTGAATCAATGGTGGTACTGTGGTGCAAGGTAACCCACTCTACGTTACTCAGCCGCCGTGCGTGCCAACGTCATGGGCTGGTCCATCCCCCTATGGTGCCACAGATGCCCCAACTACTTCCTAGATCTAAATGCCCTCCCTGCTCTTAAAGTCACACCACTACCTTCAAAAAAAAAAAAGATGGAACAAAACGGAACTCGTGATGCACCCCCCAAACCTCCCCAGTGTATGGGCCTGAACTTAAGTGTCAGTCTGGACTGTCTGGTTATAGAATGAAATAAATTAAAACCGGGCATTCATATTCTACAAGAATATAAACTGTCTGTTTTTTGGGGGTGCCCAGTTTAACTTTGTGGGTGCTTGAGCACCTGAGCACCCGTGCTGTCGGCGCCCCTGACTGTGGCTAAATGACTATTTTAATTTATTTTAAACATGAACTAACAAACCATCAATGGTTCTTGCACTCATCACTTTTCCTGGTTGTCTGTTCCACAGCTCAGTCACTTTCTGTAAAATAAAACTTTCTCACATCCCTCCAGAATCTCCCCCCGCCGGCTTCCACTCATGATGTATTTAAAATATAAATGATTTTGCCATATCTAAAATGTAACTTATTATTTGGGTAAAATCCTGCGCCAGCAGGAAGGATTCAGTGGCATCATAAATTACAATCTAATGCTTGCAGGGAAGATGTGGTGGTATTGCATGTTACAATCCTATGCCAGCAGGAAGGATGTGATGGTATCATACATTACAATCCTGTGCCAACAGGAAGAATGTGGTGTTACCATTCATTACAATTATGTGGCTGCAGGAAGGATGTGGTGGTAACATACATTACAATCCTATGCCAACAGGAAGGATGTGGTTTTTTATCTGTTGGAAGGATTTGGTGATATCATATGTTATAATCCTATGCCTGCAGGAAGGATGTGGTAGCCTCATATATCCAGTCCCGCGGTACCACGTCTGACTCTAGTGAACTACTGAATAGGTCTGCCAGTGGCCCTGCCAGTTCCTCAGCCAGTTCCTTTAGTACCCTTGAATGTACTCTGTCCGGGCCTGGTGATTTGTCCACCTTCAATGCTAGCAGCCCCTCCCTCACTCTATCCTCCCCTATCACTACATCTGTGCCCACCCACTCCTCTTTTTCCCTCCTGAAGACACTGGTCTGTCCTTCTCCCTGGTGAAGACAGAACAGAAGCACTGTAGTTATTTAGTACCTCTGCTTTCCACCATTATCCTCCACTCACTTCTCCCCTGTCTTAAGCCTAACAATCCCTTCCTTCTTGTCCCTCTTCTCACTTATATAGCAAAAGAAAGCCTTTTCCTCCATCTTAATTCCTTCAGCTATCTGCAGCTCCTTCTGTGCCTTTGCTCGCCAGACTTCCTTACTTGTCTCACTAGCCAGCCTTAGGTTATTTTCCCTATCCACCTCTCTCAGTTTTCCAGACTTTTCTATAGGCAAATCTCTTTTTCCTTACTGCCTGGGCAACCCCAGAACTGAACCAGCTGGGTGCTTTGGCCTTCGTATTCTTCTCCCTGAGCATAATCCTCTCATCTGTGGCAACCAGTATTCCTTCCTTAATGATGGACCACCTTTGATCCACCTCCATATCTGCTCTGATGCCCATCAGGTGGCTCCTTAGCACTTTTCCCATTTTTCTGAAGTCCGCCCTCTTGAAATCCAAGATATTCATCTTAGTCAGGATGCTTTCCCTGCCCATGTTCAACTGGTACCACACTGTGCAATGGTCACTTCCACCCAGTGGCTCCCTGACCATTATTTCTTCTACATGCTCCCCATTTGTGAGCACAAGAACAAGAATTGCTTCAGCTCTTGTTGGTTCTGTGACACCCTGAGTCAGGAACCCACTCTGCAGTCCTTCCAGGATCACTCGACTCCTAGCACATGTTGTGGATGGTATGCTCCAGTCCACCTTGGGCAGGTTGAAGTGCCCCACAATTACCACCTCTCATTTCCGCGCACCTTCCAATATTTGTGAGCTCAGTTCCCTGTTCCTCTCCTCACCCTGATTAGGTGATCTGTAAACCACCCCCAAGCTCACCTTTCTCCTTCTATTGAACCTTAATTGAACCCATAATGCCTCCACCTCCTCTTCCTCTGACTCCTCCCTTGTGCAAGTTAGTCCGTCCCTGATATAAACTGCCCCTCCCTGACTACCCTGCCCCTCCTGTATAGTTTATATCCAGGGATCACAAGATCCCAGTCATGGTGTGATGATGCCCAAATCTCAGTTACTGCAGCTATGTCCACCCTCCTGTCTGCTAATATTACATGCAGGACGTCCATCTTGTTTTCAAGACTCCATGCATTTAGAGACACCACCCTCCACTTAGAATCTGACCTTCCTTTTCTTTCCTCTATTCTTCTGTTCACATTTATACCCTCTGCATGCACTCCTCCATGTACGCATGTAATGTGTTCCTCCCCTTTGCTAACTATGTTCTTGCTCCTTTCACCTTCTCCCTCCAGACCTCTTCCATCACTGTGAGGGAGAGGTTCACTGTCCTCCTCCTCTTGGAGTCTGTAGGCCTGCAAGCCCACTTACCCACCCCCGGTAGTTTAAATTAAGTGTAGTGGTTATGTGTTCCCCCAGTTTGTCCCTGAGTACCCTCAACCCTCCCTACTGAGGTGTAGCCTGTCTGGTGAAAAGAATGCTTTGTTTGACTGGGTCTCCTCCCAGTTCCCAATACAGATAAACATCTCCTCCCTTCACCATTTCCTCAGCCAGTCATTAAAATCCTCTATCCTTCTTTTCCTGGCTGTGCTGGCCCATGGTACTGGTATCGCCTCTGAGAAGTCCAGCAAACTTCCTTCCTCCCTACAGATCTTCCCTAACTCCCTGAACCTACTTTACACTACCTCAACCTCCTCCCCAGCTAGGTCATTGGTTCCCAAATGTATAACTAAATTAGATTTTCCTCCAACCTCCCTTACTATTTCTCTTATTCTTGGGCCCACCTTCCCCACCATCATCCCTGGCATACAAATCACTCTCCTGCTTGCATTTAGGCCCCCTTTCCTTCCCCAGTGAATACCCCTAATTATGGAGTCACCTACGACTGCCACCCTTCCATCACCTGCACCCATGCTCCCCATCCTTCCTTTCTTACTTTTGGTACTAGCTTCTTCCCTGCCTATCTTCTCCATCTGCACCCTGGTGACCGTATCTCCACATGCACAATGTATCCCCTTAACTGTTTCTCCTTCTCCCATTCTGTCCCTCCCCTTTTGACAATCAGTATCTACTTTCAGTTTTCCCTTCCCTCTTCCTTTCCTTTTCTCTCCCTCCCCCCATACTACACTCCTTTTTGCCTGCCTCCTCTTTCCTGCCCACCCTGATTAGTTCCTGCTCCCTTCCCTGTTCTTCTACTCTCAGCCCTGGCTCAAGCTGACTTCCTGCCACACCTCCTGCTACCCCGTCTCCTTCCAGATGGTGGTGCAAATCTTTTCAATAAAAGCCCCCCTTTTGAATGTCCCACCTTTGATGCTACCTACACCTTCCCACCCCTTCCACATACCACTTGCCATTCCTCCACCCTGGGTTCCCTTGTCCTCTGGGGGAGAGATACTACTGTGTACTGGGTGGTCCTCCCCACTCCTGTCCCCTGCCTGATGCCCTCCCTCCCTTGTGCAGCACCTCTCTCTGCCTTTCCCTCCACTGCTCTGCTCCTCTGACTTCCCACATCATCCTCCCCAGCTCCCATCTGAGCAACCTTATTTCAGCCCTTAACTGCTTCAGACTTTTACACACAGGACAGTCCGCTTTAGAAACATAGAAACATAGAATTTGATGGCAGATAAGGACCGCTTGGCCCACCCAGTCTGCCCATTTCCCTGCCTACTGGATAAGCTGCAGATCCTAGTTAACCAGCAGCCTACTTTTTCCTACCCCCATCCCCTAGAATTGCCTTATGACTGTCCCATGCATGCTTGAATTCCACCACTGTTTTTGACTCCACGACCTCCTCCGGAAGGCCGTTCCATGCATCCACAACCCTCTCTGTGAAAAAATACTTCCTTAAATTACCTCTGAGCCGCCCCCCATCTTCAAATTGTGCCCCCTTGTTCTTGCACACCTCTTTTTTTGAAAGATGCTACCCTCTTGGACTTTGTTGATTCCCTTGAGGTACTTGAAAGTTTCTATCATGTCCCCCCTCTCCCTCCTTTCCTCGAGGCTATACATATTAAGCTTCTTTAGTCTCTCTTCATATGTCTCCCGGTGCAGACCCTGCACCATTTTAGTTGCCCTCCTCTGGACAGCTTCCATCCTGTCTATGTCTTTGCGAAGACTGGGTCTCCAGAACTGCACGCAGTACTCCAGATGGGGTCTGACCAGCTGTCTGTACAGAGGGATAATAACTTCCTGTTTCCTACTGGTGATGCCTCTCCCTATGCATCCCAATATCCCCCCAGCCCTCATTGCTGCCCTCTCACATTGCTTGCCCACCTTTAGGTCATCTGATATGACTACCCCCAGGTCCCTTTCCATTTTTGTTGTTGTTAGTATCTCACCCCCCATTGTGTACTCTTCCCCTGGGTTTTTGTTTCCCAGGTGCATTACCTTGCACTTCTTAGCATTGAATCTAAGCTGCCATACATTTGGCCATTCTTCTAACCTTGCCAAGTCCCTTTTCATCCTTTCCACCCCACCTTGTGCATCAGCTCTGTTGCAGATCTTTGTGTCATCTGCAAAGAGACATACTTTTCCTTCCAGTCCCTCTGCAATGTCACTTATAAGAAAGACTGCCCCACAACTATTGCAGTGTACCACTCTCCTGATTCTCATTCATGTACATATTCCCCCCAAAGTCTTCCAGTTTAGTTTTCCTAGACTCCAGTCACACATAATTATAAAATATCAGCTGATGGAAATAATTTTGTACTACTCAAAACAAAATATATGGTGTACTTCCTACACTTCCCTTACTCCCTTAACCTTACATGAATATATAAATTTATATTTCACTTGTACCATATCTTATCCAAACCAACAATTTTACGAGCAGTAAAGTATAGAATGCACCTGGGGGTCCCAATAAGCAAGCAACATGTGTTGGTTCCTCTCCATAATATAATTTTGGGAGGTTTCCAAATTTGAAATTTTCAGGCAAAACTGAAAACAAGATGGTCACCATATGAAGAAGGAATTTTTCCATACCAAGCAGGATTCTCTCTTTGTTTCATACAGCTATCTAGTAGTGCTTACCTGAGAATGCTCAGATTTTTTTTTTCAATTATGGAAATTTCAATAACTTAAAAACTGCTTCTTATTTTTTCACCAGACTAGCAAAAGGTGCATCTGTGGGATAGTCCTTTTCTGCCCTAGTAATTTCAGACCCAAAAAAAACCAAACTGTCTGGGCTGTAGGCAAGTTCAAAGAAAAATCCCAGCAAAGTCAATGAGTGAAAACATGATTTTTTTCACCTCTCCGTAACCTGGATACCGCACATCAGACTGGAACATAACTTGCAACATCAAACGATCTACCCCACAGGACAGTGCATACTAAATTTTGTGTAAATCCACAGAACAGTTGCAAAGTTATCAAAGTACACAATTTTGAGTTTAACATTGAAGTGCTAGACCAGCCCAGTGGAACTGAGGGTTGAGGCACTGGACACCACACCTCGCGCCATGCCAGTGATCCGAGTTCGGGAGTGAGCTCGGGTGCCATGGATCAGCATAGGAGGGACTGGATTGAGCACCTGTAGGGCTGCTCTCCTGTCCTGGGGGGAGGACATCAGGGAGCTCAGCACTCTGGCGGCCCCAGCTGGAGACTAGGGGATGCTGCAGTAGACCAGAGTGGCACGTAATAGCATGCCTGATGCTGGCAGGGTAGCCGTGCACCATTGTGACAGGGAGTGCACATGCAAGGGAAGGGGGCTGGTAGAACAGAACACAGGAAAACCCCGGTACTAGGGGTAGGCGACGGCACCAATCCCCATGCCCACGACCAGGTCCAACTCAGCCAACCTTCATAGACCCTCTGCCCAGGGCCCATGTCTGCAGCTAGAGTCTACAAGTTATGAGTGCCCAAGGTAGAAGGGGCGGGCCCACCCTGGAGAGGTTAAGCTGGGGGTGCCAGCTGCGAGGCGGGGGCGGAGTAGAGGAAGATTCGGTCAGGGGGACTTCAGGCAGGGCAGGATAAGATTGGATGCCTGAGAGAGGCTCCTAGAACCATGACTGGAGGGAAAAAGAATTGAGAAAAAAAATTGAAGTGCTTACTCAACCCTAACTATAGGGGTGCAACCGTGGCCCTATAATATAGAAACTGCAAAAAACTATGTTAGTGCATCAGTTGGGGTTTTTATTAAAGTGTCAAAAACTGGGAAATTTGACGTTAGGGTTTCCAATCCTAACATCCCACCCCAATCCTGTACAGCTGAAGAGGAATCAAGGGGGCATTGGGGCCATCAACCTTAACGCTCACCCTATTCTCCTGTTCTGTGCCCACCCACCCACCTCATTTTCCAATGGAATGGGGTGAGTGTTAGGGATGATGACTCCAATTCCAGCTGTGACACTGCTGAGAGCTTTCCAACAGTAATACTCAGTCAGTGCCAGCTATGGCTCCTACAGGGTGTGCACTGTGCCTATAGTTGTATGCTTACAGATTACTGCTGTAATCTTCTGATTCAAATTGTCTTTTGAAAGGTATATCTACTGTTACTGCTTTATTTTTCTGTGTAGCAGAGTGTTTCTTACAGGGTATATCTTCTGTGAAATTATTACAGGTCATGCTTTACAGGTTTTTCAGTTTTATCTATCATTAGGACAAGCTTTCAGGGCTAAAGCATTTGTTGCTGACTGATTATTTCTGCTCTTATTTCCTTGTTTCTTTCATCCATGGTTCTTCTTTTTCAGCAGGGTAAGGGCCCAGCCACCAACCCCCAACCCCAACCACCCCATGCTACATTCCTTTTATAGGGTAGCACAGTCCTGACATTTCCTGCAGCAAAGCAGGAAGGGGTGGATCAGAGGGATATCTACACAGTGACCTCATTTACAGGGCACAAGTAATTTAACTTGTTATAACAAGTTATACAAAAACAAACAAAACACAAAATCAAACTTTTGCTTTCATTTTCCTCCTTCTAATTACTCTGGTCAGGTTATAAACCCAGCAACTTATCTGGAATGGATATTATTAACTGCAGGTACTGCAGGACAGTTTTCAAAAGGCAGTTATACAGGATTTATGACACTGTCCTACATGCTGGGCCATTGGAGATCTTAGGGCTCAGCTTTAGGTAGCATGGGCAGATATTGCATGCCTCAAATCTCATATTCAGGAGGAAATATATTATAAGAACTGCCCACCATTTCCCAAACATTCAACAGAAGTACTTCAACTGCAGATGGTAGTTGGTCCAGGAGGATGGTTAGGAGAGGCAAATCTGGAGCCCCATCACTCGGTGCTCTCCAACATATCACCTCCACAAACCATATAAAAACTACAAACAGGTACCTGCCTCTATCTCCAAAATCAAACAAAGGGGCAGAGGACACTGCAGAGCAGGACACTACAGTACAGGAGCTAGCACAACAAAACTCACCCAAAACAGGGACCAAAACAAAAAAAATGAAAGGGAAATCCAAAATATTTCTGATCATTGAAGATTGCATGAGTTGGGGAGTTGATACCTATCTCCAGCCAGGGGTAATGGTCAGATGTCTCCCAGGTACATCAGCGTGGAGAGACACTGACAGCATTGCTAAAATTGTACAGGAAGCAGGAGAAAACATTGACGTCCTAGTACACATAGGGACTAATGATCTCTCCAGCTGGTCAGTTATGGAGACCAAGGAATACCTGACATGGCTGGGTGACAAACTATCATCCATTTCATCCTGCTTCTCCTTCTCTGAGATCCTGTCAGTCTGGGAGAGGGGGCAGATGGACGGAAGGTCAGAGGAGGGGAGCTAGGGGAGCTAAACATGTGGCTCAAGGGCTGGTGCCAGGAAAAAGGGCACAAATTTGTAGTTAACTGGCAACAGTTTTGGGAGCGAAAGTTCTTTAAATTCTATGGACTGCATCTGACTAAGGAGGGAGTCAGTGTATTGGGGCAGAAGTTTGATGTCTTTGCAGAATATTTAAACTAGAAAATGGGGAGAGGGGTGCAGCACCCGACACGTCGAATGGGAAGAACACCCCCCCCAGCTATTGATCAAACAGGAGTTCAGCATGTTTGTAATTCATTTGCATCACCAAGTAAGGAAAAAAGTCTGGCTCCCCATACGATGCACAGGGGAAATGCCAGACCTTACCCAACAACTAACACACCGAAATCTGGCCAATGGAAAATCATGTACACAAATGCTCGCAGTCTGGGAAACAAGATCCCAGACCAGCAAGCAATAATGACAGAGGCTAAACTGGACATAGTAGCCATAAGCAAGACATGGTTCACCAGTAACCACACTTGGGAGACTTCAGTACCCAGCTATGTACTGTTCAGAAGAGACCGAGGTGTAAAAAGTGTGTGTGGGGGGGAGTGACCCTTTATGTCAATGAAAATATCAAAGCTACAGAAATTCAGAATATTCATAAGGAGTCAGAAGAACTGTGGGTCACCCTGGAAACAGGAAATGGGACAGCCGTATGAACTGGAGTTGTCTACAGGCCTCCAGATCAGGAGGAGGACATAGACACATTACTGTTAGAAGATATACAAAACATGATAGCTAAAGGGGAGGTTCTGATAATGGGAGACTTCAACATACCAGATACAGATTGGTCAATACCAGCAGGAACATCTGCCAGAACTAGACACGTAGTGGATTCCCTGCAGGATGAGGGCCTCAAACAACTGGTACAACAACCCACAAGAGACTGGGCTATCCTAGATCTAGTACTGACTAACAGGGAAAGGATCACAGATCTCCAGGTAGAAGGTCACCTGGGTGTCAGTGACCATCACATGGTGTGGTTCAATTTGTCCACTAGAACTAAATCATCCCATTCCAAGGCAAAACTATGGGACTTCAGAGGAGCTGACTTTGTTAAGATGGCCAACAGAGTTAAGCTAGCCCTGGCAAGAAGAAATACAGGTGAGGGGTTACAGGCAAAGTGGGCAAGCATTAAGGATGCAATACTTGAAGCAACTTCCCATTGTGTTAGAGAGAAAAGGAAGTGCAACAGAAGAAAAAAAACACTTTGGTTCTCAAAAACAGTAGCCAAAAAGGTCACAGCCTAAAGGCTGGCCTTCTGGAAATATAAGGGAACACAGCAGGATGAAGATAGGGAGGCATACCAAACTTCCCTAAGGGAAGCAGGGAAGGCAGTAAGGCAGGCAAAGGCCCAAACTGAGGTAACACTAGCATTTGTCTCAACGTTTCACCTACTTCGTAGGCTTTTTCAAGAGATTCAAGAAATTCAAACACTGTTATCCTTCAGTAACACAATCCTTTACAACAGATTCTCAGGGATTCTAAAAAATAATATCCGAAGTTATAGCTAACGAAGAAACTTTTTGTTTGTATATAAACTGTAGTTATCATGAATGAATAATCTGATGCAATGATGAAATGAATGTAATAAACCTAAAATATGGCTCTACTCTGAAATTGATATGAAATAATAAAAAAAAGTTTTTTCATTTTTTGAATTCTAGCTGTGAACCTGAGGGGACAAAAAAATCAGCAAAGTGAGAGAAAAAGATTATCAAAGAATATTGTGAGATTTAGATATGCTGTACATCTTTGCGATATAAGACACTTTTGGGTAATTAAATACTTTTTGATTTGGTGTCTATTTCACTCTTCTGGAGAGTATTTGCATTATACTAATATGTAACTAAAAGGCGTTAGATATAACTTTGGATATTATTTATTAGAATCCCTGAGAATCTGTTGTAAAGGATTATGCTACTGAAGGATAACAGTGTTTGAATTTTGGATTATCACATTTTGTAAGTAGCACCTTCGGGAGTCATGGTGATTTATTTGTCTGTGTCAAATTTTTTGCTAATTGATTGATAGGATGTGGACAGTTTTTTTTTAAACATTGTTTATTTATGTATTTTTTAGAAAGGTATCTCTTGAAAAAGCCAACAAAGTAGGTGAAATGTTGAGACAATTGCCATATTTTAATAATAAAGAAGCATATTACTGGAACTGGAAAAGACTGTCTGCAGTTAAGTTTGTTCAGCGTCCCCATCTCTTTTGCTCCGAGACAGAGAATCGTTTCCTACTAGTTCATACATCGGGAGAGGCTGCATGGAATTTTTTGAAGAACTGTTAATTTCCCGTGGAACCTTCCCCCTCCCAACTCCCCATCCCCTTTTCTATTTTTTCCTTCCCAATTTTGATACGTTACACTAGCATGAACAGTAAAAGAAGGTGACACGTCTTTCCATAGATACATTAATGAAAGGAGAAAGTCCAGAGGGGGTACTGCTAAAATCAAAGGGGATAAGGGGGCATGTGAGGAGGAGGACCATGTAAAAGCATCTATCCTAAATAGATACTTCTGATCAGTATTTACTGAGGAGAACGTAGGGCCCACAGCTCAGCACCATGGACACAGGGGGGAGGAGGGTTTGCACTAGTCCCTTCACAAAAGAAAGGGTCCTACAAGAGCTCGATAAGTTCAGGGTGGACATGGCAATGGGACCTGATGGCATACATCCCAGGGTACTAAACGAGCTAAGGGTGGAACTAGCAGAGCCATTATCATTACTGTTTAGTGAGTCTCTGAGCACAGGAGAGGTCCCAGAAGACTAGAGAAGGGCTCATGTCATCCTGCTCCACAAGAGTGGTAGCAGGGAGGAGGCAGGGAACTACAGACCAGTCAGTCTAACCTCAATAGTGGGCAAAATTATGGAGGCACTCCTTAAGGAAAGGATAGTGCAACACCTGGAATCCATAGGTGCACAGGATCCAAGACAGCATGGATTTACAATAGGAAGGTCCTGTCAAACTAATATCATAGATTTCTTTGACTGGGTAACCAGAGTGGTGGACCAAGGGGGAGCAGTTGATGTCACCTACCTTGCCTTCAGCAAAGCTTTCGATACCGTTCCACATAGAACACTGATTAATAAGCTCAGTAGGCTTGGGGTGGGTCAGAAGTTGGTCAACTGGGTGGCAAACTGGTTGACAGGTAGAAAACAGAGAGTGGTGGTAAATGGTATACAGTTAGAAGAGATGCAAGTCACAAGTGGGTTACCTCAGGGAGCAGTCCTGGGGCCAGTCCTCTTCAATATCTTCATCAGTGACATTGCAGATGGATTGGAGGGTAAGGTTTGTCTGTTTGCAGATGACACCAAGATCTGCAACAGAGTAGATGATCCAGATGGGGTGGGCAGAATGAGAAGAGCTCTGGATAAACTGGCAAAATGGTTGGAAGAGTGGCAACTGGGATTTAACATAAAGAAATGCAAGATCATGCACCTAGGGAAGAGAAACCCTGAAGCCATCTATAGGTTGGGAGGGGAGTTACTGGCAGTCACAAGGGGAGAAAGAGACTTGGGCATCATCATCACAGATGATCTGAAATCATCCAAGCAGACCTCTAAAGCAGGAGGTAAGGCTAGGGGGATGTTGGGGTGTATTAGTAGGGGTATCACAAGTTGTAAGAGGGAGATAATAATCCCTCTTTAAAAGACACTGGTTAGGCCCCATCTGGAGAACTGCATGCAATGCTGGAGGCCACGCCTTCACAAGGACATTAACTAAATTGAGGCAGTCCAGAGAAATGCAACCAAAATGGTGCAGGGACTGCATCAGAAAACATATGAGGACAGATTAATGGAGTTCAAAATGTATACCCTAGAGCAAAGTAAGGAGAGAGGTGATATGATTGAAACATCCAAACACCTTAAGGGCATTAACAAGGTGAAAGAGTCTAACATGTTTCAATATCAGAACAAGCATTTGTCAATGCCGAATGTTGATTGCGCTGGTGTGTTGAGCTCGCTCACTGCCCCCTCTGTCACTCGTTCAGTCTGTTTCTCCCAGTGCTGCAGGCTGCTGTTTTGTATTGGGCTCCTGCCTGCATTGGCACCTTGTTCTGCCCACTAAGAAATCTGCAGCTGTCCCGACAAAGCTACATTGATGTGGCTCACTCTCCCTCTCTCACTCACTCATTCTGTTTCTCCTGGCGCTGCAGGCTGCCCTTTTGTACTGGGCTCCAGCCTCTTGGTGGCTTTTTCTGCCCACAAAAAAATCTGCAGCAGTCCCAACACAGGTCTGTTGAGCCCGCTGAATTCCCTTCTCTCACTCACTCATTCCATTTCTGCTGGCGCTGCAGGCTGCCCTTATGTACTGGGCTCCTGCCTGTGTTGGCACCTGTTTCTGCCCACAAAGAAATCCATAGCTGTCCCGAAAGAGCTCATTTGAGGGCGCTCACTCCCCCTGTGTCAGTAACTCATTCTGTTTCTCCTGGCACTGCAGCTTGCCCTTTTGTACCTGGCTCCTGGTTCTGTTGATGCCTTTTTCTGCCCACAAAGAAATCTGCAGCAGTCCAGATAATGCTCTGTTGAGCTCGTTCAGTCCCCTTCTCTGACTCGCTCATTCCATTTGTGGTGGCGTTGCAGGCTGCCCTTTTCTATTGGGCTCCTGCCTGCATTGCCGCCATTTACAGCAGCTACAATACAGCTCCGTTGAGCTCGCTCACTTCCCCCTCTCTCACTGGCTCATTCTGGTTTTCCTGCCACTGCAGGCTGCCATTTTGTACTGGGCCCCGCATGCATTGCTGAGTTTTTCTGCCCACAATCAAATCTGCTGCAGTCCCAACAGAGCTCCGTTGAGCTCACTCACTTCCCCTCCCTCACTCGCTCATTCTGTGTCTCCTGCTGCTGCAGGCTGCCCTTTTGTACTGGGCTCCTGACTGCATTGGTGGCTTGTTCTGGCCAGAAAGAAATCTGAAGCAGTCCCGATACAGCTCCATTGAGCTCGCTCACTCCCTCTCTCTCACTCACTCATTCCGTTTCTGCCCACACTGCAAGCTGGCCTTTTGTACTCGGCTCCTACCTGCGTTGCCGCATTTTCTGCCCACAAAGAAATCTGCAGCAGTCACAATAGAGCTCCGTTGAGCTTGCTCACTACCGCTCTGTTACTTACTTATTCTGTTTCTCTTGGCGCTGAAGGCTGCGCTTGTGTACGGGGCTGCTGGCTGCGTTGGCACCTTTGTCTGTCCACAAATAAATCTGCAGCTGTATCGAAAAGTTCCATTGAGGTTGCTCAGTCTCCCTCTGTCATGCACTCATTCTGTTTGTCCTGGCGCTGCAAGCGGCCTTCTTGTATGGGGCTCCTGCCTGCATTGGCGTCTTTTTCTGCCAACAAAGAAATCTGCAGCAGTCCTGATAGAGCTCCGTTGAGCTCACTCAGTCCCCCTGTCTCACTCACTTGTACTGTTTCTCCCACCACTGCAGGCTGGCCTTTTCTACTGGGCCCCTGCCTGCATTGATGTGTTTTTTTGCCCACAAAGAAATCCGCAGCAGTCCTGACAGCGATCCAGTGAGTTCGCTCACTCCCTCTCCCTCACTCACTCTCTCGTTCTGTTTCTCCCACTGCTGCAGACTGCCCTTTTGTACTGGCCTCTTGCACTGGGGCCTTTTTCTGTCCACAAACAAATCCAGAGCAGTCCCGACAGAGCTCAGTTGAGCTCGGTCACTCCCCCCTCTCACTCGTTCCATCTTAATCTATTCCAAACACTGATGTCCCCCAGCAACCATGCTATTTTCCGTCAAGAGTGCAATAACATATTTTAGCCAAGATGTGAAAAATTACAGCTGTACTGTTCATAAGGAGGTGTGAAAGAATGCCACTGTTGAAAATGTGGAGTGAAAATATTACACATTTGCGTAGTTACAAGGGTGCGTGGAAACAGTTGAATGCATGCTTGTAACACAGTCATGTTACGGAGTTTTGTCACCAAATTTCCAACATAGGGATTTTATGACCTCTGCTCATGAACAGTGCCACTGTCATTTTCTTTATCTGTCCAGAACACTGATTTCCCACAGCGACCGCGTTATTCTGTGCCACAACTGTGAAACCACATTTCACTCAGCATGTGAAAAATGACAGTTGTACTGTTCATAAGAAGGTGTGAAAAATTGCCATTGTTGAAAATGTGGCATGACAATATTATGAATCTGTAAAGTTACAAGGGTGTATGGAAAGTGTGCAACGCAACTCATTTGATGTGCTATCATCATCACATTTTCAACATAGGCATTTTAGGACATCTGCTCATGAACAGTATCACTGTCATTTTATTTCTGTGTCCTGGACAGTGATTTCCCACAGTGACTGCTCTATTCTGTGCTGGAACTGCGAAAACATATTTTGGCCAGGATGGGAAAAATGGCAGCTGCACGGTTCATAAGTAGGTGTGGGAAAATGGCAATACTGAAAAGCTGGAGTGAAAATATTATACATTCATGAAGTTACGAGTGTGTGTGCAAACTCTGCAATGCATGCTTGTAACACAGTCATTTTATGTAGTATCGTTACCAAATTGTCAACATAGCCATTTCAGGACCTCTACTCATGAACAGTGTCACTGTCGTTTTCTTAATCTATCCCGAACACTGATTTCTGACAGCAACTGCGCTATTCTGCACCGGAAGTGTGAAAACACATTTCCACCAGGATGTGAAAAAAGACAACTGTACTGTTCACAACGAGGTGAAACAAAATGCCAGTGTTGAAAATCTGGCATCAAAATATTGCAAATTCATGAAGTTATGCACGTACGTAGCAACTGCACAGCACACGCTCGTAAAACAGTCATGTTTGGGATTTTTTTCCACCAAATTTGCAACATAGGCTTTTTGAGAGCCCACCTCATAAACACTGGCACTGTCATTTTGTTAATAGGCCCCCAAAGATGATTCTGCGCAGTGACCGCAAAATCACCTTTCGGGGCAGATTAATGCCATGGCAGTTCAAGTATTCATGAGGAGGGGTCCCAAAAACCCCATGTTGAAAATTTGGTGAAGAAATTCTCAAAAATGCCCGAAATATGCATTAAAGTTGAAAAAACCCTATTAATTACATTATACAGCTTACCGGCATTTCCTCAGTTCGTGGCCGGCTTTGAAGAGTGCAGACGTGTTCCCGGTCCACCAAAGATAGTCGAGCCAGACTCTGGAGGTAGATATAGGGTGAGGGGGGTGTGGGGAGGCAGAGTGCACAGTGGGTGGGTGCGGGTGGTGGGTGGGCAGCACGGAGATTATGAGGGACCGTTTTCTGCTTTTCAGGGGGAAAAAAAGGCAAAAGACTTTGCAGGACAGTTTTTTCTTTTACAGCGGCATGTGGCACGCTGGAGTGGGCTCCCAGTGTGCCACCAACGGCTTTCTTTTGGGGGGGCCAGCAATAGCTAACAGGGGATTGGGCACCCCGTTGGCACACAAAGGATGGGGAGTCATTATGCCAAAGGGGATTGGGCACCCATCAGCAGGAATAACAGCATGTGAGGGGGCACCAACGGCTTTCTGTTGGTGGGGGGCAGCAATAGCCAATGGGGGATTGGGCACCCCCCTCGGCACACAAAGGGAGGGGGGCTTCATCATGCCGATGGTGATTGGGAACCCCGTCAGCAGAAAATGAAAGCATTGGGGGGGGGCTTGACAGAATGCTGATGGGGACTGGGCTCCCCGTCAGCAAAACGAACGGGGGGGGGCACTGAAACTGATGGGGATTGAGGCCCCGTTGGCACATAAACACGGTGGGGGGGTTATATTGCTTGTGAACACTACGGAAACCCGCCGCCATGTTCGCAAACAATATCAGGCTTGCTTGATCTGCCCTGCAAATGACGGGTCGCTCCCTCGTCGCAGTGGATGGCTGACGCTGCAATGACGAGGCAGCCCCTGATTGCAGTGGCTGATTTGTCACAAGTTGGTGTGAACATTCCAAACTTGTGTCACCAGCAGCCTGCAATGGCATTGGGGGAAGCGGGACAAGCCTTTGCAGGCTGTGGGGGCACTGGACACAACAGTGCCGTGCATCCACAGCCTGCTTCTCAGCAAGCTGTGCCAATATGTTTCTTGCGCTGCACGCAATTAACATAAAAATAACAGGACAAGAGAACACAGCATGAGATTAGAGGGAGGCCAATTAAGGGGGTAATGTGAGGGAGTTCTTTTTCACAACAAGGGTGGTGGATGCATGGAACGGCCTACCTCAGGAAGTGGTGGCTATGAATACAGTGCAGGGCTTCAAACAGGCATGGGATAGGCATAAGGGAGCAACACAAATGACTATGAATAGATAGGCCATTGACAGAGCAAAGGTCGATGGCACATTCATAAGGTAAAAAAAGAAATGGGCAGATTGGATGGGCCTTGAGGTCCTTATCTGCCATCAACTTTTATGTTCTATGTTTCTATGCCCAGAACCCCCTTTCCTGTAACTAGTGCTCTTATACCAGCACTCACAGTGACAAACACTGGTAGTAAAAGTGCTGTGACACTGCTGAAGGCTTCCCCACATCAGTGCCTTGTCAATGCAACTGACTCCTATACACTGAACCCCCTTCCCTGTGTCCAGTGCTCTTGTACCAGCACTCACAGTAACACCACAGGGCTGTAGAACTACTGAAAACTTCCCCACAGTAGTGCCCTGTCAATGCCAGCTATGACATCTATACTCTGAACCCACTCCCTGGTATCTAGTGCTGTTGAACCAGCACTCACAGTGATACCCACTGGTAATGACAGGGCTGTGACACTGCTGAGAGTGTCCCCACAGTAGTGCCTTGTCAATGCCTGCTATGGCACCTATACCCTAAATCCCCCTCCCCTGTATCTAGTGCTTCTGTACCAGTACTCACAGTGACACCCAGTGGCAGTTACAAGCTTGTAACACTGCTGAGAGCTTCCCCACAGCAGTTCCCTGTCAATGCCAGATACGACTCATAAACCTTGAATTCCCTTCCCTGTACCTAGTGCTCTTGTACCAGCACTCACAGTGACACCCACTGGTCATTACAACCCTGTGACACTGCTGAGAGTTTCCCACAGCAGTGACCTGTCTATCTAGTCTGTCTACCTATCTAGTGCTCTTGTACCAGCACTCACATATAGTAAAAGGGATGTGAAAAGTTTAAAACTTCTCAACAGAAGTGCTCTGTTAATGCTAGCAATGGTCCCTATACCCTAACCACCATCCCCCATAAGAATTCTTATATTGACGCTGACAGTGACACCCATGGGTGGCTGTCAGGACTTTGGCACTGCTGAGAGCTTCCCCTCTGCTTCACCCTGTGAATATAAGCCATGGTTTCTACACTAGCTTTCTTGTTAAAATTACAAGCAGGATCCAGCAGGACTTCAAATGGAGTGGTAGATGAGGGAAGGGATTCATGGCAGAACATGGCCAGAATTGATAGAATGGGAGATACGGCTACCCCCTGGAAGGGAAGGATAGCGTTAAGGTTCAGTGAGCGATAATATACAAAACAGGAAAGGATGATGCAACTGAACCTTGGTGAATGGCAGTATTATCATGAAATCCAACACTCCATCTACAGTTTGCATTTTCACTAGAATATGTCATTAAATTTCAGTGAGACAAAACTGTAAGCATTAGGCAGGCTTGATAAATGGGAAACACAAGCAAATCAAAATGATACAAAGCTTATTCATATACAGCAAAATGAGAGAGATCTTTTTACAGAAATCTGTCAGCATCTCTGGCAACACGGGCGCTAACAGCTCCAGAAATGGAGGCTGCCATTTTGGCTTGCAACACGCTGCTGTTTGTCCTTGGCTTACTGGGAAATGTTTTAATTGTGGCCAAGAACTTGTTGGATTTTAGGAAGGATGGCAGGCTGCTACCCACTGATGTGATCATGACAAGTTTGGCCTTCTGCAGCATCTTCCTCCAGACGGCTGCCTACACTATTTCCCTGTGTTTGGAGCCAGAGATGATGTCTTTGGACATCAAGTATCTATTCTACTTGGGCCTATTCTGCTGTGCTCTGAGCTCATGGCTTTTGACATGGCTCTGCATCTTCTACTGCGTGAAGATCGTCAACAGCACCTGGAGGGTCTTTATGTGGATAAAACAACAAGTCTCCAACAAGGTGCCCCAGCTGATTGTTTTTGCCATCCTATGCAGTGCCAACATCACAGGCCTGGCAGTCTTTAACACTGTGAAGTCAGTCCCAACCGATGCAACATTCAACGAAAGTAACAGCACCTCCGGTCAGGGCCTGTCTGAAATTAAATTGCTGTACATTGTGCTCTACCCTGCGCTCATCTGCATCTTGCCATTTATACTCATGGTAACAAGCTGCTCCCTCATCATCATCACCCTCTATCGTCACACCAAGAGAATGAAGGCCAGTTCAAACAGCTTCAGCAACCCCCAATCAGATGTTCACAACCGTGTTGTCAAGATGCTTGTCTGCTTCATCTTGATCTACGCCTTGTATGTAACCTCTGTGTCTGCATGTTTCCACTTTGCGGCAACACAGAAGAGGATGCTGTTTCTCTCGTGTGTTATCATCATTCTGGCCTATCCAATAGGGGGCTCATCCCTGCTTATCTATGGCACCCAAAAACTACAGAAGACCTGCATTGGCTTATTCCACATTTTTCGTGACAGGGGAGACTCTTGAATTCAGTACAATAGCTATCAAGATCTTACATAGACTTTTCTTCAGATGTTTCACTAGAGTTATTACAAGACTTGATCTATTAATTTATGATTTAATCTATCTATCTATCTATCTATCTATCTATCTATCTATCTATCTGTCTGTCTGTCTGTCTGTCTGTCTGCCTGTCAGTCTGCCTGTCTGTCTGTCTGCTTGCCTGTCTGCCTGTCTGTCTGTCTATATAAATATATGTCTACACAGCATGATACACAGTGGCCAGTGTTCAGACATGACATTTATTTCCGTGAGTGAGGGGCAGTACCAAAGCGACAAGTGAGTTAGGAAAGTTCCACCCCCTAATAAATGGAAATAAAAGTCATACTTGAACACTGGTCATTGTATGTTCTGTGTATACAATGTATGTGGCTTTATTGTTTTGTTTTTATGTTTTATCTGACCCCCTCCCTACTGAAAGTGCTGGGCTCTCCTCCAGCAGAAAGTGCTCCTCCTGCCGAAAGTGTTGCCCATGCACCTTGTGATGACATTTTGAATGTTGAGTATCATGAAGAATTGGCGGGTGAAAAAGAAAGATTGCGCTGTGCAATTCCTTTGACTGTGCACGTGATTTCTGTTTTGGAGCAAGTGCACTAAGTGCTGCAATGGAACAAACCCCAGGAGCCCAAAAGTGCAGGTAGCTGGCTAAAGAATACCAAAATCTGCTGTGTCACTCCAGAATCAGAAAAATTACCTTCCTTCAGCGACTTAGTAGCAATGTGTCCTTAGTCTTGGAACAACAGCAAGGACAGCAGGTCCAGCAAACAGCTGTTCAGAGCATTTTAAATATCTAAGTCACAGTGCAGGCAATTGAAATATCCTGAGGCTGTAGCCCAATGCTGATGACAGCCACAGGGGATTCTGGGACCACTGGAGCAGTTCTGAATTGTCAATGGCAGGACTACATGACAACAGGGTCACTCAAACAGGAGTGACACTAAAACTACAGCAGTAAGTAAACACAATGTATTCAGCACACCTCTTAAACATCTGGGCCAGCCTCACATCTCAGTGTGAGAACTTGTGTCATGACTGTTCCCCTTTCACAAGCTTTCAGGGTTGAGACAGGGCCATTCCTCAGAAAGATGGTAATTACTCTATGCCTCAAAGTTTATCTAAATGACTGATATTCATCAAAGCATGTTTAACTACAACAAAACACTTTTATGCAATGTATGTTAGAGAGAAATGCAGAGAAAAATAATTTCTCTGTTAGGTTACAGTTAGGGAGGAAGCAAGATAATAAACCACGTGTTCCAATTCAGATAGTCGGGAAAACAAAATAATTGATCTGGAGTCCATAATGGAGGAGGCTAGCTGGATTTGATGGGCATAACTGAGCTTTGGTGCACTGACAATCACAACCAGAATGTGGCCATACAAGGTTACTTTGTGTTCAGGAGAGGGAGGGGAGGAAGGATTATTTTCTTATGTGAGGAAGGGAATCAAGGTTATGGAAATACAGAGGCACATGGAGGAAAAGGGAGGTATGGAGGTGATGTGGGTCAGCTTGGAGACAGGAGCTAGTGCCAGTATCTGTATAGTTTTTTTTTTTATTATTATTTTTTTATTATTATATACATAAAAACATCAAGAACAACAGATTCTGCTACATATAAAAACAGATGCATGGTGTGATCATCTATATAAAACATTAGTAACCATTTTTAAAAATCATTGTACCTGATTCTTTAAATATGTAACAAAACAAATATTAAGTAAAGTTTAGTTCTAACCAGCAATGACTTAAGAGACAACTATTGGTGCACTGCAGCAAATGTTGTACACTATAGCTTAATCAGTCTCCCATACTATATGTCTGCATATAGGAGAAGACTCGGTCAGACAATCCTGATTTTAAATTTTATGCACACAACCTTCCACTCCTCCATCCCCATCCCTTTTTAAACTTTTCTAATCTTCTTTCTTCTATTGCTTTTGGAATGGGATCCCATATATCCCAAGATTTAATAATCTGTTTGTTAGTGTAATGATAATTTTTTTCCATCGTCATACTATCCAGAAATAATTTTTCCAAAGTACAATACAAGAATTTCTGCATATTTCCACATTTGGGTAATACATCATTTTGCATTCAAAATGCAACACGCAATAAATGTAAATGTTTGTTTTCAGGAATATGTTGAATTGAAGAAGTGCTAAAGAGATAGAACTTTAGTTCAGAACTGAATGAGGTGACAATAATGGTATTTAACGGACTCATAACCTGGACCCAAAATGTTTTTATAGATGGGCACAATACAACTACATGAGTATAGTTAGCTCTCTCCCCATATCCCCTATAGCAATAAGGTGAAATATCCTGATGACATTTATTTAACAGGCGAGGTGAGTAATACATTCTGTGCACAATATAAGATTTAATTTGATTAATTCTATTATTCTCTCCTTTGTTCCAAGCTGTACAAACTGTTTCTCATTTTTGTTTAGTATTGACAATTTGTAAATCCCTTTCCCATTTCTTCTTTAATGACTGCATATCATTTTTAAATTACTGATAATCAGAGTATAATATTTTGAAATTAATTTCTCTCTCTTTGGAGTTCTGTTGTGCATATCCAGAATCATATTGCCTGTGGTCATATTACCTTTTCCATTCAAATCTAATAGGACAGACCTGAGTTGTAAATAGCTAAAGAAAATAAATTTGAAGGTACACCATACTGAATTTGTACTTCTTGGTTGTGGAAGCCATGTTTGAGAGGGCATAGGAGGTTGTGTTTATTCAGGTGTTCCGACAGCTGAGTAAGCATGATTTTTTCAAGCAGCTTGCTTAGGTGGGGGAGGAGGGAGATGGGCCTATAATTATATGGTGAGAGGGAGTCACCAGCTTTAAAGACTGGCACGACATTGGCATATTTCCATGAGTTGGGTACAGTAGCTCTGGCGAAGGCAAGGTTGAAGATGTACAGTATGTAAGGGGTTTAACAATTGCAGGCAAGACAATTCTAAGGAACGCAGGATACAGCTCATCACTGCTAGGACTTCATTTCACTCATTGGGACTTTAGCAGCTTGATGGTGTCAGAGTAGCTGATGGCCCTGAAATGGAATGGAGGGGGCTGGGTGGTGGCAGAGGAGGAGGGGGAGTTGTTTGGCTGGAGATTTTGGGCTGTGGTGGCCTGGCAAGGTAGGTTGCTAAGCAAGGAGGCTAGGTCAGAGAATTTTACATTGAAGGCATTTGTGATTTCAGTAGGGTCTGAGATGAGACCAGTGGGGAATGCAGGCGGAGATATCTGCCTACTATTTTTAGGGTTTAGAAGGGACCCGATGACAGAACAGAAAGTGCATGGGTTGCCAAGGTTGTTGTTTTGCTGAGTCACAAAAATTGGTGCTTGAGCATCTTGGCGGTCTGTTTACAGGTGTTACTCAGCTGCCTATAGGAATTCCAAAGGAGCGGGGAAGGGAATGCTTTGTAATCCTTCCATTTGCTATCCCAGTCTTTCATTAAAGCTAGACATTCCTTGGTTATCCAGTGTGTAGGGCCACCTCTAACCCATCAGGTCATGAGGGGGAAATATGTATCCTGTAGGTGAGAGAGGGTGGAGGTGAAGAAGGTGACTGCATCATTGATGGTACTGTGGTGGTAGAGGGTGGACCAGTTTTGAGCCCAGGTGTTGCTGAGGACTGGCTGTGGATCCTGGCAGTGAAACCTTCGGAAGGACAGAAGTTTGAGGGGGTGAGGTTTGACTTGGTGAACAGTATAGCATAGGTAGGAGTGTGGCTGCTGAGTAAATCAGACATTGTACCTGCTTGGAGAATTAAGTCTGCAGGGCATGTGGTCACCCAATCAATGAGGGAGTGGTTTTGGGTGCGGGCATTGTGTCTTGTGCGGGTGGTAAGTTGATCTAGGTTATGTTCCTTAAGTAGGCTTGCATAGGCTAGTACAGTAGCATCCAGCCAGTTGAGGTTGAACTCTCCAACTGCAGCCAGGTCTCTTGCGGGTGCTAGATGTCCCACACCATCCAGGAAGTTAGGTAGTCCTGGGATGCCTCCTGACGGGGGTGGGAGGGGTTATAGCAGCAGCCTATATGGAGTTTTTTAGACTCACCCAGGGTTAGTTCAGCTAGGTGACTCACTTGGTGAGGTGGAGATGGAGCAGCTGATAGTGGAGGCAGTGATATGCTCTTGTACATATAATGCTACGCCACCACTCCTCTTTCTGCCAGATCTGTCCTGTTGTACAAGTGAATAATGCTGTAGCTGGAAATGGGAGTCTAGGTGGTAGGGTTTGAGCCAAGTTTCAGAGAGGCCTAGCACTTGTGGTTTGTACAGGGCTACTGTGGCAGGGTTTATCCCTGCCACTGTTTGAGGACCCCATGTTTGTTTCTTCTTCTAAGGTTGCAGCTTTCTATCTTTCCCTCTAATAAGGCTATCCCTTTCATTCTTGTTTGGAGGCAGGCCACCTCCAATCATTCCCCCCCCTTCCCTTTGTTGCTCTTAACGCCCCTTTTCTTTCTCTTCCTTCCATGGGGCCAAAGATATGCATAAGAAGGTCAATGTAAAGTGACCTTGAGCTCACAGATGTCTTGAAAGTATGTCTGTAAAATTGTAGCCATCACTGTTTATATGGATGGCTAGTATACCCAATAATGTTTTATGGTGGTACAAATTGAAGTGCTATGTAAAATTGTGGTATAGGTTATGCAAGCGGCAAACCCCTAAATCCCTCTTATTTCTGTACCCTGTTGCCACTACAAAAATGGTAAAGGTAGTACTGTTTTGTTACTATTGACTCTGTAGTAGCTCAGAACAAGAGAAAATGAAAAACCACATTGCCGGTAAATGTGCCCTTTAAGTGAAATTAGTAGTGGTGCCCTGTCAAATGTGTGCATGTTTGAGGAGCGCTAGTGCTTCCCTGAACTGCAGTTCAAGCAGCCGCTCAGTTCCTAACCTTTTTCTTGTGGCTGTAATGCCAGAATTAGAGAAATGCTGTGGATCTAATTCAGTATGCTCTCCAATGGAGAGAGCTATGCTGCTACTCAGCTAAGCATTGCTAGGAAACCAAAGTGAAAATGTCAGCCGTCAGCTAAACATTTCAGCCAACAGCTTGACATTTCAGCACTTGGTTTTTCAGCTGAGAAAATATCCTTTTCATGCAACAAGTGCCCCAAAACAACTTGGTGACTTATAAAACAGGTAGAACCCTGTTAAGAAACTAAGACAGACATTTTTGACAGCACAATTTCTGGTCTAAAAGCACCAGAAGTAAAAGAAAAAAACTTCTTAGCACAGGACAGTTTCTAGGCTAAATATATAATATTACAAGTTCATAAAAGCATTAGATTATGAATAAAAACAGTACCTCAGGTTGGTGATTTTTCAAAAAGGGGGCAATTCAGCCCAAGCTCCCCTCTTGCAGTCCTGTAATGCTGTCTTGAAATCTAAACCATAACCTGCAGTTAAGGTAAACGTGGGCCTGGGCTTACCAGGCTCAGAAGAGTGAATAAGCAGCAACTATAGGGGAACAGTAGCCCCTTGTGGCTCTTTCTTATACCAGATTACCTGTCACTCAAACTCTGAAGAACTCTGCGAATAGGAAATTCTCTTAAAAAGGTTTATTCTTGCTGTTACAAGACAATTACTGCTTGTAATGTTATTCTAAGTACTGCTAGCCTGTAAATCATATTAAGTTGGGCACCTGTCTATAATTGAGGCATAGCTCTCTGTGCCCTGACAATGCCTGCTGGGCGGCATCCACACCACACCTATTTCAATTCTCACCCATTGCTGACTGAACTGCTATCATCCTGCTGCTTGCTCTTACCATTGTGCAAGAATGTGCCATTGTAACTAAACTGGCTTATTCTGTTTAATTGTTGTAATCACATATGCTTGCTAACTATGTAACCCATATGCTGTAACCAAAGTCTGTTATGTATTTGTCCTCAATGTGACGAGGTACCTTTGGAAACGAGCCTCTGGCTCAAAGGTTGTAAACTGATGTACAAATAAACAAATAAATAAATAAAATGTTTTAAAGAAAATGCTGATGCTAGATCACCTGATCCAGGTAGGTGGGTATTAATAGCACTACCTAAGCATGTAACAGACAGATACGGTCAGTATCTTCTGACTGGATGCAGGTAAAGGATGAGGAGAGTCCTATGCTGCAGTAAGAAGAATAAGAAGAGATTCTTCTTTACTTTATTCTTTTGTTTTATTGGTATGATTGTTTTCTTTTCTTGTTTTATGGTGCAAGACTGTTAATGTTTATGACGCTTCCATAAACATCTCACTCAGATAAAAGTGTGTTGCACCTTAAGTTGGTGTCAGTGTCCATCTGTATTTCCCACACTGTAACAGCTACCCACGCCTCAAGTTTGGGAAACTTTGATGGCAGGCTGTAGATATTGATGTGAGCGATCTTTAGACCGGAAAGCTTTGCCCAAGTGGTGTCAGTGTGGTCAATGAGGGTGTTTGTGGGGCGGAGGTCAGGTTCTACGTCTCCAAAGAGCAGAAGAATAGCAAGGAGAGGGCAGGTGGGTGACTGCCGGGGGGTTGGAGGGTGAGGGAGTGCACAAACAAGCCGAGTAGCCGTGTTCATAGTTAGATATTAGCACCAGGAGAATTTCTCTCGTGAGGGTGACTTCATGACTACGCACATGAATTGGGTATCCCAGTTACTGTCAGCGGTGGGTGAGGAACACAACTTTTGCTGGTTGACCACTAGAATGGATGCACAAATATCAGTTGCTAGTAGCAGGGAGGTTAGGGAAACCCACACAGTTAAAATTGAGCGGTAGTGCATGTTTAGCAGGGGGTGACAGGCCTGCAGATTGTATCCAGAGTTGGAGGAGAAAAGCTAGGTGAAAAGAGCAAGGCAAAGGGCTTTGGGCACCTGTAAAAACAGAAGGGTTTGCTGTAGGCACAGTGTGGTGGTAGGTTCAGCAAGAGCGGAGTAAGATGTATAGCAGTGCTAGGCAAGGGAAGGTCAATGGGGCAGTGTTGTTTGTACAATGGGTTTTGGGAGAGAAAGGGGCGGTGAAGATTTAAAGAGGACTGGCCAATGGAAGCAAATAGGGAGGCAGGTGAGGGCAGGCCTTGTGTGGATTTAATAGAGGTTGGGGCCTGGAAGGGTGGGTGGGATGAAATAGCAGAGTAGAAGGCAGCAGAAGCAAAGCCGATCCCGGGCTTAGAAAGCAAGATTGGGTTCCTTGTGGTTGGCTTATCGAGTGTCTGACACTTGTCTGGATGAATAGGGAGTGCCTCAGATTTCTCTGAATTTACCAGCAATCCTAAACAATTTCCATATTCATTAGCTAGTTGTAAAATGTAATTAAATTCTAATTCCAGATTTTTCAAATATAACAAAATATTATCCGCAAATAAAGACAACTTCAGAAATTTTTGTTCCCTGTATTTGAATTCAGGAATTAATACATTTTTGCTTGTTGCATTTGCCAAAGTTCCAATCATTAAAGAAAAAAGCAAAGGGGAAAGAGGCACCCCTGTGTTGTACCCCTACATCGAGGAAACATAAGATAAACTGTGCCATTAGTCAGGACCCTGGCTTTGGGTGAGTTGTATATAGCCTGAATCCAATTTAAAAATTTCTCTCCCATGTGTGTAGCTTTTATTACCACAAATAAATAATGCCATTCCATCCCATCAAATGCTTTTTCTGTGTCCAGGGACACCACTATTGCACTGGGATCAATTACTAGACATTATGTTAAAACATTTCTGAGATTATTATGCTCTCTCCTTTCTTTGATAAATCCCATCTGGTCATCCCCAATCGGGGTAGGTAAGGCATTTTCTAATCTCAAATCTAGTATCTTTGTGAATATTGTATGATCTGTATTAAGCAGGGATACTGGATGGTATGAAGAACATAGAGTTGGGCCCTTTTTGGGGATAACCAGAATAAGAGATTCACCAAAGGAAGGGGGCAGTTGGCCCTTAAATGAATTAAACAATATTAAGAGCTTAGGTATTAATAGTTTACTACATACTTTATAAAAATCTATACCCAACCCATCCACTCCTGGGGATTTACCAGGTTTAAATAATTTAATTGCTCTTTCAGTGTCACTGTATTCTATTTGACCATCTTGAGAAATGTGTTGTTCTGATTCCAATTTAGGTCTAGTAAGATACAGGAGTTGTAAACTGACTTTCAGCACAGGAAGAGGAGTTAGATAAGACACTAGGGAAGCTCCTTGGATGAGCATTTAAACTAACTGAGGGGAGGCTGTAATACCAAAGGACACAAAGATTGCCTCCCCTCAGACAATGAAGCAACAGGGAGGGAAGGCCCGAAGGGAGGAGCTTCCTCAGAACAAGGCTCAGGAAAACAGAGGTTGGGACAAAGAGGGTATAAATCATTATAGCAAGAAGAGAGAAGTACAGGAGACAGGTAATGGAGAGGGTAACAAGGGAAGAGAGGGCATCAGGGGCAATTTCAGGAAACATCACAGGCAAGGGGAGAGAGCAGGGAGGCAGGCAAGGGGGAGTAAGGTAATGGAATGTCCTATACGCCAATGCAAGGAGTCTGGAAAATAAAGTCCCAGACCTGGAGGCCATCATAGGAGAGGCTAACCTGGATTTGGTGGCCATAACGGAGTCATGGTGCACTGGCAGCCATGGCTGGGATGTGGCCATGCCAGGCTACTCTCAGTTCAGGAGAGACAGGGAAAGGAGGAGGCAAGGAGGAGCTGTACTAAATATGAGGGAAGAAGCCAAGGCTATAGAAGTGCAGGGGCACCTGGAGGGAAAGGAAGGACTGGAGCTGCTGTGGATCACCATGGAGACAGGAGCTGGGGTTGCTACCCATACAGGGATTGTATACAGGCCTCCAGCACAGGGAAAGGAGTTGCATAAGGCACAAGGGGAAGTCATCATCAGGACGGCAAACAAGGGGGCGGTGCTGCTAGTTGGGGGACTTCGGTCTGCCAGATGTAGATAAGAGCCTTCCAGCTGCAGTTTCAGCAAAGAGCAGGGCCATCCTTGACTCCATACAGGGAGTGTTTATCAAGCAGCTAATCAGCAAACGCACTAGAAATGTGGCAGTGCCAGACCTGGAGCTTACAAACAGGGATAGTATTGTAGACATCACAGTGTGCAGTCCCCTAGATACCAGTGAACCCCATACAGTGTGGTTCAACATTAGGATAGGATCAGAGGCAAACATGAGGATGAGGGTCCTGAACTTCAGGAGGGTGGATTTTCTTTTTTTTTGTTTCCCACAAAAGTTTATATCCTCCTTTGGCAGGTCCAGCTTATCAGTCATCTCTCTAGTCCCTGTCCACTTATCTATTCTGTGTGCGCAGTCAGGTACTCCCATAGATCACCCCCCCCAGCAGACAATCCACTGCAAGCTTGGGATGGGATTGGTAGGACAGACTGTCAGGACACAGGCAGGGCTTCATGAAGCTCAGGCTTCCGTGTTTTCTTCTTTTTCTCCCTGCGCCCATGGACATGCAATGAGAACAATCTGCGTGCTGTGCCTCCGCAGAGACAACCCTGGTGCTCAGGGCACTGGATCTATTCCCAATGTGTACCTCACTTGCACTGCCACTCGGATTCCTCTGGGTGGCAGTCAACAGCAAAGCATGGCATCTCATGTCCTATGGATGCTGAATCCTCCTTCACTCAGCAAGCCCCTGAGCGACCTGTATCCGTTTCTGAACTCTGGTTGCTGGCATGGCAGGAGGTGAGGCGTTCGGTGCCTCAGCCCTCCACACCACTGGGTGGGCTCTGGAGGGTGGATTTTAAAGGAATTGGAGACAGTCTCAGAAACTGCCTAGTAGGGGTAGATTTCTAGGAAGGAGTAGAGCAACAGTGGGGGAAAAATAAGTGAGGATATAATTGAGGCAACCGGCCTCTGCATAAAGAAGTGAGCAAAAGCAGAAGGGAAAAAAGACTATTATGGTACTCCAGGGAAGTAGTCATGGTGGTGAAGAAAACAAGGGTGGCATTCAGGAGGTACAATGAAATGCAGAGGGAGGAACACAGGAGTGTGTCCCAAGTAAAACAGAGTGAAACAGGTAAGACAGTGAGGCGAGCTAAGGAGCAAACAAAGGAAATGATAGTGAGTGGGCTAGTTAAAGGGGATAAGACTTTGTACAGGTACATAAGTGAGAAGTGGAAAGCAAGGGGAGGAATAGTGAGGATAAGGAGGATGTCTGTCATCATGGGAGACTATGCAGAACTGGATCAAGAAAAAGCAGACATCCTGAACAAGTACTTCTACTCAGTATTCACAGTTGGGGAGGGCGCAGACCACCAGGGAGCAGCAGGAACAATGGGGGTTGGGGGTGGAGACAAGTCCATTTGCAGAAAAAAAAAGAGTCCTGAAGGGACTTGCAGCTCTGAAAGTTGACAAGGCATCACTGACAGCTCTCTTCAATAGCTCACTGGAAACAGGCACAGTTCCAGAGGATTAGAGGAGAGCAGATGTGGTCCTGTTCCATAAGGGTGGCAACAGGGTTGGAGGCTAGCCACTATAGGCTGGTCAGTCTCACATCCGTGGTGGGGAAATTAATGGAAACCCTCTGAAAGGAGAGGTTAGTAGAGTGTCTTTAATCCAGTGGGCTACAAGACCAAAGGCAGCATGGATTCACGGGGAAAGGGGGGGATAAGGTATGTCAAATGAGTCGATTTGATTTCTTTGACTTGGTGACCTGGGAAAAAGATCAGGGATGGGCAATGGATGTGTCCTATCTAGACTCTAGCAAGGCCTTTGACAGTGTGCCACATAGGAGACTGATAATTAAATTGAGCAGTCTAGAGGTGGGATCCAAAGTAGTGAATTTGGTTAGAAACTTGTTAACAGATAGGATAATAGGATAGAGGTTAGTAGAACTCCCTCTAATGATGGAAATGTGAACAGCAGGGTGATGCAGGGCTTAATACTGGGACTGGTCATCTTACATGTCTTCATAAGCTCTCTTGCAGAACAACTGGAAGGGAAGGTATGCTGTTTTGCAGATCACACCAAAAATCTGTAATGGAGTGGATATTCAGGAGAGGGTGGAGAGAATGCATAGGGACCTTGGGAAACTTGAGGAATGGCCAAGGGCATGCCAGCTGGGGTTCAATGCCAAAAGGTGGAAAATCATGCACCTAGGGCATATGAATCCAGGAGCTGAGAATAGGATGGAGGAGAGGTACTGACAGCCACTAAGCAGGAAAGGAATGTTGGGGTTATCATATCTGATGACCTCAAAGTGGCAGAGCATTTTGACAAAGCAGGGGGTAGGGCCAGTGGGATGCTGGGAGGCATAGGGAGTGGTATCTCTAGCAGCAGGAGGGAGGTGGTATTACCACTGTAGTGATCACTTATGAGACCCTGAGCATTGTGTCCTGTTCTGGAGGCCGCACCTTCGAAAGGACAGAGACAGGGTGGAGGTCGTCAAGAGGACGGCAATTAAACTGGTGTAGGGGTTACACCAAAAGCCCTACAAACAGAGACTAAATGATCTCAACATTTACACTACTGAAGAGAGGAGGGCAAGAGAGGATATGATAGAGACCTACAAGTACCTTACAGGGGTGAACAGAGTAGATGAGCAGAGTCTCTTTTAAATGAAAAAGAGTACCAGGACCAGAGGGCATGCAGTGAGGCTGAAACAGGAACGTTTAAGAGATGTAAAGAAATACTAATTCACTGAAAGAGTGATGGATGTCTGGAAGAGACTACCAGTGGAACCGGTGGAGGTGAAAATAGTAGGGGGTTTCAAGCATGCATGGGAAAGGCATAAGGGAATCTTAGTAAGTAAGCGAGGAGGAGGGAGGGAGGGAGGGAGGGTCACTGGAGACCAATTAGGATCTGTGGAGATAGACTAGGCATAGTCATTTGGGCAGATTGGGTGGGCCAAGCAGTCCTTTTTCTGCCAGCAAATTCTACGTTTTTTTTATGTTTCTGTGTTTCTGTCCAGGCTCTACATCCTAAATGAGAATGAATAGTTTATTCTGTCACTGTAAATTTATCCTCACACTGTACGCATCACTACCCTCCTTTTTTCTGAAGCAGCTGTCAAATCACAGTCAGATTCCAATATTATATGGACCAATTGGAAAGCTCTACATTCCTCACATTAAACAACTAGCATTGACAGCTGGGCAACACTGATAGTTGAAGAAAATAGTTTCACATATACTTAACTATAATGATACCTAAAAAAAATCTCCATTGCATAAATCAAATATACAGCAAGGACTGTGTTTTTTTTTTTTAACCAGGAGAGACACACTAAGCTGAAAGCTTGTTTACAGGTGCGACCTGGGAGCAAGAGGAAGTTAAGTGACTTGCTCATGGTCACACAGTATGCAAGTGATGACCTTGGAAATGCTTCACTTGTGGCTATGCTTTGCTCTGTCACTCATGAGGTCAACCACGGTCACCACAAGTTGTAGGGTTAAATAATTTATCCAACACTGCCTTGCTGCATATCCCCTATTTATCAGGGCCACCCAATCATCCAGCTGTAGTGTGTTGCAGTAGTGCACCAGACAACTAGGCTCGGGACTCAGGTGCTGACTTGGGTGTGCAGGGAGGATGTGGTGGTGGTGTTGTGGAAACATTTTGCAGTACCATGCTGGACAGTCAGGTTCAGGAGTGAACTCAGGTGCTGAATTGGTGCAAGGGAGAATGTGGTGGTGCTGCGGTAACACATTGCAGTACCATGCCAGATAGCCAGACTCAAGCATGAGCTCAGGTGCTGGCTTGGGTGAACAAGGAGGATGAGGATTGGGTTGTACTTGGGTGTTGGTTTGTACGGTAAGGGGGTTTGTGGTGGTGATGCCACACAGCTGCACTCACAGCAGGGGAGGGGTGGCACCAAGTTCTGCAGAAACAGTGACCTCTGCTGTTGACTGGGGAGTTTTCTCCTCTGCAATGATTCACTGTGCAAATGCGAGGAGGTTTGAGGCATACCACAGCACCACATGGCATGGTGGGAGGCGTCTTGGGAGAAAAGAGGAAAACCAGAAAAGCCCCCACTGCCTCAGAATATGATCCACTAGCACACCACTGTCCCCTCCATGGAACTCCACTGGTCTGTCCATGGAAGGAGTGGCAGAGGGGGGCTGCATGGTCACTAGACAGCTGGCCTAAAAGAGGACTGGAGAACAGCAGTGGGAGAAAAAGCAAGATGAAACAAGCATTTGTCAATGCCAAATGTTGTCTTGCTGGCATTGGCATTGGTAGTGCAGGAGTTAGAGAGATGCATAATAGGAACGGCAGTGAAGTATGGAACTGACGCCAAGCCTACCCCACCCTGCAGAGACTGACAGGCATTGAGGTGTGCCTTTGGGTCATTGGCCCTAACACTCATGCCATTTCACCTCACCCTACCCTGTAGACTCCAACAAGTGTTGCGTTGTGCTTTGGGGTCATCAGGCCTTACACTCACCCCATTCCATAAGGAAATACATTGAGATGGGTGCAGTATAGAAGAATGGGGTGAATTCTGGGGCTGAAGAGTCCAAGGCACACTTTGATGCTTGTCACTGGCTGCAGGGAGGGGGTAGAGGTGGAAGGGCCTGAGCATTACAGCTGACAATCCAAAGTCATACCCCTGACACCTGTCAGTCTCTACAGGGTGAAAAGTTATGGTTAGAAACCCTAACGCCCCATGCGTTTGTTGGTATTTGCACTCCAGATTTTCAACATGGGCTTTTTGTGACCCCCACCTCATGAAAGCATTTGGGACCTTTGCTCATGAACAGTGGCACTGTGATTTTGTTAATCTGTCCTGAACGTTGATTTCCCACAGTGACCGTGCCATTCTGAGCCAGATGTGCGAAAACACATTTCGGGCAGGATGTGGAAAATGACAGCTGTACTGTTCATAAGAAGGTGTGAAGAAATTGCAATGTTGAAAATCTGAAGTGAAAATATTAAACATTCTCGAAGTTATGAGCATGCTTGGAAACTGTGCAATGCATGCTCATAACAATCATTTTGTGGAATTTTTTTACCAGATTTTCAACATAGGCATTTTGGGACCTCCGCTCATGAACAGTGTCACTGTGATTTTGTTACTCTGTCCCAAACATTGATTTTCCACAGTGACTGTGCCATTGTGCACCAGATGTGCGAAAACACATTTCGGGCAGGATGTGAAAAATGACAGCTATACTGTTCATAGGGAGGTATGAAAAAATGGCAATGTTGAAAATCTGGAATGAAAATATAAAAAATTCTCAAAGTTACAAGCGTGCGTGGAAACTGCGCAACACGTACTTGTAACACAGTAATTTTTTGTAATTTTTCACCAGATTTGCCACATAGGCTCTTTGGGAGCTCACCTCATGAATAGTGACACTGTCATCTCATTAATCAGTCCTGAATGGTGATTCAGTGCAGTGACTGCAAAATCACCTTTTGGGACCGAATAACGAATTGACAGTTACTGTGTTCATGAGGTGGGCTCCCAAGAACTCCATGTAGAAAATTTGGAGCCAAAAGTGGCAAAAATGGCTGAGATAGCCACCTAAGTTGCCCCCCCCCATCGATGCCATTATAAAGCTTACCATGATTTTCTTCATTTCGTGATCGTCTTTAGAAGAATTCAGCCATGCCCTGCTCCACCGAAGATCATCGTGCTGGGCTCCAATGGTAAGTATGGGGTGGGAGGTGCAGGGAGGTGGAGTGCTCTGACTCATTGATGGACCGTTTTCTTATTTTCAGAAATGGACATCGCGGGAAGGTTTTCTTTATTTACAGGTGAAATTAAACAACTGTTGGGCACAGTGGGGTGGGCTCCCAGTGTGCCCCATGACTTTGGGGGTGTTATGTCAGCCACATTGGAGTGGGCTCCCAGTGTGGCACACAATGTGGGTGGGGTAGGACAGGGGCAGGAACATGCTGACATGGTCGGCTTCGGAGCACAGGATGCACACTGGGGTGGGCTCCCAGTGTGCCACACAGTCTTGAAGGGGGGTTATTAACATGCCAACAGGGGGATAGGGCACCCCTGTAGTTGGCTTTGTAAGGATTGTGAGAGGTGGACGGCAACAGCTGCCGCCATGTTTATTAAACTGTTTGAGCGGGCAAGGCATGCCCTGCAATGATGGGGTGCTCCCTCATTGCAGCGGCGAGACTCTTTCAAGTTGGTGGCACATTTTTCAAGGGCTGTCATAGACAGGATTTATTGGTGCCACACAGATCAGCCCACAAAAATCAGTGGCACCATTGGCCACAACATGGCCGCACCTCCACAACCTGCTGCTCCAGCAAGCTGTCACAAAATGTTGCTTGCGCTGCACGTGCAATACAACATAAAAAAGGTGATTGCAGCAGATGTAGGTTTCCAGCAGAGTCCCCAAAAACTGGCCTTTAAGGATTATAGAACAAAACTTTTAAAATGGGTAAGAAAATCCTACTCTACCATTGGTGCAAACATATTACACAAGTGTGCATTATACCCCAACAACTGAACTTCTTAAATGTTTTAAATTACATAATGTCCTGTGAGCTACTTTGTCGATCAGTTCAAATTTAATTTGTTTGACGTTTCACCCATTACAAAATTAAAATCATCACAGAAAAGGAATCACATATAAATGTTACATGTTTATTTTGTTTATATACTGTATACTCATAAAAAATAGATCAAGTAATATTATACAATACGTTATTTAGCTTGTCAACAGCTTTGATGCATGTTTTAAAATTTAACCTTGGAGTGCTGAGTCTGCCTGTTTGAATTCTAGCAAGTCCTTCTTAAACTCATATACAATAAATAGATTAGTGGGAAACGTTGTGATGTACAATATAGCATTCTAAACAATGTTTAGAATAAAAGTCAGATGCCAAAGGGTTTGGGTCTGTATCCCTACATACACTAAACAGAGTAATGTAGCCAATACTCCTAATATTTCAAACTCAAACCAGTAGACGGTTTAAGACTCCAAAAAGACATGCAGTATTTCTCACCCAAAGTACTCAAATACTTTTACTTTTAAATATTGCAGACACAAATTATAAAGTGCAATTATATTTTACCTTCCACAAATGTTACATCACAATGATTCTGCAATAATGACCTCAGAACAACTTAAGGGACCCTAAAAATACAATCAGCATTCCACGTGCAGCCATGTCTTGAGATGAAGATAATGCAGCCAGCATTTTGAATTGGTAAACCTGGAAGTTTTTCCAGAAGACTATATAGATATAACTTCCTTTGGACATTGATTAATGGACAGAGAAGGACTAGGTATTCCAAGCTGTCTGTGTCTCCTGAACTGCAATTGAAAAATGTAGACTGAGTGTTATCTCACCCCTGTTTATAGTAAAGATGTATAAATCTTATGAGCAGATTGTGAGATTGCCTGTCGTAGATTTTGCCAAGATAAATTTCTTTATTAAAAGTCCAATGACTTTGTATGGAATGTAAAATTTTGGAGCTATGAATTTTTTCATATCCATTTGTGTGGAGATTTCTTTGCATCTCTGCTTAATATTGGTGATCAGCTGCTGCCTTGGAATACTAAATATACCTATTAATACGTATCTAGACTTATGTGGAATAATTTGTTTTGATAAATTCTACATATTGCATTTTAAATCCCCACTTGAGAGAATTCTGTTAGTTCCTCCCAGCAAAGCTTAGGATGTACAGTATATTCTCATGTAAAAGTTGAAGATCCATAATGAAAATTATAATTCTACATAGCACAAGATATTCTAGTGAATTCTGGCCAAGCTCACATCTTAAGACATGGGCTAGGACCGAATTAGCTAGACCCAGTAAGTACTGGTAAAGTTTACTTGCTATTATTTCTGATGGTGCTAAACCACCCAGGCCCCATACCTCTACTGCATAAATTATTTGTCTTGGTGTTAATCACCGATATACATCCATTAACAGAGTATCCTCCAAAATTTCTGATAATTCTCTTGGTTCCAGTTATACATGAGCGATAATTTTTGTTTAACATTGTTTATGCGAGGTTTTTCATATAAAGCTGTTTATGAAATGTACACCCAAATAATCATAATTATCTACCGCTATTAAGGGTTTCACTGTAAATTATAAGTGATATTTACTTATCTTTGAGACCTCAAAGGTTACCATTTGTGTTTTTTGGGTATTGATTTCTAAATATTTTTCATCACATAAATGAGAAAATTGGTTTAGTTTCCTCTGTAATCCAAGCAGGGAGGTTGAGAACAAAACTACATCAGCATATGCTAATGATGTTATAGTCTTATTTATGGTTTTTGGTGAGTGAAAATCAGGGTCATTAGATTTTTCAATGATTGTGTAAATATTGAGATTAAACAAAGGAGGGGCTATTATACAGCCACACCTAATCCCTAGACTGGTCATTTTATTAGTGAGACTTCCTGAAGGTGTATATTGAATCCCACACCACGTGCCTTTGTGAAGTCAGATCTATAGATCTAAGAGGAATCTATCCATTCCATAACTGGATAAAATTGACCATAACATTTTCCAGCTTATTTGATCAAAAGCCATACAGAGGTCAATGAAACAGCAAAATAACTTGCCCTTTTTATAATCACATATTTATTAATTAAATGTGATAAAACAAAACATTGCTGTATTGTTGACCATTTCCACTTAAATCTATTCTATGATTCATCTAAAATATGATCACTTTCTATCCTAGCTTCCAACCGTTGGAATAATATTCTGACAACTATATTTTGGTTGGTGTCCATTAGACTTATAGTCAGATCTGTACATAAAAAATTCTGACAGTGATACCTTCTTATGGATGGGAAACACTGTATTTCCCACCCATGATGCTGGAAAAGTTGAATTCTGAACCATGTAGTTAAAAACAGTATGTAAAACTAGTAACTGTGCATCACGAAAATATTTGATCACATCAGCAGTTATTCTATCTAGGCCAGGTGTCCAATTTGTTATCCATTTAAGGGACTAAAACTCACAATCTCAAAACTGATGGGACTAAGTTCAGTTGCCCGACACATTCAGTAGCTCAACAGGAAGAAGCAATGCCGACAAGGGTACGATAGTGGATGTGATGACCCGCTACCCTACCCCTGGCCAGGCATTACAAATAACAAGAAAATGCAGAAGCTGGCCAAGCTGCTCCCATGGTGTGGTGGTCTAAAGAAGTAGCAACTCAGTCAGCATGGCCTGGTAGACCAGGGTATTGTTCCTGGTCTCCACTAGTTTTGCGGAACATTGTTCCACCCCCCCGTAACTTTTTTTTTTTTACTCCGAGGTCTGCTCCCCAATAGAGTTCATTATTTAAGTTACAGGGGTGTGGGGAGCAGAGCCCCCTGCATTACATTTATGAAAGCTATGGCATTACAGTATTCAGTCTCCTGAACTCATTGTTGTAGTGTTTGGGATTCTGAATTTTGATGTTTCATAATATATCCATCATATTGAGCTTAATTGATAAAATGGCTTCAAGAATTTCTGTTTTAGAGAAGTAAACTGGTATTGGTATGAATTGTAGTTTGATAGATTCTCTTAAATCAGTTGTTATCAAAAATCATGATTCTTCCTGTTTGTGATAATAAATTTTACCAGTGTGGTCCTCCCATTGTTTTGCCTGTATAAAGACTTCCATTGCATTAGCATAGAATAACTGCCCTTGGCAACCAGTGACCAAAAATTCTTTATTATTTTTATTTGTAGTTGTCTTGTGTAATTAAACCCACAGTGACTCTTTAAACTTTAAGTTTTGTTCTTATAATATTAAATTATGTTTTCTATTTTGATTTACTGTAGAGTCTGAAAATTTCTCTGAGATTTATTACTCCTTACATTTCTTATCACTTTATATAAAACTTTTCTCTGCCTACATCTGTTATTAAACCGTGTATTATTTGTATGGTTTCTGGAAAGTTTATTATTATTTATGAAATGGGCAGGTTAAATACTGTATCCTGATTGTCTGTGAGCTGTGCATTGTGGGAGCACAGCACACAGGTAAAACAAGTCCCAGCAGCAAAGTGTGATGAGTCCATCTAGGATATCACTGAGCCCCTCAAAACTATGACATTTCAAGCAGCAGCCATTTTTTTCCACACTCACTAAAAGCAGCTAAACAGAATGGCTTTATTTTACCTACCACTTGTCAACTTATTTTCCTACATAAATAAAAATATTTAATCGATGTTAAATTGTTGCCTGTGTGCTTTATTTATAATATTGTTGGTTCCTGACATATTAACAGCTCCCTGCATCCCTATCCCCTGTATGGAGAATGACAGCAGCCCGATATTGTATCCCTCTGTGTGGAGAATGACAGCTGAGGACAGAGTTATAATGGATTTCAGGAGGTGAGAACGATGGTAAGCCTTGCTACATTTTTTTGCACAGTTCACCAAATTCACAGGAATATGTATATTACCATCTGCCCAGCTGATATCAGGCACCTGTGAGAATGACTCACAAAAAGGAAAATGAGACAGCTCCTGAAGCCCCCAGCAGCACGCAGAGCAGCAGTACTTTCTCGACTTTCAACACTGCAGATGGATGCCTGCTGATGGTGAACTCTCAGACCTGCTGCCACCGAGGATGCTCCAGAATAGTGAGTCAGGCTGTCCGTAGACTCTTTGCACTCCACCTCTGTACCTGGTATTACTGAGAAGGCATTTGCAGCAGCAGAATATTCCAATCAAAACAAACAAGAAAACTAGGTCTTGTAGTCCAGCAGCAGCACACAGATCAGCACTACTTTCTTGAATTTGAACATCACAAGTGGATGCCTGCTGCTGGCAGGCTATACCGCTGTCACTGAGGGTGCTCCAATTAATGAATCATGCTGTCCGTGGACTGTCTGCACTCTGCATTTATGCCCTCTGCCACTGAGAAGACATATGCAGCATCCAAATGTCACAGAGAAGCAAACTCTAAAAGTGACTCTTGAAGCCATCTGGCAGCAGGCAGAGCAGCAGTACTTTTTTGACTTAAAAGACAGCAGATGGATGGGTGCCGTTGGTGGGCTCTCCAAATCCCCTCAATATACAGCACCTGCTGTCATAGAGAACGCAGTCCAGTAGTGATTAGTACCTGATGATTAAAATCATAAAAAATACCCCCAAGATAATTGTGTAGCAGAACCCAATGTTGGCACAAGGCTGCTGACAGATTTATGACTAATGGACTATTTTATATCATCATGGCTACATATTGCCTCAGTTCAAATGTAGGATTTTTTTTTGTTTAATACAGAAGTGCTTTTGTGGGTTTTTTGTTTTTCTGGCTATTTCATAATTGCCATAAGACTTATCAGGGTTTGTGCATTGTGCACCCAGGGTGTGAGGAACTCAGCTTGCGGCATCATGCCTCACAACACCCCTGGGCGTGTGTTGTGATAGCACAATGTATACCCCATCATGTCTTATTGCGAACATAAGAAAGGCGCTAGATATATTAATATGCTATTTCATGCTTCCAGTATTCCCTCTAGAGCACTGGAGGGCAGAAGTGCTTCTCAATAAATGCTTGTAAAAGCCATAATACCTGTTCTAGATTTAACAAAAGCTGCTTTGTCTGTTTGTTCTTAGTCTTTTCACATATTTTATCTTTTATAATAACAAATTTGTGTTGATCAAATAAATATGAATAAATGTGCTTTTTTCCCCGTATATATTTATTTTGCTGACATTTCTTAAGTATGATACTGTAACACACCTCAGGCTGTGCAGTCACTGTCTGATATGCCAATTTCTTAGGTGCTTGAAGACACTCGGCTTTGACTCATGCCTCACAACTCACCCGAGGCGTGCGTATGTCACAGCAAGACCACACACCCTGCTGTGTGTTGTCACTTATTAGCCCTGGCAGGCAACACTTATTCAAGTAACTATACTTCAGTGGTTAGCACACACATTTCAGAATAGTGCAGGCAGGAAGATCTCCTTAAAATGAAGTGGCTTCTGTAGAAAAGAATGATATGGGGTATTAGGAAACAATGCTATAGCAGATATATATCTATATACAATATATATATTTTTTATTAATTTGTTTGTCCTTCTGGTCCCTGATGGCAGTACTTCTTGCCAGACCCCCCAGCCCTGTCCCCCACTTGCAGCTCTTCCTCCAGCTGCCCCACGGCTTACCCCTCCCATGGTGGGGTGGCAGGGATCCCTCAACTCGCCTCTCTCATGGATTCGGTGCTGGAGAGGTGTTGCTGCTAGTCACGCAGGTGGCGCCTGTGGGGATCAGCCACCATGGAGCATGTCAGGATCCTTTTTCCTCTGGAGTTTTTCCCCCGGAGGCGAGGATGTGCAATGACACCACAAGGAGTGAATGCTCATGCTCCAGTATGCGTTCCTCTAAGCGTCTGCCTTGCCTTCCCCTGCTGTAGCCTCGGTGCACCAGCCCCCAGTCTCCGCTAGGAGCCAGTAGTGCACCGATTGCTGGTGTCCCCCCTCCCCAGAGAAGGAGAGCAGCCCAGAGGATGCTCAATCCTTCTCTGCCCCATGGACCCCCAGCGGCCCATGCTCGTTCCTGAACACGGGTCGCTGGCATGGTGTGAGATAAGGCATCCAGTGCCTCAGCCCTCAGCGCCACCAGGCTGGCACGCTATACAGATATAGGGAATATGCTGTAGACTGACTCAAAATGTGAATGTTATCATCAAGTGTGAGGGGGCAAGACCATAAATCAAGACTGGTGGAGCCACGAGTGAGTTATGAGAATCCTGATCTTTCATAAGTGATGATAAACTCTGTGTCATGAGTCAGACCATTGCACATTTGATTTACATAACATAAGTGTACTAGATTTTCCTTTTAAATATGCTCTTGTGTTTTAGTAGCTTTGCTGGAAGCCAAATGGATCTTGTTGAGGTCCTGGCGACAACCTTTGCCACCTGCTATCTCCCTCTGGAACTCTGCTCTGGCCAGGCTGGCCACCTTTGAGAGTCTTACTTATGCCGGCAGGGGATAATTGTCTCTATATCCCAGCAAATGGGAGGCATACCTCAACTCAACTCTCTGTCGGGTGCCCTTTCCTCCTCACCAAAACCCCCCTGGATCAGCAGATTAGGTAACTTAGCTCTCAAACATGCAGACCTGTAGAGAGGATTTCTGTGAGAGGCATGTCACCCTGGCCTTGTGTGAAGGCACTTCCCCCTTGCTATAATTCTCACTTGTACTTTCCTGTCCACTCTTGACATGAGAGATTTGCCTATATGGACTACTCCTCCTGCTATCTGTACTTCTCTCATCTGTACCAATGTTGGGAGACTGGAAACTGTAGACCTTAGATTACTGGTAGCTTTATTAGTAGAAACGACAGGTTACTGTTCATGTTTTTTTTTTCTTTTTCTTCTTTCCTTTTTTTTTTCAGCTGTTTATAGACAATGCGTTACATACAGGAATATCCTGTTCTATCTAATGTTGTACATGGTTTATTGACTATGGTATGGATCTATTGGAAATCAATAAAAATTATTCTATGATAAAAAAATAATATGCTCTTGTATGAAGACAGAACTGATTGATTTCAAGTGCTTGCTTCAGTGCTGCACTTGGCTTTTGCAACATCATCAGTGTTGTTTTCAAACTACACTCTGATTGGTTCAGTATGCACTGTGATATACCCAAGGTAATATTATCTTGCTATGTTGCGTCTTTGTGACATACCCTACCTTGTAAGGTAATAGATCTTTTTTTTTAATTTATTATGACTTTTGCTGCCGGCTACTCCGTTGCTCAGCTCAGCTCAGCCCCTAAGTACCTGCCTCGCTCCCTTACCGTCTTATCCCTGCCGATACCCCTGACTTATGGCACCATGTCAAGCCTGTCTACAATGGGAGAAGGTGTCAGTGACAACCGACATTACCTCCTTGGCTTCCACCCCCAGGGCAGGGTTCAGGGCTTAATGGTGTCATGGAACTGTGACTGAACAGTGGAGAGGCAGGGAGAGTCATGGAGGCCAGGTGCCCAGGCGGGCATCATCCTCAGTGGCCAATGATTTTGAGAGATGCCCAAGGGGTGGGGACGTGCAATGACATCCAGCATCTGCCCTGCCTTCCCCCTCAAACATCAAGGAGCTGGTCGCCTGTGGCTCCCCTGGTCTCCTCCATGAGTCCATCGGGCACTGGGCACACTACCCTTCCCTCCCCCCAGAGAAGGACAGCAGTCCATGGAATGCTCAATCCTTCTCCCCCAGCTGGCCCTCTGACACCCCGGGTCTGTTCTCGAACCCAGGTCATCAGCGTTGCAAGCGGAAATCCAACCACTGTGGCAGAGGACTGGCTTCTTGCAAGGTAATATGTCTTGCTATGTTGTATTATTGTGACATACCCAGTTTTGCAAGATAATATTATCTTGCTGTGTTGGGTCATTATGAGATATCGTACTTTGCAAGGTAATATTATCTTGCCATTTTGGGGCAATATAATAACCCTTTTTATTTTGCTATCAGTCAGTACACACATGTTGTGTAAATACTCTGTTATAATGTCTGAAGTTTTATTGCATTTGTAACCCCTAGTTGGCACTATCCCTAGTGTTACACCCCTGCCTACTGCCCTGGACAATAGGCTAAGGGTTTGGGTTCGCTAACTGATACCAAGTTTAAACAATGCGCAGTGCCTCCACTCAGAGTGTGCTTTAACATGGGCTAGCTGTTAACAGGTATAACCCCCTGAGATGTTATACCACCCACAATTATCAGTTACCACCCTCAGACATGACCCACTAGATATTTCCCTATGTAACCCCCCTGTTACCTGGGGTTACAAGAATCCCAGTTGGACCTAGTGGCAGGCAGGGAAGGCAGCTTGTGAAACTCCAGTTAAATGGATTTCACACTGTCTCACTCTGTTCTCAGTCTCAGCTGAGACGGAGTGTTGCCAGCTTTTAAAAGTATTGTGTGACAGAAAAAAGTATGGAAAACTGTGCTTAGCAAAAGAAGATTTGTGCCCTAGACGTTGGAAATGCTTTCTGTGTGGGCTGAGAAACTTGTGCTTAATGGCCATGAAAAATGGTAAAAATTGGCTCCCGCCGAGGAGCTACAGTTGAAAAAAAAAGAGTGTGGTTTGCAGTTTAAATTTTGCCTGCTCAACGATCGCCGTGAGGAGAAGAGCATTTGAGAGGAAAGAGGCTCATTTGCATAGCGTCGAGTGATTAGTGAGACTGCAATCAGTCCCGCCCCCAAGCCAGCTCTACAGCAACTGCACAGCATTCGAGAGGGAGAGGGAGTGAAGTGTGCAAGCAGGCTTGCTAGGAGGAGCATCACAGTGACTGAAAGCACTGTAAAAAGTTTAAAAACTGACTTTTCTGTTCAAATTCGGGCTCAACCCGCATCTCAATTGTCTGGACTGTGAGTGTGGTGTTCCGAGGAACAATCGGCAGGACTGCCAGCCGGCTTCCTTCCAGAGGCCTCCACGATCGGCTGTAGGCCGTTTTTTCCATCACAGCAAACAGCTACTGATAACAGTGAGTACCATCCAACAGAAATAGCTCAAATTGTGTGATTTCACCAAAAAGCCAGCTGAATCTGTGTGTAGCAGTGCATCGTTTTGTAAAGAAGGACTGTGCAAGTTTTCTAAGTTAAAGCAAGATTTCTAAGCGACAGACTGTGAGCATAATTATAGGTTCAGCAACAGTATAATTTTCAGAGCCATGTGAGAGACTGTGAGTTGTATGAGAGATGCAGCAAGAAATACAGGCAATCCTCTGCGATGAAATACTGTGGCTTTAGGGGACTGTAAGCTAGAAAAGTGATCAAAAAGTGAGTGAAAAGTCCAAGTAAAATCATATAAATGTGCTGAGAGAGAGAGAGCACAGTGCAAGTTTGTGCAGTTTGAGCAAAGTTATCAGTAGAGTGTGTAAATCGGATGCGCAATGGCTCGACCCAAATACAGAATGCTGATGCGTAGGAGTGCTGCCACCGCCATTACAGGGCGGGGTAGTAATGTAAACACAGCAGCAGAGGAGCCATTTTGAAAAGAAAAAAAGTTTTCAGTGATGTGGGACTTGAAATAACAGTGACTGTTGTTTGTTTTTCTCTGCAGTCATGGCTTCGGGATCAGCCCATTACCCGGATCATGCCCGGGCTATGATAGTAGAAAAAGTTAACAAGTTCAGAGATATTGAGAGATGTTACTATGGGGGATGACTGCCTCCTCATGTGGTGATTCCTGGATATCCAGTATGAGTATGTGTGATGTGCTTAAATGCTGGAAGGGACGTCTTCATGGTAACTCACTGTTCAGGGTGCTTAGAGAAATATGGCTTGACCAAAGCACCCAAGATTAGTTTGGCTCCCACATGGACAAAGCTTCAAGAATCTGCAGTTGGCAGCACACAGCACCAGGCGGAGCCTGTTGGAGAAGGCCCCTCAGAGTGTGGCATGAAGCAAGAGGGTGCAGATTTACAGGCAGAACAATGTGCTGATGTTTCAGAGTCTGAGTCGCAGAGAGACATATTGGTAAGAGCATCAGTAGACCCTTGGATAGAGGGGCCTAGCCCAAGTCTCATAGGTGAAGACGAGACAAGGGAGGCCTTTGAATGGGAGGTTTCAACCTCCACGCCCAGCGAACAGTGGACAGTCTCAGGAGTGAGGATGACTGCTCACTCCTGGGCACAGATTCTCAGTGAAGATAATGAGGGAGAAACCATTTGGCCTGACGAAGAAGGCATGGGTTCATAGCCTCCAGGTCCTGGCATAGTGGAACACATAGAAACATAGAAACATAGACTTTGACAGCAGATAAGGACCGCTTGGCCTATCTAGTCTGCCCATCGTGGAAGACAGTGGTGATTCTGCTGCCCTGGCTGTGCAAGAAGGAGCCAGAGATCCATTTTTTGTGTTGTTAAGAATGTGTAGCTGGAAGAACCAGGACTGGCCATCCCCAAGCCAGACCAGAGGTTGCAGGTTGACCAAATGCAGTAAGGAGGAAAGACTGGTTCGTAGGAAAACTAATTAAATCTTTGGGATGTGCTTTCCTACCTTTCCTCAGAGAGTCTGGGAGGAGATTGAAAAAAGCAGGAAATCCTGGATTATGGAAGAGGCAATGAAATATGTGCATCCTGGTGCCAACAAGTATGTCAGAGACAGAATGTTTCAAGTAAAATACAGCCAGTGGAAAAGGGGCAGGACACTGTTTATTGACACTGTTCGAATTGTGGATGGAGAGGGACATGACACCTTTCACATTGTGAATTATGAGCGCCCAGATGGGGTAATAATTCCAGCACCTGTCCTGTTGAGCTATTGGCCACAATGCAAAGACATCCCTGTGAATGTGCCCATGCCTACCAAGTGAAGAGCAGAGCAGTGGTAGCCAGTGCTGCCACCAAGCAGTTGCCGTACCTATGTTGTTCCGCCAGACTGGAGTTCCAGGACTCAGATGCCCCACATTCATTAGTCTTGTAGTGTACTGGCCTTCCAGAATCCATCAACGTAGTCCACCAGATGACTTCATATTCAGAGAGGACACCATCCCAGCTGTATCCTGATTCATTGCCTGAGTATTGGATGACTTCAGACCAGCTGTTTTTCCTTTTGTTCCTGTTCCAAGGTTCCATCTCCAGAGATGACATCAGCCCAGCTGTTCCCAGATGTGCCATCCTGTTCGTGTTCTGGAAGATGTCCGCCCAGCTGTATTGACAGAATGCTGCCAGGGAGAGTCTTCTGCGGGGACACAGGTGTCATATGTTTTCCATTCTTCAAGGGACTGATAAGTTCAGACTATTCTATTTTTATGACATTGCAGTACACACCCTATACTAGCAGATTCCAGATGTTTGAACTTTCCTCAAAGACTCTTCCCTTCGGGACTTTGGCCTACTAGAACTGTGCTTCACTGGGCTCCAGCCCAGGAGAGACTCTTTATTGGACTTGCCTTTGGGCACTGTTGTCACTAGAAGGGACTTTTAGGGCCCTCCATCCCCCAAATATTGTGTATTGTAAATAATGTCATTGTTTTTTACTGTTTATACCGTTTTTCTACTTTTCTAAAAAATCTTCTTTTTGGGATTCTCCAGTGTTTTGATGGTAGGGATTTAGATAGACTGTATATGCAGATTAGGAGTGTGTTTTTGTTTTTCTGTTTCTTGCAGGTGGTTCCTGAAGAAGACATGAAGAGAAGACAAGAAGAGGAGGAGGAACTCATTGGAGTTCTTTTGGTGTATTTTAAAAGCATTGTAGTATTAAAGTACAAGAATGTTGTTTCTGTGTGTAACTTTTCTTTCAACAGGTATGGTTGTGGGGGAATGTGGGGAGTAATGCATAGTGTATGGTATTAGCTCTTGGTGTGTGGTTGCATGGTGTCCCAGGTTGGGGGGAGGTCCCCTGTTGTTTGTTTTTGAGAATTCTGAGTTAAAGGCAGATAGGTTTTCCCTAGAGGGCTAGGGGGGATAGACAGGCTGTGGTCCTGAATGTCAGTAGGGGCCACAGTACTGATCTATTAGGGCTATACTCTGGACAATTCTACCAGAGCCACTAGGTACCCATAGTCAGCGGATAAAGTAGAGGCTGATATGTCAGCCAAAGGACTCTAGGCCCTTAGTGTTGTCTGCCTGTGCTAGCACATGGTAGGGGAGAAGGTAGCGCTACCTCCCAGTAGTCAACACATATGGTGAGATGGCCTAAGCTGGGTGACTAATGACTGTGGACAGTCCTTTTCCTGGCCCAGGGTGAGTGTAACCCTCCTGTTACCCAGGGTTACAAGAATACCAGTTAGACCTATTGGCAGGCAGGGAAGACAGCTTGTGAAATTCCAGTTAAATGGATTTCACACTGTCTCACTCTGTTCTCAGTCTCAGCTGAGACTGAGGGATGACATCATTTTAGAACTGTCGCAGCTGCATAAGCCACATTGGAATGTTGCAGCTAGGGAAGTTAGGATAGAATGTTGGGAGGTTTTGAAGGAGTCTATAATAGAGTGTTGAAGAGAGAGGAGGTGTGCTGCAGCTGCAGGCCCTCAGATCCCTCAGCTCTGACAAAGAGCTATATTTTTTTTGAGGTGTGTGTTCTCACCTGAAGAGGAACACAGGAAGAGCCAAGTGAAGTGGTAGAGACTGCTTACAAAGGTTCAGAGCCCCATCCCTGCAGGGATGGGGAGAAGGATTCAGCCTACTTCCAAGGGCAATCCCCTGGCCCGGCTAGAGGAAGATGAAGCTGCCTAAATCTAGGTTTGTGCTGAGGCACCAGAAGTTTTGTTGAGATTTCTTTGAAGAGAAAAAAGCCTGTGGGGCACCTGCAACCAGGGGTGAGTCTGCTCTGATAAAGGGCTTATGTTTCACCAGAGACTTTGTGTTTTAAGTATCTGCTACTGTGGGTCAGGAAAGGACAGCCAAGTACAGTGCTTTAGGAGTGTGGGATTTGGACATCTTTAATCAGTGGGAGACTACAGGGATGGACATAGCCACTTAACAAGTATGCCTCAAGTCAGCACTGAAGTTTTAGAGACTGCAGATTGAATGTGAAATACATTTAAAGTGTTAATCTACAAATCAGAGTTTTCAGAAGAAGAGGTGTTAGAGTCCAAAGAAATGGCCAGGTATGAATTATGGGAGCAAGAGGTGGGAGACCCCCTATCAGTAGTAACCAAATTCACCTCTGCGGGTTTGCTTTGGGACACCTGTTGCTTTCTCTCGGGTACTTGGCCAGTGCTCGAAGAAAGTACCCAGACGTAGGATTGTTGAGAAGATTCCCTTTATGGAGCCTGTATGTGCTCATGGGTGGTTTAGGGAGCCACTGAAAGATGTTCCATGCCATATAGAGAGTGGTCTGAGTGCTGGCCAGATGTGCCATGCAGGGAAGTAGTCCAAGGCTGGTCAGATGTGCCAGGCCAGGGAACTCCAGAGAAGAGTACAAGTTTGGACTGAGTGCCTGGAGTGTTTCTAAACCTGAGGGTTTCGGTGTGTAAAGAGGATATGTTCTGATCTCCATAATTTTGCATTACCAGGAATGTAGCCCCGTGGGGGTCCATCTATGCTTTGTTATTCTGTTGGTTGTGAATAAAAACCACACTCTACAATCCCACTCCTGGTTTGGACATTACAGTTATTGCTTTCTGTGTCTGGAGTTACTTCAGTGCCCCTGACCAGAAGTCAAACCTAGCCAAAATGCCAAGCAACAGTTTTCTCCCTGAACCCAGGTCCCAGGTAGGGGGTTACATAATGCAGGCACTGCACAGCACTAATAACACAAAAAATACCACCAACCCGACCCTGGGGTTACACCTACATTTCAACATTTCACATACAATGACTCTCTCTAATAATATGCTAACACACACGATTTCAAAAACAGTAACAATCGATTTATTTAGGGGACATAGGAGTTAGGAATGGGGAAATGGAATAGAGATTATTCTGATTGGCTATTTACAAATGTACAAGGCTTGATTAGTTTTGCTGGTGAACCCTCCAGTTGGGTGGCTACTATGCTAATAAGAAGGCAGTCACATACTCCAACTGACATTGATACCCAAAGCCCTGGCTATCTAACAGCTGACTAAAATTAGGTGTTGCTTAACAATTATTCTTACCCACACTGGTACAGTACTAGTCCCAGAACAGTATGAAACCAAGCAATCTCATACTACACACTGGGTACCCAGATACCAAAGCCCTGAATGTTGCAGGCCTGGTGGAAGTTGCAGCTGGTCGAGTTGGCCGGCTGTTGATTTGAAGGGGGGAAGGGCAAACTTGGAAAAGCATTATTTCAACACTGGCTCTTGATCCTAAGAAGAAGAAGTTAGGGATCGCCCTGCATTTAGCAGAAGTAGCAGGCTTAGTCCTGCTGATCACAGACAGGCAGGGATTGCCCTGCGTATCACAGAAACCGAATATTCCAGGACAAGCAACTTGACTAGATCTTAGATTTCACATCCTGAACATTCAGCACAATACAAATTGAAGTCACATCCGGAATAGTTATACATCAATACTTTTATCAAGCATTCTTACTCCCCAGATGAGGTCACACCCAGTACATTTAAATACCAAAACAGGCATCTTTACTATAGGCGAAGTCTCATCCAGTACATTCGGATATTAAACAATTTTATCAAGCATTCTCATTCTCAGACAAAATCTGGCAAAATCAGAAATAGGTTATTTCCAGGCATAATCTCAGACAAAATAAGCTCTAGGGCCTCCTGTCCCATGAAGCGACAACGTGACTCTGGCTTGCAACTCCAGGAGGACAGAAACTAACCCACAGAGTGCAGATGAATATCAGCACGTTTATATGATTAACTACACAACATCTTAATGAACCTGTACTGGGCCATTTGGGCAGCAGGCAACATGCATCCAAAAAAATCTCCAAACAATGCAGTCTTTTGAGGGCTTGGTGGTCTAGACTGATAGCTCTTAAAGTCTACTCATGCAGGCATACCTCTCAACTGTCACACATTATGAGGTATGTCACTCATTTTACCGCTCAGAAACCCTTTGTCCATCATGGGGAAGGTGATATTCCACATTCCTTACTGAGACTTTTAAGCAGAAATTCATAATAATGTATTATGCTCAGTTATCAAAAAACATTATGAACATTAGTGCACTGATAGCTATAGTGTTCTGAGCCTGCAGTGCCATGTTAGACGATATGTCACACATTTTGATCAATTGTCACACATCGTGTCACACACTTTGGTGAAGAAAGGTTGAGAGGTATGCACGCAGGTCCTCCACAGGTGGTATCTGCAATAGAAGGCATCCTGGTGTCTTCAATCATCTGGCATAACTGAGGACTGATTTCATCCCGTCTTTGGTCCACATCTTTCCCCGACGTGGGATGGAGGACTAGCACCTGGAGGACAATTCTGGCAACCTCCAGACTAGCAGATGCAGCAAAACTAAAAATAAGATTTTAACTTTAAATAAAATAACAAATTCCCGCTCCAGGATGGAGGGGCTTAACTAGATTGCCCAGGCCCAGAAGCATGACAGGGGCCTGAGCCACCATCCCTGTGGTGCACTACCAGCAGACTGGAATCTGCTCTCCTCTGTCTCGATCTCTCTCAATCTGGAAAAATGCTTTCAGTCACTGTCTCTTACAGGGCTCTTTTACGATTCCTGATTGGCTCTGAAGATGGGGTCATAGATCTCTGAATGGCTGTAAGACCTGTCAATCATAATGCTCAAGGCACAATTGGTCTGGTGAATTAGCGCCTAAATTGATGTCCCTGTAAATCCCCATGAGCACCTGCTGCTTTCCCATGAGGTGTTGAGAACGTCCCACAAGTCCTGGCTTTGTTTTCCTAGCTTTCCAATTGGCTGTGGCTGCTTGCAATGACTGTTTAACCCACTGTCCCTTGTAGCAGAATAGATACAGTCCTGAATAAAGTTCTGGTGCAGCAAGGAAGAAATAAATATTTGCCCCACTATCCCACTGTCATCTAGCCCTAATGGTATTCTTGCTGTCACTGCATAGAAGAAATGTGTGGCTCTGCTGGTTTTCCTGTCACTACTGCAAATATTTAAACTCCCCTGCAGCAGCAGACAGGCGGACACTTAGAGTCTCAAAGATCAGGATTGAGCCAGGGTAAAGCACTTATTTTAATTTAAATACTCTTTCCCCGCTGAAATACACTTTTTCCCACATGCAGCAACAAGTTACAATATAAAAAAAACATTTATTTTCTCTCTTTTTAGCAGCAGCCAATTACAGCTACCTGGGAGGAAACCACATACATTAATTGAATATTCAGATGCCTGGAGCTCAGCTCATGAATATTTAAATGAGCCCCAGTTGAACTCCTTGCAAAACTCCTTTAATTTCTACAGGAGCAGCCCCCCAGCAGGCTGTTCGTGGTCACTGGGTCCCTACTAGGTGGAAGGGATTCTGGGACTGATGGCACAGTCCCTGAGGCGACCACAAAATGAAACGGCTGAAGATCAAAGGCGCTTTTCGCGCCAACACCATTCCCGCTGCCCTGGAGGCAGCACTATTGTGGCAGGAGATTGTGAGCGGCCTTTGGAGCTCCAAGGGGCTGGATTTTAATTCAGGCTGCAGGCTGGGGCAGCAGGAGACAGAAACAAGACCTGGGAGAACAAAAACTTTCTGGCAGAAAATGTGAGAAGCCCGGGAGAAGAACAGAGGGGCAGGAGCCAGGTAACCCAAGCAGTCTATTCTGGAACCCCCATTGGTGGGGGGGGAGGGGGGTTACATATTGTTTAAGCAATAAAGTATGGCAGGGCATTGATTATTGGGAGGTTTATCTACGCCTCATGTGGGGTGAACCAAGGTGCAGCCGAATGACTTAACCTCATGAGAAGTGGGTAATCCCCCAATTACCCACATCCTGGAGTGCCTTATTGTGGTTTTACCAGTTATACAATGGATACATGTATAAAGAAAATTATACAATAGTAGAAAAGGTTTCTATGCTTCTAATCTGTTAATCAGTCAGCGGCCACCTTGTGCAGTGATGTTATCCCAGCACAACTTCACTGTATCAAGGTTCGGTTGCCAGAGGACCTTATCACAACTTCCAGTATTATAGATTAGTTCACCCTAATCTGAAAAACGGAAAACGTCCCTCCCATCAAGTCACAGTATGCCCCCCCAAAAACCCCTTTTTCAAACAATTTCTTTTCCTTTATTTATGGGCAGACTAGGTGGGTCAATCGGTCCTTATCTGCCGTCAAAGTCTATGTTATTGTAGCTGTCCATTTCCCTGACTGCTTGCTCTGTGCACACTTGTCCTCTGTTCACTGTCTCCTCACAAAGAAATCTGCATCATTAAAAAAAAAAACCATCCTTTGATAGTGCCACTGCAGGAAAACACACCTCTACAGTCTGCACTTGTAAACACAGCCTCTGATTCTGGGTGTCCCATGATTCCTTGCATTGAACACTAGCGTTCAGCTGAAATCTGCAATTCTAAAAGCTGTGGCTTTACAAGTGATCTTCTCCTGGTAGAGGCATTTATCCTGGTGAACAGTACCGGGAAAAACAGTAAACTGTGTGGGGTGGGGGTGAAAAACTGAGACTGAGCAGAACCAGACATGGCAGGGAGTGAGAGGGAGAAAGAGAAAGAGAGACAGAGAGAGAGAGAGAGTGTCACAGCATGAACACACAGTTTGAACAGATAACAACTCCACCTACTGAAGAAACAGTAAAAGAAACTCTTTTGTAAAGCAACACTCTTCCACACTAAAAATTTAGAAAAAAACACTATTGTAAATGCCATATTTGTTCTGTTTTTTATTCTGTATGTAAACGAGATATTGTATAATAGCAATAATGCACTTCAGGTGTGAGTCGTGCTGGGACAGTGTCACTTCTCAGGTGCTGGATGCATGAGGCCGCCTCAGGTGTGACGTTATCCCATTATGACACACACCCTGTTGTGTATTATTGCTTAAATGTAAAATTTGTTTCACTGTTTTTTTTTTTTAATGTTTTTTCTTTAGCAGTTGGCTATTGTAGGATGTATCTACAGATAAAGACTTTAACTGACCAATCGGGTTACAAGATTTCTCATGTCCATTGCATCATTACATCATCTCGAACAACCTCTAAGATCAGCTTACTACATGCACGGTGCTTCAGAGGCAGATGCAGTCCGGTATATGTACAAGGGAAATTAAGACACTCCAGCCCATGACACTACTGTACCTCAGTGCAAAAAAGCATCAGCACTGCAATGCACCGTGGGAACAGTAGTTCCCCCACCAGCACTACTACATTGGTTGCAATGGAAGAACTACAGTTCCCAGTAACATTTTTGGCTGCATACAGTTCCTAAACTTTTTCATGTGCCATGCTGTGGATCCCTACACCTTCTATAGCAAATCATCACAACAGCACATAGGACACTTCAAGCTGAGTTGCACTTCCCTTGGAGTAAACAAGTTGAGTAACTCATTCACTGTATCCTGATTTGGTCACTCTAAATACTTTATACTAATGTAACCCCCGCAAATGGGGGTTCCCAAAAGTCTTCCAGGAGCTTGCCTGAATGCTCCAAGTCTGGGCGGTGTTCGGCGTCTGAACTGCTTAACTGTGGTTGCAAGTGAGTGCTATTTGAGCCTCCACGTACTGTCTCTTTAAGAGCTGTCTGCTTGCAGACTTAATTAGTTTATATGGGGGGACTGTGTATTTAATGCTTGAATCCCGCCTGAGCTGCGGAGTAATCGCTTCATTTTGCAGTCGCTGAAGGTGCAAAAGGAGCCTATCTGAAAGCTGTAACTATTTGACTGTAATCATTTAAAGCATTAGCAAAATTGTAGTTTGTTTAACCTGCCTTTATTGCAGCTGGGACTCTGTGTGTGTTACCCCTCCATTCTGGACCTAAACTGCTGTGCTGGGCCAATTGGGTTAATGGAGCCCTAAAATGGAGCCTGTGGACAAATCAGAACTTGGACTCTTAATTTGAGCCAGCCACAAGGGGATTGTATGGGCAGTGACTCTGGGAAATGTAGTTTTGACCTTGGCGCCTTTTTCTACCAACAGAGGAAGTCTTATTGTGAGTGACAGCTGAACCAGCCAACAGAATAGTGTGGAGCTAAAGGAAATGCCCTGTTCTGTGACTAGAAAGATCAGATCAGTTGTGGCAGTGAAGAAAGAAGGAGCTGGGTGCTTCTATGGGGTATAGTTTCACGCGGGAAGCGCATGTGAGGCCCTGAGTTTCGGTCTGCAGCCTTAGTGAGTGCCAGTTGGGACTGATTTCGAGTTGTGAGGAGAAAGAAGCACCAGAAGTGTGGAAACCAGGCTCACCCTGTAGAAGACTGGAAAAATTGCTGAATCGAGCTCGGTCTGTCAGGAACTGAAGCTGCTGTGTGTGCTCCCGGGTATCTTGCACTAATTGCGGTCAGGATCGAGGAGCAGCCTGCCTGGTATAGTACTTTCCTTTTACATATAAATGTGCGTAGAGCTTGTGAGGAATCGCTATTTCCAATCCCCTGTACAGTGAATTGTGTGCTGAAGCTGGAAGTAAACCCCCAGCTTAATTCGGACTACATCCGTTTGCTATCAACTGCAGTGGGGTCCAGTCACAAGGACCTTGTCCTCATGCCCTGCTCTTCTGGCAATCCAGAGGGACATTCTCCATCCGATCCTCAGCTTGAGTGTTGTGAGTACAAATCTGGGTATTCCCCTGCAGCTTGTTTTCAATCACAAGTGTATCATCTAATTCTTGTTGTTTCACTTTTTTTTTTGGACTGAGCCCTCCGACTCCGGATTACAATTGGGTGTTGCGCATATATTTTCTTCTACAGGGCCCCATCCATCTGCACCTGCCGGCCAACCCCGGGAAACGGACCTGGCTAGCCCCCCCCCCAACCTGGGTACCCAGAGTGTGACTTTTCAGACCCTGTATGTGTGCACAGTACTGTGATTTAATGCCACCAATTAACCTGATTTCCTCCCTCCTGTGTTACTGTCCCCTAAATAAACCAGATTTGTTGTTGTTATACTATATACTGTCTGTGGTGTTGGTACTTATGGAAACAGTATTGTGTTTTGCTGTGTATGTTTTTTAACCTTACTTTACAGGGGGGTCCTCAGAGACGTGCTGCAGAATCAGTCTCGAGGGTAAGTGGTATTTATATGAGTGGACAGTGTGTATACCTAGGGTATTGGGGCTGTAACTCTGGTGTACTGTGTGAGCCACTAGAGGGAATAAAAGGGGGTCTCTGTCCCAGAGGGCTGTGACCAAGCTAGTCTAACCACTACAAACCCTGACCTCTGGGTGAAGGCACCCGCCATAGGACCTAGGCCCCTCAACCTGTCTGTAGTCAAAAAGGCAGGGGTAGTAGCCCTTGGGATAGCGCCACCTAGGGGTTACACTAACAAAAAGTCTTCTTTGCCAAGCAACCTTGAAAAGCAGGACAGCCCCTTCCTCACAGCTCCATCTAGTGATAGACAAAGGAAGTACCACAGAGAAAAATAGAAATTAATGTCTATCACAGACTATTCATCCATGCAAGCTATCCTGTTTTACCCTGTCCTACCCTGGCACCTAATGTCTAGTTGGGTTATTGCCTGCATCTCCCCACCTTGCCGCCTGCCGTACTGCTTTTCCTCATGAAACTATTAAGCCATTTAAAGGTTTCAGCTGTGTTTAAAACCATAAACACACAAACACGATGCACTAAAGGGTGGAGAGAAGGTCCGTGGATCAGCCATGGAAAGCAACATTGAATGAAAACATAAAAAACATCGATACATCCGGACTGTGGCTAAATTACTATTTTAATTTATTTTAAACATGAACTAACAAACCATCAACGGTTCTTGCACTCATCACTTTTACTGGTTGACTGTTCCCCAGCTCAGTCACTTTCTGTAAAATAAAACTTTCTTACATCCCTCCCGAAACTCTCCCCCGCTGGCTTCCACTCATGATGTACTTAAAATGTAAATGATTTTGCCCTATCTAAAATGTAACTTATTACTGGGGTGAAATCCTGCACCAGCAGGAAGGATGCAGTGGCATCATAAATTACAATTCAATACCTGCAGGGAAGATGTGGTGGTATTGCATGTTACAATCCTATGCCAGCAGGAAGGATGTGATGGTATCATAAATTACGATCCAGTGCCCGCAAGAAAGACATGATGGTTTCATACATTATAATCCTATGCCAACAGGAAGGATGTAGTGATATCATAAGTTAAAGTTCAGTGCCCGCAGGAAGGATGTGGTGGTATCATACATTACAATCCTATGCCAACAGGAAGGATGTGGTGATATCATATGTTAAAGTTCAGTGCCCGCAGGAAGGATGTGGTGGTATCATACATTACAATCCTATGCCAACAAGAAGGATATGGTGATATTATATGTTACAGTCCTGTGCCTGCAGGAAGGATGTGGGGATATCATATGTTACAGTGCTATGCCATGCCAGCAGGCAGGATGTGGTGATATCATACATTACAATCCTATGCCAACAGGAAGGATGTGGTGATATCATATGTTAAAGTTCAGTGCCCACAGGAAGGATGTGGTAGTATCATACATTACAATCCTATGCCAACAGGAAGGATATGGTGATATTATATGTTACAGTCCTGTGCCTGCAGGAAGGATGTGGGGATATCATATGTTACAGTGCTATGCCATGCCAGCAGGCAGGATGTGGTGATATCATACATTACAATCCTATGCCAACAGGAAGGATATGGTGATATTATATGTTACAGTCCTGTGCCTGCAGGAAGGATGTGGGGATATCATATGTTACAGTGCTATGCCATGCCAGCAGGCAGGATGTGGTGATATCATATGTTACAGTCCTGTGCCTGCAGGAAGGATGTGGGGATATCATATGTTACAGTGCTATGCCAACAGGAAGGATATGGTGATATTATATGTTACAGTCCTGTGCCTGCAGGCAGGATGTGGTGATATCATATGTTACAATCCAATGTCAGCAGGATGTTCATGGTGCTATCACACATTACAGTGCTATGGTATGCCTGCAGGAAGGATGTGGAGGTATCATACATTACAATTCTATGCCAAAAGCAAGGATGTGGTGATATCATACTTTACAGTCCTGTGCTTGCAGGAAGGATGTGGTGGTATTATATGTTACAGTTCTGTGCCTGCAGGAAGGGTGTGGTGATATCATACATTACAGTCCTGTGCCTGCAGGAAGGATGTGGTGGTATCATCTGTTACAAAGAGAAAAATGGATAGCTCACTGGGTATTACCGGTGAATGATACCATACAGAGGTTCCTGTGTCCAGCATCTCGTGGCTAGTTGCAGGTTAAGGGGCCTGGGTACTGAAACGGGTGACTCCATCTGGAGATAAGGGTTGTAAGTGGTCAAACTAAACTGGGCACAGCCCTCCGGGACACTGTAACCCCCCTCTTTCCCTTCTAGTAGCCTGAACAATATACAATAATCAATTTCACAATGACCCTTATTCACCATGCAGTTACCCACACTATTTGCAGTTACCACCAGGGCTGGTTCCTCTAGCTTGACCCTGGAGACCCCCCTGTAAAACAAGGTTATGCACAGCAAATACCAACAGTACAATACTTTTGGCACAAACAGGAACAACAGTCAGGTTAAATGCAAAAAGAGTTAGATCTGATTTATTCAGGGGACTTGAACAAGGGAGGGGCGGAATCAGGCTGATTTGCATAAAGGCTATATCAATTAAACAGTCATCCATGCAGTTCAGAGTCCCTACACAGTCACACACTCTGAGTACCCAGTTAGGGAATAAGTGGACTAGCCAGGATCATTGCCCGGGGTAGGCTGACATCGCAGCTGGCTGGGGCCCTGTGATGGAAGAAAGCAACATGCACAACACACACTATTTGTAATCCGGAGCCGGAGGGCTCTGTTTGAGACAGAAAAGACAGCAAAGCAATCAGATGACAACACTTTAGATTTAGCTGTTGTTGCAGGGAGCTACCCTGATATCTACTCATGATACCCGGTGCAGGACACAGGCAGGATGAAATCGAGACTGCAGGTTGTTGAGTTGGAGTGCCAGGAGAATGACGGCCCACACGAATCACCGAGGCATCATTCCTGTTCAAAGCGTTGAGCAGGGGGCTGATCCCCAGGCAGGTCTCTCATCGATGGCTTTCTCTGTGCAGCAGGTATTCTGGCTGGGCCAGTGTGGCAAGGCCCAGGCTGAAGGGAGATGAATGCAGATTCAATCTGTTGGAGCTGGATGCAGCCTCCAGCGAGCAGAACACAGTTCAACACAAAGTGGGGAATCAAATCACGACCCACTAGCAGCACACAGCACGTTTACATGTAAGAAATTCCACTATACCAGGCAGATTGCTATTAGGTCGCAATTACAGAGTCTCTGCACAAACCGGGAGTTCAGAGGTGGCTGGAAATCCTGACAGGCCGATCGCATTCAGCAAATATTCGTTCTTCTTCAGGTTAAAGCTTGGTCACAGTCCAGTGCCTTAAATCATTCTCACAACTCGGATTCAGTCCGAATAAACTCTATTTTCCCTCTCAGGGACAGCAGGCAGACAGGCAGGCCAAAACTCAGCCCTTTCACAGTCCTCCCACATGAATTACGCACGGACTGCTGCTGCTGCTTGAATCACTCAAGCTGTTACCTCTTTCACTTCCCAACTCAGACTGAACTGAAACTGCAAGCAATCTGGGACTTTCCCCAGGATCCAAAAGGTTTGGTTGGCTGATTCCTCTGTCAATCACAACAAGGGCTCCCACTCCAGGTTCATTTAGGTGCCAAAAGCCCAAAACTATAATTGCTACATAATTTTGCTCCCACAAAGCCCCTGGGGACAGGCTCCATTTTAGAGTCCCCAAAGGTACTGATTGGCCCATTTCAGCAGTCCAGGACCAAGATGGTGGAGATAAACAGAAATGTCCATGCTGCAAAGAAGACAGGTTGGACAAACTGCAATATTATTACTATTCTAATAAATGATCAGAAAACAAGTACATCTTCTAACAGAGCTCCCCTCTGCGCTAATAGCGATGGCAGAACGGAGCGATTTTTTGGCAGCCTGGGCGGGACTCGAGCATAGAAACACTCAGCCCCCTCCCAGATTAATTATGATTGCAATCCAGGCAGCTCTTAAAGAGACAGTACACAGAGGGTATACAGGCACTCTCTGGCAATACATTTAAACTGCTAAAATGCAGGACACCAGCCTGGCAGTGAGCATTTAGGCAAGCTCAAGTAAGACTTTTCGGGAACCCCCATTAGTAGGGGGGTTACACCCTTCCCTGCCTGGAGAAAACTTGGCGTCTGTGTCAAGTCTGTACCATCACACTATTAAAAAATGCAATAAAAACTAGACATATATGACATTAGCATGCTATGCAAATACTATCTGATACATCAGTTAAAATAAACCTGTCACATTACTATACATTTCAACATACTTTACAATACTATATCCGTACTGACAATACTTACACAAGTTTCATACAGGTAATACTGATTTCACTATGATTAACATACTTTGAACATCACTATACTGATTCATGTAATAACTTCTTGTACATTAAACAGTGTGAGAGGGGGGCCCTTTCCTATCAGCTAACTTTGGGCTGGATGGGGCAGGGGCACCATGGTGAGAGGGAAGAACAAGTAACCTGGAGTTGGCTGTCAGGCTCAATTTGGGCAGTGAGCTTGGCGAGACATAAACCCCTTTGTGAACCACATTGAGAGGCAAATCCACTGGCCTCTTAGGGGAAACATAAATTAAGCGTAGCACTGGTTTGACAGCTCAGCCAGTCTTTCTGGGGGGAGCAGCCACAGTCTCTGTACTTTCAGCACTAACTTTGGATCTTTTGTCATTCGTGAGGGGTGCCTCTGCATGGATGGGAATGTCCAAACCGGGAGCACTATCAGCTCCTTGCTCTGTATGCTCTGTTCCCACAACACTTTGCTCATTATTATCTTCTGACGAAGGCCTAGGTTGCTCATTTTGAGGAGGCTCTGGCACAATAAAGCTTTGCAGCACTGAAGGGGGGCTGTCAACACCCTCACATTGTTCTTCAGGTTCTGGTGTGTCACCAGGGAGACTTAGACTATCAGCCCCTTCTTCAGGCAATTCACACAGCTCCACAAAACACAGAGAGTCCGCAACCTCAGATGTGAGGCTTTGCACCTCACTTTCAGGGCCACTGGATCCAAAGAAGAAGCTGGGAGGTTATGCAGTCCTGAAGGCCAAGCTTCATCTCCACAGTTTGTCATAGGGTTACCTCGAAACAGCTGACTCAGTTAATAGGAGGGGTAATAGGTATTGTCACACTCACTTTCATCAGAGGTGGATTGACAGTCACTATCATTCGAGGCCGGCCAGGGAGAGGGCTCCAAATCTTTAACAACTGAAGCAAATGGACTCTGTCTCCTCCTTACAGCAGCATGAGTCACCGGCTCAGAGGAATCAATTTCTGGTGCTTCAGCCTCAATGATAACTTGGCAGATAGGCAGCAAGTGATTGCAGTGCATGGTCTTGACAGCTTTGGAGTTATTCTCTGGGCGCACCGTGTACACTGGTAGATCATCCAATTTTCCAATTAGTACATGAGGAAGATGGTGCCACCTATCAGCAATTTGGTGCTTGCCATGCAGTCCCAAACTGCATAACAACACACGGTCTCCGGGCCATAGCTCTTGAGCCTTTACTTTCTTGTCGTGCCTCTCTTTGTTGGCAAGATTTCTCTTGGTGGCCATTGTCTGGGCCTGTTGATATGCATGGTTCAATTGAGCTTTCAGTTTCTGTACATACTGCAGGTAGTTTTCAGCTAGGACCCCATCTGGAGAGACCCCTAAGCAGACATCAACTGGCAGTCGGGCCTCCCTCCCGAATATGAGACGGTAGGGGGAGAACCCCGTAGCATCATTTTTGGTGCAATTGTACATGTGTACCAAGGTGCTAATCTGCTGGCTCCACTTATGCTTGTCTTTTGGATGGAGGGTGCTCAGCATGTCTAGAAGAGTGCCATTAAAGCGTTCTGGCTCAGGGTCCCCCTGTGGGTGATATGGGGTGGTTCTTGACTTCTGCACCCCCCCCACAGGAGAGCATTTATTTAATTAGTCTACTTTCAAAGTCTCTGCCTTGGTCAGAGTGGATCCGCTGGGGGCACCATAGTGGACAAAGAATTTTTCCACTAGCACCTTGGCCACGGTAGAGGCCTTTTGATCTTTAGTTGGAAAAGCTTGTACATACCATGTGAAATGATCCGTAACCACTAACACATTGCCAATATTCTGTTGATTAGGTTCTAAGCACAACAAATCTATGCAGACCAGTTCCATGGGGGTGCTGGTAGTGATATTAATGAGGGGGGCAGCCCTCTGAGGCAGGGCTTTTCTTTGGAGGCTATGACTACAGGTCTTTATATGGTGCTCAATATTGGCCCCCATCTTGGGACAGTAGAATCGAGATCGTACCAGGTCGAGAGTCCTGTCAATACCGAGGTGCCCCATGTGATCATGGAGGGATCTCAGTACCAAGTGTTTAAAGGCCGTGGGCAAGACCAATTGTTGCTTGTCTACTTGACCACTATGATCCACCGTCTCTCTGTATAACAGCTGATTGAGTAACTTCAACCTGGGGCCTTCTTTAAACAATAGGGCAGTTCTCAAGTCAGGGGACCGCAACTTAAACACATCTTTCCCTGCACACAGGGCATCAAGTGCGGGTTAAACCATAGGATCTTGGGATTGAGCCCACTGAATTCTGTCATTGTCAAGTTGAGGCAGTGCACTAATATCTAGAGCAGAGAAATGGCAATAGGCAGCCAGTATGCAGGTATTAGGAGGGCCCAAGCAATCTACTAGACAGTCCACTGTGTCTGCAGACATCCGTTCATCTCTGTCAAACTTTTGACACAATGCTCGAATGTCAGGTTCGGACAGCCTGACCCAATCACTCTTGGAAGTGGGCCTTCATGATAGGGCATCAGCATCAATATGGTTCAGGCCCAATCTGTATTCGACAACATAATCATAGGTTGATAATGCAGAAAGCCACCGGTGCCCAGTGGCGTCTAACTTAGCTGAAGTCTGTACATAGGTCAATGGGTTATTGTCAGTCTTCACCAATATCTTTGCACCATAGAGGTACTCATGAAACTGGTCAATGACGGCCCATTTTAGGGCAAGGAACTCCAGCTTGTGCACAGGATAGTTTCACTCTGATGGAGTTAGACTCCTGCTGGCGAAAGCTACCGGTCTCAAACTATCCTCATGGTCTTGATACAGCACAGCTCCTAGGCCCTGCAGATTAGGGTCCGTATGCAGCACATAGAGCTTGGTAGGGTCAGCATAGGCGAGGATGGGAGTGTGGATGAGCTGGTATATGACATCATGGAAGGCTGCTTTACATTCGGGTGTCCAGTGGAGCCCAAAAGGTTCACCTGTGCGGAAGTACACTTTCTTTGGTTCTTTGACAGCCCCTTTTTTGTATTTACTGTTGGTAGGGGGGAAACCCTGGGTAAGATTCAGGAGCGGGTGAATCACCTTTGAATAGTCTTTTATGTACCTGCGGTAGTAGCCACAGAACCCCAGAAAACGTTGTAGTTCTTTCAAGTTATGAGGCTGGGGCCAAGTGGTCAGTGACTCAACCTTACTGGGATCGGTCTCTATCCCTTCTGCAGAAACTATGTGCTCCACATACTTCACGGAGGTTTGAAAAAACTGGCACTTGTCGATGGACAGCTTGAGGCCAAAGTCTTCCAATCGGTCCAGCACTTTAAACAGTCGGGTCTCATGCTCCTCTAATGTGTGTCTGAACACAGTGACATCATCTAGGTACACTAGACATTCCAGCAAGTTCATATCTCCCACCGCACATTCCATCAGTCGCTGAAAGGTGGCCGGGGCACCCAAAATCCCCCGTGGCATTCTCAGGAATTCGTAGAACCCCAAAGGACAGATGAAGGCTGTTTTCTCATGGTCCTCCGGGGTCATCGGAATCTGGTAATATCCGCTGCGAAGATCCAATACCGAGAATCATTAGCTCCCATTCATGCAATCCAGGGCATCTTGTATACGGGGCATGGTGTACTGATCTGGGATGGTCCACCGGTTCAGGGTTCAATAATCAACAGACATCCTCACAGACCCATTCTTCTTATGCACAACCACAATGGGAGAGGCATATGGGCTCCTTGATTCTTGTATAACACCAGCAGCGAGCATTTCCTGCAGGTGCCTCCTAACATCATCTATGTCCACTGGGGCGAGGCGTTAGGATCTCTCTCGAAATGGCTGGTCATCATGTAGGCGTATGTGATGCTTTGTACCATGGACACACCCCATGTCCTATACTTTTAACGAAAACACTTAGTCTCTCTGGGCAAGTTTCTTGCTAATTCTAGCCTTCCATTCAGCTGGCAATGGGGAATCACCAAAGTCAAATAAGTCCAGGATCACTCTTTCCTTTTCACCAGGGTACGTGTTGCTGGGTAATACAGCAATGTCTGTACAGTGTACTGTAGCTAGGGTGCACCCTCTGTTTAACCAGACCTCCTGATCTGACACATTCCAAATCTGGACCATCACTCGTCAGCACGGGCTGGCAAAATGCTGGGTTTAACCAATAATCCCTCTGGCAACTTTCCATCACCCTGTGCATCCAACATTAATATTTTAGTTTTCACTTCCTTTCTAATGTGAACTTCTCTCTGAATGGTGTACTGAGTATTGGGAGGGAGTACCAGAGAATCAGGATCTTTCTTCCACACTATCCCCACTGGCTCATCTCCGTCGGCTTCGGTAGTTCGTTTTTGCAGATCACAGGCTCTCTTTATCAGGGCTGGGATTCTCAGTGCCTGCCCAGTTACTTTCCCTTGTTTTTCATGACACAGCTGCGCTAGTCTTCCAAACATGTGGGCATTGGTTCCAATGAGCAAAGGAATCCCATCATACAATCCTGTAGGAGGGCACTCCAGGGCTAGTGTCTCTACTTGTTCATCTACACCAGTTACAGTCGCAGGGAAAGACAACCAGAGCCGGACATATCCTAGGTAGGGATAAGACTTGTCGCTCAGGCCCCACACATGCAAACCTTCCAGAGATTGTAATGGCACATCAGATAGTGTTTGTCATACCAGTCTTGGAATACAATGGTCACTTGCGACCCACTATCGAGCACAGCCCGAGCATGGATACCATTGACAGTCACAGAAGTCTCCATCAAAGGGCCCACTGTTCTGGACCAGTCTGGAGAGGCAGTAGCAGAGGCCTGGACAGATGATTTAACCACAAAGAAGTTTGAGTTAGGGTTTCTCAATTCTGCACTGTGGTCATTTCCGGCGCTCTCTGACCATGGTCTCGCTTTCCGAAGATCCCCTTGAAGTCTGTATACAACTTTATCTAGGTCTTTTGGGGACTGTCATTCTCTCTTCATGTGTCCATCCTTCCCACAGTTATGGCAAAATATGCCTTCTGGAGGGCTGGTGTGGCCAAGGCATCACTTTGGGAGCTTAGTAGGGGATACTACCAAAAGAAAACCTTGGTTCCACCTCTTTCTGCGGTGTGACGAGCATTTGGAGACATCTCGTGAATTCTCTCACTTCCATAGTTAAGTTATCAATTTTTGAGCTTCTGTCAGCAGGAGATGCCTGGGTGTGCATCCCCACCCCCACAGCAGTTGCAGTCAGAAAAGGATCGGGGCCTGTACGCGCAGGACTGGCCTTCATAAAGAGACTATTTTTTGTTTCTCTGAACTCCCTCAGCAGTTCATCCCATGGCGGAGCATCTGTAGAAGTTCCTCTCTTGCTGGGCCCCCCCCCCCCCGAGGCTGGCATTTAGTTCTCGGATTCCATCATGTGATTACAGTAATTCCAGGTCATCAGCAACTGATCCCATGCCTGGAGCAGGGGCTGCGGCAGCTACGACTGTGCAGGGCTCTGAAAAACCTTCCTCCTCCTCAACTTCCTGTACCTCCTTCATCAACACATGGAAGGGCAAGGGACCAGCTTTCCTTTGGTGCAGTTGCAATTTGAGCAACACCCAGCTGGAGTGCCGGGCAGTGCAGAGTATATGATCCAGTCTTACCCAGTCCACTTCACTAGAGGCCCAGCCTCCTTTCTGAAAAATGGTTTGTAGGATTCCCTCTAATCAATCCATGTAGGCAGATAGCAATTTCCCTGGCTGTTGTTTAACATCTTTAAGTTTCCACTTCAAGGCCTCAACACTAGTGGTGCCCCCAAACACATTTTCAAGGGTGACTATGTACTCTTGGGCTTTGGCATCAGGATCAGAGGACCTCAGGGTGCGAAAAGTATGTAAGGTGGGCCCCTGGAGGCTTTCCACCAGGCGAGACATTTTTTTGGCCTCTGAGCACTGCCAGTCTTGTACTGCAAGGGTAGCAGAGTCTATCCAGGTCTCCAGGTCGACTTCCCCATTAGGAGTAGGGCGGATGCCAGAGAATACCTTGAGTTTGTGGTAAGGGCCATGACTACCGGCTGGTTCAGAGGCAGGTACAGAAGTTGGTGAAAGAACAGATGCTGCGATGGTTGTGGACAGTGGGTAGGTGACGCTCCCAGGTGGCAGGAATAATTTTATAAACTCCTCCACAGTTTTATCCTCCTCCAGTAATAACTTGGCAAACTTCTCCTCAAAAGACCCAGATAACGGTGGGGGCTCATCCTCTAAAAGATTCTTGCTATCTTTGATTATCACCCTCCAGGCACCTGGGTACCCTTCTACAGTGATAGTCTGTGGCACCTTTGAACTGTCCAGAGGGTCGCTACACTCCACCGAGGCCATGAGAGTTTGGGCACTTAAATCAGCCTGTCGACCCACCACTACAGCTTTTTTCAAACATTCAGCTTTAGAAAGTGCTCCTTTAACAGTGTCCTTACTAGTGACCATAGGTATATCCAGTATTAGCAAAGCATTATGGGGGTCAATCTCTTGCCCCGTACACCACCTACCAACTGGTGCACAGCCACTTCTGTTGGGGTAGCCATTTATGTTTGACAATAATTCTTAATTTCGGACACTAGAAGACACAAAATCCCAGCAGTGAGCCTCCAAGATGTAACTCCTAGGTGGCGCTATCCCAAGGGCTAATACCCCTGCCTGTGTGGCTAGTTGCAGGTTAAGGGGCCTGGGTACTGAAATGGGTGCCGCCACTTGGAGGTCAGGTTTGTTAGTTGTCAAGCTAACCTGGGCACAGCCCTCCTGGACATTGTAACCCCCCCATTCCCTTCTAGTGGCCTGAACAATATACAATAATCACTTTCATAGTGACCCTTATTCACCATGCAATTACCCACACTGTTTGCAGTTACCACCAGGGCTGGTTCCTCTAGCTTGACCCTGGAGACCCCCTGTAAAATAAGGTTATACACAGCAAATTTCAGCATTACAGTACTTTTGGCACAAACAGGAACAACAGTCAGGTTAAATGCAAAAAGAGTTAAATCTGATTTATTCAGGGGACTTGAACATGGGAGAGGCATAATCAGGTTGATTTGCTTAAAGGCTATATCAGTTAAACAGTCATGCATGCACTTCAGAGTCCCTACACAGTCACACACACTGAGTACCCAGGTAGGAGGAAGGTGGGCTAGCCATGATCATTGCCCGGGGTAGGCTGGTCGTCGCAGTTGTTTGGGGCCCTGTGATGGAAGAAAGCAACATGCACAACACACACTATTTGTAATCCAGAGCCAGAGGGCTCAGTTCATGACAGAAAAGAAAACATAGCAATCAGATGACAACACTTTAGATTTAGCTGTTGTTGCAGGGAGCTACCCTGATGTCTACTCATGATACCCGATGCAGGACACAGGCAGTAAGAAATTTAGACTGCAGGTCATTGAGCTGGAGTGCCAGGAGAAGCAGAGCCCACATGAATCACCGAGGTATCATTTCTGTTCAAAGTGTTGAGCAGGGGGCTGATCCCCAGGCAGGTCTCTCATCGATGGCTTTCTCTGTGCAGCGGGTATTCTGGCTGAGCCAGTGTGGCAAGGTCCAGGCCGAAGGGAGATGAATATGGATTCAGTCCGTTGGAGCTGGATGCAGCCTCCAGCAAGCAGAACACAGTTCAACACAGAGTGGGGAACCAAATCACGACCCACTAGCAGCACACAGCACATTTACATGTAAGAAATTCTACTATACCAAGCAGATTGCTATCTGGTCACAATAACAGAGTCTCTGCACGAAGCATTCAACAAATCTTTGGTCTTCTTCAGGTTAAAGCCTGGTCACAGTCCAGTGGCTTAAATCATTCTCGCAACTTGGATTCAGTCCAAATAAACTCTGTTTTCCCTCTCAGGGACAGCAGGCAGACATGCAGGCCAAAACTCTGCCCTTTCACAGTCCTCCTACGTGAATTACACAGGGGCTGCTGCTTGAATCACTCAAGCTGTTACCACTTTCACTTCCCATCTCAGACTGAACTGAAACTGCAAGCATCTGGGACTTTCCCCAGGATCCAAAAGGTTCGGTTGGCTGATTCCTCTGTCAGTCACAACAAGGGCTCCCTCTCCAGGTTCATTTAGGCGCCAAAAGCCCAAAACTACAATTTCTACAGAATTTTGTTCCCACAAAGCCCCTGGGCACAGGCTCCATTTTAGAGTCCCCAAAGGTACTGATTGGCACATTTCAGCAGTCCAGGACCAAGATGGTGGAGATAAACAAAAATGTCCACCTAGGAACAAATGACCTGACTGAGAATGGGATCAGAGCAGTGCAACAGGAGTTTGTGGAGTTGGGGAGGGTCCTTAGACAAGTAGCACACATGGTAACTTTCTTGGAAGTGCTACCTGTCTATGGCATGGATGAGGCTAGGGTACTCTGCACCATGGGATTCAGTGACTGGTTGAAAAACTGGTGCAGAGCTCAGGGATTTGGCTTTACTTGGGACTGGGGCTCCACCTGGAAGGATGCAGGCCTATACAGGTGCGATGGTCTGCATCTATCCTGGAGGGGATCCAGGATCCTAGGTGATAGGTTTAAATGCTTCACTGGCAAGCATTTAAACTAGCCAAGGGGGGAGGCACTGAAAAGGAGAAGGGAAATCCTAGCCCCCCCAAAAAAATCAGGGTAGTTAGTGAGGTAAACACCAAGATAGAGCAGTTAATAGGGATAAGGGCAGGGGTAAATGGAGAAAAAGACAAAGGCAGTAAGGACAGGGATGGGGCCAAAAGAAATAAAGCCAGAAAAAAATGGAGGGTAATGAGTACCAATGCCTGTAGTCTAGGTAAAAAGCTCTCCGAAATGGTGGCCTTGATGGAAGAGGGATACCTGGATATCGTGGCAGTCACAGAAACATGGTACACAGAGAACCTTGACTGGAATGTCAACATTCCAGGGTACACAATCTACAGGAGGGACAGGGAGGGAAGAAGAGGAGGAGGAGTAGCTCTCTATGTAAGGGAAGGGATCAAAGCAACAGAACTAAAGGGTAAACAGAGAGGAGAGGAGGCACTGTGGGTCACCCTGGAGACTGGAAATGGCTCCACAATCCGCACAGGGGTTGTATACAGACCCCCATCTCTGGGGGAGGAAATGGACAAGGAAATGATAGAAGGCATCCTTGGGATGGCAGAGAAAGGTGAGATATTGCTGTTGGGGGACTTGAATATGCCAGATGTTAACTGGAGCACCTTTGCTGCAGCCACATCCAAGAGCAGGGCCATTCTCGATGCCCTACAGGGGGCATGCCTCAGACAGCTAGGTTTGGAACCCACTCAGGAGGGAGCAATCTTAGACCTGGTACTCTCAAATGGGGATGGAGAGAGGATCTCTGATCTTGAAGTGGGTAGCCATCAGGGAACAAGCGACCACCAAACAGTGTGGTTCATGATAAACTTAGCTGTAGAGTCAAGTCACCCAAAAGTGAAGGTACTGGACTTCAGGAGGGCTGATTTTGTCAAAATGGTAGAGTGTCTCAGAAAAGCACTAGCAAACAGGCAAGAAGGTGGGGTGGAGCAACAATGGGGAATAATGAAAACTGTCATTACAGAGGCAACAAGCCTTTGTGTGAAGCAAATAAACAAATCAAAACTAAAGAAAAAAACACTATGGTTCTCAAAAGAAGTGACGGGGAAGGTAAGGGAGAAAAAGATAGCATTCAGGAAGTACAGTATAAGGAAACACAGAAGGAGTAGGACAGAGAACTTTACCAGTTAAAGCAGAAGGAAGCGGTGAAGGCAGTCAGAATAGCAAAGGCCCAAACTGAGGAAAAGATAGCCAACTTGGTTAAGAAGGGGGATAAACCTTTTATAGGTACATTAGGGAGCAAAGAAAGACAAAGGCAGGGCTACTGAGGCTGGATAAAGAGGAAGGTGGTTGGGCAGAGAGTGACAGTAAAAAAGCAGGGATACTGAATGAATATTTCTGCTCAGTATTCACAATGGAAAAGCAGGGGGGGAAAGAACTAATCCAGTCAATAGAAACACTCTGGATAGGGGAAGTTGATATTAGTCCTTTCTCAGAAGAAAGGGTTCTGAAAGAACACTTAAAACTGAAGGTGGATAAAGCAATGGGGCCTGATGGGATTCACCCCAGAATTCTAAAAGAACTAAGGGAAGAACTAGTAACACCACTGACTACCCTTTTTAATAAATCATGGGAGGATGGTGTGGTACCTCAGGACTGGAGAAGGGCAGATGTGATTCCCCTTCACAAAATGGGAGCAAGACAGAGGGAGGAAACTACAGACCTGTCAGTTTGACCTCAGTGGTAGGGAAAATGATGGAATCACTTCTGAAGGAAAGAATTGTTGAGTACCTAGAGGCCAGTGGGGCACAGGACCCAAGGCAGCATGGATTCACAGCAGGAAGGTCATGTCAAACAAATCTAATTTATTTCTTTAACTGGGTGACCAAAGTAGTAGACCAGGGAAGGGCTGTGGACATGGCCTACCTAGACCTTAGCAAGGCATTTGACACAGTCCCACACAAAAGATTAATAAACAAATTAGCCAGCCTGGGAGTGGGTTCCAGGGTGGTAGCCTGAGTAAGACATTGGCTGGACAACAGAACACAGCGGGTAATAGTAAATGGAGTCCACAGTGAAGAAAGGAGGTTTACTAGTGGGGTACCGTAGGGTTCAGTGCTAGGGCCGGTCCTTTTTAATGTCTTTATAAGTGACATTGTGGAGGGACTGGAGGGGAAGGTACTGTATGTCTCTTTGGAGATGACACAAACATCTGCAACAGGGTTGATATGCAAGGTGGGGTGGAAAGGATGAAAAGGGACTTGGCAAGGTTGGAGGAATGGTCAAATGTATGGCAGCATAAATTAAACACAAAGAAGTGCAAAGTAATACACCTGGGAAATAAAAACCCAGGGCAAGAGTGAACAATGGGGGTGAGATACTGACAACAACAAAAATGGAAAGGGACCTGGGGGTAGTCATATCAGATGACTTAAAGGTGGGCCAGCAATGAGAGAAGGCAGTAAAGAGGGCTTGGGGATACTGGGATGCATAGGGAGAGGCATCACCAGTAGAAAACAAGAAGTTTTTGGCCCTCTGTACAGACAGTTGGTAAGATCACATCTGGAGTACTGTGTACAGTCCTGGAGACCCCATCTCCGCAAAGACATGGGCAGGGTGTAGGCTGTCCAAAGGAGGGCAACCAATATGGTGCAGGGTCTGCACCAGAAGACATATGAAGAAAGACTAAAGGAACTTAAGATGTATAGCCTTGAGGAAAGGAGGGAGAGGGGGGGACATGATAGAAACTTTCAAATACCTCAAGGGAATCAACAAAGTCCAAGAGGGTAGCATCTTTCAAAAAACGAGATGTGCCAGAATAAGGGGGCACAATTTGAAGATAGAGGAGGGATGACTCAGAGGTAATGTGAGGAAGTATTTCTTTACAGATGTAACCCCCCTACAAATGGGGGGGGTTCTTAAAAGCTTTCCTGGAGCTTGCCTAAATGTTCCATGCCTGACTGGTGTTCGGCGTAAGGCCATTCATTTCATGCGTTGTGAGTACTGTTGAAGCCTCCAGTGCTGCCTCTTTAAGAGCTGCCTGCTTACAGGCTTCAATGGTACAAATAGGGGGGACTAGGGTTTCCCTGCTCGAATCCCACCTTGGACTGCGGTCTGATCGCTCCGTTTCTGCGGTCGCTAGGAGCGCTGAGGGAGCCCATCTGAAGGATGTAGTTGTTTCCTGGAGAACATGTACAGTGTTGGTAAAATTGCAGTTTGTCTAACTCTGTTTTTTTACAGCTGGGACTTAGTGCTGTGCCCCTCCATTTTGGACCCGGACTGTGCTGCAGGGGTACAATAGTAGCTAAGGGGCATCTAAAATGGTGTAGAAGTGACCAACTAGAAATCAGGACTCTAGATGGAGACGGCTGACAAATGGGGACGCAGCTTATAATTCTGGGAAGTGGCATTCTGGGCCATGGCGCCTTTTCGCACCAATGAGGGCAATAATGAAGGACTGGCATCTGCAGTCCACCTATAGAGTTGGGTCACTCCCGAATAGAGAGAGACTGGCCTTGCTGTCCAGAGTGAGAGACGTTGTGGCTGTGAGTGAGGAAGGAGCTCTGTGCTCCTGCGCCGTTGAGTGTTCGCACGGGAAGTGTGTGAAGGCCTGAGTTGGCTGGTTTGAATAGCCAGCGAGGTTCGGACTGCATCCGTGAGGCGGCGATCGGAGGAGGCTGTGTAAAAGTGCAGCTACCTACCAGGCTCGCCCCATAGAGGACTGGAGAATTTGTTAAATCGCGCTCGGTCTGTCAGGACAGTGAAGCTGCAGTGAGACGCCCGGATAGCTGTGAGTTCGGTTGGGTCCTAGAAGTGGCTGCCTGGTATGGTACCCCTCTGTGTTTTTCCTTATAAATGTGTGAGGAGACCTTTGAAGTTCAGGTTCAGCCCTGTGAGTGGTGAAAGAGTGGTCCTCTGGTGGAGTTGTGAGTACTGAATCAGGGTAGCTCCCTGTTAAAAGGTTACAATTAAAGGCAAAATCCTCTTGTGGTATTGCTGACTGTATGAATTGAGCTTTCTGGCTCCATCTGCTCTGCTCAGGAATTAAATTCTCGTTTGTGTCAGGGCCCCAACCAGCTGCATCGAGGAACTAGCCGTTAGGACTTGGGTACCCATAGACAGTAATTAATAGGTTAGGCCTGTGCACAGAGCCCTAGGTAGTTAACATATATTATAGTGGTAAGCCAATCACCCTGATTTCCCCGGATCCTTGTTGTCTCCCCTTGAATAAATCAGATTGCTTATTCTGCAAATTTACACTGGCTAGTCTGTGTATTAATGGGGAAATATTGCACAGAAAATGTGATGTAACTGTACCTTGCTTTTCAGGGGATCCCCAGAGTGAGCTGATTGGTTCAAGCCGGGGGGTAAGTGTTATGGTAAGGACACTGAAATTGAACTGTGTGGGCCACTAGTGGGAAGAAAGGGGGGTTGCAGCAACCCAGAGGGCTGTGACCGAGTCAATCTCGATTGTTCTGACCCCGACCTCTGGGTGGAGGCACCCGCCAACGGATCTGGGCCCCTCAACCTGTCACAGCTAGGGCAGGCAAATGTAGTAGCCCTTAGGATAGCACCCCTTAGGGGTTACAAATTGGAGGCACCGCTGGGATTAGCATCCCCTAGTGGCCGAGTGGGTGAAGTGCATAACTATGGATAATGTAAAGGAAAAACTGGAAGTGGATATCATGGCTAAGATTAAGCTGGACCCTATCAAAATGATGGTACACAAATTGATGGGGTTTAGTGAAGCTGAAGAGCTGGACTCTCAGAGAATTGTGTTACTACCAGATGTACCTCTGGGGACAACGACCGCTGACATTATTTCTGCCGTGGAGAGTGTCAAATGTTTGGGCAAGGTAGAGGTGAAGGGGCGAATGGCTGACCTACTCAATCAGACTTTGCAGGTGCTACTCTTGTGTAGCATAGCCATCGACCCTGAGAGGGTGCCCCCAGTGATTTACCCGGACGGTGCCCAACCAGGGTGGAGGTCATTCACATGGAGTGGGACAGTCACCCCCGGGGGGTCTCCCTAGACTAATAGTTTCAAAGATAAGCTACTTAAATTGTTGGCTGTAGAAGGGAGAACTACCCAAGAGTTAATGCAGGCTTTGGACCTTTCTGGTGAACCCACCCCTCAGGCCTCCCCTGGTGCCTCTCCGGAGCCCCCCAAGAGTTCTCTTTTGGCTCCACCACCCCTAGTGGTTCCCTCTATGCAGCTGGATTCTTACCGTAGGCTAAAACTTTTTTCTGGCACAATGCCAGTGCCTTCAGGGAAGGATGATATGGAGGCGTGGATGGACTATGCCACCCTCCTAGTCCAGGAGTGGCAATGCTCTGAGGGGGAGAAACGAAAGAGACTGATGGAGAGTCTGTGGGGTCAGGCTTTGGAAGCCATTCGTTTTTTGCGGGCCACTATCCCGGAAGCTGCCGCCACAGAGTATCTTTCCGCTCTAGAGGGAGTGTTTGGGAGCACAGAAACTGGGGAAGACTTATTATGAAAATTCAAGTCTGCTAAGCAGTGGAGAAATGAAAAGCTTTCCGCCTTTGTCACCAGGGTGGAAAGGGATTTACAGAAGGCCTACCGGAAAAGGGGGTCACTGCCTCAGCATTGAACCAGGTCAGGTTGGAACATGTATTAAAGTCTGCTAGATTTTCCAGTGTGATACTGTTGAAACTTAAGCTACATGATCGGCGAGCTGCCCCGCCTTCATAATGACAATTGTTGAGGGAGATTAGAGAAGTAGAGACTGATGAAGAGGGGTGGGAACCCTATGTGGGGGCTGTGAATTTGAGCCCAACCCCTGAGTCTAGTGAACCTGATGAGACCCACCCTTCAGGAGGGCCTGATGTATCCCCAGAGTTACAGGGAGGGGTGGGGGTGTGTGCCATTTCCTCTGATCCCCAAGTAGAAAGTGACTTGAAGGCCGAGGTCAGGAATTTATGAGAACTGCTGAGAGACTTGAAACGATCCACTACCCGCCCTGTTAGGCCTGGGGAACCCGAGTTATCTAGAAACCCATGCCCTGGCCCAGGGGAATACCCTCGTCCCTCAGAGGGCCCCCAGCAAATGAAGTATCTCCCACCCCATAGAGACCCCCGGGACCCCAAGTTCTGTTACCATTGTGGGGAGGATGGACACTTTCAGACTGAGTGCCAGTTGCCAAAGAATGTAAGGAAGGTCAACAGCAGACTAATCACTTGGCATCGTAGGGCCCACGTCCGACCCCCCAGAAAGAGTTTTGTGACCCGGGCCAATGCCCAAGCAACTGTTAATGCTGTGCCCCCCGAGTGGTCTGATGTGGTCGGGCCCTCGATGGAGGCCCCAGTGCAGGTAAATGGGATTCCCACCCGTGCAGTATTGGATAGTGGCTCTCAGGTGACTATTATGTTTCAGGACTGGTATCAGACACATATACCTGAGGTGCCACTACAACCCTTGGATGGCCTAAATGTATGGGGGCTGAGTGAAAAGGCTTATCCATATTTGGGGTATATCTGGATCTGGTTGTCATTTCCTACTTCTGTGGCTGGAGTGGATGAACAGGTGGAAACTTTGGCTTTAGTCTGCCCCCCCCCCCACTGGACTGTATGATGGGGTGCCCTTGTTGCTTGGGACCAATGCTCACATGTTTGGCCGATTAGCCCAGTTGTGTTCTGAAAAGCAGGTGTCCAGGACTGGGCGAGCCCTCAGGATACCTGTCTTGATCCAGAAGGCCTATGAGGTTCAGAGAAAAGCTAGTCAGGAGGAACCTGAAGGCCCGGTGGGTGTTGTCTGGAGGAAGGATCCAGAGCCGTTGCTATTATCTCCAAATGCCCAGTGTGTCTTGCAAGGGGAGGTTCGGCTTAAAAAAGATGTCAAAAATAAACTATTGATGCTGGATGCACCTGGAGAAGGGAAGCTGCCTGGAGGACTGCTGGTTAAACCCAGTATCTTGCCTGCTAGGGCCCATGCTTATGCCAGGAGAGTAATGGTTCAAGTTCATAACGTGTCTGACAAAGAGATTCGAGTAAATAGGGGCTGCACCTTGGCTAGTGTACATTGTGCAGATACTGCAGTGCTCCCTCACCGCAAGGGTTTGGGGAAGGATGACAGAGTCACGCCAGACTTGTTTGATTTCGGTGACTCCCCGTTGCCTGCTGAATGGAAGGTAAAAGTCAGTGAGAAGCTTGCCCAAAGAGACCAGGTTTTTTCCCTGAAGGAGTGGGATGTGGGTTGTGTCTGGGGGCTGAGCACCGCATTCGCCTGCATGATGAGAGGCCTTTCCGAGAGAGGTCTCGGCGCTTAGCACCTGCCGATATAGACGATGTGAGACGGCATCTGCAAGAAATGCTTGCTGCTGGTGTGATACAAGAATCCAGGAGCCCTTATGCTTCCCCCATTGTCGTAGTGAGAAAAAAGAATGGGGCTGTTCGGATGTGTGTGGACTACCGTACTCTGTACTGGCGGACCATCCCATACCAGTATACCATGCCACGCATACAGGATGCCTTGGACTGTCTGAATGGCAGTAAGTGGTTCTCTGAGTTAGATCTCTGCAGCGGGTACTATCAGATCCCAATGGCTCCTGAGGACCGAGTGAAGACTGCATTCATTTTCCCCCTAGGTTTCTATGAGTTTATCCGGATGCCTCAAGGGATCTCAGGTGTCCTGGCTACTTTTCAGCACCTAATGGAACGTGCTGTGGCGGATATGAACTTGCTCAAGTGTCTGGTTTACTTGGATGATGTCATAGTGTTTGGCAGCTCATTGGAAGAACATGAGTGTTGATTATTCAAGGTCCTGGATCGGTTGGAGGATTTTGGCCTTAAGTTGTCTATTGACAAATGCCAATTATTTCAAACCTCTGTGAAGTATGTGGGCCACACAGTATCCACTGAAGGCATAGAGACTGACCCCAGCAAGGTGGAGGCACTGACTACTTGGCCTCAGCCAAAGAATTTGAAAGAACTGCAACGGTTCTTGGGGTTTTGTGGATATTATAGGTGGTTTATTAAAGACTATTCTTGAGTGATCTGCCCCCTCCTCAACCTCACTCAGGGGTACCCTCCCACCTACAAAAAGTATAAAAAAGTTGTGCTCTCTGGAACGGAAAGAAAGTATTTTTGTCCGAATTATATGTTCGGAAGCCGCTGGACTACTGAGTGTCAGAAAGCTTTCTATGACATTATATATCAACTTACCCATGCCCCAGTGCTGGCCTATGCTGACCCGGTCAAGCCGTACGTTCTCCATACTGATGCCATCCTACAGGGACTGGGGGGCTGTCTTATATCAGGAGCACCCGAATGGGCTAATACCTGTAGCTTTCGCCAGCAGAAGCCTGACTCCCTCAGAAAAAAACTATCCAGTGCATAAATTAGAGTTTCTGGCCCTGAAGTGGGCCATTGTTGATCAATTTCATGACTACTTGTACGGTGCCAAGATATTGGTAAAGACTGATAACAATCTTCTGACATATGTGCAGACCTCAGCCAAGCTGGATGCCACCAACCATAGGTGGCTCTCTGCCTTGGCCACCTACGACTATGCTGTTGAGTACTGAGCAGGCCTAAACCAAATAGATGCGGATGCTCTCTCTCGGAGGCCTGTGCCCCGAAACGACTGGGTTTAGGTTGTCAGAACCTGACATAAGAGCCCTTTGCCAAAAATTTGACAAAGAAGAGCCGGTGTCTTCTGATACTGTGGACTGCATGGTGGATTGCTTGGGGCCATCCGAGAACTGCATACCGGCTGCTTACTGTCATTTTTCTGCATTGGACACTAGTGCACTGCCCCAATTCTACAATGATCGTCTCCGACGGGCTCAGTCCCGAGACCCCATGATAAAAACTGCTTTGGAGGCTCTGCAAGCCGGGAGAGACGTGTCTCAACTGCGGTCCGCTGAATTGAGAACTGCCCTGTTCTATAAAGAAGGCCCAAAACTGAAATTGAACAATAGACTGTTATACAGGGAGACTGTGGACAAAGAGGGGCTGATACAGAAACAACAATTGGTGTTGCCCACCGTTTTTAGAGAACAGGTGTTGCGGTCCCTGCATGACCACATGGGGCATCTTGGCATAGACCGAACTCTTGACCTGGTACAGACCCGATTCTACTAGCCAAAAATTAGTGCAGATGTGGAGCAATATGTCAAGACCTGTTGCCTCTGTGTGCAAAGAAAAGCCCTACCTCAGAGAGCTGCCCCCATGGTCAATATCACTACTAGTGCCCCTATGGAACTGGTCTGCATTGATTTCCTGAGTCTAGAGCCAGATCTGAAAAACATCAGTAACATATTGGTAGTCACTGATCATTTTACCCAGTATGCACAGGCTTTTCCTACTAAAGATCAAAAAGCAACCACAGTGGCTAAAGTACTTGTGGAAAATGTCTTTGTCCACTATGGGGCACCTCAACGGATTCATTCCGACCAAGGAAAAGATTTTGAGAGCCACCTGATCAAAGAAATGCTGTCTTTATGGGGGGTGCGAAAGTCAAGAACCACCCCGTACCACCCCCAAGGGGATCCTCAGCCTGAAAGATTTAACCGCACATTGCTTGATATGTTGGGCACACTGCAACCTAAAGACAAGCCTAGATGGAGCCAGCAGATTAGCACCCTGGTACATGCTTATAACTGCACCAAAAGTGATGCCACTGGATTTTCCCCGTACAGACTGATGTTTGGGAGAGAGGCTAGACTGCCAGTGGATGTGTGTTTCAGGGTTTCCCCTGATGGGGTGCAAGCAGAAAATCATCTATAATATGTGCAAAAGTTGCAGGCCCAACTCAACCATGCTTACCAACTAGCCCAGACCATGGCTGCTAAGCGAAACCTGGCCAATAAGGAACGGTATGATAAGAAAGTGAAAGCAATGGAACTGAGAGAAGGGGACAGAGTGCTATTGAGGAATTTGGGACTGCATGGCAAACATAAGATTGCTGACAGATGGTATCACCTCCCTCATATTGTTGTGGGAAAACTGGCAGATTTACCTGTATATAAAGCGCGGCCTGAAAACAATTCAAAAGATGTGAAAACTATACACAGAAATCACCTGCTGCCAATCGGGCAAATTTTGATAGAAGCTGAACCTCCTAATGCCCCCCCTCCAGGCCTGTGATTAGAGCTGCTGCCAAGAAAGACCCCAGACCACTTGATTCTTCAGTAAGCAAACTAAAAAGACCTTCTCCAACCCCCTCTGATGAAGATGATCACCAGTCTGTGTCTGAGGACAGTGAGAACAATATTGAATACTATCCCTCTTATGAAATGAGCCAACTGTTTCGGGGCAATCCCCTAATCAACTCTGGAGATGAAGTTGGGCTTTCTGGACTGTCTGAGCCCCAAACTTTGTCGCTGGAGCCAGTGCTCCCAGAAGATGAAGTGAGTGGCATTCAAGCTAAAGAGGTGGGATCCTTGAGCCTGGCTGAACTGTCTGGCCTGGCTGAACTATCTGACTTTTCCGAAGAAGGAAGTGATGTGGGGGAGCAAGCCAGTGATATGCCAGAACCTGAGGAATATTTTGAGTGCCCTGATGGTTCCTTGCCCATACCCGAACTGTCCCCAGCTGAGCTAAGCAGTGTGGGTCCTGATATAGAGGGTCATGTCCCCAAAAGTACTATGGGCACGGGGTCCCCTTCTCCTGTGGAGGTTCCCCCTACTAATCTCCATGAGGCTGAAATGGAATCGGGGCCTGTAGCAGGTTTTTCCGAGACCCCTAGGTGCTCCAGCCGAGAAGTACGGCCTGTAGTAAAGTTGAGTTATGAGTCTCTGGGTCAGCCTGTGGACTTGCCTTTAAGTGTAGTCCATAAAGGGGTGTATGTGTCCCCGAGCTCCTTGCCTAAGTTAGCCTTGGGGGATAACTCCAGCCTGTTAGTATTGCCCTTTGAGTATGGTACCCCTGCTTTAGGTAGCCCGCAAGTAGCTGATAGGGAAGGGTCCCCTCTTTCCAGGTGTCATGGGCAGGAAGTAATGACCTGATTTAACAAGAAAAAGGTTATCTGTGTGTAAGGTTGCATAAACAGTAGTAAATTAAGACTACAGTAACAATGCTGTGATATAATGTTATTTAAACTGTTTGCCTTAAAGTGATTTAAGGGTAACTACTTGACGTGGACACCAAGTTCTTTCCAGGCCAGGAAGGGGTGTAACTCCCCTACAAATGGGGGGGGGGGGAGTTCTTAAAAGCTTTCCTGGAGCTTGCCTAAATGCTCCATGCCTGACTGGTGTTCAGCGTAAGGCCGTTAATTTTGGGCGTTGTGAGTGCTGTTGAAGCCTCCAGTGCTGCCTCTTTAACAGCTGCCTGCTTACAGGCTTCAATGGTACAAATAGGGGGACTAGGGTTTCCCTGCTCGAATCCCGCCTTGGACTGCGGTTGATCACTCCGTTTCTGTGGTTGCTAGGAGCGCTGAGGGAGCCCATCTGAAGGATGTAGTTGTTCCCCTGGAGAACATGTACAGTGTTGGTAAAATAGCAGTTTGTCTAACTCTGTTTATTTACAGCTGGGACTTAGTGCTGTGCCCCTCCATTTTGGACCCGGACTGTGCTGCGGGGGTCCAATAGTAGCTAAGGGGCATCTAAAATGGTGTGGAAGTGACCAACCAGAAATCAGGACTCTAGATGGAGCCGGCTGACAAATGGGGACGCAGCTTATAATTCTGGGAAGTGGCATTCTGGGCCATGGCGCCTTTTCGCACCAATGAGGGCAATAATGAATGACTGGCATCTGCAGTCCACCTATAGAGTCGGGTCGCACCCGAATAGAGAGACTGGCCTTGCTGTCCAGAGTGAGAGACGTTGTGGCTGTGAGTGAGGAAGGAGCTCTGTGCTCCTGCGCCATTGAGTGTTCACGCGGGAAGCGCGTGAAAGGCCTGAGTTGGCTGGTTTGAATAGCCAGCGAGCTTCGGACTGCATCCGTGAGGCGGTGATCGGAGGAGGCTGTGTAAAAGCACAGCTACCTACCAGGCTCACCCCATAGAGGACTGGAGAATCTGCTAAATCACGCTCGGTCTGTCAGGACAGTGAAGCTGCAGTGAGACGCCCGGATAGCTGTGAGTTCGGTTGGGTCCTAGAAGTGGCTGCCTGGTATGGTACCCCTCTGTGTTTTTCCATATAAATGTGTGAGGAGGCCTTTGAAGTTCAAGGTCAGCCCTGCGAGTGGTGAAAGAGTGGTCTTCTGGTGGAGTTGTGAGTACTGAATCAGGGTAGCTCCCTGTTAAAAGGTTACAATTAAAGGCAAACTCCTCTTGTGGTATTGCTGACTGTACGAATTGAGCTTTCTGGCTCCATCTGCTCTGCTTAGGAATTAAACGCTCATTTGTGTCAGGGCCCCAACCAGCTGCATTGAGGAACTAGCTAGGGCTAGGTTACCCATAGACAGTAACTAATAGGTTAGGCCTGTGCACAGAGCCCTAAGTAGTTAACATATATTATAGTGGTAAGCCAATCACCCTGATTTCCCCCGATCCTTGTTGTCTCCCCTTGAATAAATCAGATTGCTTATTCTGCAAATGTACACTGGCTAGTCTGTGTATTAATGGGGAAATATTGCACAGAAAATGTGATGTAACTGTACCTTGCTTTTCAGGGGATCCCCGTAGTGAGCTGATTGGTTCGAGACGGGGGGGTAAGTGAATATGGTAAGGACACTGAAATTGAACTGTGTGGGCCACTAGTGGGAAGAAAGGGGGGTTGCAGCAACCCAGAGGGCTGTGACCGAGTCAATCTCGACTGTTCTGACCCCGACCTCTGGGTGGAGGCACCCGCCAACGGATCTGGGCCCCTCAACCTGTCACAGCTAGGGGAGGCAGGAGTAGTAGCCCTTAGGATAGCGCCCCCTAGGGGTTACACAGAGAAGGTTGTAGATGCATGGAACAGCCTTCCTGAGGAGGTCATAGAGTCAAAAACAGTGGGGGGTTAAAGAATGCATGGGACAGACATCAGGCAATTCTAGTGGGGGGTAGGAGGAAGTAGGCTGTTGGTTAACTAGGATCTGCAGCTTATCCGTTAGGTAGGGAAATGGGCAGACTAGGTGGGCCAAGCGGTCCTTATCTGCCGTCAAATTCTATGTTTCTATGTTTCTATGTCCATGCTGCAAAGAAGGCAGGTTAGACAAACTGCAATTACTATTCTAATAAATGATCAGCAAACAAGTACATCTTCTAACAGAACTCCCTCTGCACTAATAGCGATGGCAGAATGGAGCGATTATTTGGCAGCCCAGGCGGGACTCGAGCATAGAAACACTCAGCCCCCTCCAAGATTAATTATGATTGCAATCCAGGCAGCTCTTAAAGAGACAGTACACAGAGGCTATACGGGCACTCTCTGGCAGTACATTTAAACTGCTAAAACGCGTGACACCAGCCTGGCAGTGAGCATTTAGGCAAGCTCAAGGCAGACTTTTCGGGAACCCCCATTTGTAGGAGGGTTACACACTGATTTTGCAATGTGCTTTTCTGTCTGAGCTACCAGAAGTGTTACCAACAATGCCCTCCATGTACTGCATCGGATAGGCCTTGCACAGTGATCCTTTGCCTATAGGGCCCCTAAATGGTTAAATAGCCTCCCTTATGCATTGATGAATGATACTAAGGTTGGCCATTTCAAAGCAGAACTCAGAAACTACCTATCACAAACAGAAAAATGCTCATTGCTCTGAGTAAGCCCGCTCAGAGCAATACCTCGCTGCCCCTCTACTCCTTTTCCTACACCTTTCCGTGACCCACTCTTATACTCTACTTCTCCCTTCTCTTCCAGCCCACCACCCCCGACTAAGGAAAGCAACCACAAGCCCAAGTCAGGCTCTCCACTTCAGCCAAGCGGCCCCAGCGCTGATCCCTGCTGGAGGCCAGACCTCTGTATCTAGCCGGCCACTCCCTCCCGACCAAGGAAAGCAGCCAGAAGCCCAAATCAGGCTCTCCACTTCAGCTGAGCAGCTCCGGCACTAATTCCTGCCGGTGGCCGGACCTCTGCATCCAGACCACCACCCCCCGACCAAGGAAAGCAGCCAGAAGCCCAAATCGGGCTCTCCACTTCAGCTGAGCAGCCCCGGCACTAATCCCTACTGACAGCCAGACCTCTGCATCCAGTCCGCCACCCCCCCGACCAAGGAAAGCAGCCACAAAGCCCAAATTAGGCTCTCCACTTCAGGTGAGCGGCCCCAATGCTGATCCCTGCTGGCAGATGGACCTCTGCATCCAGACCGCCACCCCCCGACCAAGGCAAGCAGGCTCCTAGCCTGGAGCTGCCAGGCCTCAATCCCCGTAATTTGACTGGCTCCTGGGGACTGTGACTGCTTCCTGACTGGATGCTGCAGATCCCCATTGAGAAAGCAAATGCTCAAGGCACCTTTTTCAAATCACAGCTCGGCCACTGCCTTGCTCTACTACTATCTGGACAGGTTTTTGGCAGATTTACTGCTACTGTGGAAATTGCTTTCTTTTTGGAATTTTCTGCTGTTTAACCTGCCTTCTAGATAGCTTATGACTTGTACTGCTGAATATTTTTTTACTGCTTAAACATTTTGCCTTTAAACTGCTGCATTGGATATGTAGGAATTGCCTTCCAGTGTATAGCAGAATTGCAGCGTGCCTTAACTGATTGCCTGACCTCTATACAGCTTACTGCTTGTACTTCTGAACTTTTACTGCTGAACTGTTAGCCCAGTATTGTAGGATAGCTTGAACAACTGCCTACTGCCTGCTGTCTTTCTGCCATACTCTGTTCCTATACAGCTGCTCAAATTTCTCCTCGGACTGCCTTTTTTGTTCCCGTCTTTCACTTGCTTTTTTTCCCTTTTGCATTTCTTTTCTGTTCCCCACGCTGTTTCTCTCACAGCTTCTGGATCCCTGATTCCCTCTCCCGACACCTCCCCATAACCAGCATATTCTGTAAATACTGCCTGCCATTTTTGGCCATCTTCTCTACCCCTGCTCCAGGACCCCTGCCTCATCCCCCATCAATCTCCTGAAACAGCCTTTTGTTTTCCTAAATTCCTACCTGGCACCTTTGACCTGACCTCCCTGCAGGAATCCTTGCTCTCCCTTCACACCCACCTTTGCCCAGAGCCCTCCCACTAATTTACCTGAGCTTTATCTTTGTTTGTTTTTAATTAACGACCCGCCTTTTTCTGCTCTTTTTTTGCCACAAGCCCAAATTAAGCTCTCCGCTTCAGCCGAGAGGTCCCAGTGCTGATCCCTGCTGGCGACCAGACTTCTGCATCCAGCCCGCAACTCCTCAACCAAGGAAAGCAGGTACGATCGGTCAGTTCCTAGCCCGGAGCTGCCAGGCCTCAATCCCCGTAATTTGACTGGCTCTAGGGACTGTGACCGCTTCCTGATTGGATGCTGCAGATCCCCATTGAGAAAGGAAGCTTTCTTGGCGCCTTTTTCAAATCACAGCTCGGCCACTGCTTTCTCTACTACTCTCTGGACAGGTTTATCGCCCCCCCCCCCACCTCCCTCCTTTAGTAAATACACTTCCCCAGTGATCCCTGCTCCCTGAGGCCTCATAATAGTCAATTACAGCAACTTCCTAAAACTAAGGGCTCTCCTTTCCTGCAGCTTCTTAAAGGGGTGGTCCTCTCTCATGCTCAACTCTGACAAACACTGCTGACTGCCCCATCTTAATCACATGCTCTTTCCAACAGCCTCCCACTACCAGTGCCTTACCACTGCTCTACCCCGGGCATAGTTTCTTCTACCACATTCAACTTTGTGCCCCACTTCCCTATTCCCTCACTGACTACTGTCCTGTCACCTTCCCTCTTTCTTGCCACCAGCACAGAGTGTACTAAGCGATTCCACCTCCGCCACTTAATCTCACTCCAAGATGTAACCCCTAGATGGCACCATCCCAAGGGCTACCACCCCTGCCTGCATAACTTGGCACAGATTGAGAGGCCTAAGTTCTGTGAACGGGTGCCTCCACCTGGAGGAATGGTTTTGGGGTAGCGTAACTGCTGTGGCTAAAGTCCTCCGGGACACTATCACTCCCCACCAACCCTTTTAGTGGCCTAAACAGATAAGCAAATTTACTATCACATATACCATTTGACATCAATATTGAATCCACACTCAATTCACTTACCACCAGGGTAGGATCAGCTGCAGCAGTCCTGGTGACCCCCTGTAAAACAAGGCCCGAAATATAACAGTTCAATGGCAATACAGTATCCCCTCCACAGAGGTACACACTAGCCAAGTTAAAGTCAGAAGGAATAGAATCTGATTTATTTAGGGGAAGTGAACAAGGGTGGGGCAGCAATCTGGCATTTGTTTTCAGATCTGATTTAGTCAGGTTAACCATGCATGCACTAACAGTCCCTCTAGCACAGTCACACACACTCTGGGTACCCAGTTGTTATTCAGGCTAGCCTGAGGCGTTGCCTGGGGTGGGCTGGCATTGCAGCTGTTGTTGGGGCCCTTAGGAAAGAAACAAAAAACATGCACTTTGACCCACAATTTGTATTCCAGAGCCAGATGGCTCAGTTCATAATGATCAACCAAAACAATTAAGTCAGATGACACACAATGATTTGAGCTTTGTTGCAGGGAGCTACCCTGATGGTTACTTATGCTACCCAGACCCGGAGGCAGAACTGACGAGATGCAGACCTCAGGATGGAATGCTGTCAGCCAGGGCAAGCAGGGCCACACGACCCAGCATGGTGGTCAATCCTGTTCGATGGTGTTGAGCAGGTAGCCAAATCCCCGAGCGGAGGTCTTTCATTGGATGAGTCTTTGCAGCATGAGCGGCAATCTAGGCCGAGATGGTGAGGCCCAGACCAGGTGAACAGTTCAGATTGCAGTCTGTTTAGATGCTGGATGCAGCGTCCAGCTAGCAAGACACATTCAGGGGGTATGATGAACCAAACTGCAACCCACACTACACATTCAGCACAGTTATAGTAAGAATAGCCAGATACCACAGTTCAGATGACAGTCCGGTTGCAATAAATCAGCGTCTTTGCGCAAACCGTACGTTCTGCGGTTCTCTCTAATTCCTGACAGGCTGATTGCTTCAGGAGCAAGTCTTCGGTCCACACCAGGCAAAACTCACTCTCTCACAAGTCAGGATTTTGGTCACAATATCAGCAATTTCAGATAAAGTCTGATATCAGATTGCAGGCTTCTTCACACTGGAAGAAGGTAGTAGGCAGGCAAGAGACAGCCTTCCCGCGAAATCCCTGAGCCACCATGCAGGAGCAGCTGCTCGATTCACTCAAGCTGTTCACTCTCTCAACTACAACTCTACACTGACTCACTGCAGTAGGCAGCTCTAGGATTTCTCACTGATCCAAAATGTTTGGTTGATTGAGAGCTCCCCCTCCAGGTCCATTTAGGCACCAAACAGTAAAAACTACAATTCCTACAGAAATTCACTGCCATAAAACCTCTGGGGACAGTCTCCATTTTAAGGTCCCCCAAGGTACTGATTGGCCCAAACTGGCAGTCCAGTACCAAAATGGTGTCTCTTAGCAGAAAGTCCATTCTGCAAAGGAAGGCAGGTTACCGAACTACGATATTATTATTATTAAAGCAGATAATCAGCAAACAATAACAGATCCTATTAGAGCTTCCTCTGCGCACTTAGCAATGGCAGAATGAAGCAGCTGTATTACAGCCCTGGCGGGACTCAAGCCTGAAACCACTCAGTCCCACCCAGACGAATTATAACCCACGAGATAGATACTTTTTAAAGAGACAGGCACGGAGGCCAACAGGGCACTCGCATGCAACCACATTTTAAACTGTTTAGAACACAGAACACCAGCCTGGCAGTGGGCATTAGGCAAGCCCAGGAAGACATTTTAGGAACTCCCATTTGTTGGGGGGGTTACACATGTTCTTCCCCTCTGCCCCTCTCTGCTCAATTCCCCTCGCCCTGGCCCTCCTCCTCCCTCCCATCCCCCTCCCCACCAGTTCTGCCCCCCAAATTCTTCTTACAGCCTCCCTCATTTATCTCACTCTCTCCGTCCCACACCTCCTTGTCCTCCTCCCTTTCCCCACCCCACTTGGCCATCAAATCCATCCCTGCCCCTCCCCACGTGAGCCCCTTCATCAGCCTTTGCCTGTTCCATGAGTTCTCTCCTTCCTACCACAGCCATACCCTTTTCACCCACCACTACACCAGGCTATACCCCACCAAGCTGCCTTCATTTGTGAACCGCAAACACTTAAGGCTCTTCCTACTACTCCTTATCTCAGGCTCCATTCACCCCAACCCTGGCCCCACACCCTCTACTGATTTCACTCCTCAGTCTTCCCCCAAACCCACCAAACAACTAAATTTTGCTCACCTGAATGTGCAAAGCCTTTTGGCAAAAAAAAAAACAACTTAATCGAGTCCTGGATAGCGGATAACGCTTTTGATGTCATTGCCATCACCTAAACCTGGCTGAAGGAGGACATCTCCCCCAATGAAATCCTCCCTGAAGGTTACTCAGTCTTTAGAAAACACAGGGTGGAGAAGCATGGGGGAGGCTGCCTCATCTGGGTTGCTGATAACCTCCTTGCCGCTGAATTAGACCCGCCACTTCCCACCTCCTCCATCGAGACCATCTTGATTAATCTCCTCCATGGAGCAGATAAAATGGTCACAGTCAGTGTGGTGTACCTGCCATCCTCCTCCTCACCCTGTGATCTTGACCTCTTCCTCGATATCAACACCTTCATCCCCAAGGCAGAGATTGGATCATCCTAGGGGATTTCAACCTAAACTGGCTGTCCCCTCACTGTGACTCCACCAAGGAATCCATACTTGGTCTTGGCCTACACCAGCTCATCACTGAACCTACCAGAACTAACTACAAAACTGAATTTCAGTCCCTCATTGATTGGTTCTTGGTCTCACACCCCTCCCATGTCACCGCCTCCAGAGTTCTTCCCAACTCAATCAGTGAACACTGCTGTTTTCTGCCGATGGTCCACAAAAACACCTCCGCCCACACAAATTCATCCAAACCAGGCAATTGAAGAAGCTGGAGGCCTCTGAGTTTTCCAAAGCCACCCTAGCTCAAGACTGGTCCTTCACAGAAAACATTTCTGACATCTGCCAAGAACTTGAAGCCTTTAGCAATAAGTTCCTTGTCCACTGCAACAGTTTCATCCCACTTACAAAAATCCGGGTTAAGGGTTCTAGCCAAGAATAGGTCACTCCCAAGCTTTGCAAACCAATGAGGGATAGGGACCAAGCTTGGAAGTTGTATAGAAACACAAAACCCCCAACTCCTCCATGACTTCAAAACCCTCAGGAACAGGTGCAAATCTTCCACAAGATCTGCTAAATCCTCCTTCATCCTGGAAAAACAACGTGCTGCCCAGGGGAACCCTAGCAGGACCTGGAACATTCTTAACAACCTTATTGGTAGAGGAATTTCTGAAGATCATATTTGTTTTACCTCCAAAGGGGCAACCACCACCGAGCCAAGTGAAATAGCCTCCCTTTTCAATAAATACTTTGGTGACCTCGACCAGTACAAGCCCAGCTCTACTCCTACCTCATTTCTCATTTATCCCCACACCCCTTCCTGTCTCCCACCCTAAGTTTCATTTCAGGTCCCTAACCCCTGGTGAAATAGTTAAGTTAATCAAAACAAATGACCCAAGACCATCCAAGGGTGCTGGCAACATTGACTTCAGAGTTCTCTGTCTTGTTTGTGACTCCTTGGCCATCCTCTTACTAACGTCCTCAACCACTCCCTCTGGATGGGGTCCGTCCTGAAAGCTTGGAAGTGTGCCATTATTAAACCTCTTCACAAATTTAGTTCCAAGAATATAGTATCCAACTACCATCCCATCTCCCTCCTTGCCCCTCTCTCTAGTATTTTAGAGAAAGTGGTCCACAGGCAAACCTCAGAATTCCTCTCCAAATACAACCTGCTCACAGAGGCCCAGCATGGGTTCCATGCTAGACACAATACCGAAACTGCCCTCATCAAGTTCACCCACTCCATGGACAAAGCTAACAACGAAGGCCTCTACACCAGTGCTGCATTCGTAGACCTCACCTAAGCCTTCGACCTCGTTGATCATGAAGTTCTGCTCCATACCCTGGTTGGCCTCCATTTCTCACCTGAAGTCTGCCTCTGGTTCAAGGATTACCTAACGAGCAGATCTCATCACACCATTATTGGTGGTGTCCTCTCTGAATCCTGCCCTGCCAAATACAGAGTCCCCCAAGGGTCAATCCTGGGCCCTCTTCTCTTCTCTCTGGTCGTTAACTCCCTGCCTGACATCTGCACCTCCTCAGAACTCATTTTCTATGCTGATGATGCAGCCCCTTCTGTCAGGACAAAAACCCCAACGCTCTCATTAAGAAACTCCAATTTGATTTCAGCAGACTTCACACCTGGTTCATGTCCAAAGGTCTTGTACTCAACTCCAAAAAACTAAGTTCATGGTTTTCTCCAGCCCCTGCATACCCCTTGACTTTGACCTCTCCCTCTATGACAACCTTGATAACTCCATTGAAAGAGTCAGTGACTTCAAGTAGCTTGGCTTACTCCTGGATAGCCACCTCAATTTTGATGTTCATACTAGCCTCACAATCAAAAAAGCCCACCAACGCCTTGGTATCTTCCACAGAACCAACCATTATCTTAACAGGGAATCCAAATCCCTCTTAGTCTCCAGTTTCCTCCTTTCTGTCTTTAACTATGGTTCACTTGTCTCCCTCCCGTGCCTCTCCATCAAACATTTCTACAGACTTCGAAGCTCCTACCACAACGCTATCCACTTTGCCTCTGGTCTCCCTAAACTCACACACCACCTTGACCTTTATAAGCTCATCAGTCGTTCCTCTCTTTAGGCCTGCCTCAACTGCAAGATGGCCACCTTTTTTCTTCAAATTCTCCCGTGGACTGCTCCCCGACTGCCTCACTTCTCTCTTCCAGACAGCCGCCACCACCAGGACCACTAGCTTGTCCTCCACTCTCTCTCTTTCACTGTTCCTTTCTGCTGGACCACTCAAGGCCAGAAAACACTCTCTTTTATGGGATACAAGCTCTTCAACTCTCTCCCTCCAGAAAAAAAACTCTGTTCCTCCACAAATGCCTTCAAACACAATATCAGGAGGGATTTCTCTCCCACCTGCACCTACTCGCAGCCCTAATCTGGCTCCTGTTCTGCACTTTTTCCCCTCACTCTCTGGTTATCCATCTCAGGCACTTACCCTCTCTTTCTAGCACATGTAGTATTGTTAATCCACCTAGGCTAGTTTTTAGATTGCACTTACATTTTTTTGTTTCCCACTGTTATATTGTATTATTGTTAAACCCTCACTGAATGTTTAATGTCACCTTGTATTTGTTAATTCACCAAGGCTAGTTCATGGTTTGCCCTTTAGTCAATATTATCCTAAATTTATATACCATTTTATTAACCCTCGCTGTTAAATGTTTCAGCCTATGTCATGTCTCATGATTGTTGTATGTAACTGGACGCTTGTGTAAATGGGCAGCAATGCTCACATGCCTTTCCAGTATAACCAATAAAAATGAAATGAAATTAAAATGAAATACCCACCTATCCCTCCCATTCCCCCTACCCCTTACTATGACCCACTTTTCTACTCTACCTTACCTGCTCAATACCCACCTACACACGAGCTAAATGCCCAATATGACATTGCTGCATTGTTAGCTGGTTCACTAGACAAGGCTTTTAGCTACTGCCAATAAGATTTTTGATTTGCAGTTCTTTCCTGTATTAGTAACCACAGTATATGATATATTATGTTCTTGTATAGTTCCTGTACCCGACGTGGAACCTTTGTAAAAGAGCTACTTGCTCAAAGATATTGTAATCCAAAGCCTCACATAAATGAATAAATAAATAAATAACTATCATACGTTAAAGTAGTAAGCCAGCTGGAAAGGTGTGGTGATATCATATGTTTCAGTCCAATGCCAGCAAGAAGGATGTGATGATATCGTACATTACAGCACTATGCCACATGGAAGGATGCAGTGATATCATATATTACAGGCCAATGCCAGTGAAAGGACATAGTAATATCGTACATTATAGTACTATGCAACATGGAAGGACACAGTGGTACCATATATTACACCAATGCCAGTGAAAGGAAGTGGTGATATCGTACATTACAGTACTTCGGCACGTGGAAGGATGCAGTGATATCATCTATTACAATCCAATGCCAGTGAAAGGACGTGGTGATATTGTACATTACAGTACTACACCACACGGAAGGATGCAGCGGTATCATATATTACAGTCCAATGCCAGTGAAAGGATGTGGTGATATCGTACATTACAGTACTACGCCACATGGAAGGATGCGGTGGCATATATTACAATCCAATGCCAGTGAAAGGACGTGGTGATATTGTACATTACAGTACTACACCACATGGAAGGATGCAGTGGTATATATTACGGTCCAATGCCAGTGAAAGGACGTGGTGATATCGTACATTACAGTACTACGCCACATGGAAGGATGCAGTGGTATCATATATTACAGTCCAATGCCAGTGAAAGGACATGGTGATATTGTACATTACAGTACTACGCCACATGGAAGGATGCAGTGGTACCATATATTACAGTCCAATGCCAGTGAAAGGACATGGTGATATTGTACATTACAGTACTACACCACATGGAAGGATGCAGTGGTATCATATATTACAATCTAATGCCAGTGAAAGGATATGGTGATATCGTAAATTACAGCACTACGCCACATGGAAGGATGCAGTGGTATATATTACAATCCAATGCCAGTGAAATATCATGGTGGTATCAGGGTGCGTGCTTTTACTGTGGCTGCTCCTTGTTTCCGGAATAGCTTTCCTGAATTTTGATGTATAAACTGTTCTTTTTAAGTGTTTGAAAAGTGACTAAAGTTTTATTATAAAGGATGTGGCACCATCCGAAACAGGTCAGGTGAGTCATATATATTTTTAGATGCTTTAAATAAATTTTTTATATGAGACCTGTGACTTGCTTATAGAACATATGAACATACGAAAATGCCAGCAGATACAGGCCATTTGGTCTATCTAGTCTGCTCAAGTGTGCAGTACTTCAATCCATTAGACTGCAGCTGCACCCCCATATGCCCTCCCCCCATCTCATGCCCCCTCCCAGTTTGTACCCTCCACTTGAATCTGTCTTACTCGCGCATGAAGCCCCCAACAGTCTGTAGCGATATGACTTCCTCTGGCCGAGCGTTCCACCTTGTTACCAGCCTTTCTATGAAATAGTGCCTCTTCAGGTCCCTCTTGAACCTGTCCCCTTCCAACTTCATATAGTGTCCCCTGGTTTCCCTTTCGCCCTTCAGATTGAACATACACCTGTTGTCTACTCTGTTCAAACCCTTCAGGTACTTGAAAGTCTCAGTCATATCCACACTGTCTCTTCTTTCCTCCAGGGTATACATATTGAGCTCTTTCAGTCTCTTCTCATATGGTCTGTCCCCCAACCCCAGGATCATTTTTGTTGCCCTGTGCTGTACCCCCTCCAGAATTTTGATGTCCCTTTTCAAGTAGGGCTGCCAGAATTGCATGTAGTACTCCAGGTACAGTCTCACCAGGGACCTGTACAGGGGCAAGATGACCTCCCCACTCCTAGAAGTAATCCCTCTTGCTATGCACCCTAGCATTTTGTTTGCCTTCACTGCTGCCTTTCTGCACTGAGTAGAGTGGTTCATCTCCACAGTTAACAGCACTCCCAGATCCTTTTCCTCCTTGGATTTTGATAACGGGACACCCTCCAACCAGTAATTGTGTTCTCGGTCCTTGCCTCCTAAATGCATCTCTTTGCACTTCTTGGCATTGAAACCAAGCTGCCAAGTGTGAGACCATTCCTCCAGTTTTGACAAATCCTCCTGAAATACTTTTGCTCCCTCTCCCCATCTACCTCGGCATAAATCTTTGTGTCATCTGCAAAGAGACTGATCTTGCTCTTAATCCCTATTGCAATGTCGGCTATGAAAATATTAAACAGAGCTGGCTCCAAGCACCAAGCCCTGTGGTACACCATTTGTTACTGTCCTGGGTTCAGATGCCTCCCCGCCACCCCACTAGTACTTTCTGCTGTCTACCCTACAGCCAGTTCTCGACCCATCTGACCAGTTTCCTCACTGCTCCCAGACTCTTCAACTTACAGGTCAGCCTACCGTGTGGCACCGAGTCAAAGGCCTTGCTGAAATGCAGGTAGAGGACATCCACCACATGTCCCCTGTCCAATGCCTTCATAACCCAGTCATAAAAATCAACCAAGTTCATCTGGCAGGATCTGCCTGAGACAAACACATGCTGCCTGCTGTCCTGGAGGCTGTTATCCTTAAGAAATTGCACCAGTTTTTCCTTGAGGATTGTCTCCATCAGTTTTATCACAATTGCAGTAAGGCTCACCAGTCTGTAGTTCCCCGGTTCATCCTTTGGCCCACTCTTATGAAGATGTACCACATGTGCTTCCCTCCAGCCCCTGGGCATGCACCCTGAGTTCAGAGAGGTATTTAAAAGGTCTGCCAAATTCCCTGCCAGGACCTCTACCAACTCCCTCAGCATCCTGGGGTGGACTCCATCTGGGTCAGGTGCATTGTCCACCTCCAGGGACTTTAGGCTCTCCCTCACCCTTTCCACCATGATTTCCCCATATGTGGTTGTTTCTCCCCCACCCTCTCCCACTTCACCTTTCCTCTCAGGTACGGGCCAATCCCTCTCCTTGGTGAAGACTGAAGAGATGTACAGTTGTCCCTCGTTATAACGAACACCTTGGGATCCATTAGCATAGTTCGTTATAGAGAGTATTCGTTATAATGAAAAATGAGAGAAAACAAATAAAATTTGCAATGACTTTAATTGCGCTATTCCGTTAAATACCCTAACAAACTTTATTATATGGAACATACTGTATAGAGCTGTAGTATACATTCTTTATCTATTTAAAATAGCAGTCCAATTTTTTTTGTGTTAGACCGTTGTTTAGAACATCCTTGTTACACAGCAATATGAGCTGTCTTAACTGCAGCAGCTGTAAGGAGGACACAAAGGACTGCTGCTCCAAATACCGCAACCCTGTCTCCAGTCCTGCTATTCCCTCGGCAGAGCTTACTTTTATTTCATCATTGCCTGTCGCCCCTTCGCCTGAATCTTCACTCTCTGATAGAGTGCGCTGCCCCGATTTTACTTCAGCCACAATGTCTTCGTCTGTTAGCGCACCCGAAACAGCCACAGTGTCATCCTGAGCAAACCACTGCTGAAGTTGAATGTGGGCATCAGGACCAGTCCCATCAATGAGCCCTAATTGTGCAGCAATGGTGACATCCTCTCTGTCTATCTCATCATGCTGAGTGGACACAACAGAGGTAGTAGTGGTACTGTCCTCGAATATTGGCCCAAGGCCATTGCGCCAACAATTGGTCACTTTCTCTGCTGTAATTGAGTCCCACGTGAGTCGCAACGTACATCATATCCTTAATGTTGTATGCTTTTAGAAATTTTATGAGCTCTGTTCCGTTGTCTTGAGAAATAATCTCCCTTAACAGCTGTTTACAGTACAGTTTTTTCAGATTAGCTATTACACCCTTGTCCATTCGCTGGATGATTGATGTGGTGTTACTGGGCAGGTAAAGAACCTTGATTTTACCATCTCTGCTCACCATTTCTTCGGCTTTTGGATGTGCAGGGCACTGGTCTAGTAGGAGAATAGCCTTAGTGTCCTTACTTTTAGATCGAAGGAATCTTCGTACTGAAGGGATAAATTCATTATTGAACCACTGTCTAAAAATATCCCGGGTCATCCATGAGTTGGCACTGTAGTCGTACAATAAAGGGAGGGAATCTCTATTTATGTGATGGAAACATCTTGGGTTTGCAAAGCGACCGATACAAAGTGGTTTCAACTTATGTTCGCCAGTTGCATTTGTACAAACAAGCACTGTCACTCGATCCTTAAAGATTTTGTATCCTTTGGAGGCATCTGTCTCAGTTCGAGCAGCGAGGGTTCTGTCAGGTAAACACTTATAGAACAACCCTGTTTCATCAGCTTTGTACAGCTGGCAAGGTTCATAATCACCATCTTCTAAAATGTCTATCAATTTTGGCATAAATTCAGCAGCAGCAGTATCATCAGCCGATCGCTGCTCACCTGCAATTTTAAGTTGTCTGATGCCATTTCTACGTTGGAATCGCCAGAGCCAGCCAGGAGAGGATTTAAAGTTGCATTCTTCACCCATAAGCTGTTTTGCCAAACAATCTGCCTTCTCTTTAACAATGGCACCAGAGATTGGGACACCAGCGGCTCGCTGACTCTCGAACCATATTTTTACAGCTTGATCAACCTCAGCATTGCCAGCTAGCCTTAATTTCTTTCGCTGCATACCCTCCTTCTCTAAGCAATTGTCAGCAAAAGCCCTCAAAGACTCCTCTTGTTTACGGAAGGTGCAAATAGTCGACTTGGCTAGTGAAATTAGGAGCAAGTTTGGCAAGTCCTCTCCATTTTTAACCTTTGTATGATGGCAAGTTTGGTATTGACATCCAGTGCCTTCCGTTTTTTTTCTCAGCCATGAAAGTTAGGACCAGGGTTGTTGTCGAGAGCTGCAGTTTGAATGAGATTGTATGCCCTAAAAGCCTAAAAGCCTTAATAACTTAATTGCAATGATTAGTAAAGTCTGAAGCTAGTTACAGCTACTAGAGGTACAACTACAATTGAATGATTGATAGACAAGAAACATCTCGATCGTTGCTCATTTATGAATTGACAGTTTGTCAATTTCACACTAGCGGAGTAAATGCATGTATTGCCGGCAAAAAGCTAAAGCTAATTACAGCTACTAGAGCTAAACTACACTAGAGAGCTTGCTAGCTAAATACCATCACTGATAGTTAGCTCGTTTTTCATTTATGAACATACAGAATGCCAAATTTGAAAATGACTAGACGAAATGAATGTATTCTAGCGGGAGCCATAACTGTGATTCGTTTTAAGCGGGATTCGTTATGCCGAGATTCGCAATAACGAGGGACAACTGTATTCATTAAGTACTTCTGCCTGCTCGGCCCCCTTTTCTACCCACCCACTTCCCCTCCTGATCCTAAAAATTTTATCCTTGCTCTTCTTCTGTCTGACACATCTGAAGAAATCCTTTTCTCCTCCTTTGATCCACTGTGTTAACCTTTGTTTCCTAGCCACCTTTGCTGCCCTTACCACTCTGCTCACTTCTTTGGATTTCTTCACATATTCTTACTTGTCTTCTGCTCTGTTTGGATCACTTGTAGGTCCAAAATGCATTTCTCTTTTCCCCTCACCTTCTCCACTACCTATCTACTCATCCAACTAGGTTTCTTGGTCCTGGCTTTCTTGCTCTGGCTCTTGACACAAGTTTTAGTGGCTTTAGCCTGTCCTGTCTTGATGACTGCCCATTTTTGTTCCGTGTCCATTTCTGGGCGGATGCTTGCCATGTGATTTTCCAGTATGTTTCCCATCTTGCCAAAGTCTGCTCTTTTGAAGTCCAGGACCCTAGTTTTTGCAGTGGCTACTTCCCTACCCAGGTTGATTGAGAACCACAGTGTGTGGTGGTCACTGCTTGCCAGAGGTTCTCCACCCTGACATCCCTGACCTGTTCCCCATCTTCCAGTTCCAGGTCTAGTATATTCCCCTTCCTCATTGGCTCCATTACCCTTTGGGTAAGGAAGCAATCTGGAATGCTTCCAGGAGGATCTGCTCCCTGGCACAGTTGGTTGCTGGGATGCTCCTATCCACCCTTGGTAGATTACAGTCCCCTACCACCACTGTGCTCCCTTTGCCACTGTGCCTCATTATCTGCTCCCTCAGTTCTGTGTCAATGTCTTTCTTCTGGGCCGGAGCTCTATAAACAACTCCCAGACAGATCTTGGTCCCTTTCTGGTTGTGTAGTTGCAGCCAGATAACTTCCGACCTGCCCTCCTCCCCTTTCTCCCTATTATATCTGATTCCTTACCATACGTAAGGGGCAACTGTCCCAGCCTTCCCTTTATCTCTATCCCTCTGAAATAGTTTGTACCCTGGGATGGTCAGGTCCCAGTCATGGTCCTGATTTCCCACGTCTCAGTAACGGCAGCTATGTCCACCTCTCCCTCTTCTATCAATGCCTGCAACTCTGCCAACTTGTTCCCCATGCTCCTAGCATTTAGTGAAACCATTCTCCATGCTGCTCCTATCCTTCCTGCTTCCTTATCCTTACTCCAACCCCTATTTCACCTAAGGTCGTAGCTATCCCTGTGGTGGGGAAAGGTCCATAGGACACCCTCTCCTGGTGATTTCCAGCTCCATGCCTCCCCCCCATCTAGTTTAAATGATACCTCTCATTGATGAAATCCCCCAGCTTCTACTTCAACACCTGTGAACCTGCCCTGCTGAGGTATGACCTATCCCCCGCTGTTATCCCACGTACTACCCCAGTCCCACATCAGTCAATACCCCTTGGTCCCACACCATTCCCTCAGGCACTTGTTGAAGTCACTGATTCTTCTGTTCCTGTCTGTATTAACCCTTGGCACTGGCAGAACTTCTGAGAAGGCTACCATTATTCCCTCTTTGCTGCATAGTTTTTGCACTTTGCTGAAGATGTTTTGTACCTCCTCTATCCTTTTCCCTTCCAGATCATTCATTCCCAGGTGCACCACAATGTGCGGCTTCTCCCCTCACCTTCCCCACAACCTTCCCCACATATCTGCCCATATGCTGCCCCTCTCTACTCGCTGTCATACCTGGCATGCACTCTACCCAGATGTTACTTCTTCTGGCACCCCTTCCCCCCAACCTTATACTCAAGTATAGAATCTCCTAGAATTATAACTCTCTAATGCTTTTCTTGCTCACCGTCTTGTTCCCCTCCACTCCCCAGGCCCCCCAAATTGCGAGGCTCTCTCATCCCCCCCGTATCCGCCCCCTTTGCCTCCCCTAACCTTTGCCCTGTCCTCTCCCACCTTGCAACTATCACTGGACTACTGTCCTCCACCTCCAAACTATTTTCCATCTGTAGAATCGCCCCTTTGCACTGACTTGTTGCTCCATCCACCATGCTACCACCTCCTCTACTATCACCTCCCCATGTCTTCCCCAAAATGTGGCCTTCCCCCACTCAGACTCCCTCCTCTCAATATCCTTAGCCTTACCAGGGCTGCCTGTCATTTTCCCCTTCCTCCTGTCTCCTTGTTTCTTCCTTCCCTCCGGAGTGACTGCATCACCATCACCTCGCTGCCCCCCTTGCCAATGTGTCTTCTTGGTGTACTGCCTCCCCACTGTATACCTTTTCCCCTGTAGCATCCTCTCCCTGCTCCTTCACTGTAACTTCCCTCCTCTCTGCTACCTGGCTTTCTGGACGAGTCAATACTGATAATCTGTTTGCAGTGCTAATCTCCTTTTCTTGAATGAGCCCAGTCCCTCTTACCTCAGGCGGATATCTTTGCTCCAACCCAGTCTTAGTCATGCTCCTGTGCCTGACCCATCTCCAGTCATCACTTCCTTCCCTTGGCTGCACCCACTTGTGTGGCCCTCCTGCTGTCCCACCTAGTACCCCCTTATTTTTGCCTGTTTTGAGATCTTTTGGATACCTCATTAGTTTTCCCTGCTGGCTGTGTTCCCCCTTATTCTGCCTCCTCCATGCCTCCAGTTCCCTCCTCATCCATCCTATTTCCTGCCTGAGCTGGCCCACTTGCCAATACACCCTGCAACTCCCTACTCTCCAAGCCACTCCCAGGAATATAGTTGCTCCACATCCTTGGCAGTGTACAATCCTTCCTATCTCCCGCACTATTTGACTGTTCCTGCACATCCTCTCCTCCCATATTCTGGTCCTACCCCACTCCATAGAACCCTTCCCCCACCTTGGACTCCTCACGTCTGTACAGAAAATATGCGGCCCTCCCAGTTAGGCTTTTCCCTTTCTATCAGTATAGCCCGCTGCCTGCTGTCCTTCCTGCTGGCACCCTGCAGACGCTACTCAAGATGCTACAACCCTGCTTTGTGGTACTTAAGCTTTGGGGTTGCTTTGTCCCCCTTGAAATATAAATGAATCCCAGCCTTGCTATTGGATGGTCCAAGTCACATGACCAACCCTCCCCCTCCTGTGTATTTCCCAACCTCTCACTCACTCAGTTAAATGCCCCCCTCCTCCCAGCCAAGACAAAATCATTTGTTTTGCAGTTACACTGTTTAAATCACACAGCACACATTGCAATCTCATTAAATGCTACCTCAATCCTAAAAGAACAGAAACAGCACAGAGAAAGTACTTGTCTTCTATCTCCAGTTGGCTGCCTCCCTCTGCAGAGTTTCAACTCCAATTCAGGTTTGCGTGTGCTCAACTTTTTGTATTTTAATAAAGTTACAATTGCAAGATGCCTGAACTTGTAATTGTAACTTTCAAAGTACTGTGCCAGCAGGAAGGATGTGGTGATATCATATGTTACAGTACTAAGCCCGCACAGAGGATGTGATGATATCATATATTACAGTACTAAGCCAACAGGAAGGATGTGGTGAAATTATATGCGACAATACTAAGCCAGCAGAAAGGATGTGGTAATATCATGTTACAGTACTAAGCCAGCAGGAAGGATGTGGTGACATCATATGTTACAGTACTGTGCCAGCAGGAAGGATGTGGTGATATCATATGTTACAGTGCTAAGCCAGCAGGAAGAATGTGACAATATCATACGTCACATACTATGCCACCAGGAAGGATGTGGTAATATCATATGGTACAGTACTAAGCCAGCAGGAAGGATGTGCTGATATCACATGTTACAGTATTGTGCCAGCAAGAACGATGTGGTGATATCATATGTTACAGTACTAAGCCATCAGGAGGTATGTGGTGATATCATATGTTACAGTACTGTGCCAGCAAGAATGATGTGAGGATATCATATGTTACAGTACTAAGCCAGCAGGAAGGATGTGGTGATATCATAACATAAAATCCTATGCCCACAGAAAGGATGTGGTGATATCACACATTATAATCCTATGCCTGCAGGAAGGAAATGGTAGTATCATACATTGCTGTCCAATCTAAGAGGGACATTGTGGTATTGTAAATTATAATCCTATGCCACTAGGAAGGATGTGGCTGCATCATACATCACAGTCCTATGCCATTAAGAAGGATAGATAAAAGATAGGTAGATTAAAAACTTTTATTTTTTTGACAGGAAAATAACTTTTAGGACCAAAAGAGGCCCTGTTTATCAAAGTTGTCCTGTTTTGAAATACATTTTCAACAAATACAAAACATCATGTAATAACATATATTACAGAAATGATCTTAAAGACATCACATCACATAATTTCACAGCATACATACAAAAACAGAAGTACACAATATACCAAAATTCTAAAAGATTTTTATACTAAAGAATAAATATAAGCATTTGAAAGATGGACAAGGTGAATATGTATATATATACACAGTTAATACAAGGCATTTTGGGGATTTCCGGTCTAAGAAAGTAAACGTAAAAGGGGGGAAAAGGTGGGGAGAGGAAATAGTAATTTCATCCCCTAATGCTACCTAATACCTCAAACACAGCACACACAGAAACAGCAAAGAGAAAATTTAGGGGCAATCTAAAGTCCGGGCCAAAGAACAGATGATAGTGTTCTAAGTAACACCATAACAAACACATCTGTTTCTCCAGATGGAATCTAGAGAGTGCTTAAATTTACCTAAACTATCAATAGTCCTAATTTCTGGATCTATCTCATTCCATATTTTTGGTAAGTAGAAACGTCTTTGCATTCTACTATAAATATTAATTTCTAAGGGAACTTTTTGACATCTATGTTTCAATTGCCTCAGATTATACCTATAAAAAATAGAGGCCTCAAGAGAGTTCACATCATGCTTAACTTTCCCCCCATACTCCATAAAGGCTTTATACCCTACATGTTTTTTTCAACGAATTGCAAGGGAATCCCAACCAAGATTTTGAAGTAGGATGCAATGATGAGTGGAAAAAGGGCATTTCGCCACATATCTTGCTATTCTATAATATGTTTTATCCAAGCAGTTCAATTATGTTTTAGAGGCAAATTGATACATTAAACTACCATATTCTAATGTTGGTAAGAGTGGCAGTACAGCCACTCTATTTCTTGATTCTCTCGAAAGAATCGATGTTTTCCTTCTTAACACACCCAAAATGGAGTTAACTTTTTTAGTTACATTTGTTATATGTGTGGAAAAAGTAAGAGAGCTATCCATATAGACTCCTAAGTACTTATATGCCTGGACCTGCTCTAACACTTGACCCTTTAATGAACATATATTTAATGTTTGATTGTAAGGCAATTTACCTTTTGAATGGAAAAGCATTACCTGAGTCTTCTTTGTACTGAGAACCATTTTAGATTGTAATAACCAATTTTGTAAAATATCAAAATCAGATTGGAGGATTTTTTGTAAATCGTCCACATTTGTAGCTTTTCCTATGAGAGCCATATCATCAGCATACAGATAAATCTTGCTATTTTTAATACATGATGGGAGAGGATTTATATAAATCAAAAATAACAGAGGGCCCAAAATTGAGCCTTGGGGGACACCCCTAAAGGTGCCTTCCATATCTGACATTATTCCATCTATACAAACCTGTTGTGTGCATTCAGTTAAATAAGATAGCAACCAAGTTTGAACAGGTTCAGATATGCCTATCTGAGCCAGCCTTCCCAAAAATATGTTGAAATCGACCAAATCGAAGGCCTTTGAGAGGTCAAAGAACACCGCCCCGACAGACTCCCGGGCCTCAAGACCACTTGCCACAGAGTCCAAGAAGTCCATCAAGGCAGTGTCCGTCGACCTCCCAGGTCTGAAACCCGCTTGACAATCTGTCAATAGTTTGCACTTCTCCAGGTATTCATATAACTGGGAACAGGCCAGACGCTCAAAGACCTTCGAAATGATCGACAGCAAAGCTATCAGTCGATAAGTTGATTGATTATTTTTATCCCCTCCCTTAAATACAGGAATCACTCTAGAATTTTTCCAAAAGTCTGGAAAACTTTTTTGCTGTAAACTAAAATTAAAAAGATTTGCCAAAATTGGGCCTATTTGTTCTACTGAGGCTTTTAAAAAGATTGTCTCTATTTTATCCATGCCAATTGCTTTCCGTGGATTTAATTGCCTTATTTGTTTCTTTACTTCACTAATTTTGATTGCTCGAAAATAGAAGCATGGTATATTCTCCCTATAGTCTGTCTCCAATGGCTTAATTTGTTGAAAAGCATAATTCTGTTTGCCGTCTTCCTGTTCCATTTTATATCTGGGAGATAGCAGAAGTATTGATTCAAACTATTTACTACTTGTTTTGTTGATATCTCCCCTCCCAACTCATCCTTTGAGTTATACTCGAATGTTTCCTTTCCCTGCCTTCCAAATCTTTAATTAGATTCCAGTACTAGGCTGGATTTTTTGTTTGGTTTGCTTTGTTTCTATAATATCTTTTCCTTGCCTTTTTTATCATACTTTTACTTTTATTCCTGATCTTTTTAAACAATTCCCAGTCTTCTACTTTTAAAGATCAGTTTGCCTTTTTCCATACCCTGTCTTTCCATCTTATTTGTTTTTTAATTGCTTCATTTACCCGAGGATTATGTTTATGTCTTTCTTTAGATTTTTTAAAAGGGGCATTTTCCTCACATATATCTAAATAAATCTTTGTAAACTTTCTAACTGCCATGTCTACTTCTGGGATCAAGTCTATACCAGCCCAATTTACTTGTCCCATTTGAAACTGAAAAGAAGATTTATTAAAATGAGTGAAATCTCTAACATATCGACATTTTAAAATATCAGTAATTCCAAAATTTTGTTTTATATTGCACTCGAGATTGCAGTGATCTCCTAGATTCGGAGAACCCACTTTGTAATCCAACAAGTAAATACCATTTGTTATGAATATCAAATCCAAGATGTTCCCTATACTGGCATGAGTGCTGCTACGGGTTGGAGTATTTACTACTTGGTTAAGGCCCAGGGACTGGAATTCAGATTGTAGCTTAAAACCTCTTTCTGCTCCCCATGCTGCGTTAAAGTCTCCAATCAGGAGTACTTCCCTTTGCCCTAACAGCTCATTTAATCTTAAGGCCAATATCTCAAAGGCTGACATTTTAATTCTTGGGTGGGAATATGCAGGGAAATGCAAGGTACTGCACCTGGGGGCCAGAAACCCTGGCCAAGTGTACACCCTGGTGGGAAATGGCTGAGAGGAACCTGGGGGTGGTGGTGGATGTCAAGATGAACAACTCGGAGACTTGTAGGAGGGCAGCAGCCAAGGCCAACAGGATGCTGGGATGCATCGCTAGGGGGATCACCTCCAGAAGGAGGGAAGTGATACTCCCTCTATATAACTGCTTGGTGAGGCCGCACCTCGAGTACTACATGCAGTTTTGGAGGCCACACTTAAAGATGGACATTAAACTCCTGGAGAGGGTCCAGAGGAGGGCAACCAAAATGATTTGGGGCTTGGGGGACAGGACCTATGAGGAAAGGCTCGAAGAGCTAAATATGTACACATTGGAAGAGAGAAGGGGGGACATGATAGCGGTCTTCAGGTACATGAAGGGGGTAAATCAATCAATCAATCAATCAACCAATCACTTTATTTAACCAGGCATAAACACCATTGAGCAAGCTCATTTTCAAGGTGGTCCTGGGCATTAATACAATACAGTACACTTCATAAGATTACAATTACGGTGGACAACGGTGCAAATAAATAGAGGAGGAGCAGTCAGGGTGCTTCAAAGGAAGGAGGAGGGGGCCACTAGATGGCATGGGTGGAAAGCTGGAGGGGGGAAGATTCAGGGGAGAAAGGAGGAGGTGCTACTTCACTGAAGGGGTGGTGGAGCCATGGAATGCACTGCCTAGGGGGCTGGTGGAGGCAGAGACGGTGGAGGGGTTCAAGAGGGGTGGGACAGGTACAGGGGAAGGGTTCTGGAAGCAAAATCCAATGCAGCGAGAATATCCGGAACTGGGAAGGGAGAAGCCAGAGAAGGCGAGAGGGGCAGCAAGGTCAGCTCCCAGGGTGGAGGCTGACCAAACGAGCAGATGCGAAAGACCGTTAGGCCTATTCTGCTGGCATTTTTGTAATATATCACTCTGAAACACATTTTCAATCCAGTTATGTGTACCAATAATATCTCAATACCCTCAATATTTCCTGAAAAGAGCAACTCTACTTTACCCAAATTACTTCTAATGTAGAGTGCTACACCTCCTTCGCTAGTTGGCCTATCATATCTATAAAAATCATAATTTTCTTTTTGAAATTCAGAATCTGGATGCTTTTTTAAAAGCCAAGTCTCCGTGATACCTGTAACATCATAAGCATTTTCAGATACCCAGTGGTCAAATAGAGGCTGTTTTCCAGCAAAACTTCTGGCATTGTCATGAGCTATCCTGACAATATCAGTCCGGATTACTGGGCCTGGGTTTGGTGTATATCCCCACTGGCCAAAGCAATAAGGAGGAGAGATATCAAACCCCTATTGGCCTTAGGAAGTGTAATTCTTTGGCCTAATTTCTGTGCAATGGGCCCAGTCTTACCCATATGACAACAAAGGTGAAATGTATTCCTTCTACTAACCCCTTCTATGGGGTAAGGCATTTTTGTCATAGCTATGGAGAAAGAGCATATCCTAATCTCTGGGTCCAACTGAAACCACAAAATATGTTTATCTGAGAGTGCCAAAGCCAGCATTCCAATCAGAAAGGCAAAATAAGCCATACTTTATAACTTCTAAAGCTCAAAAGGTAATTTAAGTAAGCTGGCTTAAAAAGCTTCCCTCCTAGTATCACAGAAGAGCTGTGCTTGGGGAAACACCCCAAAAAAGGAAGGCACAGTAGATTAAATCACTTAAGTGCACTATGTATACAATTAAAACTACTCAGATTTATCTGAAAGAAAAACATACAAGTTTTAAAATTAATGCATAGCTATGCTGCAAGTGCATTAGTTTTCAACAATATCATGTAAACATACAGCGCAGGAGAACAAATCAACAAAACAAGACCTTTCTTGTGATATTGCATGTTACAATACTGTGCCAGCTGGAAGGATGCAGTGGCTTCATATATTACAATCCAGTGGTTGATGGAAGGATGTGCTGGTATCATAAGTTACAATCCTACACCTGCAGGAAGGATATTGTGATACACGTTTAAACCAATGCCAGTGGGAAGGATGCAGCAGCATAGTATATTACATTACTATGCCAGCAGGAAGGAGGTGGTGATATCGTACGTTATTATACTATGCCTGCAGGAAGGAGGTGGTGATATCGTACATTATTATACTATGCCTGCAGGAAGGAGGTGGTGATATCGTACATTATTATACTATGCCTGCAGGAAGGAGGTGGTGATATCGTACATTACCTGCAGGAAGGACATTGTGATACACGTTTAAACCAATGCCAATGGGAAGGATGCAGCAGCATCGTATATTGCATTACTATGCCAGCAGGAAGGAGGTGGTGATATCGTACATTATTATGCTACACCTGCAGGAAGGACATTGTGATACACGTTTAAACCAATGCCAGTGGGAAGGATGCAGCAGCATCGTATATTACATTACTATGCCAGCAGGAAGGAGGTGGTGATATCGTACACTATTATACTATGCCAGCAGAAAGAAGGTGGTGATATCGTACATTATTATACTATGCCTGCAGGAAGGACATGGTGGTATCATATATTTCAGCACTATGCTGGCGGAAAGGATGCAGTGGCATCATACTGTATATACAATCCTTTAACAGCAGGAAGGGTGTGGTGATATCATAAGTTACAATCCTATGGCAGAAGGAAGGCTGTGGTGATACTATACATTATAATCCTATGCCAGCAGGAAGGACGTGGTGATATCATACATTATAATACTATGGCAGAGGGAAGGACGTGGTGATATCATACTATATAATCCTATGCCATCAGGAAGGACATGGTGATATCATACGTAATAATCCTATACCTGCAGGAAGGACATGGTGATATCATACGTTATAATCCTATGGCAGAAGGAAGGATGTGGTGATATCATACGTTATAATCCTATGCCATCAGGAAGGACATGGTGATATCATACGTTATAATCCTATACCTGCAGGAAGGACATGGTGATATCATACATTATAATCCTATGCCAGCAGGAAGGGTGTGGTGATATCATGCGTTATAATTCTATGACAGAAGGAAGGGTGTGGTGATATCATACATTATAATCCTATACCTGTAGAAAGGACGTGGTAATATCATACATTATAATCCTATGCCATCAGGAAGGATGTGGTGATATCATATGTTATAATACTATGCCAGCAGGAAGTATGTGGTGATATCATACATTATAGTCCTATGCCAGCAGGAAGGGTGTGGTGATATCATACATTATAATCCTATGGCAGAAGTAAGAGTGTGGTGATATCATACATTATAATCCTATGCCAGCAGGAAGGGTGTGGTGATATCATACATTATAATCCTATGGCAGAAGCAAGGACGTGGAGATATCATACGTTATAATCCTATGCCTGCAGGAAGGAGGTGGTGATATCATATGTTATAATCCTATGCCAGCAGGAAGGGTGTGGTGATATCATACATTACATTATAATCCTATGGCAGAAGGAAGGATGTGGTGATATCATACGTTATAATCCTATGGCAGAAGGAAGGCTGTGGTGGTATCATACATTATAATCCTATGCCAGTAGGAAGGGTGTGGTGATATCATACATTATAAACCTATGGCAGAAGGAAGGATGTGGTGATATCGTACATTATAATCCTATTCCTGCAGGAAGGACATGGTGGTATCTCATGTTAAAGTCCTATGCTAGCAGGAAGTTGGTTGTAGTAGCATCATACACCACAGTACTATGCTGGCAGTAAGGAGATGATGGTGACATACGCTACAGTCATATATCAGCAGGAAGTAGGATGTATGGCGTTGTATATTGCAGTCATATATCAGCAGGGAGTAGGATGTATGGCATTGTATATTACAGCCATATACCAGCAGGAAGTAGGATGCATGGCATTGTATATTACAGTCACATGCCAGCAAGTAGTAGGATGTATGGCATTGTATTTTACAGTCATATATCAGCAGGAAGTAGGATGTATGGCGTTGTATATTGCAGTCATATATCAGTGGGAAGTAGGATGCATGGCATTGTATATTACAGTCATATATCAGCAGGAAGTTGGAAGTATGTGATTGTACATTACAGTCATATATCAGCAGGAAGTACGATGTATAGCACTGTATATTACAGTCATATATCAGTAGGAAGTAGGATGCATGGCATTGTATATTACAGCCATATACCAGCAGGAAGTAGGATGTATGGCATTGTATATTATACCCATATATCAGCGGGAAGTAGGATGCATGGCATTGTATATTACAGTCATTTATCAGCAGGAAGTAGGATGTATGGCATTGTATATTACAGTCATATATCAGCAGGAAGTAGGATGTATGGCATTGTATATTACAGTCCTATATCAGCAGGAAGTAGGATGCATGGCGTTGTATATTACAGTCATATAGCAGCAGGAAGTGGGTTGTATGGCATTGTATATTACAGTCATATATCAGCAGGAAGTAGGATGTATGGTATTGTATATTACAGTCCTATATCAGCAGGAAGTAGGATGCATGGCGTTGTATATTACAGTCATGTATCAGCAGGAAGTAGGATGTGTGGCATTGTATATTACAGTCATATATCATAGACCATAGAAACATAGAAGTTGACGGCAGATAAGGACCGCAAGGCCCATCCAGTCTGCCCAATTCTTTTTCTACCTTATAAATGTGCCATCGGCCTTTGCTCTGTCAGTGGCCTATCTATTCATACTCATCTGTATTGCTCCCTTATGCCTATCCCATGCCCGTTTGAAGCCCTGCACTGTATTCATAGCCACCACTTCTTGTGGTAAGCCATTCCATGAATCCACCACCCTTTCTGTGAAAAAGAATTTCCTCACATTCCCCCTTAATCGGCCTCCCTCTAATCTCATGCTGTGTCCTCTTGTCCTGCTATTTTTCTTATATTTAAACATGTTAGACTCTTTCACCTTGTTTATGCCCTTAAGGTGTTTGAATGCCTCGATCATATCACCTCTCTCCCTCCTTTGCTCAAGGGTATACATATTGAGCTCCGTTAATCTGTCCCCATATGTCTTCTGATGCAGTCCCTGCACCATTTTGGTTGCCCTTCTCTGGACTGCCTCAATTTGGTTAATGTCCTTGTGAAGGTGTGGCCTCCAATACTGCACGCAGTACTCCAGATGGGGCCTAACTAGTGTCTTGTACAGAGGATTATTACCTCCTCTTACGACTGTGATACCCTACTAATACACCCTAACACCCCCTAGCCTACTCTACTGCTTTAGGAGGTCTGCTTGGATGATTTTAGGTCATCAGTGATGATGATGCCCAAGTCTCTTTCTTCCTTTGTGACTGCTAAGCAACTCCTCCCAGCCTATAGGTGGCTTCAGGGTTCTCTTCCCTATGTGCATGATTTTGCACTTCTTTGCATTAAATCCCAGTTGCCACTCTTCTGACCATTCTGCTAGTTTATCCAGATCTCTTCTCATTCTGCCCACCCATCTGGATCATCTACTCTGTTGCAGATCTTGGTGTCATCTGCAAACAGACAAGCCTTACCTCTAGTCCATCTGCAAGGTCACTAATGAAGATGTTGAAGAGGACTGGCCCCAGGACTGATCCCCTGAGGTACCCCACTTGTGACTTGCATCTCTTCTGACTGTATACCATTTACCACCACTCTCTGTTTTCTGCCCGTCAACCAGTTTGCCACCCAGTTGACCAACTCTGACCTGCCTGAGCCTACCCAGCTTATTTATCAATCTTCTATGTGGAACAGTGTCAAAAGCTTTGCTGAAGTCAAGGTAGGCGACATCAACTGCTTCCCCTTGGTCCACCACTCTGGTTACCCAGTCAAAGAAATCTATGAGATTAGTTTGACAGGACCTTCCTTTTGTAAACCCATGCTGATATCAGCAGAAAGTAGGATGCATGGCATTGTATATTACAGTCACATGCCAGCAAGTAGTAGGATGTATGGCATTGTATATTACAGCCATATGCTAGCAAGAAGTAGGACATGGTGGCATCATACATTACAGTCCAGTGCCAGCAGGAAATGGGACATGGTGGCATCATATGTTACAGTCCTATGCTGGCAGGAAGTAGAACAAGATGGCAGCATACAACACAGCCCTATGCTGTCAGGAAGTAGGACAGGATGACAACATACATTACAGTCCCATGCCAGCAGAGTATGAAGATGTGTCAGCATCTGAGTACGCAGTCATGTCTTCATCTGAGTACACAGTTTTGTCAGCATCTGAATATGCAGTTCTGTCTGCATCTGAGTATGCAGTTCTGTGTGCATCTGAGCATATGCAGTTCTGTCTGCATCTGATTACACAGTTCTGTTCGCATCTGAGTATGCAGTTATGATGTCTGCATCTGAGTATGCAGTTCTGTCTGCATCTGAGTATGCAGTTCTGTCTGCATCTGCGTATGCAGTTAAGTTTGCATCTGAGTATACAGTTCTGCCAGCATCAGAGTATGCAGTTATGTCTGCATCTGAATATGCAGTTATGTTTGCATCTGAGTACACAGTTCTGTCAGCATCTGAGTACGCAGTTCTGTCTGCATCTGAGTAAGCAGTTGTTTGCATCTGAGTACACAGTTCTGTCTGCATCTGAGTATGCAGTTATGTCTGCATCTGAGTACACAGTTCTGTGTGCATCTGAGTATGCAGTTCTGTCTGCATCTGAGTATTCAGTTATGTCTGCATCTGAGTACACAGTTCTGTGTGCATCAGAGTATGCAGTTATGTTTGCATCTGAATACGCAGTTCTGTCTGCATCTGAGTACACAGTTCTGTGTGCATCTGAGTATGCAGTTCTGTCTGCATCTGAGCATATGCAATTCTGTCTGCATCCGATTACACAGTTCTGTTTGGATCTGAGTATGCAGTTATGATGTCAGCATCTGAGTACACAGTTCTGTCAGCATTTGAGTACACAGTTCTGTCTACATCTGAGTACACAGTTCTATCAGCATCTGATTATGCAGTTCTGTCAGCATCTGATTACACAGTTCTGTTTGCATCTGAATATGCTGTTATGATGTCTGCATCTGAGTATGCAGTTCTGTCTGCATCTGAGTATGCAGTTCTGTCTGCATCTGAGTACACAGTTCTGTCTGCATCTGAGTACACAGTTCTGTCTGCATCTGAGTATGCAGTTATGTTTGCATCTGAGTACACAGTTCTGTCTGCATCTGAGTACACAGTTCTATCAGCATCTGATTATGCAGTTCTGTCTGCATCTGAGTATGCAGTTCTGTCTGCATCTGAGCATATGCAATTCTGTCTGCATCCGATTACACAGTTCTGTTTGGATCTGAGTATGCAGTTATGATGTCAGCATCTGAGTACACAGTTCTGTCAGCATTTGAGTACACAGTTCTGTCTACATCTGAGTACACAGTTCTATCAGCATCTGATTATGCAGTTCTGTCAGCATCTGATTACACAGTTCTGTTTGCATCTGAATATGCTGTTATGATGTCTGCATCTGAGTACGCAGTTCTGTCTGCATCTGAGTATGCAGTTCTGTCTGCATCTGAGTATGCAGTTCTGTCTGCATCTGAGTACACAGTTCTGTCTGCATCTGAGTATGCAGTTATGTTTGCATCTGAGTACACAGTTCTGTCTGCATCTGAGTACACAGTTCTATCAGCATCTGATTATGCAGTTCTGTCTGCATCTGAGTATGCAGTTCTGTCTGCATCTGAGTATGCAGTTCTGTCTGCATCTGAGTACGCAGTTCTGTCTGCATCTGAGTACGCAGTTCTGTCTGCATCAGAGCATGCAGTTATGTTTGCATCTGAGTATGCAGTTCTGTCTGCATCTGAGTATGCAGTTATGTTTGTATCTAAGTATGCAGTTCTGTCAGCATCTGGGTATGCAGTTCTGTCTGCATCTGAGTATGCAGTTCTGTCTGCAATTAAGTACACAGTTCTGTCTGCATCTGAGTACATAATTCTGTCTGCATCTGAGTACACAGTTCTGTCTGTATCTAAATATGCATTTATGTTTGCATCTGAGTATGCAGTTCTGTCTGCATCTGAGTATGCAGTTATGTTTGTATCTAAGTATGCAGTTCTGTCAGCATCTGGGTATGCAGTTCTGTCTGCATCTGAGTATGCAGTTCTGTCTGCAATTAAGTACACAGTTCTGTCTGCATCTGAGTACATAATTCTGTCTGCATCTGAGTACACAGTTCTGTCTGTATCTAAATATGCATTTATGTTTGCATCTGAGTACACAATTCTGTCTGCATCTGAGTATGCAGTTCTGTCTGCATCTAAGTACACAGTTCTGTCTGCATCTGAGTACACAGTTCTGTCAGCATCTGAGTATGCAGTTCAGTCTGCATGCAGTTCTGTGTGCATCTGAGCATATGCAGTTCTGTCTGCATCTGATTACACAGTTCTGTTTATATCTGAGTATGCAGTTATGATGTCTGTATCTGAGTATGCAGTTCTGTCTGCATCTGAGTATGCAGTTCTGTCTGCATCTGAGTACGCAGTTCTGTCAGCATCAGAGTATGCAGTTCTGTCTGCATCTGAATATGCAGTTATGTTTTTGCATCTGAGTACACAGTTCGTTCAGCATCTGAGTACACAGTTCTGTCTGCAACAGAGTATGCAGTTCTGTCTGCATCTGAGTATGCAGCTATGTTTGCATCTGAGTACACAGTTCTGTCTGCAATTGAGTACACAGTTCTGTCTGCATCTGAATATGCAGTTATGTTTGCATCTGAGTACACAATTCTGTCTGCATCTGAGTATGCAGTTCTGCTTGCATCTGAGTACTCAGTTGTGTCTGCATCTGAGTATGCAGTTATGTTTGCATATGAGTACACAGTTCTGTCAGCATCTGGGTATGCAGTTCTGTCTGCATCTGAGTACACAGTTCTGTCTGCATCTGAGTACGTAGTTATGTCTACATCTGAGTACACAGTTCTGTCTGAAACAGTACACAGTTCTGTCTGCATCTGAGTATGCAGTTCTGTCTGCATCTGAGTACACAGTTCTGTCAGCATCAGAGTATGCAGTTCTGTCTGCATCTGAATATGCAGTTATGTTTGCATCTGAGTACACAGTTCGTTCAGCATCTGAGTACACAGTTCTGTCTGCAACAGAGTATGCAGTTCTGTCTGCATCTGAGTACGTAGTCATGTCTACATCTGAGTACACAGTTCTGTCTGCAACTGAGTACAAAGTTCTGTCTGCATCTGAGTATGCAGTTCTGTCTGCATCTGAGTACACAGTTGTGTCTCATCTGAGTATGCAGTTATGTTTGGATATGACTCGGTATTACTTGGTTTAACAAGAGTGGAAGCAGGCATTAGGCCCATCGAGACCACTCTCCCCACACTTGCGGGGTAGAATAGATATTTTTCCCTAGAAGGAATTGATTTAGTTCAGTTTTATTTTTCTGAAAAGTAATAATTTCCACAATGTGTTGTGGTAGGGAGTTCCATAATTTAATTGCCCTGAGAGTAAAGTAATGTTTTTGTGTATTTGTGAATGTTCCTGGAATATGTATTTGTTTATTATTATACCTCAAGCCTTTTGGTTTGTCAGTAATTTTAAAATTGCAGTTGTTCATTAGTTTACTGTCACTCAAAATATTGAATAACAATAATAAGTCCCCTCCGTGCCTCCTTAATTGTAAATCATACAATCCCAAGGAAGTTAACCTATCTTCATATGATATGTTTCTAACCCTCGGAATTAATTGTGTTGTCCTTCTCTGCATACTTTCTATGATTTTCTTGTCTTTTTTCCTGATAGGGGGCCCAGAAGGATACTACGTAGTCAGTATGTGGTCTCATAAAAGATTTGTACAGCTGGAGAATGCAATGTTTGTTTCTTGTGATAAATAATCTTTTTATAGCAGCTAAAATATGTTTCCCCACCTGGGCTACTCTACTGCACTGATTACTCCATGTAAACTGATTGTTGACAATGACTCCTAGATCTTTTTCAGAGTTGGCTGCTTTGGTGACAGAGTCATACAATGAATAATTAATGTTTGGGTTTTTTTGACCCCCAGATGTGCAACTGTACATTTGTCTGTATAAACGGTCATTTCATTATCAAGTGCCCAATGTTTAATTTTCATAAGGTCCTGTCTAAACTTTCTGATTTTTCCTGCTGTATTACTTCAGAGGAAATTTTAGTATCATTAGCAAATTCACTAATCTGACTGTTAACACCAGATATATATTCCCAATAGTGTTGGTCCCAACACAATACCTTGTGGGACACCACTAATGACCTCTATGCTGCTAAAGGTTATATCTATTATCCTAGCATTTTGGGATCTATTATTTAAACAGCCTTCAACCAATTTAACTGTATAGCTGTTCTGTTCTAGTTCTGCCATTTTTTTGATTAGTAAACTGTGAGATGCCTTATTAAACGCCTTATTAAAGTGTAACTAGATCATATCTAGTGGCAGTTCTTATCAGTACTACTGCTAATGTTTTCATAAAACATAACCAGGTTGGTAGTGCATGGTCTGCCTTTTCGAAAACCATGTTGTGTATTATCTGTAAGTCCTTTACTTTCTAGCTCATGATCTATTTTTTATTTCAATATTATTTCCATGATCTTACACGTGGTTGATGTAAAGCTGATTGGGTAGTAATTATCCATTTTATTTGTGTTCCTTTTTTATGTTGTCTTGTGCACAAGCGCAAACACATATTATGGTAGCTTGGAGTAGCAGGTTTTGGAGGTGCGGTCGTGTTGTGCCCAATGGCACCACTGCTTTCATGGGCTGGGCTCTGTGGCACCAATGAAATAGCACACTGTCTATGACAGCGCTGCAAAAGTGTGCCACCAACTTGAAACAGTTTTGCTGCTGCAGTGAAGGAGTGACCCATCATTGCATCGTGTGCCTTGCTTGGTGTAACATTTCATTTCAATAAACATGAAGCGGCTGTCACCGTCCACCTCTCACAATCCCGCCTGAAAGCCGATGTCGGGGGTGCCCAATCCCCCTGTCAGCATGCCCCCTTCCCAGTTCATTTGCTGATGGGGGAGCCTAATCCCAGTCAGTGTATGGTCCCTCTATGTTAATTTGTCTGCCGGGGGGTGCCCAATCCCCCTTGGCATCACATGCCCCCCCAAACACAGACACGTTTTCTGTACCAACAGGGGGCCCAGTCCCCATCGGCTTCAGTCCCCCTACAAAAAAAACACAGGTGGCACACTGGGTGCCCTCTCAAGTGTGTTAAGACAAACCTGTAAAAAAAAAAACCTTCCTGTGATGTCTTTTTTTTAACCTGTAAAAGAGAAAACTGTCCCTCGTTGCCTCCAGTGCCCCCTCCCCAACCTGCACCCATCCTTTGCGCACTCCAAATCCCTGCACTCCCCTGTCCCATACTTACCTCTGGAGCCTGGCATGATGATCTTTGGTGGAGCAGGAACATGTCTGCACTCTTCAAAGCTGACCACGAACTGAAGAAATGTCAGTACGCTGTATAATGGCATCAGTGAGGGGGGGGTCAACTTAGGTACTTATCTTGGACATTTCTGTGACTTTTGGCTCCAAATTTTCAACATGGTGTTCTTTGGATCCCACTTCATGAGCTCAGTCACTGTCATGTTGTTATTCAGTCCCAAAAGGTGATTTTGCAGTCACTGCGCAGAATCACCTCTTGGGACTGATTAACAAAACAACAGTGTCACAGGTGAGGTGGACTCCCAAAAAGCCTATGTTGCAAATTTGGTGAAAACATTCCAAAAAATGACTGTTATGAGCGTGTGTTGTGCAGTTTCCATGCATGCTTGTAAGTTCAAGAATTTTTAATATTTTCACTTCAGAGTTTCAGCACTGCTATTTTTCACACCTCCTTAAGAACAGTACAGCTGTTATTTTTCACATCCTGCCTGAAATGTGTTTTTGCGCATGTGGCACACAATGGCACAGTCATTGTGAGAAATCAATGTCTGAGACAGATTAAGAAAATCATTGTGATACTGTTCACGAGCGGAGGTCCCAAAATGCCTATGTTAAAAATTTGGTGAAAAAATTCCATAAAATTGCTATGTTACAAGTGTGCACTGTGCAGTTTCCATGAATGTTAATAACTATGAGAATTTCAAATATTTTAACTCCAGATTTTCAACATTGCCATTTTTGCACACCTTCCCATAAATAGTACAGCTGTCATTTTTTACATCCTGCCCAAAATGTTTTTGCACATCTGGCGCAAAATGGCGCAGTCGCTGTGGGAAATCAACATTTGGGACAGATTAAGAAAATCGTAGTGACACTGTTCATGAGCAGAGGTCCCAAAATGCCTATGTTGAAAATTTGGTGAAAGAATTCCACAAAATGACTGTGTTACAAGTATGCATTGCGCAGTTTCCATGCATACTCGTAACTTCAAGAATTTTTAATATTTTCACTCCAGATTTTCAACATTAGCATTTTTTCACACCTCCTTATGAATGGTGCAGCTGTCATTTTTCACATCCTACCTGAAATGTGTTTTCGCACATTTGGCGCAGAATGGCATGGTCGCTGTGGGAAATCAATGTTCGGGACAGATTAACAAAATCACAGTGCCATTATTCATGAGTGGAGATCCCAAATGCTTTCATGAGGTGGGGTCACAAAAAGGCCATGTTGAAAATTTTGAGTGCAAATACCGACAAATGGTTCTAACCATAACATCCCGCCCTGTAGAGACTGACAGGTATCAGGGGTGTGCCTTTGGATTGTCAGCAGTAATGCTCATGCCATTCCACCCCACCCCTCCATGCAGCCAGGGACAGGCAACAAGGTGTGCCTTGGACTCTTCAGCACCAAAGTTCACCCCATTCCCTATACTGCACCCATCTCAACGTATTTCCTTATGGAATGGGGTGAGCGCAAGGCCTGATGACCCCAAGGCACAATGCAACACTTGTCAGAGTCTGCAGAGTAGGGTGAGGTGAAATGGCATGAGTATTATGGCTGATGACCCAAGGTCACACCTCAATGACTGCCAGTCTCTGCAGGGTGGGATTGGGTTGACGTTGGTTCCATACTTCACTGCCATTCATTCCTATTATGCATCTCTCTAACTCCTGCACCACCAATGCCAACACCAGCAAGACAACATTCGGCATTGACAAATGCTTGTTTATGTATTGGCACTACTGTGGCCATGCACCAGTCATCAAGTACCTTACTTTCCATATAAGATTTATTGAAAATTATTGTTAGGGGACATAATAACTCATTTAAGGTCTGTTCAATAAAATGAGTATTCAAATTATCTGGGCCTGTTGCTGAGTTATTCTTGAGGGATAGAACAGCTGCTTTGATTTCATCAGAAGTTATATCTTCATAGTTATTAATGTAGGGATAGTTTGTGCTATTTTTATCTTTTTTTGAAAAGACTGACCCAAAGTAATCATTAAAGGTGTTGCCTATTTCGAGCCTATTGCCAGTTTCCTCTCCATTGTTAATTATTGATGTAATCGTGGACTCACTTCTATAGTTTGAATTGATGTAAGCATAAAATGCCTTAGTGTTTCCTTTGGAGACTGCTAATTTGGATTCAGTTTTTTTTTCTTTCATTTTTTTTGTTCTTTTTAATTCATTTTTATATTTAATATTTTATTCTCATCAGTTTGTGAATGTTTTAGCTTTCTAAATGCCCTTTCCATTTTATTTGTTTCATGATTCTTGATGTTAACTACATTGGTATTTTCTCCTTATTATTTTGTTTGTTTTACTGGAATATATAATTGTTCAAGTTCATATATGGTATCTTTTAGCAGCATCCAACATTTATTGGTTCAGAGGTCAGAAAGTATTGCTTCCCACTCATATTTATGTAATGCTTTGTTAACTTTGATGTAACCCCCCTTGTTATAATTAAATTGGTATGCATTATGCTTCATATTACTTTTGTGCTTGCTGATGGAAAAAAGAACCGTGTTATGGTCGCTGTTACCTATAGGTTCAGCTATCTCAGTGTTAACTATATCCACTGGTAGGTCAGTTAGGACAAGGTCCAGTATATTCTTATCCTTTGTAGGCTCCGAAACCATTTGCTCCAACCCCACAGTTAAAAATGCCTCTAGGTATCTATGTTCCAACTGAGAGGTTGCTGTCAGGTTTTGTCAGTCAATGCCTGGTAGGTTCAGATCACCCGTAAGTATTACATCCAAATTGTTTACAAGTCCAGTTACTTTTTTAATCAGTTGTAAGTCATAAGATGTATCAGCTGTCGGTGGTCTATAAAAATTTGATATTATTATTTTTTTTTCCATTTTGATGTTCGATTTGCACACAGCAGCTGTGTCTGCACCTTTACCTACACTGGTACATCTAATTAAAAGTGTCTAATGCACGACTAAATCTAGAAAACCCATTTAAAATACACAGACCACTCCGGAGATGTGCGTTAGACAGTTCTAATGCATGGCTAGGGGACTGGATGCATTCAGCCTGCGATCTTGTGCCTCGCTGCGCCCACTAGCCATGTGTCAGAACTTTCTAATGTGCACCCTGTCATGTCTTATTGCTTACATATTAGCTACTTGTGACTGCAAAGCTTGCTTCCTTGAACAATAGGCGGTGTTTGTAATTATAGCTTCACTAACCATTACAGTTCAGTTAAAACACTGGTCCATTTAACTCACTCTTTATATGAACACACAAAACTGCTGGCACAGAAAGGTCATTTGGGCTATTGAGTCTGCTCGATTTTGCAGCTAGCACCCCTACTCTGCAGCTGCCCCTCCCACCTTACCACCCTCCCATGACCCTCCCTTTTGCCCTATCCCAGCCCCTGTATAAGCATCCCACTGATATACAGACCACCACCTCTGCTGGTAGTGTGTTCCACTCTGCTACCACCCTTTCCATAAAGAAATGCCTCATCTCCCTCCTAAACCTTTCACCCTCCAATCTCATGTCATGACCCTGAGTGTCTCTCCCCATCCTCCCCTTGAACTGTCCCTCCATGACTGTCCTGTTTATTCCTTTCATGTACTGAAAGGTCTCAGTCATATCCCCCCGTCCCTGCTCTCCTCCAGAAATCACATATTTAACTCCCTCAGTCTAATCTTATACGGTAACTCCCCCACACCCATGATCATCTTTGTTGCTCTGCGTTGCACCCCTTCCAGCAATCTAATGCCCCTCTTTTGGTAAGGGTACCAAAACTGAATGCAGTACTCCAGGTGAGGTCTGACCAGTGATCTGTATAACGGCAGAATCACCTCCCTCCTCCTAGAGGTTATACCCCTTGCAATGCAACCCAGCATCTTGTTGGCCACTGCTGCTGCTTTCCTACTCTGTGCTGAGTTGTTCACTGCTCCCGTAATGAGCACCCCCAGATCTTTCTCCTCTTCAGTCACAGCTAACTGCACCCTCCCAGATGGTAACTCCTCTTTGGATTCTTTGCCCTGAAATGCAGCACCTTGCATTTTTTGGCACTGAAGCCAAGTTGCCAGAAGTCAGACCATGTCTCCAACCTTGTTAGATCTTCCTGCAATCCCTGCCACTCCCTCCCGCCTTGGTCATTCACCACTGCTCCTATCTTGGTGTCATCTGCAAATAGACTGATCTTGCTATTTATGCCTACCGAGATGTCTGAAATAAATTGGGCTGGCAGTATAGCCTAGAGGTTAGACTATGAATGAGCTTGGTACATCCAACAGACCAGACCTGGGTTTGATTCTCACAACCTCCACTTGCATACTGTGTGACTCTGAGCAAGTCGCTTAACGGCCCAGTGCTCCCAGGTTGCACCTGAAAACAGGCACTTGTGCCTAGTGGGCCTTACCCAGTTACCAAAGACTGAAAAATAAATAAATAAATACCCCAAATAACACTGAGCCCTGTGGGATCCTGCTCATCACTGCCTTTGGGGATGATAATTCACCTCCCACCACCACCCTCTGCTGCTATCCCTACAGCCAGTTCTCCACCCATCTTACCAATTTTGCCTGCCCCACTGTGCCCTTTAGCTTACATATTAGTCTCCCATGTGGCACCTAGTCAAATGCCTTACTGAAGTCAGGGTACAGGACATGTACCGCATGCCTTTTGTCCATTTCCCTAGTCACCAAGTCATAGTAGTCCACTGGGTTGGTCTGGCTGGATCTGCCCTTGACAAAACCATGCTGCTGACTGTCCTGCACCCCACTGACCTCCAACCAGGTCACCAGCCTCTCCTTCAGGATTGTTTCCACCAGTTTTCCCACTATGGAAGTGAGACTCACTGGTCTATAGTTCTCTGATTCATCTTTGAGACCGCTCTTATGGAGTGGAACCACATGAGCCATCCTCCAATCCTGAGGTACACACCCTGAGTCCGAAGAGGCATTAAATAGGTCTGCCAATGGGCCTGCCAGAACCTCTGCCAGCTCCTTCAGTACCCTGGGATGTATGCCATCTGGTCCTGGTGCCTCATCCACTCTCAGTGCCCTTAACCTATCTAGCACTCTACCTCCTGTGATTTCCCCATCCGACACCCCATCTCCCTCTGATCCTATTCTCCCCCCAACCTTCGGTATCCCCACCTTTCTCTACAGTAAAAACCGAGCAGAAGTAGTCATTAAGTGCTTCTGCCTTTTTGTCCCCTTTTAACGCCCATTCCCCCTCCTTCTTAATCCTTACTATTTGGCCCTTACAATCCCTTTTCTCTCTGATATTCCTGAAGAAGTCTTTCTCCCCCTCTTTAATTCCCTTTGCCAGTCTGAGCTCCCTTGACACCTTTGCCACCCTTATTTCCCTGGTCACCTCCTTTGCTTCCTTCAGGTACTCCTTCCTGTCCTCCCCCCTTCCTGTTCTCCTGTATCTCCTTTAGGCAACTCTGTTCCTCCTCACCCTGTCTATGACACCCTTGCTCATCAATTAGCATGGCTCCCAATACTGGAATACACCAGCAGCCATTGTAAAAAAGTTGTGCAATATGAAAAGACTGAGAAATTCCTCAGAGCGTATTACAAGACATGATCTATTCTAGAGTCCCTTTAATGTATATCTCGGTTTCATATGTGTACATACATATATATATATTATGGTAGCACAGTAGTGCTACCATAGTTAGAGTTGAGGAGCCATTTACATGTTAAATCCCAAATTTTGTACCTTAATAACTTTTCAACTGTTTGATGGATTTGCCTGAAATTTGGAATACCTGATCAAGACCCATATACCTTGGGATCTGCCAAGTTTTATACCAGTTGGATACATGGCTGCGGAGTTATTAAGCGTGATCTGTGCGTGCGTTTACGCTTTTTCTGGAATTCTACGGTCGCGCCTACAAGTCGCATGGTTTGCACGACCGGCCCGAAATCTTCAGGGAACATGCGGCCGGGGTACCTGATATGCCTTTCAAAGATTTCACGAAAAAATATTAAACTGTTCAAAAGTTATGGCAGTCCGAACTTCTGTTTTTTTCCCATAGGATAACATTACGGCTTTCGCCGCGCCTTTGAGGGCCCGTATCTTGAAAACGGTGCGAGATACGGAGTTTTTGTCTAAAAATTATAGCCCCCATGTATAAAACTAGCCAGGAAAGTGATAATACATATGACTTTAAAAAATTTTTCTATGTCGTATGGTTACTGAGATATAAGCAATTTAGTATTACAACTACTGATTTTGTGTTCCGAGAGTCATTATTTTGCATACATTCTTTCTACTCACTGTCTTTCTCTATACAGCTTTTGGGGAAAACCAGCCTATGCACTTACATTACTCTTACCATTACCGTTTCTGCTTGCGGTTCCGTATCCGTTTCACTTACTGTTCACGTTTACGCCACCATGTGCGTTACCCTTTGCGTGTTCATTTGCGGTTGCATTTCCATTGTTTTTAACATTTCTGTCTACAGTACTGTTCCTCTTTCTGTTTCGCTTTGCGTCACCATGCGCAATATGATTTGCGTTTGCGGGCACAATGTTACAATGCGACAAGACATCACCCCCACGCTCCCGCCGCTGCATTACATTCACTATTTCTCATTATCATTCTCAAAAAGAAGGGAAATTAGAGGCAAAAAACTCCATTTAATGCATCAGTTAGGGTTGTTCCTGGCGACAAAGCGAGGAAATTCGATGTTAGGGTTGAAATCCCTTTGAACCCTCAGCCCACCCCAACTGGAATTGGGTGTGCATTAGGGTCATCGGTCCTAACTGTCACCCCATTCTCCTATTCCTCAGCTTCTTTCCACATGTGATGGGGTGACACTTAGGGTTGATGACCCCAATGCACCGATTCCCAATGGGGTGGGCTGGAGGAGTGTAAAGGGGTTTCACCTAACATCAATCCCTCGCTTTTGTCACTGTGGAACAACCCCAACTGGATGCATTAAACGGATTTTTGCCTCTAATATACATATGTATATAGATATATGCCCATCATCCCAAGATTGACAGCTAACGGGTGTGTCATTGGGGTTGTGAGGCCTAAATGTCACCCCATTCCTTCTGAAATTACATTCACAAGCTACAGTAAATAAGAATGGGGTGACATTTAAACCTCACAACCCCAATAACACACCCCGTCAGCTGTCAGTCTTGGGATGATGGACAGGTCCGGGGGGAAGGGCAATCCTAAAGGTCTTATTTCCTGACTTTTTATGCTTTAACCCTAAATGATGTATTAACGCAGTTTTTTTTGCATAGAATTTCCTTACTTTTTGAGAAAGAATACAAAACTAAGAACCTGCGCAAGTTGGTGGGAGCGCAGGCCCTTTGGGCCCTGTGCTCTCAGCAACCTGTGGAAGTTGATGGGAGTGCCTGAACTCCCAGTAACCTGCAGAAGTTGATGGTAGCACAGGCCCTTTGGGCCCTGTGCTCCCATCAACCTGTAGAAGTTGATGGGAGCACCTGCTCTCCCAGTAACCTGCAGAAGTTGATGGTAGTGTGGGCCCTTTGGACCCTGTGCTCCCACCAACTTGTAAACATGTGTGTACCATCAACACCCTCCAAATTTTAATGTAAAACACCAAACTGTGTCCGAGATATAACATGTAAAAGTATAAGATTTTCATTCATCAGAGTTGTAGAGAAAAGTAAGAACTTGCAGAAGTTGGTAGGTAGGTAGGTAGATAGGTAGGTAGATAGATAGATAGATAGATAGATAGATAGATAGATAGATAGATGGGTGGAAGCAGGACTCTGCATGAAACTAGATGGTTTATCTCCGATGGGCTGTTCTGCTGTAAATTGCAATGTCTCTCCTCCTCTCTCCCTGCCCCCCCCACACAGACATCATTATGAATACATTAGGTAAATAAGTCATGTTACTGTGGGATGTGCGGGATGAAAATTTTGCTTTACTTAGAACACCTGTTATTTACACAGGCTCTGGAAATGTAGCATAGAGAACAACGTGCCAAGAGAGGTTGGGATAGAAACAATGTTAGCTGTTTTTTAAAATGAAACAAGGTAAAACATTAATAGAAGCACTAACAGTAGTTACATAATGGGTTGCAGTGGCATACCACATTTATCATCACTGGTGAGTGAATTATAGGTCTTACCGCTCCGAGAGATAGATGTGTTACTGTGTATCACTGCAGTTTATCACATATACTATAGATAGATAGATAGATAGATAGATAGATAGATAGATAGATAGATACTGTCTGTAGATAGATAGATAGATAGATAGATACTGTCTGTAGATAGATAGATAGATAGACAGATAGATAGATACTGTCTGTAGATAGATAGATAGATAGATAGATAGATAGATAGATAGATAGATGATAGATAGATAGATAGATAGATAGATAGATAGATAGATAGATAGATAGATAGATAGATAGATACTGTTGATAGAGACAAACAGACAGCCAGTTTCTTGGGCCATTATTTTACTACCGCTTCAGATCAAAATGCAAAAACCGTAGTAACCACACATGTAACTATAAACGTTCATTGCCTGGTTGATTTGTTTAAATATTCATCATAAACTTGGCACTTGGCCACCCTTCCTACATTCCTTCTCCCCCCCTTCCCTCTTCCCTCTCCCTATGACTCTGGCACTTCTTATCTGTTGTCTATTTTCTCTGACAAATGCCACTGGCTGCCTTGTTACAATGCTACCCTTGAATTGTATTAATCTGTACTCTGTTTGCAATGTCCACATTGTTGTAATATCTGTCTTGATGTTCCCCATAATTTGTATTTCTCTGACGTGGAACCTTTGTAAAAGAGCCAAGGCTCAAAGGTATTTGTAATCCTAGACTTGATAAACAAATAAATAAATAAATGGCATTGTCAGAGGTGGGAAGGGGGTAGGTAGGGTTGTCAGCCATAAGTGGGCATTGTCAGAGGTGGGAAGGGGGTAGGGTAGGGTTGTCAGCCATAAGTGGGCATCGTCAGAGGTGGGGAGGGGGGTAGGGTAGGGTTGTCAGCCACAAGTGGGCATCATCAGGTGAATGAGGGGTGGAGGAGGGGGAACGTGTGGACAAATGGTGATTTCACCAAGCAACTGAGAAATCAGCTTTCAGGCTTTACATAATTCTACTGCCATTGGTCATGCGGCTGGGTCCCTCAAAGGGCATGTTGAAAATTTGGTGTCAAAAAATGTAAAAATGGCAAAGATATTTCACAACGTTGGAAACCCTATTGAAATACACTGAACCTCACTTCCCTCACTTTTTCATATAGCAGTCAGCATTTCCTGCAGCAGCTGTGTCTTCCATTGTAGAGTGGATCTAAACCCTAGGACCTGTTCAGGTGAGTGAGGTGTGTAGCGTGTGTGTGTGTGTGTGTGTGTGTGTGTGTGTGTGTGTGTGTGTGCGGGGTGGTGGGTGCTCAGTGGGAGGGCAGGGTGGGAGGTCGGATCAGCCAGGGACCATTTTCCTTTTTACATGTAAAAAAAAAAAAAAAGACATAGAGGGACCGTTTCCTTTATTACAAGCAGTATGGTGGCTGGAGGGTGGGAAGTCGCTACACACCAGGGAAAGAAAAAATGTAAGGGGTTGACCATTGGAGGGTAGGGGGTGCCACTAGACATCAGGGAAATGATAAGCCATGGGGGTCAGCGATTGGTGGGTGGAGGGGTGTCACTGGTAACTAGGGAAGAAATAATTATGGGGACAGGATCAGAGGGTGGGGGTGCCACTAGACACACACTGAAGCTAAACATCTGACAGCATAGCACTGCATGATGAATGCCGATCCCATGCTAAAGGTCAGTCTTTCTTACCTAAATGTGAGCCCTTTTATAAATCCTGACTAACAAAACAAACAAACCTGCAGACATAATGGATCTGGATAATACATCTGACAATAGTGCCCGATTTCAATTTTGGATTTTGGAGGCAGTATAGCACAGTGGTGTAAGGCTCTGAACTGTAAATCTGGTGACATCCAGCAGACCAGACCTGGGTTTGAATCCCACAGCTTCCACTTGCATACTGTGTGACCCTAAACAAATCACTTAACTTCTTTGTGCTCCCAGGTTGCACCTGGAAACAAGCTCCGGCTTAGTGTGCCTTTCCTGGCTGAACAATTTCCCCTTTCCCTTTTTGAAGTTTACTGATGGACTAGTGTGATGGGGTAGGGAGGGGGAGAAATAGTTAGAAGATGGTCTGGAACTGTCATAAATTTGCATTTCTCTTTTACATTTCCTCCCCGTTATACTGTACGTGAGCGTCTGTGAATGCCATATTAATGTAAACTGTTTAGTCACACCATGAAGAAATACAATAAAACCCTGTTTATCCAAATGTCTTGGGGAACATACAAAATTTTAGGATAAATGGGGTTTTGGATAAGCGAGGTTCCTATGCATTTTGGCACTTGCTGTGTAGATTGTCAGTTTCATCTTTAGATTGTACAGTACATAGCAAAAGCCCAGAGTAAAAACCCCAAGTGAGAAAGAGCAAAGGAGAAGGATCAGTGTGTCCAAGAGGGATGGAAGACAACGGCACAAAACAGTGTCTACACATTTGAAACTATAAAAGACAAATGGCAGCCACTGCTCCACTTTAAGTTGCCCGTGCCAGAATACTACTGTAAATGAATGAAGCACACAACAGAAAAAACTAGCAGTGTGATCACTGCTTGGTCTATGAAAAGAGAAGTCTCGTCTTTATTTATTTCAAACACTACAAGTTCTCTCCATATAATGCAGAAAGAAGAGAACTGAAACACAATGAAATGCAATGAACTGCACAGGGTAACGGGCTGCTAAAACATTGTACCACTTTATTTCTAAATGAGATAAAAAGTACACTGGCATTTTCTTTGCACTTTCTAGAAATGAAATGAAATGCATCGTCTAAACTTTTGTTTTGTTAGGGTACTATGTAAGTGTACCTTTATGTCCTTTAGACAAAAAGCACTGCAAGGTTTTAACAGCCTGTTGCCCTGTGCCATATTTTTTTCTGTTGTGGACTTTGAAACTACAGTATAAAGGTTCATTCAGTCTTTAGTTATTTATTAATTTATTAATTTATTTATTTATATACCTGTTTCCCCATCTGTCCATTTGTCCCATTTCTTAAACCCAGGATTTATCTGCATTCTGATGGCTTTATGAACGAGACCTCCCCATGTGCTTAAAATTATTCACGGGTATTGAGATGCCTCATGTAGACATTGTCCAGGTTTGCACTAATTCTACTTCATTTGGAGACATGGGATCTCTACCCTGAACTTGATTTTAACCAGGGCTTTGGCTTGCTGCCTTCAATCGACTGTCAGCTCTGAATCGAGCAACTTGACTAAGCTTTTTACACAGCAGTTAACAGTTGACAGTATAGCTGAAAGACCAACCCCCCATAGCTCTGCTCCATGTCTGCCGCATTATTTCTATCATTAACAGCACAGTGGGGACCGTCATTATCATACTGCCTTCAATTAGTGGGCCCCACACAGCCGATCCTCGGCCAACCAGATTGTTATTTTGCCAGACTAAAAATTAACATTTAATATTTAACATTTAACATAAAATGTAGAAGGAGTGCGCTTTAGAGTTGAAATTATACTACCCCCACCTTTGTTATTATGGTCCTAGAACCCCTTTCCACTTATGGCTTGCTCCCTTTTGGTTACTTCAACCATCGCAAACTCAGGGGTGCTTCTATCAAGACAAACTGTTCCTACTGCTACTCTGGCTGTAAGTTCAATTCGGCACATTACTTCTGGGCTAACAAGAGTGTTATTTAAAGTTTTGGACAGTTCTGCAGAATAGAAACACTTGTTCTCTCAGTTTGCGCTAGTTCTAATGCCTTAATTGTATTTTATTTTTTTAAATGACAAAATTCTCTTATATCTTGTACCAACATTTCCCATTAATAGGAACAATAGAATAGAGCTTCATCTGAACCTGCTGAATTTATCAAAAAACACATATATTGCATACCAGTCGACCCCTTTTATGCACTGAGGCTGCAGAACAGTAACATCAACATCAATATCTGTAGGCTGTGTGGCGTACACAATTTTGGCCCTTAATTATAAAATGGCAAGAAAAAAATTAGGAGGCGATTGGCTGTTGAGCCCTAGACACAGTGATGTTATTTCATGATAACATCACTGTATCTAGGGCAGGCAGCGAAACCGCCACATGACCACATAGGAATTACTGCCCACTTCATGTGCAGAGAAGCAGACTATACCCATCAGGGCTCCCAGGGTTACAGCTGCCGGCTCCTCCCTCGAACGTCCCCCAGTCAGGAAACTATGAGAAACACAACACTACAGTTCCACAGCTTTTTATTTTTCTTCTTAAACCGAGTGACTACACTAAACTTAAAGCAGGCAGGAGAGGTGGCTAGATAAGGATGGAGCCAAGCAAATGAAAGTTACAAGAGTGTAGCCAGCTCGGCTTACGATAGTGAGTGAAACTTCCGAAACACAACTGCCATACAATTTTCAAAGTCCTCCTCCTTTCCAGTTGAAACAATGCTCACATTTCTATCCTTTTCTACTGCTCACCACAACAGCTACAGTTCCCTGCTTGGCATCCCTTTCTAACACCCAGCCCGCCATCTTCAGTGAGTTCCTTTGTGACCAAAGATCAGCTTCAGCCCAGTATAGGCCATTTGGCCAAAAAGCTGCAGACAGTGACAACATGAAAAAGTAAAGAAGGTGTCTGCTTTTTTTTTTGTTTTGTTTTCAGCAAAACACTTGCCTTTGGTTCAACATCCTCTTTTCCATCAGAGCTGCATGTGCCCACTTCACATTCACACTGTACACTTGACGAACAGTGCTGTACACTTGGGGAATGCCAAAAGGCTTGTCAGCCACAAAAAAAAAATGTAATGGGAAATGGAAACAAAAACAAATACTTATAGCGATAGTAAAAGGCAGAAAAGGTATAAGCCAATGGGAAGGGCAGAGGACCGTTACACAACATAAAGCAGGATCACTGTGCCAGTAGCTCCACCTTGTGGTGAAAGAAATACAGTATTCTGGACTTTTTTTAAAACATGTATCTACACCCACACAAAAAAAAAATTAAAAGTGTATAAACATCTATTTTTTTCTTCTTTTTTTTAATTACCAAATGAACCATTGTATAGTTACCAGAACAAGATTAAACCCTAAGTTTGGTGGGGATGTGCAGTAGAGATTTTATAAGGATTAGGTACGAAGTCCTGACTGTTTGTTTTCCAACATGAAATTTATTGACACTGTTTTCCCGAAAAAGTTATTCCCAACAGGTACGCTATACCGATTATTACTTTCCCGACTATTTAAGCATCGGGCTACCTAACATAATCTAACAGCTTGCAACGCTGCGCTTGATTCTGGCATGTCAGTTCACAGACCTACTGTTTAGGTCTTACACTTAGAACATTGCTCTTGAGTCTTATGCTGTGGATTCAGTATGCAGTATATTTGTTTTGTATAAGCTGCTGGTTCCAGATATGAGACATGTCCATCATCGGAGAGATGTTTTTGACAATGCAGGGTACACAGAGGGGTGGGCAGTTTGTGGCTGAGGGTTTTGTTTGCACGATCGGCAATCCTTCCTCACTGGTGCTTCCAGGTTGTCCCCCCTGCACTTGGCCTTACCTTGATCTCCTCTCCTCTCCTTGTTCCCTGTGGTGTTGGCGAGTGCTCCTCATTTTGTTTGTTGGTTTATTTTCCCTCAGGGGCCCGTTGTTGGTTAATTGAGATGGGGGCCTGTTTCCTGCAGCCTCCACATGGCCCTTTACCCTGTCTCACCTTGATTGCAGCCTGTTGTTCTGGGATGGCTGTACCAATCACTTCTCCCTATGAGTACCTGTGAGTACTCCTCATTTTGATCTCTTAGTCCCTGAACTCATTGCTCAGAGTCACAGAGTATGCAAGTGGAGGTTGTGAGAATCAAACCCAGGTCTGGTCTGTTGGATGTTCCAAGCTCATTCATAGCTTATTACTCTAACCTCTAGGCTATACTGCCAGCCTGATTTATTTCAGACATCTTGGTAGGTGTAAATAGCAAGATCAGTCTATTTGCGGATGATACCAAGATAGGAGCAGTGGTAGATAACTGGGGGTGGCAGGATTTTAGGAAGATCTAACAAGGTTGGAGACATGGTGTGACATTTGGCAACTTGGCTTCAGTGCCAAAAAATGCAAGGTGCTGCATTTCGGTGCAAAGAATCCAAAGAGGAGCTACCATCGGGGGGGGGGTGCAGCTAGCTGTGACTGAGGAGGAGAAAGAGCTGGGGGTGCTCATTACAGGAGCAGTGAACAACTCAACACAGTGCAGGAAAGCAGCGACAGTGGCCAGCAAGATGCTGGGTTGTATTGCAAGGGGTATAACCTCTAGGAGGAGGTGGGTGGTTCTACCATTATACAGATCACTGGTCAGACCCCACCTGGAGTACTGCATTCAGTTTTGGTGCCCTTACCTAAAGAGGGACACTAGACTGCTAGAAGGGGTGCAACGCAGACTAACAAAGATGATCATGGGTCTGGGGGAGTTACCATATGAGGGTAGACCGAGGGAGTTAAACCTGTACTTTCTGAAGGAGAGGAGGGACAGGGGGGATATGATTGAGACCTTTAAGTACATGAGCAGAATAAACATGACAGGCATGGAAGGACTGTTCAAGGGGAGGGTGGGGAGAGACGCTCGGGGTCATGACAGGGTGAAATGTTTAGGAGGGAGATGAGGAGGCATTTCTTTATGGAAAGGGTGGTAGCAGAGTGGAACACACTACCGGCAGAGGTGGTGGCCTGTAAATTAGTGGGGTGCTTATACATGGGCTGGGATAGGGTAAAAGGGAGAGTCATGGGAGGGGGAGGGGCAGCTGCAGAGTATGGGTGCTAGCTGTAAAACTGAGCAGACTCAACAGGCCAAATGGCCTTTTTCTGCTGGCAGTTTTGTGTGTTCATATAAAGAGTGAGTTAAATGGACCAGTGTTTTAACTGAACTCTAATGGTTAGTGAAGCTATAATTACAAACCACCTGTTGTTCAAGGAAGCAAGCTTTGCAGTACCTTATTGACTGTACAGTCAGTATTACAGAACAGAGCCCCTCTTGCCCTTTTGGCTCAGCCACCTGCCTTTGCAGATGTCTCTGTCCCCCCTTGTGTTTTACACACCAGTGGTGCTCTGGATACCTTTGAACTGTTCATGAAGCCCACAGATGTTGTTACAACTGAGCACATTTAAAAATATATATATATTGTTTTTTCTTAATCAGATCCTTGTAGATTGGTGAAATTGCCCTATCTAATGCATTATAAAATCTGCCCATCTTGTCCCTATCTCATGATCAAAGATGGCGATCAAAGAATCTTGTGATCAAAGAATTTGCAGGCTCACGATCAAAGAATAAAAAATGCTGAAATTCAAGTTTTTGGGCAGAATTAGATGGAACCACCACCATACCCTGATAGAACGAAGCCCCCTGAGCAAAACCCACCCTCATTTGTGTTCCTAGGCCACCCCTGGGCTGAGAAAATTTGATGTTTAAAAGGGCCATCTCATCCCTCACTCACGATGCAGGATCGCGATCAAAGAATCTCGTGATCAAAGAATTTGCAGGCTCATGTTCAAAGAAATTACACACTCATGATCAAAGAATAAAAAATGCTGAAACTGTACTTTTAGGCTGAATTGAATAAAACCACTGCCATGTCTCAATAGAACAAAGCCCCGTGGACAAAACCCACCCTCATTTGTGTTCCTAGGCCACCCTGAGCTGAGAAAATATATTTTTACCTCACGATGCAAGCTTGCAGTCAAAGAAGCTCACGATCAAAGAATTTGCTGGCTCGTGATCCAAGATCATTAGTGAGCCGCGACCAAAGAATTTAAAACTATGATAACTCTATTTTTGGACCAATTTACATCAAACCAAAGGCATGGCTTGATAGAACGAGGCCCCCTGAGTAAAACCCATCCAAGTTTTACTTCAGGAGTGGCCTCTGAGGCAAGATATTTGAATTTTGTGGGTCAAAAAAGCAAAAACAAGGTGCCGGACCTCGCGGTCAAAGAATTCTCGGGGACAAAGATTCTTGAACTGCGAAGCTGCAAATTCTTTGACCGCCAGGTGGGACCAGATGGCCAGAACCCCATTCTTTGTTCGCAAAACAACCATATAAATTTTCCCATTGACTTATAATGGGAACTTAAAAGTGGCATAATTTTTGAATGCCTTAATATTTTTTCACCAAATGAAAAGTGGCATGTTCTGTCAACCAAGCTCTTTCAGATGAACCATCTTGCAGACCAGCATGCTACACAATGGCCGTGCAGAGCCACGGACAAAATCCCCAAAACTGCCTCCAAAGCTGGATAATTTTGCATGTTTCAGCGTTTACATGCACAAAGACCGTAAGCCCGACTGGAAAGAAATTTGGCCAATAAAGAGATCTACCATGCCCCACCATGTATGCCAAATTTCAGGCAAATCTGTTGCACGGGTCCAAAGTTATTAACACCAAATATTTTGAGTTTAATATAGAAGTGCCTTCTTAACCCTAAATATAGTGGCATAACGGTGCCACTATTATATATATATATATATATATATATATATGATATGCAATGGAAATGAGTGAAATAAATGATTTATCTACACAAGAAGTTTGACCTTGGGTAACCTAATGAATGGCGTAAGCCATGAGTGACATGTCCGAGGTCAAACTGCTCGAGTGCAGATAAATCATTCATTCCATGAGTTTTCAATTGCATATTTCATTTACAGCAATAGGATAGGAGTTTGTTGAATGCCTTTTTAATTTATGTTTAGTCTATCTTGTGTTTTATTTTTTATAAATGGTTCCCAGTGTACCTCCGCTTACCACAGTGGTTGCTAAGCGGTTGCTATGGACACTCCAACTTTACATTATGGTCTGGACATAATGAAAACATTTGATGCACAATTATTTTATATTTTCTTTCAGGTGGCACTTGGTAATCAAAAAAGTGAATAAAAATTTAATTTTCTGTCACATTTTGCGAATTATAAAAAAATCTAAACGGTATCTCTAAATGAAACACCTCTCACTTTGTAGATATTTTTGTGCTGAACAACGTTATTGCTCAAACTATCCTGCTATCATTTTTGTTTTAAAGTTATTTCAATTTGTTTGATGAAAAAGTGCAAAAAATTGAATTTTCAACAGTTTTTTTTTTGCTAATTATAAAAAAACTAAAAGGTATCTATAAATAAAACACCACTCATTATGTTTGCTTGCACGCATGTGCAAGAAACATAGTGCCTTCATCGGAGATTTCGGAGGTGTGTCACCTCCTCCTCCAATTCAGGCAGTGTCCTGGCAGGTGTGGCTCCTGTAAGCCAATGCATTTTGGAGCTGTCTATGACTTCCCAAAATGCAGTGGCATACAGTTGAAAGGGAGCTACGCTTGAGTGAGCAGCGATAAGAAGCTGCTCACGCCATAGCTCCTCTACGCAGGCGCAGCGCCTCGCAGACGTTAACGATAGCCGATGGGGTGCCTAACCCCATCGGCCGCGCTTGCATCATCTCCCCCGCCCTTCCCAGTATTTGTGCCACGCTGGGAGCCCACCCCAGCGTGATAATGAATGATGTTGCTGACGGGTGCCCAATCCCCCATCGGCTAAATGCCCCCCAAGGTCCTTGTGCCATGCTGGGGCCCACCCCAGCGTGGCAAGTAGTCCCGTGATGTCTTTTTTTTTCCCTGTAAGCGAAACTGTCCCAATGCCCGCCTCCGAGCCCCTCCCACATCCGCACCCACCCCTGCGCACCCAGCCTCCCACACCCCTCACCCCATACTTACCTCTGGACTCCGATGCGACGATCTTCGTGGACCGGGAACACGCCTGCACTCTTCAAAGGCGACCGCGAACTGAGGAAATGCGGTAAGCTGTATAATGGGCTAGATAGGAGGGTTCAACTTATGCATATCTCAGGCATTTTGGGAATTTTTGCAAATTTTCAACATGGGGTTTTGGGACCCTTCTCATGAATGATGTCACTGTCATGGTGTTATTCAGGCTCGAAGGGTGATTTTGCGCAGTGACTGCGCGTGACTGTGAAATCACCTTTTGGGACTGAATACCGCCATGACAGTGACATCATTCATGAAAAGACAAAACTCATGTTGAAATGTAGTAAAATTCCAAAAATGACTGTTTACAATAGTGCGTTACGCAGTTCCTCGCAGACGTCAGTAAATTCGCGAAATTTCAATATTTTCACTCCAGATTTTTCAACATTGCCATTTCATGACACCATCTTATGGTAGTACAGCTGTCATTTTACATCTCACCCAAAATGTGTTTCGCCCTTGTAAGCGAGAATGGCCAGTCGGTGTGCTAAATCAATGTACAGGACAAATTAAGAAAATCACAGTGACACTGTTCATGAGCAGAGGTCTTGAAATGGCTATGTTGAAAATTTGGTGAAAAAATTCCTAAAATGACTGTTTTATGAGCGTGCGTTGCGCAGTTCCTATGCACGCTCATAGGTTTGCGAATTTTCAATATTTCCAATCCAGATTTTCAACATTGCCATTTTTCCACACCTTCTTATGAGTAGTATAGCTGTCATTTTTCACATCTCACCCCAAAGCGTGTTTCTGCCCATATGGCGCACAATGGCGAGTCATGCGAACTCAGTGTATGGACACATTAAGGAAATCACAGTGTCACTGTTCATGAGCAGAGATCTTAAAATGGCAATGTTGAAAATTTGCTGACAGAATTCCTAAAAATGACTGTTTTACGAGTGTGCGTTGCACAGTTCCCACGCATGCTCGTAGGTTTGCGAATTTTCAATATTTCCACTCCAGATTTCCAACATTGCCATTTTTCCACACCTCCTTATGAGCAGTACAGCTGTCATTTTTCACATCCTGCCCAAAACGTGTTTCCGCCCATGTAGCGCACAATGGCGCAGTCGGTGTGCAAGCTCAATGTATGGGACACATTAACAAAACCACAGTGACACTGTTCATGAGCAGAGGTCTTAAAATGGTTATGTTGAAAAATTGGTGGAAAAATGCCTAGAAATGACTTTTACGAGCGTGCGTTGCACAGTTCCTATGCATGCTCGTAAGTTTGCAAATTTAATATTTTCACTCTAGATTTTCAACATGTTCATTTTGTTAAACTTCCTTACAAACAGTACAGCTACAGTTTTTCATATGTCACCCAAAATGTGTTATCGCACATGTAGCGCACAATGGTGCTGTTGGTGTGCGAAAGCAATGTTTAGGACACATTAAGAAAATCACACTTACACTGTTCATGAGCAGAGGTCTTAAAATGGCTATGTTGAAAATTTGGTGACAAAAGTCCATAAAATGACTGTGTTACGAGTGAGCATTGTGCAGTTTCCACGCATCCTCGTTAGTTCATGACTTTGTAATATTTTCAGTCCAGATTTTCACTAGTGGCATTTTTCAACACTTCCTTATGAACAGTACAGCTGCCATTTTCACAACATGGCTGAAGTGTGTTTTCACACTTTCAGTGCAGAGATCGTGGTCGCTGTCGGAAATCATTGTTTGGCACAGATAAAGAAAATCACAGTGACACTGTTCATGATCGGAGGCACCAAAATGCCTGAGTTGACAATCTGTTATAAAATATCCCCAACCTACTTATATAGCGGTGTCGTTGACAGTTTCTATGTCACTTCAGTGACTTCACCATTTTTAAAATATTTTTACTACACATTTGCAACATAGCCATTTTACACCTCCCATGACAGAATACAGCTGTCATTTTTACAGCCTGTTCGAATATTTTTGCACCTGTGGTGCTAAACCCGTAGTCACTGTGCATAAGCAGCTTCGCTACCAACCTGATATTCCCCTGTTCATGAGGTGGGTCACAAAACAAACATGTTGAAACTTTGGAGTTAAAATACCAACGAATGCCTGAGGTATTAGGCTTTTCAACTAAATCACCCAACCCTATAGAGAATGACAGGAATCAGGGGTGTGACTTGGGATTCTTGCCTGTGATGCTCATACCATTCCACCTGCAGTCACTGGAGGCATTGGGGTATGCCTTGGACTCTTGACCCCAAACTTCACCCCATTCTCCTATATTGCACCCATCTCACCGTATTTCCTAATGAAATAGGGTCGCATAAGGAGCCAAAGCCCCAAGGAACATGTGACACTTGTCAGTCTCTGCAGAGTGGGTGTGGTGAAATGGCGGCCGCTATGCCTGACGACTCCAAATGCACACCTCATGCCTGTCACTCTCTGCAGGGTGGTGGTGGGGTTGGCTTCAGTTCAATACTTCACTGCCATTCCTATTACGCAGCTCTGTAACTTCTACACAACCACTGCCAATGCCAGTAAGCAAACATTCGGCATTGACAAATGCTTGTTTTGTAGATATGTTTGTGCTGAACAAACTTTGGGCAAACAGTACCATGCTATCATTTTTCATTTCAAAGTTATTTACATTTCTTTGTTGAAAAAAATGAAAAATAAATGAATTTTCTGCTTTTTTTGCTAATTATGAAAAAATCTAAATGGTATCTATAAATGAAACACCACTCATTTTGTAGACATGTTTGTGCTGAACAATTTTCATGATCACAGTACCATGCAATAATTTTTTATTTTAAAGTTATTCACAGTTGAATATGGTTAGTACAGCTACTGAGGCCAAATATTCTAGATCTTGGATGACCTACTCACTGTGTATACAAATCAAGATGACACAGTTACTATATGTATAAATTATATATATACATATATATTTTTTTAATTGCAAAAAAGTACATTAATGCATCAATCAGGGTTGTTATTAAAGGGTCTAAAGCTGGGAAATTTGACATTAGGGTCTCCAACCCTAACACCCTACCCTCACCCTGCACAAATCAAGAGGGATCGGGGCAGTGGCACTGCGGTTGTCAGCACTAACACTCACTCCATTCCATTAGAAAGTAAGCTGGGTGGACACAGCATAGGAGAATGGGTGAGCATTGGGGCTGACAACCCCAATGTCACCCCCCAATCACTCTTCATCTGTGCAGGGTGGGGGTGGGGTGTTAGGGTTGGAAACCTTAATGTCGAATTTCCCAGCTTTTGATGCTTTAATAACAACTCTAACTAATGCACTAAAGTCATTTTTTTGAGATGAATTTCCTTCTTTTTTGAGCTAGTTTAATCATAGCCTTATTTGCCTGGGGTAGCGCAGTGCCCATTCGACCCTGCACTCCCATCCCTCTATAGATGGGTGTATGTATATCACTGCGGAAAGACCCTGCACTCCAATTTATAGGACACAGTGACCAAATTGCCAGCATAACCATCGTATTATCGCACCTCATATACCTGGTACAGAAAATTTACAAAACCCCACCAAAATGTAATTCGACTTAACTACAATGACATTCCACACTGCAGGTACAAAAAAACATTTTGAGTAGGATTTTAAAAAATGACAGCTGTGACATACATGAGGTGTGTCAATAACAGGTCTATGTTGAAAAGTTGGAAGAAAGTCATTAACATTTCCAAACTTAAGAGCATGCATAGTGAAACTGCAGCAAATGGTTATAACTTTGCCATTTTTATGTTTGCTTGATCGCATTTGCAAAAAACATGTTGCGGCAGCTTGCTGCAGAAGCAGGTTGTGGAGGTGTGGCACTGTTGTGGCCAATGCCCCTGGTGCCTTTTGAGGCTTGGCCCGCTTTCCCCAATGTGGTGGCATGCTGCTGCTGACACTAGTTCAGCCAGCATGCCACCACCTTGAAAGGTTTTTGCTGCTGCAATCAGAGGCTACCTCATCATTGCAGCATCAGCCATTCCGCTGCAATGAGGGAGCGACCCGTCATTACAGGGCGGTACCTTGCCATCCGCATGCACCCGACGCAGTTCATTTGCCGACGGGGGAAGCCCACTTCCCGTCGGTATATTGTTAACCCCTCCTCCATTTGTTTTGCCGAGCGGTGCCCAATCCCCTCGGCTTCATACGCCCGCCAACAGTCTTTCTTTGCTGGCGAGGGGCCCAATCCCATGGCTTCAGTGCCCCATTCAATTTGCCGACAGGGACCCACTCCCCATCAGCATAATACCCCCTGATTTGTTGTGTGCAGAGTGGCTGCCCAATCCCCTGGATCTTCCCCCCCATATGTACAGGTAAAGGTTGCCCAATCCGTCGGCTACAGCCCCCAAAACACTCAGGTGGCATGGTGGAGCCCACCCAGCATGCCAAATGTCCCTGTAATACCAAAACTGTCTTGCAATTTTTCCTTTTTTTTTAAACCCTGTAAAACAGAAAACTGTCCCTCATTATGTTAGGTGGCCCTGCCTCCCCAACCCGCACCCACCCTCTGGCACCCTGCCTCCCTACACCCCTCTCACCACATATTTACCTCCGGAGCCCAGCGAAGATCTTGGTCGAGAACACATCTGCACTCTTCAAAGTCAACCGAGAACTGAAGAAATGCCGGTTAGCTGTATAATACCATAAATAGTTTTTTTCAACTTTGGTGCATATCTCAGGCATTTTGGGGACTTTTGGCACCAAATTTTCAACATGGGGTTATTGGGACCCCTCCTCATGAATTCAACTGCTGTCATGGTGTTATTCAGTCCTGAAAGGTGATTTCACGGTCACTGCGTGGAATCACCTTTTGGGACTGATTAAAGAAATGACAATACCACTGTTCATGAGGTGGGCTCTCAAAAAGCCTATGTTGCAAATTTGGTGGCATAAATCCAAAAAATGACTGTTTTACGAATGTGTGTTGCGCTGTTTGCACACACACTTGTAACTTTGCGAATCTGTAATATTTTCACTCCAGATTTTCAACATTGCCATTTTTCCACACCTATGCATGAACAGTACAGCTGTCATTTTACACATCCTGGCCAAAATGTGTTTTCGCACTTCCAGGGCTGAATAGCGTGGTCGCTGTAGGAAATCAGTTTTTGGGATAGATTGAGAAAATGACAGTGGCACTGTTCATGAGCAGAGGTCCGAAAATGCCTATGTTGAAAAATTGGTGATGAAAGTCCGCAAAATGACTGTGTTACAAGTGTGCATTGTGCAGTTTCCATGCACACTTGTAACTTCGCAAATTTGTAATATTTTCATTCCAGATTTTCAACACTTGCATTTTTTCACAGCTCCTTATGAACAGTACAGCTGTCATTTTTCACATCCTTACCAAAATGTGTTTTCGCACTTCTGACGCCGAATAGTGCAGTCGCTTTGGGAAATCAGTGTTTGGGACAGATTAAGATTGAGTGAGTGAGAGAGAGGGAGTGAACAAGCTCAACAGAGCTTTGTTAGGACTGCTGCAGATTTCTTTGTGGGCAGAAAAAGGCGTCAATGCAGGCAGGGGCCCAGTACAAAAGGGCAGCCTGCAGCGCCGGGAGAAATAGAATGAGTGAGTGAGAGAGGGGGAGTTAGCGAGCTCAACAGAGCTCTGTTGGAACAGCTGTAAACTTTGTGGGCAGAAAAAGGCACCAATGCAGGCAGGAGCCCAGTACAAAAGGGCAGCCTGCAGTGCTGGGAGAAACTGAATGAGCGAATGAGGGGGTTGGGGAGTGAGCGAGCTCAACTGAGCTTTGTCGGGACTGGTGTGTATTTCTTTGTGGGCAGAAAAAGGCACCAATGCAAGCAGGAGCCCAGTACAAAAGGGCAGCCTGCAGCGCCGAGAGAAATAGAATGAGTGAGTGAGAGAGGGGGAGTGAGCAAGCTCAATGGAGCTCTGCTGGGACTTTAGGGTTGCCCACCCTCCCTCCCAGAGTCCTCTGTGGTCCTATATTACAGCAGGGTCTCTGGAGTGGAGACAAGGCAATGATTGGGTACTTTTAGGATTGCTGTAATAATACAGATTTAGTTGTTCTGTTTCTTTCTCTAACTGAACTAAGTACTGAGCTATACTGTTATGATTGCTGTAATAATACATATTTATTTGTTCTGTTTATTTCTTTAACTAAGCTGTGTAATACTTTGAGTGCAATAGGATTTCTAACTGGGCTAAGTGAAACTATATGAGAGCGGAGAACAAAAAGTATGGTAGCTGAGGGGTGAAAAACGGACAAGGAGGCTTTAGGATTGCTACAGTAATGCAGTATCTAATGGATGAGATTTGAAACTTAGAAGAAAATTAGAAGACTTGGTTTGCTGGCCAAGGCACCTAGCTTCACCTGAGCTCTTTCCTTCTAAGACTGCTTGAAAGGCAGAGTAGAGAAACTTACCAGAGCAAGGGAAAAGGATTAAGACTTAGTTTGACTAAGCAGATTTACTGTGTGGTGGTGTTTTATTTTTTACTCACAGGGATTGCTACTGTTTGTTGCTAACATTTCATTGCTTTATTTTTTCTCTGATTCAAATTGTTGTTGCTGGTATACCTTCTTCTGCATTATTACAAGGTGTGCCTACAGGTGTGTGCTAACAGATTACTCCTGTAATCTTCTGATTCAAATTGTCTTTTGCAAGGTATATCTTCTGTTACTGCTTTATTTTTCTCTGGAGCAAAGTGTTTCTTACAGGGTATATCTTCTCTGAAATTACTGTATTACAGGTTGAGCTTACATTTTTGTGACTTTTTTATCATTGGGCTAAGCAAAATTACTGTTTGACACTGTGTTTTATTTTATTCTTGTTTGTTGAAAAGGTTTGTTGTCTCAGAGGTGTTTCAGTCTACTTCTCACATTGAAGGAGCTAATTGCTTTTCCTCCCATAGCTCTTCCAAAGGATTAGGTGTGTATGTGGGGGTGGAGCTGGCAAACTGTCAGTAATTTCCAACAGAAAGAAGGGTTAAAAAGTCAGGTTAGTTGATATCTTGGAGGTAGAAGACTTGGTTTGCTGGCCAAGGCACCTAGCTTCACCTGAGCTCTTTCCTTCTAAGACTGCTTGAAAGGCAGAGTAGAGAAACTTACCAGAGCAACGGAAAAGGATTAAGACTTAGTTTGGCTAAGCAGATTTACTGTGTGGTGGTGTTTTTATTTTTACGCACAGGGATTGCTACTATTTGTTGCTAACATTTCATTGCTTTATTTTTTCTCTGATTCAAATTGTTGTTGCTGGTATTCCTTCTTCTGCATTATTACAAGGTGTGCCTACAGGTGTGTGCTAACAGATTACTCCTGTAATCTTCTGATTCAAATTGTCTTTGCAAGGTATATCTTCTGTTACTGCTTTATTTTTCTCTGGAGCAAAGTGTTTCTTACAGGTATATCTTCTCGAAATTACTGTATTACAGGTGGAGCCTACATTTTGTGACTTTTTATCATTGGGCTAAGCAAAATTACTGTTTGACACTGTGTTTTATTTTATTCTTGTTTGTTGAAAAGGTTTGTTGTCTCAGAGGTTTCAGAGTCTCCTTCTCACATTGAAAGAGACTACAGCACTCCTCCCATAGCTCTTCCAAGGATTAGGTGTGTATGTGGGGGTGGAGCTGGCAAACTGTCAGTAATTTCCAACAGAAAGAAGGGTTAAAAGTCAGGTTAGTTGATATCTTGGAGGTAGAAGACTTGGTTTGCTGGCCAAGGCACCTAGCTTCACCTGAGCTCTTTCCTTCTAAGACTGCTTGAAAGGCAGAGTAGAAAACTTACCAGAGCAAGGAAAAGGATGAAGACTTAGTTTGGCTAAGCAGATTTACTGTGTGGTGGTGTTTTTTTTTACTCACAGGGATTGCTACTGTTTGTTGCTAACATTTCATTGCTTTATTTTTTCTCTGATTCAAATTGTTGTTGCTGGTATACCTTCTTCTGCATTATTACAAGGTGTGCCTACAGGTGTGTGCTAACAGATTACTCCTGTAATCTTCTGATTCAAATTGTCTTTTGCAAGGTATATCTTCTGTTACTGCTTTATTTTTCTCTGGAGCAAAGTGAAATTATTACAGGTGGTGCTTTACAGGTTTTACAGTTTTATCTAACATTAGGATAAGCTTTCAGGGTTACTGCATTTGTTGTTGACTGATTGTTTCTGCTCTTACCTCCTTGTTCTTTCGTCCGTGGTTCTTCTTTTTAGGCAGGGAAAGGGCCCAGCCACCCACCCCCATCCCCAACCACCCCACGCTACACTCCTTTTATAGGGTACCACAGTTGTGACATTTCCTGTGGCAGAGCAGGAAGGGCGGATCAGTGGGGCCTCCACAAGGTGATCTCATTTACAGGGGCACTAGTAATTTAACTTGTTATAACATGTTAAACAAAGCACAATTAAACCATTACTTGCATTTTTTTCCCCTTTTTTTTCCTTCTAATTACTCTGACTAGGTTACAAACCCAGCAACTTATTTGGAATGGATTTCATTAACTGCAGGTACTATGGAACAATTTTCAGAAGGACAGTCTTACAGGATTTAGGACACTGTCCTACATGCTGGGCCTTTGAAGATCTTAGGGCTCAGCTCCGGGCAGCATGGGCAGAGATTGCATGCCTCAAATTTCATATTGAAGAGGAAATACATTATAAGAACCAACCACCATTTCCCAGCATCCAACAGAAAAACCTCGACCGCAGAGGGTAGTTGGTCAGGAGGTTGGCAGGTGGTTAGAGGAGCAAATCAGGTGCCCCATCACTCTCTGCTCTCCAACACATTACCTCCAAAAACCATATAAACACTACAAACAGGTATCTGCCTCTATCTCTAAAATCAAATAAAGAGGCAGAAGACACTGCAGAGCAGGACACTGTGGCACAGGAGCTAGCACAACAAAACTCACCCAAATCAGGAACCAAAACAAAACAAGCTCAAAGGAAATCCAAAAAACTTCTGATCATAGGAGACTCCATGATTTGGGAGTTGATACCATCTCCAGCCAGGGTGATGGTCAGATGTCTCCCAGGTACATCAGCATGGAGAGACACTGACCGCATCGCTAAAATTGTTCACAAAGCAGGAGAAAACATTGATGTCCTAGTACACATAGGGACTAATGATCTCACCAACCCGGTCAGTTGTGAGACCAAGGAACACCTGACTAGGCTGGGTGACAAACTATCATCTATTTCGTCCGGCATCTCCTTCTCTGAGATCCTGCCAGTCTGGGAGAGGGGATCAGATGGACGGAAGGTCAGAGAAGGGGAGATAGGGGAGCTAAACACGTGGCCCAAGGGCTGATGCCAGGAAAAAGGACACAGATTTGTAGGGAACTGGCAACAGTTCTGGGAGCGAAAGTCCTTTAAATTTGATGGACTGCATCTGACTAAAGAGGGAGTCAGTGCATTGGGGCAGAAGTTTGACATCTTTGCAGAATATTTAAACTAGTAAATGGGGAAGGGGTGCAGCACCCCATACGTCGAATGGGAAGAACACCCTCCCCTCAGCTAGTGTCAAACAGGAATTCAGCATGTTTGCCATTCATTTGCATCACCAGGTAAGAAAAAGGTTTGTCTCCCCACACGATGCACAGGGGTAATGCCAAACTTCACCCAACAACTAACACACCAAAATATGCCAATGGAAAATCATGTACACAAATGCTCACAGCCTGGGAAATAAGATCCCAGACCTGCAGGCAATAATGTCAGAGGCTAAACTGGACATAGTAATAATTAGTGAGACGTGGTTTACCAGTAACCACACTTGGGAGACTTCAGTACCTGGCTATGTATTGTTCAGAAGAGACCGAGTTGCAAAAGGGGGGAGGATGGCCCTGTATGTTAATGAAATAATATCAAAGCTACAGAAATTCAGAATACACATAAGGAGCCAGAAGAACTGTGGGTCACCCTGGAAACAGGAAATGGGACAGCCATAAGAACAGGGGTTGTCTACAGGCCCCCAGACCAGGGGGAGGACATAGACACATTACTGTTAGAAGATATACAAAACATGACAGCTAAAGGGGAGGTTCTGATAATGGGAGACTTCAACATGCCGGATACAGATTGGTCAATACCAGCAGGAACATCTGCCAGAACTAGACACATAGTGGATTCCTGCAGGGGGAGGGCCTCAAACAACTGGTACAGCAACCCACAAGAGACAGGGCTATCCTAGATCTAGTACTGACTAACAAAGAAGGGATCACAGATCTCGGGTAGAAGGTCACCTGGGGGCCAGTGACCATCACATGGTATGGTTCAATTTGGCTACTACACCTAAATCATCCCATTCCAAGGCAAAATATGGGACTTCAGAGGAGCTGACTTTGATAAGATGGCCAACAGAGTTAAGCTAGCCCTGGCAAAAAAACACAGGTGAGGGGTACAGGCAAAGTGGGCAAGCGATAAGATGCAATACTTGAAGCAACATCCCATTGTGTTAGACAGAAAAGGAAGTGCAAAGAAGAAGGAAACCACTTTGGTTCTCAAATACAGTAGCAGAAAAGGTCAGACCAAAGGTTGGCCTTCAGGAAATATAAGGGAACACAGCAGGATGAAGATAGGGAGGCATACCAAACTGCCCTAAGGGAAGCAGGTAAGGCAGTAAGGCAGGCAAAGTCCCAAACTGAGGAAACACTAGCACGAACAGTAAAAGAAGGTGACAAGACTTTCTGTAGATACATTAGTGAAAAGAGAAAAGTCCAGAGGGGGTGCTAAGCTAATGGAGAAAGGGAGCATGTGAGGAGGAGGACCCTGTAAAGGCATCTAAATAGATACTTTGCTCAGTATTTACTGAAGAAGGTAGGGCAGGGCCCACAGCTCAGCATCATGGATACAGGGGAGGGAGGTGAGCACTACTCCCTTCACAAAGAAAAGGGGTCCTACAAGAGCTTGCTAAGCTCAGGGTGGATAAGGCAATGGGACCTGATGGCATACATCCCAGGGTACTTAAGGAGTTAAAGGGAGGAACTAGCAGAGCCATTAGCAGAATTGTTTAGTGAGTCTCTGAGCACAGGAGAGGTCCCAGAAGACTGGAGAAAGGCTCATGTGATCCCGCTCCACAAGGTGGTAGCAGGGAGGAGGCGGGAACTACAGACACAGTCAGTCTTACCTCAGTAGTGAGGCAAGATTATGGAGCACTCCTTAAGGAAAGGATAGTGCAACACCTGGAATCCATAGGGGCACAGGATCCAAGACAGCATGGGTTTACAAATGGAAGGTCCTGTCAAACTAACCTCATAGATTTCTTTGACTGGGTAACCAGAGTGGTGGACCAAGGGGGAGCAGTTGATGTCGCCTACCTTGACTTCAGCAAAGCTTTGACACTGTTCCACATAGAAGATTGATAAATAAGCTGGGTAGGCTCGGGGTGGGTCAAGTTGGTCAACTGGGTGGCAAAGTGGTTGACGGGCAGAAAACAGAGAGTGGTGGTAAATGGTATACAGTCAGAAGAGATGCAAGTCACAAAGTGGGGCTTCAGGGATCAGTCCCAGGCCAGTCCTCTTCAACATCTTCATTAGTGACCTTGCAGATGGACTAGAGGGTAAGGCTTGTCTGTTTGCAGATGACACCAAGATCTACAACAGAGTAGATGATCCAGATGGGGTGGGCAGAATAAGAAGAGATCTGGATAAACTAGCAGAATGGTCAGAAGAGTGGCAACTGGGATTTAATGCAAAGAAGTGCAAAATCATACACATAGGAAGAGAAACCCGAAGCCACCTATAGGCTGGGAGGGGATTGCTAGCAGTCACAAAGGAAGAAAGAGACTTGGGCATCATCATCACTGATGACCTAAAATCATCCAAGCAGACCCTAAAGCAGTAGGTAAGGCTAGGGGGTGTTAGGTGTATTAGTAGGGGTATCACAAGTCGTAAGAGGAGGTAATAATCCCTCTTTACAAGACACTGGTTAGAGCCCCATCTGAGTACTACGTGCAGTGTTTGAGGCCACACCTTCACAAGGACATTAACCAAATTGAGGCAGTCCAGAGAAGGGCGACCAAAATGGTGCAGGGACTGCATCAGAAGACATGGGGACAGATTAACGGAGCTCAATATGTATACCCTTGAGCAAAGGAGGGAGAGAGGTGATATGATTCGAGGCATTCAAACACCTTAAGGGCATAAACAAGGTGAAAGAGTCTAACATGTTTAAATATAAGAAAATAGCAGGACAAGAGGACACAGCATGAGATTAGAGGAGGCGATTAAGGGGAATGTGAGAAATTCTTTTTCACAGAAAGGTGGTGGATGCATGGAATGGCTTACCACAAGAAGTGGTGGCTATGAATACAGTGCAGGGCTTCAAACAGGCATGGGATAGGCATAAGGGAGCAATACAAATGACTATGAATAGATAGGCCACTGACAGAGCAAAGGCCGATGGCACATTTATAAGGTAGAAAAAGAAATGGGCAGACTGGATGGGCCTTGAGGTCCTTATCTGCCGTCAACTTCTATGTTTCTATGTTTCTATGAAACTGAATTAACCCAGTCAGCAAGGGGGCAGTAGGGGGACTAGTGTTGGGGGGGCAGGAATTTGAGTAAATAGGGGCCTAACAGTTATAGTAAGGTACAGAACCTGGGAGTAAGAGCCCATAACATAAGATGGGGTCAAAATGGGGCAGGTGCCACATGTCAATAGGGTGGGCATCTTTGGAAGGGTGGTGGGGTGTACAGTGTGTTGGGGGAGGGTCCTCCATGATCCTGGACTGGGCTTGGAGGATGGGGGGGGGTGTATGGTCTGTAGATGACTGGCAAGTTTGAGGGAGGAACTGTGGCGGTTAGGAAGGAGTCTAAGTGGCAGGGCAGATGAGTATGGTAGGCGTCTTGGCTGGGGGGCGGGGATAGAGGTTGGCAAAAGGGGACGGAGGAGGAAGAACAACTAGGGAGTGAAACCAACCCCAGTATCAGTGACACTAACAGAAAAGAGAGAGAGAAGGGGGGTGCCCAAGGTGAGGGGGGGCCTCCTGATGGGGGAGGAACAGACCACGAGGAGCACCAGGGGAGAGAGCAGATGGCTGTGGGTAGGGAGGCACCAGGGATGGCATGGAGGGGAACAAGTAGGAGGGGGGGAACTGATAGGGAAGAGATGTAGAGACGTATACGACTAGGAATAGATTCGAACCTCTGCTATGGGAGATAGAAGGGGAGCAGGAACATACTGAAGCAGGGGGAGCAAGCGGGGCATGAGAGGGATGGCAACAGGTGGGGAAGAGATAGCAGGCGAAAAGGGTAGAAGCGGGGCTAGGAAGGAAGGAGGGGGTGGTGACTGGAGGAGAGAAGGCCACAGGAAGGGGGAAGGATGGGAGGGGCATCACTATCGGGGTAGAAGGGAATGGGGGCTCTAAATCGACAACAGCGGGGATAGGAGAGGGGTTGGAAATCAGCAGGGGTGGCGGGGAGGTCAACATTGGAAGCCCAGTAAGAAGTAGTCAGGCTGGGAAGGGGTTCAAAGGGGATGGGAGGAATAAGTCAGAGAAAAGGGGTGAGGCGGAAGTAGGAGCTACAGATACAGGCATCACAGAGGGAGCAGCTGGTGGGGGTAAGGGGCAGGGAAGAACAAATACCAGGGTGGTGGAAGGGGCATTAGAAGGAAAGGGGGAAAGGGACGAGGGGATAATCATGCTGGGATTCTATTCTGAAAGGGGTGAGATGGGGCAGAAGGGAAGGCACAGCCGTGATTTGGTTGAAGCTATCCCCAGGTTGACTGCAGGAGGGGTAGGCAGGCTCTGCCCAAGTGTGCAGCTGAGGGGAGGGAAGAAACCTCAACTCAGTATTGCATGTGGGCACAAACGACTTCACGGGGGAGACTATGGAAGTAGTGAGAGGGGAGGTCTCAGCAGTGGGTGAGGGCAGTGAGGGGTGGGGAGTCGGTGGCATTCTTGGAGGTACTGCCGGTACCACGTACAAGCATGGGGAGGAAGGGTAGGCTTGAGGAGTTCAATGAGTGGCTGAGGGATTGGTGCCACACCAAAAATTATGGGTGAGTGACTAACTGGGGTAGGGTCTGGGGCACAATAATGACTTGGGCGCGGGGGACAGGGTACACTTGAGCAGGAAGTGGAGGGGAGTATTAAAGGCAGGATTAGAGGTGTATATCTCTACTAAGGTGGATTTAAACTAGTGGGGGGGTGGCCAAAAGACTGAGGTTGGTAGAAAGGTCAGGACAGGGGAGCCAAATGAGCTCACCCCACTAGATATAGGTAAAGGCGGAGGCGTAGTAACCCTGGGAGGGGGCGGGCAGAGTGGTCTGAGTGTAGAAGGCACCACCACCAGGTAAGAATAAGGAGGAGAAAGGGTGCAGACTGCCGGGAGGAGGGACACACGCCAAGGAGGAGAAGAGTGAGGAGAAGGAGGGGTACGGGTGGAAGGTGGTCTGACTAAATGGATAGAGAACAGGTTACAGGGGAGAGTGCAGAGGGGGGAGGTGGTGGTGGGGAAGCTCTCGGCACCAAGAGCAGTGACAAGCGGGGTGTCGCAAGGGGCAGTGCTGGTCCTGGTGCTATTTGAGCTCTTTATCTCCGATACAGCACACAGAGTGGGGAGCAGGGTTAGTCGGTTTGCACATTGTACCAAATTGGGGGCGGTGGTGGATGAAGAGGACAGATGGGAAAAACTGCAGGGGGACCTAACCAAACTACAGACATGGTCGGTGGAGTGGCAGCTAGGATTCAGTGCAAAGAAGTGTAAGATGATGCACTTCAGGGCTAAGAACCGGAAGAAGGACTATTGGTTAGGGATCACAGAGGAGGAGAAGGACCTAGGGGTTTTGACAACTGGGAGCATGAACAACTTGGCCCAGTGCAGGAAAGCAGCAGCAAGGCAAACAGGATGCTGGGATGCATCACAAAGGGGTTCTCATCCAGACACACGGATGTGATCCTACCTCTCTACAGATCATTGGTCACACCACACCTAGAGTACCTTGTGCAATACTTGGGGCTATACCTGAGGACAGATATAAAGTTACTGAAGGGGTGCAAAGGAGGGCAACAAAAATGTTAAAGGGGATGGAGGGGAAAGGAATATGAAGTTAGGCTGATGGAGTTGAACATGTACACATTGGAGGAGAGGAGGGATGGGGGGATATGATTGAAGCGTTTACATACTTGAGGGGTAAATAAATCTAGCACTGAGGGGGTGTTTAAACTGAGGAGTGAAAGAGAGACGAGGGGGCACGGACTAAGGTTGGAAGGGGGATGTTTCAAGAGGGAAATGAGGAGGCACTACTTCTCTGAGAGGGTGGTGTCTAGTTGGAATGCGCTGCCAGAGTGGGTGGTAACATGTAGGACAGTCAATACCTTTAAGGAGGAGTGGGATAAAGCAAGAGGACGAGTCAGGAGAGCAAGGGCTGGGACAAGTGGGGGAGGAACTGAGGGGGGAGGAGGCTGGGGCAGCTGCAATCTAGGGTGCTATCTGCACCTCGGGCAGACTTACACAGATTGGTGTGTTCTGCTGGCAGATTCGTATGTTCATATGTTCGTATGTATGTTCATATGTAAAATCACAGTGACTCTGTTCATGAGCAGAGGTCCTAAAATGTCTATGTTGAAAATTTGGTGACAAATGTCCATAAAATGACTGTGTTACAAGCGTGCATTGTGCAGTTTCCATGCACCCTCGTAACCTCACAAATTTGTAGTATTTTCACTCCAGATTTTTAACATTGCAATTTTTTCAGACCCCCTCATGAACAGTACAGCTGTCATTTTTCACATCCTGCCCAAAATATGCATTTACACATCTGGCGCAGAATACTGTGGTTGCTGTGGGAAATCAATGTTCGGGACAGATTCAGAAAATCATAGTGACAGTGTTCATGAGCAGAGGTCACAAAATGCCTATGTTAAAAATTTGGTGAAATAATTCCACTAAATGACTGTGTTACGCGCATGCGTTGCGCAGTTTCCATGTACGCTCGGAAGTTTGAGCATTTTTAATAATATTCGCTACAGAGTTTCAACATTGCCATCTCTTCACACCTCCCTATGAATGGTACAGCTGTCATTCTCCACATCCTGCCCAATCTGTGTTTTTGTGCATCTGGAGCACAATGGCACGGTCACTGTGGAAACTCAAATTTTGGGACACAGTAACAAAATCACAGTGCCACTGTTCATGAGAAGCGGTCCCAAATACTTTTATGAGGTGGGGTCACACAAAGGCTATGTTGAACATTTGTACTGCAAATACCAACAAATGGCCGAGGCGTTATAGTTTCTAACCATAATGTTCCACCCTTTACAGACTGACAGACATTGGGGTGTGCCTTTGGATTGCTGACTATAATGCTCATGCCATTCCAATCCCCCCATCAGCCACTGACAGGCATCGAGCTGTGCCTTCAACTCTTCGGCCCCACAGTTCACCCCATTCTATATTGCACCCATTTCAGTGTATGTCCTTATGGAGTGGGGTGACTGTAAAGCTGAACACCCCAAAGCACACCTCAACACTTGTCAGTGTCTGCAGGATAGGGTGAGGAAAAATGGCATGAACGTTACGGGCAAAAACACAAACGCATACCCCAATGCCTGTCCATCTCTGTAGGGTGGAGGTGGGGTTGGCATGAAGTTCAGTACTTCACTGCCATTCCTACTTTGCATCTGTCTAACTCCTGCATTTCCAATGCTAATACCAGCAAGCAAACATTTGCCATTGACAAATGTTTGTTATATATAATGTGACCCCAAATTTTAAACATAGCTTTCTTATGACCTCTTCTCATAAACAATATAACTGTCATTATGCAAATCAGACTTGAAAGGCGACTTACCAAGCAACCACAAAATCACCTTCCAGTGGGAGTTGCAGAGCAACAGGAATATTGTTCATACCTGTAGGTGGGGTCCTCAAAAGATATAGTGAAAATTTGGCATCAGAATATGCAAAAATGGCAAAGTTATTCACCAAAGTGGAAAATCCCACTGAAATGCATTGATTTCCCATACAAAAGAAGGTCTTCTATCATGAGTCGGCATACAACACAAGATCTTACTTCATTTGAAGCCAATACGAGTAAAGAATTTCTATATTAAATAAAACATATTTTAATGGCATTTTTTGAGCAGTAAAGTGTGGAATGCATCTAAGGGGTCCCAATAAACAAGTTACATGTGTTGGTTCCTCCCCCGAATATCATTCTGAGGTGTTTCCAAATGCAAAAGAAGATCTTGTTTTGTGAGTCAGCAAATGACTCAAGATCTTACTTTGTACGATGCCAATACAAAACAAGCATTTGTCAATGCCGAATGTTTGCTTGCTGGTATTAGCACTGGAAATGCAGGAGTTAGACAGATGCAGAATAGGAGTGGCAGTGAAGTATTGAACTTCACATGAACCCCACCTCTATCTTGTAGAGATGGACAGGATTTGGGGTAAGTGTTTGGGTCATCGCCCATGACGGTCAAGCCATGTCACCTCACCCTATTCTGAAGACATTGACATGTGATGAGGTGTGCCTTAGGGTGTTTGGCTTTACAGTCACCCCATTCCATAAGGACATACAGTGAAATGGGTGCAGCATAGGAGAGTGGGGTGAAGTCTTGGGCCGAAGAGTGCAAGGTACACCTCGATGCCTGTCAGTGGCTGGGGGGTTGGGGTGGGATGGCATGAGCAGTACAGTCGGCAATCCAAAGTCACACCCCGATGCCTGTCAGTCTGTACAGGGTAGGACGTTATGGTTAGAAACCATAATGCCTCGGGCGTTTGTTGGTATTTACAGTACAAATTTTCAACATGGCCTTTTTGTGACCCCACCTCAGGAAAGCATTTGGGACTTCTTCTCATGAAGAGTGGCAGTGTGATTTTGTCAATGTGTCCCGAAAACTGACTTCCAACAGTGACAGTGCCATTCTGCGCCACATGTACGAAAACACAGATCGGGCAGTATGTGAAGAATGACAGCTGTATCATTCATAGGAAGGTATGAAGAGATGGCAATGTTGAAAATCTGTAGCGGGAATATTAACAAGCATTTTTCAATGCCGAATGTTTGCTTGCTGGCATTGGCAGTGGTAGTGTAGAAGTTACAGAGCTGCGTAATAGTAATGGCAGTGAAGTATTGAACTGAAGACAACCCCACCACCACCCTGCAGAGAGTGACAGGCATTGGGGTGTGCCTTTGGGTTGTCAGGCATAACGGCCATGCAATTTCAGTACACCCCACCCTGCAGACACTGGCAAGTGTCACGGTGTTCCTTGGGGCTTTGGTCCTTATGCGCACCCCATTCCATTAGGAAATACAGAGAGATGGGTGTCATATAGGAGAATGGGGTGAACTTTGGGGCCGAAGAGTCCAAGGCATACCTTGATGCTTCTCACTGGCTGCAGGGTGTGGAATGGTATGAGCATTACAGGCAAGAATCCCAAGTCACACCCCTGATGCCTGTCATTCTCTACAGGGTTGGGCGTTATGGTTGGAAACCCTAATACCTCAAGCATTCGTTGGTATTTTCACTCCAAATGTTCATGTTTTTTTTGTGACCCCACCTCATGAACAGGGGGAATATCAGTTTCTTAGCCGAAAGCTGCTTATGCACAGCGACTACGGCATTTAGCACTCAGGTGAAAAACATTCGAACAGGATGTAAAAAATGACAACTGTACTGTTCATGGGGAGGTGTAAAAAATGGCAATGTTGCAAATCTGCAGTAAAAATATTTAAAAAAATGGTGAAGTCACGGGCGTACATAGAAACTGTGCAACGTACACCCATAATATAATTAGGTTGGGGATTTTTTTACAGCAGATTGTCAACTCAGACATTTTGGTGCCTCTGATCATGAACAGTGTCACTGTGATTTTATCTGTCCCGAACAATGATTTCCCACAGCGACCACGCATCTCTGCGGTGAAAGTGTGAAAACACACTTCAGCCATGTTGTGAAAAATGACAGCTGTACTGTAAATAAGGCAGTGTGGAAAAATGCCACTGGTGAAAATCTGGACTAAAATATTACAAAGTCATGAACTTACGAGTGCGTGGAAACTGTGCAATGCTCATCGTAACACAGTCATTTTATGGACTTTTGTCACCAAATTTTCAACATAGCCATTTTAAGACCTCTGCTCATGAACAGTGTAACTGTGATTTTCTTAATCTGTCCCAAACTTTGCTTTCGCACACCAACAGCACCATTGTGCGCTACATGTGCAAAAACACATTTTGGGCGGCATATGAAAAATGGCAGCTGTACTGTTCATAAGGAAGTGTAATAAAATGGCAATGTTGAAAATCTGGAGTGAAAATATTAAATTTGAAAACGTATGAGCATGCATAGGAACTGTGCAACACACGCTCGTAAAACAGTCATTTTTAGGAATGTTTTCACCAAATTTTCAACATAGCCATTTTAAGACCTCTGCTCATGAACAGTGTAACTGTGATTTTCTTCATGTGACCCATACATTGATTTTGCACATCGACTGCGCCATTGTGCACTGCATGGGCGGAAACTCGTTTTAGGTGAGATGTGAAAAAGGACAGCTGTACTACTCGTAAGAAGGTGTGGCAAAATGGCAATGTTGAAAATCTGGAGTGAAAATATTGAAAATTCACGAACTTACGCGCGTGCGTAGGAACTGCGCAATGCACGCTCATAAAACAGTCGTTTTTTGGAATTTTTCCACCAAATTTTCAACATAGGCTTCTTGAGAGCCCACCTTATGAACACTGGCATTGTCGTTTCGTTAATCGGTCCCGAAAGGTGATTTCGCACAGTGACTGTGAAATCACCCTTCGGGCCCGAATAACGCCATGACAGTGACATCATTCATGAGAAGGGGTCCCAAAAACCCCATGTTGAAAATTTGGTGCAAAAATTCCAAAAAATGCCTGAGATATGCAACAAAGTTGAAAACCCGCTATCTAGCCCATTATGCAGCTTACCGGCATTTCCTCAGTTCGCTGTCAGCTTTGAAGATTGCAGACGTGTTCCCGGTCCACCGAAGATCATCGTGTCGAGGTCTGGAGGTAAGTATGGGGTGAGGGGGTGGTGCGGGGAGGCAGAATCGTAGTGGGTGGAGTGCGGGTTGTGGGAGGGGCCAGGAGACTACGTGGGACCGTTTTCTATACAGGTTTTTTTTTCTATGACTACGCTGGACATTTGCCATGCTGGGGTGGGCTCCTCAGCGTGGCACAAGAATGGTTGGGGGCATTCAGCTGATGGGGGATTGGGCACCCCACGTCGGTAAAAGCATCGATTGCCATGCTGGGGTGGGCTCCCAGCGTGGCACCCAATACTAGGGGGTGAGGACAGTGGAGCCAGCGGAGTTGGGCACCCCCGTCGGCTATATCATTAGTTGCCTTGCTGGGGTGGGCACCCAGCATGACATTTGGAAGGCTTTGGGGTGGGGAGTGCAGCACAGCCAACGGGGATTGGGCACCCCGTCGGCTATACACTGTGTGCGTGCATGCGGGGGGGGGCGTGCACGCCTGCATGGGCATGTGTGGGGGGGACCTGCGCATGAGCAGGTGATATCTTATCGCTGCTCACTCAAGCGTAGCTCCCCCTTTGAACTGTATGCCACTGTATTTTGGAGCTTGTCATAGACAGCTCCAGCATGCATTGGCTTACAGAGGCCACGCCTGCCAACACACTGACTAAATTGGTGGAGGGGGTGACACACCTCCGAAATCTCGGATGATGGCACTATGTTTCTTGCACATGCATGCAAGCAAACATAAAAATGCTCACACTTCTGAGCATACGAAGAAACTGTGCAACGCATGCGGATAACACAGTCACTTTATGGAGTTTTGTCACCAGATAGGCATTTTACGACCTGTGCTCATGAACTGTGTCACTGCGATTTTCTTAATGTGTCCCGAACACTGATTTCCCACAGCAACCACGGTATTCTGCGCCGGAACTGCAAAAACACATTTTGGCCCGGATGTGAAAAATGACAGCTGTACTGTTCATAAGGAGGTGCAGAAAAATGGCAATGTTGAAAATATGGAGTGAAAATATTTCAAATATGCGAAGTAACGCGTGTGCATGGAAACTGTGCAACGCACGCTCATAACACATTCATTTTATGGACTTTTGTAACCAAATTTTCAACATAGGCATTTTAGGACTTCTGCTAATGAACAGCATCAGTGTGATTTTCCTAATGTGTCCCGAACATGGATTTCCCACAGCGAGAGCGCTGTTCTGTGCCAGAAGTGCAAAAACACATTTCAGACGGAATGTGAAAAATGACAGCTGTACTGTTCATAAGGAGCTGTGGACAAATGGCCTTGCTGACAATCTGGAGTGCAAATATTGCAAATGTGCAAAGTTACGAGAGTACGTGGAAACTGCGCAATGCACGCTCATAACACAGTCATTTTATGGACTTTTCTCACCAAATTTTCAACGTAGGCATTTTAGGACCTCTGCTAATGAACAGTGTCACTGTGATTTTTGTACTGTGTCCCAAACATGGATTTCCCACAGCGAATGTGCTATTCTGTGCCGGAACTGCGAAAACACATTTCGGACGGGTTGTGAAAAATGACATTTACACCGTTCATAAGGAGATGCATTAAAATTCCAATGTTGAAAATCTGGAGTGAAAATATTGCAAATTGATGAAGTTACGAGCATGTGTAGCAACTGTGCAACGCATGCTCATAAAATAGTCATTTTTTGGATTTTTCCCACCAAATTTGCAACATAGACTTTTTGAGAGCCCACCTCATGAACCCTGACACTGTCATTTCATTAATCAGTCCCGAAAGGTGATTCCACACAGTGACTGTGAAATCACCATTTGGGGCCGATCAATGCAATGACAGTGAAAGAATTCACAAGGAAGGGTCTCAAAAACCCCATGTTGAAAATTTGGTGCCATAATTCCAAAAAATGCCTGAGATATGCATCAAAGTTGAAAATACCCTATTTATTCCATTATAGTGTATGGTCGAACATAGTTCAGCATGGATTTCCATGCTGTGTAAAAAGTCGTTCTGCTGCACTAGTGACGTCCGTACTTCAGCAGAATGATTTTTCATTCTGCTCCAGTACAGACATCAGCCGACAATGCTGTGAAGCGGTTAGTTGCTCGCGCTGCCATGGCTAGTGCGCAAGTGAAGCTAACAGTTGTTAGCGATTTTGAAAGCTTTTACCTGGCACATGTCAAACATTCAGTGTAGGTGATCATGATCACTAATTCTCAGGTCGGGGTGCAGCTACAGTGGCAAGCGATCAGTCATCTATCAGAGGAGACGAGAGGGTGGAGATCATAGGTCAGAGGTGAGGGTGGGACTGAAATTGATCGTGCGCCCATAACCCAAGGTAGCAAGTCAGTGACAGTGAAGTTTCTGTTCCACTTTTTGTCTCTACAGGGTGTCAGAAATGGTGTTGGGGGTCAACCATACACCATAAAGAACAGTGTATGGCGTCCCATACACAACAAGGCTATTCTTTACCCTTGTTGTTACTATGATGACTGAAGGTCAACAGTCGTCATAGTAACAACTCGGGTAAAGAATAGCCTTGTTGTGTAAGGGATGCCATACACTATCCTATATATACAGCTTACCGGCATTTTCTCAGTTCGCGGTCGGCTTTGAAGAGTGCAGACGTGTTCCCGGTCCACCAAAGATCATCGCACCAGACTCCGGAGATAAGTATGGGGTGAGGGGGGGTGTGGGGAGGCAGGGTGCGCAGTGGGTGGGTGTGGGTTGTGGGGGAGCAGGGAGACCACCGAGGGACCATTTCCTTCATTACAGGAAAAAAAAAAAAACATCGCGGGACGGTTTTTGTTTTACAGGGACATTTAAGTGGACATTTGGCACACTGGGGTGGGCTCCCAGTGTGCCAACTTAGTTTTTTTTTTTGGGGGGGTGACTGTAGCCAATGGGGGATTGGGCACCCCCGTCAGCATATGGGGGCAGCAATAGCCGAGGGGTATCGGGCACCCCCTTGGCACAAACATAGGTTTTGTGGGGGGGGAATTATGCTGACGGGGAGTGGGCTCCCTCGTCGGCACATCCAAAACCCTCAGATGGACTGAAGCCGGCAGAGACTGGGGGCCCCGTCTGCAAACAAAGACTGTTTGTGGGGGGGGGCACATGCTGCCGAGGGGGATTGGGCACCCCCTTGGCATGGAGGCTGCATAATACTGTTTGCAAACGTGGCAGCAAGCCACCCACCATGTTCACAAACAGTATTAGGCTAGCTAATGTTCCGCCCTGCAATGACAGGTTGCTCCCTCATTGCAGCAGAATGAGTGACGCTGCAATGATGAGGCGGCCCCTGATTGCTGTGGCAAAAACGTTTGTACTTGGTGCACTTTTGGAGACCAGTGTCATCGGCACACTGTGCCTCCATTGGTTCACCACTGCAAAGCCCCCAAATGCAGTGCCTCCATTGGCTGTAACAGTGCTGCGCCTCCACAACCCGCTTCTCTCCTAAGCTGTCACATAATGTTTCTTGTGCATGCGCGCAAGCGAAAATAAAAATAATTTAAATGTTAAAACAAATTTTAAGGGCATTTTACAAACAGTAAAGTACAGAATACACCTAAGGGGCCCCAATAAACAAGCTACTTGTGTTGGTTCTATTCCAGAATTTCATTTTGGGAGGTTTCCAATTTTCAATTTTTCAGGCAAAGCTGAAAACAAGATGATCACCATACAAAGAAGGAATTTTCCCATGCAAAGCAGGATTCTCTCTTTGTTTCATACAGCTATCATGTAGTGCTTACAGAGAATGCTCAGAATAGATTTTTTCAATTTTTATGTTTGCTTGCACGCATGTGCATGAAACATAGTGCCATCATCTGAGTTTTTCAGAGGTGTGTCGGCATCTTCCAATTCAGTCAGTGTGTTTGCAGGCGTGGTCACAGTTCTCCAATCACTGCTGAAGCTGTCTATGACAGCAGTTGAAAATGCAGTGGCATACAGTTGAAAGAGGGAGCTATGCTTCAGTGAGCAGCTCCCCCCCCCCCACACACACACAGATCAACTGTGTCGGTTGCCTGATAGGATGGTGTAGTCTTGTCTAGCTTAGATAGACAAGCCACACATCTTTACTTTAATAAACTGTTCCCTGCCACAGCAGGACCACCAAAATGTGAGGGTGCCTAACAGTCCTTACACACGCCAGCTCTCCAAAGCCCACCTTCATGGACTCCATGGGTTCTAATCCTCCAGAAAAAAAATACCTCAGCATTTGATGTGAAAACTCAGACTTTGCTGTATGTGTAATTCCAAGCGCTTTCTCTTACTAGACTCTGTCAATGTGAACTCCCTGCTGCTAAAACCTATGGAAACGAACTTGAGCGTACTGTACTACCTGCAGCTGAAGCAAAGAACAGCCAGAATGCACAAAGGAAAACATACTGCTATGCATTTCAGCAGCAGCCAGTGGGGGAGGTTTTCATGACTGAAGCACTTTACTGCGCCTTTTAGTGCTGTCATATACACACCCCTGTGTGGTAATTCACTAAACTGCACACTTAGTCTGGTAATGCAGCTTCAAAATATTTTTTTTTCTCTGAATTGCCGTGAGCTGGCATTTAGATAGAATCACACAGCTCTTTCTCAAATCAGATGCTCAATGAAGTCACATCACCTTGTGACCCTAAACACCTTAGGGTTGGACATGTGCCCTAACAAAACAGCGAAAACTAGGTATAGAAAAATAAAACACAAATTCAACCGTAGCTCACAATCAAATCCACCCTTTTCTAAGGTGAATCTGAAGCCGCCTAACAACCCACCTCTGGGTGCTCATGCACTCCCTCCACCCGCACAACATATGGCCAACAGGGGTGCTATTGCATTTTATTTCATAATTTCCTGATCCCGTTGCTGCCACCATACTGATACAGTAATACTTTTTATGGCTCGAAAACTGCTTGACATTAGCTGAATTATAAATGGCATCCCTGTTTGACGCTGTGGTGCGGAATATGGTGGTGCTCAAATTTTAAGCCAAGTATTACATGCAGATATGTTGTTATTGACTCATGTCACTTACCATTTTATACATCTATTGATTTTTTCAATTCACTTTTGCTGACAAATGTTGATCGTAGGGATTCTGGTGTCACAATTCAGTTCAGCGACGTAACATCTTAGTGCAGATGCTAAGTAACTGTTTTAAATGCTGAAAAGTTAACAGTCATGAAAATGCATGAACTTCTTTCTTCAGTGTCTGGAGCTGTAGTGGTGTTATTGGCAAGTGCATGTCCCTTTGCTCCAGATCTATCAGTGAGATGTCTATTCTGTGCAATGGACAGTGGCTGAATGTTATCAGCTGACAGTTTTCATTTCATTATCAACAGATAAATATTCAGGGCTTTGCAAATGCAACTTTGCTGGTAGCACAGTTTCATGCCCCCAAGTGTCTCATCAGTTAGTGGTTGTATCTTAACCGATGATCACAAAAAGTATGAAAAAGATTTGCCACTGAGTAATGTAAATGCCAATCCACCTAAGCACCTTTAGGCTGCAAACATAATTTGAATGTATAGGGATTCTGGACCAGTGTATCACTCCGTGGCACAGCAACAGTTAATAAGTTTAAGCACATTCTCAGGACATTGTTTCACTTGCCCCCTCTCCCCACTACGATCCTGGTCACCTGAAATAAACCTGACATTTTAGTATCTGTTTTACATCTTGGCTCAGTTAGGCAATCAATGCTGTAAGAACATAAACGGCCATATAAATGGGGACTATAAGAACATGCCGTGGGTGCTTGTGCCTTAGTCCAGCTGTGCAACATCAGCCTGAAGCTCAGGTAAGGCTTACTGTCTACCACTTTGTTCACCCCCCTCCATGTACCTGTACCATTTCACATCCTCCCTTGCCTTAGTCCAGCTGTGCTACATCAGCCTGAAGCTCTGGTAGGGCTTGTCTACCACTTTGTTCACCCCCCCATGTATCGCTGTGCTACATCAGCCTGAAGCTCTGGTAGGGCTTACTGTCTACCACTTTGTTCACCCTCCTTGTACCTGCACCATTTCACATCCTCTCTTGATCTACAGTGAGTGTATCCCTCATTCATACGCTCACATATACCCAAAAAAAAAACGGTCTTCAAAATTAAGATACATTTATTATAAGTTTATTATGTTTGCTGCACGATGTGCAAGCAAACATAGTGCCATCATCCAAGATTTCGGAGGTGTGTCACCCGCTCTTCCAGTTCAGTCAGTGTGTTGGCAGGCGCGGCCCCTGTAAGCCAATGCATGCTGGAGCTGTCTATGACAAGCTCCAAAATGCAGTGGCATACAGTTCAAAGGGGAGCTGCGCTCAGTGAGCAGCGATAAAGATATTGCTTGCTCACGCGGTCTCCCCCACACACACATGCACACGCAGGCGTGTTTCGCCCCGCACGCACGCACACACTGCTGTATAGCCATGGAGTCTAACTTCTGGCTGTGCTGCGCCTCCCTGCCCCAAAGTTTTCTGAATGCCACGCTGGGTGCCTACCCCAGCGTCACAACTCATGATATAGCCGGGGTGCCCAATCCCCGCCGGCTTCACTGTCCTAACCCCCGAGACTTGGGTGCCACACTGGGAGCCCACCCCAGCATGGCAATCGATGCTTTGGGCAACATGGGTGCCCAATCCCCCATCAGCTGAATGCCCCCCCAACCGTCCTTGTGCCACGCTGGGAGTCCACTCCAGTGTGGCAAACGTCGCGCATCATCATTGGAAACAAAAAGAACACCTGTAAAGAAAAAACGGTCCCACGTAGCCTCCCAGGCCCCTCTACCACAACCCGCACCCACCCACTGTGCACTCTGTCTCCCCACACCCCCCTCACCCCATACTTACCTCCTGACCTCGGCGCGATGATCTTCTGTGGCCTGGGAACACGTCTGCACTCTTCAAAGCCGACTGCGAACTGAGGAAATGCCAGGAAGCTGTATAATGGGCTAGATAGGGGGATTTCAACTTTGTTGCATATCTCAGGCATTTTTTGGAATTTTTGCACCAAATTTTCAACATGGGGTTTTTGGGACCCCTTTTCATGAATGATGTCACTGTCATGGCGTTATTCGAGCCTGAAGGGTGATTTCGCAGTCACTGCACAAAATCACCTTTCGGGACCGATTAACAAGATGACACTGCCAGTGCTCATAAGGTGGGCTCTCAAAAAGCCTATTTTGAAAATTTGGTGGAAAAATTTCAAAAAACGACTGTTTTACGAGCGTGTGTTGCGCAGTTCCTATGCACGCTCGTAAGTTCGCAAATTTTCAATATTTTCACTCCAGATTTTCAACATTGCCATTTTACCACACTTTCTTATAAGTAGTACAGCTGTCATTTTTCACATCTCACCCAAAATGTGTTTCCACCCATGTAGCGCACAACAGTGCAGTCGGTGTGCTAAATCAATGTACGGGGAAAATTAAGAAAATCACAGTGACACTGTTCATGAGCAGAGGTCTTAAAATGGCTATGTTGAAAATTTGGTGAAAAAATTCCAAAAAATGACTGTTTACAAGTGTGCGTTGTGCAGTTCCTAAGCACGCTCGTAAGTTTGCGAATTTTCAATATTTACACTCCAGATTTTCAACATTGCCATTTTACCACACCTCCTTATGAGCAGTACAGCTGTCATTTTACATCTTGCCAAAATGTTTCCACCATGTAGCACAATAAGCGCAGTCGATGTGTCTTGAAATCAATGTATGGGACACATTAAGAAAATCACAGTTACACTGTTCATGAGCAGAGGTCTTAAAATGGCTATGTTGAAAATTTGGGTAAACATTCTAAAATGACTGTTTTACTGAGCGGCATGCTATGCAGTTCCTATGCATGCTCATAAGTTTGCAAATTTAATATTTCCTCCAGATTTTTCAACATTGCCATTTTATTACTACTTCCTTATGAACAGTACAGCTGCTATTTTTCATATGTCACCCAAAAATGTGTTTCGCACATGTAGCGCACAAATGGTACTGTTGGTGTGTGAAAGCAATGTTTGGGACAGATTAAGAAAATCACAGTTACACTGTTCATGAGCAGAGGTCTTAAAATGGCTATGTTGAAATTTGGTGACAAAAGTCCATAAAATGACTATTCACGGTGAGCATTGGCGCAGTTTCCACGCACCCTCATAAGTTCATGACTTTGTAATATTTTAAGTCCAGATTTTCACCAGTGGCATTTTTCCACACTGCCTTATTTATAGTACAGCTGTCATTTTTCACAACATGGCCAAGTGTGTTTCACACTTTCAGCGCAGAGGTGCATGGTCGCTGTGGGAAATTATTGTTCGGACAGATAAAGAAAATCACAGTGACACTGTTCATGATCGGAGGCACCAAAATGCCTGAGTTGACAATCTGCTGTAAAAAAATCCCCAACCTAATTATATTGCGGGTGTGTGTTGCACAGTTTCTATGAACGCTCATGACTTCAACATTTTTTTAAATATTTTTACTGCAGATTTACAACATTGACATTTTTCACACCTCCCCATGAACAGTACAGCTGTCATTTTTTACATCCTGTTTGGAATGTTTTTGCACCTGTGGTGCTAAATGCTGTAGTCGCTGTGCATAAGCAGCTTTCGGCTAAGAAACTGATATTCCCCCTGTTCAAGAGGTGGGGTCACAAAAAAAAAATGTTGAACATTTGGAGTGAAAATACCAACAAATGCCTGAGTTATTAGGGTTTCCAACCATAATGCCCAACCCTGTAGAGAATGACAGGCATCAGGGGTGTGACTTGGGATTCTTGCCTGTAATGCTCATACCATTCCACACCCTGCAGCCAGTGACAAGCATTGAGGTATGCCTTGGACTCTTCGGCCCCAAAGTTCACCCCATTCTCCTATATCGCACCCATCCCACTGTATTTTCTAATGGAATGGGGTGCGCATAAGGACCAAAGACCTCAAGGAACACCGTGACACTTGCCAGTGCCTGCAGGGTGGGGTGTACTGAAATGGCGTGGCCGTTATGCCTAACGACCCAAAGGCACACCCCAATGCCTGTCACTCTCTGCAGCGTGGTGGTGGGGTTGGCTTCAGTTCAATACTTCACTGCCATTCTTATTACGCAGCTCTGTAACTTCTACACTACCACTGCCAATGCCAGCAAGCAAACATTTGGCATTGACAAATGCTTGTTTAAAATTGCAAGAACTTCAAAATTACTTATTATTTTTTCAACACACCACTATAGCAAAAGAATAATCTGTGGGGTAGTCTCTTTCTGCCCTAGAAATTTCAGACCAGAAACCCAAACTGTCTGGGCTGTAAGCACAGTCAAACAAAAATCCCAGAAAAGTCAATAAGCAAAAACATGTTTTTTTCAATTTTCCATAAGTCAGAAACTGCACATCTGACCAGAACGTAACTTGACACGTCAGGTGACCTACACCACAGGACAGTGCATGCCAAATTTTGTACAAATCCATTGAACAGTTGCAGAGTTATTAAAGTGCAACATTTTGAGTTTAGCATTGAAGTGCCTACTCAACCCTAACTGTAGCAGTACAACCGCGCACCTATAATATATAAACTGCAAAAAACTACATTAGTGTATCAGTTAGGGTTTTCATTAATGCATCAAAAGCTGGGAAATTCGACGTTAGGGTTTCCAACCTAACACCCCACCCCCACCCTGCACAGTTGAAGAGGGATCAGGGGGTGGCAGTGAGGCCATCAGCTCTAATGCTTACCCCATTCTCCTATGCTGTGCCCACCCACCTTGTCTTCTAATGGAATGGGGTGAGTGTTGGGGATAAAAACCCCGATGCCAGCTGTGACACTGCTAAGAGCTTTCCCACAGCAGTACCCAGTCAGTGTCAACTATGACTCCTATACCCAGAACCCCCTTCCCTGTATCTAATGCTCTTGTGCCAGAACGCACCGTGGCACACACTGGTAGTGACAGAGCTGTGACACTGCTGAAAGCTTCCCAACAGCAGTGCTTTGTCAATGCCAGCTATGGCTCCTATACATTGAACCCCCTTCCCTGTATCTAGTGGTCTTGTACCTGCACTCAGTGACACCCACTAGTAGTGACAGGTCTGTGAGACTGCTGAGAGCTTCCCCACAGCAGTGCTCTGTCAATGCCAGCTATGGCTCCTATATACTGAACCCCCTGCCCTGTCTCTAGTGCTCTTGTACCAGCACTCACAGAGACACCACAGGACTGTAGCACTGCTGAAAGCTTCCCCACAGTATTGTCCTGTCAATGCCAGCTATGACTTCTATACCCTGAACCCACTCCCTTGTAACTAGTGCTGTTGTACCAACACTCAGTGACACCCACTAGTAGTGACAGGTCTGTGAGACTACTGAGAGCTTCCCCACAGCAGTGCTCTGTCAATGCCAGCTATGGCTCCTATATACTGAACCCCCTCCCCTGTATCTTGTGCTCTTGTACCAGCACTCACAGAGACACCACAGGACTGTAGCACTGCTGAAAGCTTCCCCACAGTATTGTCCTGTCAGTGCCAGCTATGACTTCGATACCCTGAACCCACTCCCTTGTAACTAGTGCTGTTGTACCAACACAGAAAGTGACACCCACTGGTAGTGACAGGGCTGTAACACTGCTGAGATCATCTGCACAGCAGTGCCCTATCAATGCCTACTATGACTACTATACCCTGAAGCACTGTATCAACTGCTCTTGTACCAGCACTGACAGTGACACCGATTGGTAGTGACAGAGTTTTGACACTGAAGAGAGCTTCCCACCAGCAGTGCCCTGTCAATGTCAGCTATGACTCCAATACCCTGAACCCCCTCCCATGTATCTGGTGCTCTTGTTCAAACACTCACAGTGACACCCACTGGTAGTGACAGGGATGTGATACTGCTGAGAGATTCCCCACAGCCAGTACCCTGTCAATGCCAGCTACGGCTCCTATACCCTCAACTCCTTCCCCTGTACCTAGTGCTCTTGTACCATCACTCACAATAACACCCACTGGTCATTACAGGCCTGAGACACTGCTGAGAGCTTCCCCATAGCAGTGCCCTGTCAATGACAGCTATGGCTCCTACACTATGAATCCATATTTAGTGCTTTTGTACCAGCACTCGCAGGTAGTAAAAGGGATGTACAAAGCTGAAAACTTTCAAACAGAAATGCTCTGTTATGCTAGCAATGGTCCCTATACCCTAACCACAATCCTCCCTAAGATTTCTTATGCTAACACTGACAGTGACATCCATTGTGGCTGTCAGGGCTTTGGTACTGTACTACTGAGAGCTTCCCAACAGCTCCATCCTGTGAATGTAAGCTATGGTTTCTACAATAGCTCTCTTCACCAAATTACAAGCAGAATCCAGCAGGACTTCAAATGCCGTGGTAGATGAAGAAGGGGAATCATGGCAGAATATGGCCAGAATTGACAGAAAGGGTGATAGGGTGACCCCCATGGAAAGAAAGGCTAGTGTTATGATTCAGGAAGCATTAACATTCAAAACAGGAAGGGATGAGACAACTGTGCCACAGTGAATGGCAATATTGTCATGAAATCCAACACTCCATCAACAGTTTGCATTCTCGTTAGAATATGTCATTAAATGTCAGTGAGACAGAACTGTAAGCATTTGGCAGACATGATAAATGGGACCCACAAGCAAATCTAAATGATACTAAGCTTATTCGCATACAGCAGAAAGAGAGAGATCATTTTACAGAAATCTGTCAGCATCTCTGGCAACACGCGCGCTGACAGCTCCAGAAATGGTGGTTGCCATTTTGGCTAGCAACACGCTGCTGTTTGTCCTTGGATTAATAGGAAATGTTTTGATAGTGGCCAAGAACTTGTTAGACATTAGGAAGGATGGCAGGCTATATCCCAGTGATGTGATCATGACAAGTTTGGCCTTCTCCAACATCTTCCTCCAGATGGTTACGTACACTACTTCCCTGTGTCTGGAGCTGAAGCTGATGTCTTTGGATAGCAAGTATCTGTTCATTTTGGGAATATTCTGCTGTACTCTGAGCTCATGGCTTTTGACATGGCTCTGCATCTTCTACTGCGTAACAATCATCAACAGCACCTGGAGGGTCTTCATCTGGATAAAACAGCAAGTCTCTAACAGGGTGCCCCAGCTAATTGTTTGTACCATCCTATGCAGCGCCATCATCGGAGGCCTGGCAGCCTTCAACACTGTGAAGTCAGTCCCAACCAATGCAACATTCAACGAAAGTAACAGCACCTCCGGTCAGGGTCTGTCTGAAATTGAATTGCTGTACATTGTGCTGTACCCTGCGCTCATCTGCATCTTGCCATTTATACTCATGGTAACAAGCTGCTCCTTCATCATCATCACTCTTTATCGTCACATCAAGACGATGAAGGCCAGCTCAAGCAGCTTCAGCAACCCCCGGTCAGATGTTCACAACCGTGTTGTCAAGATGCTCGTCTGCCTCATCTTGATCTATACCTTGTATGTAACCTCCCTGTCTGCATCTTTCTTCCTTAGCACAACACAGAACAGGATACTGTTCCTCTCATGTTTCATCATCTTTCTGGCCTATCCAACAGTGAGCTCATCCCTGCTTATCTATGGCACCCAAAAACTACAGAAGACCTGCGTTGGCTTATACCGCCTATTGCGTGACAAGGGAGACTCGAGAATCCAGTACAGTAGTTATCAAAGTCTTTTGTAGGCTCTTCTACAGATGTTTCACCAGAGTTAATACAAGACTTGATCTATGAATTTATGATTTAATCAATCAATTAATCTATCTGTCTGTACAGCATGATACACAGCGACCAGTGTTCAGATATGCCATTTATTTACATGAGTGAGGGGACAGGACCAAAGTGTCAAGTGAGTTATGAAAGTTCCACCCCCTAATCAATGGAAATAAATGTCACACCTGAACACTGGTCATTGTATGTTCTGTATATACAATGTATGTGGCTTTATTGTTTTGTTTTCATATTTTATCTTGCCGAATGTGCTGTGCTCTCTTCCCACAGAAAGTACTCCCCTTCCCAAAAGTGTTGTCCCCACACCTTGTGGTGACATTTTGAAGGTTGAGTATCATGAAGGACTGTTGGGTGAAAAAGAAAGAAAGGTCTGTGCCATCCTTTTGACTGTGTACGTGATTTCTGTTTTGGAGCAAGTGCACTAAGTGCTGTAATGGAACAAACCCCAGGAGCCCAAAAGTGCAGGTAGCTGGCTAAAGAATACCAAAATCTGCTGTGTCACTGCAGAATCAGGAAAATTACCTTCCTTCAGCGACTTAGTAGCAATGTGTCCTTAGTCTTGGAACAACAGCAAGGACAGCAGGTCCAGCAAACAGCTGTTCAGAGCATTTTAAATATCTAAGTCACAGTGCAGGCAATTGAAATATCCTGAGACTGCAGCCCAATGCTGATGACTGCCACAGGGGATTCTGGTACCACTGGAGCAGTTCTGAATTGTCAATGGCAGGACTACATGACAACAGGGTCAATCAAACAGGAGTGACACTAAAACTACAGCAGTAAGTAAACACAATGTATTCAGCACACCTCTTAAACATCTGGGCCAGCCGCACATCTCAGTGTGAGAACTTGTGTCATGACTGATCCCCTTTCATAAGCTTTCAGGGTCAACACAGTGCCCCTCCTCAGGAACATGGTAATTACTCAGTGCCTCAAAGTTTATCTAAATGACTTCTATCAATCAAAGCCCGCTTAACTGTAACAGAACACTTTTATACAAAATATGTTAGAAAAGCAGGAAAAATAGTTTATCTGAGGGATTACAGGCAGCGAGGGAGCAAGGTATGGAAAGCCATGTGTGCCAAAGCCGGTAGTCTGGGAAATAAAATTGCAGACCTGGGGGCCATCATGGCGGAGGCTAACTGGATTTGGGGGACATAACTGAGCCATGGTGCATCGACAATCACAACCAGGATGTGGCCATATGAGGCTACTTTGTGTTCAGGAGAGATAGGGAGGGGAGGAGGGGTTGTTCTATATGTGAGGGAGGGAATCAAGGCTATGGAAATACACAGGCACCTGGAGGAAAAGGGAAGTATGGAGGTGCTGTGCATCATCCTGGAGACAGGAGTTGGTGCTAGTATCTGTACAGGTTTTTTAATAATTATTTTTATTTTTCATTATGCACATAAAAACAACAAGAATAACATATTCTGTTACATATAAATATAGATATATGGCCTGGCCAGGCAGCACTGAGGGTTGAGGTGCTGGACGCCACACCTCGCACCTTGCTGGTGACCTGTGTTCAGGAACAGACATGGGCCACCGGGGGTCGGCAGGGGAGGAGAAGGATCAAACATCCAGAGGACTGCTCTCCTTCTCCTGTGAGGGTAAGGGAACTGGCCTCAGTGTGGCTCACCCCCTGGTGGAGGGTGGGGGGACATGGTACCATGCCAGAACATGGGTGGAGCTGGGGCGGATGCTTGCCTTGGCATTAGTGTCATTGCACGCTCCCAGGTCCAAGGGGCACTCCATTAGGAAAAATCTCTGCCGGCCCCCATGTATGAGCTGTGGCTTGGTGCCTGACCCTCTAGCCACCTTAGTTCTGCTTCTGTGGCCCCACTCGGGGGGGGGGCATCCCCAGGTGACGGTATGGGTCGCCGAGCCCAGGGCGAGCCCGCTTGCGGGGCTAGGGGTGCAGGCAGGCTAAAAAGTATAGCATAAAAAAAAAATAGATATATGATGTGATCATCTATACTTACAAAACATTTGGAGTCATTCTCAAAAATCTCTGTACCTGATTCTTTAAATATGTAACAAGACAAATATTAAATAGAGTTTGATTTCAACCAACAATCACTTAAGAGACATAGAAAGGTGCATTGTGACCAGCCTTGAGGCACTAAGTGTTGAGGCACTGGACCCCACACCTCATGCTATGCCAGTGACCCAGGTTTGGGAAGAACCTCAGGTCATCAGGGAGCCAGCTGGAAGGGAGGGTTGGAATGGGGAATTCCCCTCCAGGTGTGGACACCCGCTCCTCTGTAGTCCTGCACCCATTGGGTGGAGGTCCAATGGGTGTGTAGGTGGCAGGGGTGGTGATGCAAGCCTGGGGTGGGGTGGAAGGGGTCTCCAGATCCTGCCACGCACATGCTCCTCCATGAATGCATACGCAAGTCAATGCCGTGATCTTGGGAAGGGGAGAAAAAGGGGAAAAATAGAAAAATTGTAAATAAAAAAAAAGAAAGGTGCATTGCAGCAAATATCATACAGTATAGTTTACTTGGTCTCCCATACTGTATGTCCACATGTAGGGGATGACTGTTATCAAACATTTATAATCTGCTTTCTTTTATTACTTTTTGACTGGGGCCCCATATTTTCCAATATGTAATATTCTATTAGTATAATAATAGTTTTTTCCATCCTTATACTCTCCAGGAATAATTTTTCCAAAGTTCAATACAGGAATTTCTGCATCATTCCACATTTGGGTTTTGCATTCAAAAAGCAACACGTAATAGAGATCAATTTTTGTTTTCTGGAGTATGCTGAACTGAAGAAGTAGTAAAGAGACAGTGCTTTGGTTAAAAACTGAATGAGGTGCCAAGAATGGCATTTAACCAACTCATAATTTGGACCCAAAATCATTTTATATATGGGCACAGCACTAATAAATGAGTAGAGTTAGCTCTCTCCACACATCCCTTATTGTAATAAGGTGAAACATCTGGATTAAATGTATTTAACAAGTGAGGTGAGTAATAAATTATGTAAGTAAGTAAGTAAGTAAAATTTTATTTATATTAAGCGCCCTTCCCAAACTCAGGGCGCTTTTACAATAAAACAAGTAAAATCACATTTCAAACAATAGATCAAACAACCATACAATACACTTACTCATTATGTACCAACAAATGCTAAGGCAAAAAGGAAAGTTTTTAATTGTTTTTTAAAACTTTCAACAGTTAGGCATTCTCGTATCTGACAAGGTAGAGAATTCCACAGGGCTGGCGCCATATAGGCAAAAGATCTACCTCCTGACATCTTTAGATGTACCCCGGGAATCTCTAGCAATCCCTCATCAGAGGAGCGAAGAGAGCGGGCAGGACAGTAAGGCACCAAGAGCTCTTTCAGATAGTGGGGTCCCAAATCATGTAGGGCCTTAAAGGTCAATAATGCGACCTTGAAGGCGATCCGCCACTGTACTGGCAGCCAGTGCAAATCACGCAGCACAGGTGTTATATGGCTAGATCGTGAAACTCCCATCAACAACCTGGCCGTTGCGTTCTGCACCAGCTGCAAGCGGTGGATATCCACCCCCGGCAGCCCTAGATAGAGCGCATTGCAGTAATGAAAACGGCTGGTAACAAAGGCGTGGACCAAAGTGGGAAGATCTTCCCGTGGAACCAAGTGTTTCACCCGGGCAATATTCCTCAGATGATAAAAGGCAGATTTGACTACGGCCGACACTTGCATCTTCATAGTCAGGCTTTCGTCAAAAATGACTCCCAGGTTACGTACTTGGCCAGAGGCCAGAAGCTGGGCCCCCCCAAGATATAAACCTGAGGGTTTCCCCATCCAAGCCCCTGTTATCCTCCCTCCAGGGCCCACAACCAACACCTCAGTTTTCCCTGGATTCAACCTAAGCCAACTAGCACTCATCCAATCCTGAATCTCCAGAAGGCAGTTATTAAAAATAGTGATGGAATCCGACTCCTGATCAGGCATAAAAGACAGGTAGAGTTGAGAATCATCAGCATAACAATGAAAACTCAACCCATACCGTCTTATAATGTCCCCAGTGGACGATATACACCATGCGAATAACATAGGGGATAGCACCGACTCCACGGTACCCTACAGGGCAGATAGTGAGGGCCGAGGTGTTAACTCCGATACCACTCTCTGAGATCTGCCCTCCAAAAAAGATCGAAACCAACTGTGGACTGCTCCCCTCAGACCACAGAGAAACCACAGGCGGTCGAGCAATACCCCATGATCCATGGTGTCAAATGCTGCTGAGATATCTAAGAGAACCAAGATGGAACGGGTTCTCTGATCTCTTGCCATCAGGAGGTCATTCAATACCTGAACAAGAGCCATCTCTGTACTGTGCCTCTTCCTGAAGCCGGATTGGAGAGGGTCATAGATATTGTGGATAGACAAATGATCCTCCAGTTGCAGAGCGACCACCTTCTCAATAACCTTCCCTACAAAAGGGAGGTTAGAGATTGATCTATAATTTGCTGGGCAGTCGGGTCAAGGAAGGGCTTTTTCAAAGGGGTGTATTACGCCTCCTTTAAGGGATCCGGAAGATCCTCTCTCTAATGACACCACCACTATCCCAGCCAGGACTGGGCCGAGCAATATCTACACACCTCAATACCAGGTGAGTAGGGCCTGGGTCCAACTTACAATAGGTAGGTCGAGAGTCTGGATAATCCTCACAATATCTATTACTGCTGGTAGTCTGAAGGTAGACCAGTACAACTGGACATTAGTACCACCGATTGATCAGTACAATGCTCAATAGAAAGACACTGCTGATCTCATCCCTGATGGTGGATACCTTGTCAGCAAAGGATTTCGCAACCCTCACATTGTACCTGTGATAATGCTCTCACTCAGTCTGGAGACAGACTGGATTGCACAGTCTGTCCATAGTCCGGAAGAGCTAGGATGGTCTATTCCTAGCTGCAGCAATTTCCCTGGACAGGAACTCTGCCTTCTTATGGGAGATTGCTGATTGGTAGAATTTATAATGTTCTAACAATTCAAGTCTATCCACCTCCAGTTGAGTTTTCTGCCAATGTCTTTCTAATCTTCGTCCCTTCCTCTTCCGCTCACGGACCTCCCTGTCAAACCAGGGAGCCCCTAGGTGAAGAGTATGGGGACGAACATGAATTGGGAGCTATGGCATCCAGGGCCGCAGTCACAACCTTGTTATAGGCCAAGACCAGTGGCCCTGGATCCACACTATCCCTTGGAAAATCCGAGAAGTCCAGCTCCGTCATTAAGCCCTCTGAGGTAATCCCTCTTAAAGGACAGAACTTTACTAACTCCCTGGGGGCAGGCCTATTTCGGGGGGCCGCAAATCTGAACCTCAGGACGTGATGGTCAGACCATCCGACTGGCTCCACCTCCACATCAGATATCTCCATCCCCAGATGGAAAACCAAGTCCAATGTATGCCCCCCCTCATGGGTTGCAGAAGTAATTACTCGTGACAGGCCCAATGAATCCATTAATTGGAGGAGATTTTGACCAAATGGCGGAGAATTCATCGTCGACCCAGGCATTAAAATCCCCCAGAATTATCCATCTGGGAGATTCCAATACCATGTCGGTGATGAAGTCCGCAATCTCCTTCAGGAACTCCCTCTCATCCCCTGGTGGAAGGTAGATAAGAAGGGTCCTGTAGCCTGCACCTGCACCCACTATGCATTCAAAGGTGTTGGTATCACCAACTGGCACCTCCCTGAGATCCAGATCTTGTCTAAAACAGACAGCAACCCCCCTGCCCCTCCGGTCCACTCTTGGGCGGTGAATCACCGAGAACCCAGCCGGAACCACAGAGTCCAACACAGGGCCAGCATTTCCATCTAGCCAAGTCTCGGTGATGCAAGCCAGGTCGACTGAGGAAACAAGATCCGCAATCACTGCAGCCTTGTTCCTAATCGACCTGGCATTGCTTAACACCGCCCAAAAGGGATGGAAATCCAAGGGTGATCCCACTTCCTGCCTGACACACTCCAAGTCAGTGCCCTTGGGTATGGGAACTAGGCAAGGAGGACCTCGCTCCAGTACCCATTTCGCCCCAGGGCGTCTCCTAGCCCTCACTGCCCATATCCATTCTCTTCCCTCCCATCCCCCCCAAGAGTTCCAAGATCCCCGTATCCTTCTACTTTTTGATCTTACAATGCCAAGATTTCGGCATCTAGCATAAACCTCCACTATAAGTGGGGGTAATTTAAAGGGACGGAGATCCCGAAGTCTTGAGGGGGAGTACTGCCTAACCATTTTACTTAAACCCCAACACATATTTTAAACCAATTTATTCACTCTCATACAAACAACAACCCTCCCACCCCGACTTAAATAATAGCCAAAGAAAAAAAACAAAATGAATAAAGTAAAATAAAATACCCCTTAAAATATTAAAACAATTTTATGCACATCTAAGAGAGTCCAACTGATCTAGGCCCAAAATTCCAATCAGATAACTATCAAACTAAACAATAATTAATAAAATAAATCCCCCCAGGCAACCAGGAACTCTCACTAACTGGTGCCACTAAATAAAGAAAAACTTAATAAACCAAAAAAGGAAAAAGAATAATGAACCCCCGAGCTACACCATACTCTCACTATGGTAGCCAGGAGAAATAAAATGGTACTCTCACTACCATATATAGTTAATAAATTATATTAGTAATGAAACCACTAAAAATCAGGGAATCCCAGTCCTGAGCACTCTCACTGCAAGATCTTCCAAAAGGCACAACGATTCTTGATTTAAAGGGTCTTAAGTCACAGAAACAGTCTGTCCACTGAAGAAAATGCTGAAAATATCTTCGGGACTAGCTATATTCCCCTTACTAAAACCCAAAAGGTTGTACCCAGCCCACCACCAGGCTACAGTGGATACTACGAGACCCCAGTGGAGCTCAACAAAATGGGCTCCCAGAGGTTCCCTAGAAGAAAGGACTACCACCCACTGACTCCCCAGTGATGGATGCCCCACCTCTGCACCACTACAGTCGGAAGAGTTAGGATTCACCAGATAGGGCAATAAAAGCAGGGAAATAAATGAAAAGTCCCCAAATCCAGACAACACCCACGAAGTGGTCCAAAACCAGCATTGAGGAACTGACTCAAAAGAGTTCCACCTTCCTTAGAAACAAAGCCTTCCCAGGATAGTAGAAAATTCAAAGAACAGGCCGGAATCCAATACAGACCCCAGCCACAGTACTCACAGACCAAGTAAAGCAATCCAGGGTAGGGAAGAAATCCAAAGAACTGGTAGGTTCAAGACCCTCGTAGCAAAAATCTATTCTGTATAAGATCCAAAATCTCCAGATCCACAAGTCCTCACACACCAAATAAACAGACGGCAGAGTAAACCAGCCATCCTATACTCCACAAACGGGCATCGCCAGCATTTGTACCAGATGCCGCAGCTCGTACCAATCACTATGCTAAACGCCGGACCGATTACCAGGACTGGGCAACTTAATGATGGAAATACGGCGTCAGTACTCGGACACAATCAAAAACGAGGAAGCGGTACGCTGCACAGCAACCCACTGATCCTCCTCAGTCCCAAATCCAAAAGTGGAAAGCCAACTAATCAGTGCGACCAACCCGACTAAAGGAATCAATAAAATGTAAAACGAAGGGGCAAAAATACCGCTAATAAAACAAATCAAAACATTTAAATAAAACTTTAAAAATGCTCAACTACAACTACAACTACAACGTAAATCTTCTAAGGAATAAACGATCGCACGCCCAGCCTGGCAGCCATCTTGATTGTGCACAATATGAAATTATTATTCACCCCTTCATTCCAAGTTGTACAAGCTGTCTCTCATTTTTGATCGGTAATGGTAATTTGTAAATTCCTTTCCTATTTCTGCTTTAATGACTGCATATCATTTTTTAAATTTCTGATAATTAGAGTGTATAATTTTTATATTAATTTCTCTCTATTTGGAGTTGTGTTGAGAATATCCAGGACCATATTGTCAGTGGTCATTTTTACCTTTTCCATTCAAATCTGATAGCACAGACCTGAGCAGTAAACAGCTAAAGAAAAAAATCTGAAGGTACACCATACCGATTAAGTACTTGTTGGAAATATTTAATTGTCTGAAAATCATGCATAAGATATTATAGTCAGTCCATCTCTTTATATGGCGAGAGCTAAACATTGGATGAGAATTATTACCAAAAATGGAAGACATCTTAATTATTTTATTCCTACATCCCATTATGCTTTTGAATTTTATTCCATATTATACAAGTGAGTTTAAAAATATATTTGTGGACCTTTTCAATTTTTATTATTTATATTTTGGGATAGCAAGTGTATAATATTCATACATGAGGGCTGTCCAAATTTGAAATAAGCCAATGGAGGGAAAGCATACTAAAGTTCTTTCAAGGGTTCAGTTACCACCACCCAGTGGTAATATTGTAAGTTAGGTAGTCTGAGGCCTAGTTGTTCATCCATCATAAATAATTTCTGTTTCCTTAGTCTGTAACATCAATTTCTCCAGAGAAATCTAACAATTAATTTGGCCACTTTATTGAAAGTATCTTTTGGGATTGTCAAAGACAGAACCTGAAATAAATACAAACATTAAGGGAGTATATTCATCTTTATAACCTGAACTCACCCCAATAGGGACAGGGGAAGGTCACCCCATTTCTGTAGATCCTGACCAATGGCACTACTAAATATGTCACGATTTATATTTAGTAACCGATTCCTCCTATTCATGAGATGCATTCCAAGATAAGTTATACTAACTTTCTTAAGCAGGGTTTGAAAATTCTGAAGATTAATCTTATACTTGTCTGGATGAATAGGGAGCGCCTCAGGTTTCTTCCAGTTTACCAGACATTCTGAACAATTTCCATATTTATTAACTATCTGTAAAATGTAATTTAATGCTAATTCCAGATTTTTCAAATATAACAAAATATCATCTGCAAATAAAGACAACTTCAGAAATTGTTGTTCCTCATATTTGAATCTAGGAATTACTACATTTTTCCCTTATTGCGTTTGCCAAAGGTTCAATTATTACAACAAAAAGCAAAGAGGAAAGGGGACACCCCTGTCTTGTACCCCTTTATAGGGGAAACATAGGAGAAATAGTGGCATTAGTCAGGACCCTGGCTTTGGTTGAGTTGTATATAGCCCTAATCCAATTTAAAAATGTATCTCCCATGTGTAGCTTTTATTACCACAAATAAATAATGCCATTCTATCCTATCGAATTCTTTTTCTGCATCCATGGACACCATCATTGCATTGGGATCGTTTAGTGTATACATTATGTTAAAACATTTCTGATATCATTATGTCCTTTCCTTCCCTTGATAAATTCTGTCCAGTCATCCCCAGTTAGGGCAGGTAAGGCGTTTTCTAATCTCAAAGCTAGTATCTTTGTAAATACCATATAATCTGTATTAAGCAGGGATACTGGAGGGTATGAAGAACATAGAGTTGAGTCCTTATCCTTTTTAGGGATGATCAGAATAAGGGATCCACCAAAGGAAGGGGGGTAGTTGGCCTTTAAAAGAAATAAACAATGTTAAGAGTTTAGGCATTAAAAGTTTACTGCATGCTTTATAAAAATCTATACCCAACCCATCCACTCAAGGGGATTTACCAGGTTTTAGCAGTTTAGCTGCTCTTTCAATTTCACTGTATTCTATTTCCCTAGCTAAACAAATTTGTTGCTTAGATTCCAATTTAGGTCAATTAAAATACAAGGGTTATATACAGAACTTCAGCACAGGTGGAGGAGTTGGGTAAGACACTAGGGGAAGCTACTTGGATGAATATTTAAACTAGCCAGGGGGAGGCTATAATACCAAAGGATGCGAAGATTGCCTCCACTCAGACAATTAAGTAACAGGGAGGGAAGGCCAGAAGGGAGGCATTCCCTCAGGGCAGGGCCAGGAAGACAGAGGTGGGGACAAGTCAGGGGACAAAGGGGGTATAAATCACTTTAGCAAGAAGAGAGAAGTACAGGAAACAGGTGATGGAGTGGGTAACAAGGGAAGAGGGGGCATCAGAGGCAGTTTCAGGAAACCACACAGGTGAGGGGATAGAGCAGGGAGGCAGGCAAGGGGGAGTAAGGTAATGGAAAGTCCTATATGCCAATGCAAGGAGTCTTGTTATGCCTGGGTTATATATCACCAACTGACCCACAAGTAACCATAACCTTATACACATACGAGCATTACTGCCTTACCACAGTCTTATAATGTTTTATTACTTACATTAGTGTTCTTTATTATATTTGATATGCTCATTTTTGTCTGTAATGCATTTATCCATATATACTGTTTCTAGTTTCCATGTATATTCTGCTATACTCATAATCACACAGAGTCTGTAGTTTCCACTATTGTGACACACTGTGTGCTTTTATGATTATTGTTGCAAACATTTCCAGACTAACTGTCTGGAAATAAGAACAGATAACACTTATTCTTGCTGAATATGAGTTTCCTTTGTTCAGTGATTCTTCCTTATTTCCTGTGTACTTGCCAAAGGGAGCCACCTTATTTACATGCCTTATCGAATGATATATGTTTATCATATCTGTAACTGTACTCTTATTGGTCATATATAATTGTATGCACACCAGCTCCTTGGAGAGAAAAAGACCATACTCAAGGAATGGTGGGAAATCGGCTCCCTTGTGATTGCTTTGCTTCACTTGTTATGGTGTGAGTATTGTAATAAACTTTTTTTATTACTTCTACTTGGTGTTACTTTCTTTGTCCAGCATACCATGCAAAGGACCTAAGGTGTGATCTTTTTACTTTTAACAAATGGCAAGCCAGTCTGTTATGGCATTGTCTGGCAAAGAATAACACTCATTTTACTTTGTGATTTGAGTTCTGAGATGTGACTTTCCTCAGAGGCAAGTAGCAACGAGTTTGGCGGCTTAGGGACTGTGTGTATGGACTGCTACTCATTTTTTTGTGAATTCCTCCTTCGCTGGCATTCACAGATGCCATCCATCTGTGTGTGTTTGAATGTTGTGTTTGCAAATACAGCAGCTAACCCTCAGAACAGTTTAAAAATTTCTCTGCTTATTGACTTGTCTAAAATATGCACAGGGTTGAAAGAAGACATCTTGGCTTATCTCACTACACAAGGTGCATGGGACATGCTTAAATAACAAATAGTCAACTAAAGATGTTTTGGATCTGATTACATTGATCTGTGTGCAGTATATTGAACTGAGACAGTCAACTATGATGTAGTCCAATAGAGGGCTGCTTCAGAGGCTTTCAAGCCTAATAGGGATAATGGCTACTGATCAATCAGTGGCTGAACCATCTGATAAATTTGTTATAGTCTTCCATGAGGAATCCTCCTCATTAATGTGATTCACAGATCAAGCATTTGTCTGTTCTGACCCTGGAGGTATTACTTTTTTTTAAATGGAAAGACTGTCTGGCAGGGTATTGCCCTGTCCTTGTGTTTCAAGTTTGTGGTGAGTACACGTTAACTATATCAGTTGGTATCAGTTGGTTGATCCACCTTTTATTGCATTCTATAATGAATCTAACTGTAAAAATGTTGTCTATACAGCTGTTCCTTGCTACTCACTTTAGGAGAAGCACTACATTTAACAGTAGTACACCATATTTTGTAATCCATTCCCTGAATGCTTAGTTTACTCTGCTGAATTGAGGACAGCATACTCAAGGTCATGCTGTTCCCTGCAGTTCTAATAGTGACTAATTGGAGAATGTTTAAAAAAACAAACAGCAGAATCATTAGTGTATTCTGTAATGAATGTTAAGGTATAATGGTATCAGCTTCATTAACTATAATGATGTGTTTGATTTTAACACTTTACTGTCGTCAGTGACGTAATGTTGCAGAATATGTTTTTGAATGTGCCTTCCTGGATTTTGATGTGTGGAAATATTTGTAGTTGGGAAACACTGTGCTGAATTCAGCATCTGCTATATCTGTTTGTCACTGTTACCAGTTATCAGAGTCTTTAACTGTGTTTTCTGACACTACACTAGTTCTTTTTTTGTGTTGTTTATAATGACGTAAATCTGCTCATAAAATGGCTGACACCTTTGACTTGTTGCCAATGACATGTTCCAGTTTGCAGTGTTGGCACATTGTCTGCAAACTTTTTACCATTCAGATGAGTGGCTGGTTTTATGTTGAAGTGTAGTGGACTGGTGTCCCTAGTATTGATTCAACTTAATCATGGTTTGTTGCAACAAAAAAAAAAAGGAAAAAGAAAAGAAAATAGAAGCATGACTCAAATGCTTGCAAAGGTTTTCTACTTTTTTCCCAATTTGGCCTCTCCATCTGCCATCATAGAAATTGTGATGGTGCATTAATGTTGTTTTTTATGCCTCAGCTGGTGGCTGAACAGTTTTCTTTTATGTGTCAGACATCTAATTCAGTGTGGTGTTCAAGACCACTACAGCTATGACTGGGTTTGGTCCCTGGAAACATTTGTACAGTGTGTGACCTTTGGCAAGTCACTTGACCTCCTTGTGTTTTTGAGCTGTACTTGTTTTTCCAGCTCACAACTGATGTACCCCCCCCCAAATTAAATCAGTATTTCTTATCCAAATATAACTTTAATGGGGTGTGCATATCAAAAGTATTTTTGTTAAAAGTGTTTTTTTCCAGTCCTCCTCATCTGTATGTGGTGTTAGGACTGCATTTTTTTTCCTTCTCTCTAGCCTTGCAACCATGATGTTGCTTGCTATCTACAAACCTGCCCAATCCTATGCATGCCTTCCTTTATGGAAGATCTCACGGCTTTTTTTGTCCTTGCCCTGTATCACTTACCCCCATGCATCACATGGCAATCGGGGGGGGTACTATTCAGCCCCAGTATTTGTAATAAGCTATTTACTTCAACTTTAACAGGATAGCTACACAATTTATACTGCCACAATAAGTACTATGTCTGTTTTGGGAGATTTTACTATTTATGTTACAGGCCTAATTTAATACCCTTTTAATAATTTTGTACGTACAAAATATCAATATTATAACTTGTGTTATGTATCAGAATGGTGTGTGTGTTAATGACACGGTTCTAATGTCAAATTCAGAGAATTAGGGATGCCTAATACTCTGACATTAATAATTTATTTTATTTTCAGGAATTCTTTGGAGTGTACTAGTAGCTACAATAAAAAGAGTCTACCCCCCTTGGGTGGTTGAAAGCATATGCCTTTATTTAGGTTAATATCAATATCGGCATTTTGAGAACCTATGCTAGCCTTCCACAAGGAGAACGCTCTAAATAAATGAGATGTTCCCTTTTGTGGCTTGTCTTTTCTATTTTTTTCTCTTACAGGGATAAGACTAACCTTCACAAGTATCCACTGGTAATGTATAAGCGTATTTTAACCAGTGGCCCAATTTCATTATAATGTTATTATAGTTTGAATCATAGTAGGATACTATTTTGCCCTTATTATTATTTTTTTTTACAAGTTGGGTCAAACCCATCTGTATTTATTCAGCATACAACCTTCCAGATGATGACTGATTGGTGAAGACAGTTTGCCAATATTTTTGTAGATAGACAGTCACACCTCTGTTGGGAATAAAGTGTTCTCTCACATTTATGCAAACACCTGTTACTAGAAAATACAAAATCACACATGCCCCCACAATGCAAAGCATTATGGGCTGCATATGCAAATCACCACAAAATGTTATGCTGGTTCAACTTTAAGCAGAATTGCATGGTGCCGAAAGGCCTCTCACACAGTTTGCAAAGGGTGCTAACAGATGACATAGACACGTGTTTCATCCTACCAGGACTCATCAGTATGCCTCATCTGTTTGACACCCCAGTGGAATGAACCAGCTACCCTAAGACAGGGTGTCTTGGTTATGTTGTGATGAACCCATTAAAATAAAAAACTATTTAAAAGACAAAGAACCTCTGTGCGTGAACACTGAGGCAAGGGTTACCCCAAAGGGCATTTGGCTGGGAAGCCAAGTTTCAGGAAAATACAAAATCACACATGCCCCCACAATGCAAAGCATTATGGGCTGCATATGCAAATCACCACAGAATGTTATGCTGGTTCAACTTTAAGCAGAATTGCATGGTGCCAAAAGGCCTCTCACACAGTTTGCAAAGGGTGCTAACAGATGACATAGACACGTGTTTCGTCCTACCAGGACTCATCAGTATGCCTCATCTGTTTGACACCCCAGTGGAATGAACCAGCTACCCTAAGACAGTGTGTCTTGGTTTATGTTGTGGTGAACCCATTAAAATAAAAAACTATTTAAAAGACAAAGAACCTCTGTGTGCAAACACTGAGGCAAAGGTTACCCGTGTTACACCTGTTACTAGTCAATTTAATAGTATTTACTGTAGTATGATTGGGCATCTGCTCCAGCATCGGTCCTACAATATCCTATTATCTCCATGCTGCCTCTTTCACAGATGAATGTGCTGGGGGAGGGGGGTATGAATTGTATATATACCCAGTCCCAGTAACTGATCTCTTACATTAACACCCGTTTTGACACCTGGAGTGCCTGTAAGGGGAAAATAATTGTTGGGAAGTTAATGACATGGTTAACTACTAACATACCATTGCATGCCTATTTGTTTAACAAATAACAGTCTATGGTCACTGTCAGCTGTAGATATACTATTTAATACAGGCTGTACTCACTGATAGAAGGCTTTTATGGTTCATCAGTGATGAGTATGTATGATGCTGAAACTGCTACCATTCTTGGTGTGATTTGCCATGTCTATGACATTTCCATAGATATGATACACTGTAAGCCTAGCCTCCTGGCATACAGAGAGCTCAAGGAGGGGATACAACCATGCCACCTTACAGTGCACCTATAGTGGTTGCAAATAAATGAAACTACCTCTGGACCTGACTGAGCTACAGCTAGCAGATCCAGAAATGGTGGAAGTAAACCCACTGTCCCTCCAAAAAGATCACACAAGAAGAAAAATGTGTGTTTGCTAATAACCCATTTTTTGTTTACAAATTAAAAATAAAAATATATGTAATGTACTCTAACATTATAAACCAGCTCAGCCTCTCTGCCTTCCTAGTGCGGTCTAGCACAACTGTACACAATCTTTTTGCAAGTGGCTTCATGCCAACAACCTGCACCAGCCAGGTGCAAGGCCATTGGCCCTCAACTAATATTCAGCTGAGCTGGGGGTGGGGACTGTGTACATTCCCATATTCTTTCGCATATCCTTTTTGTCTTTTTAGCTCCTGTAAAAGATAATATCATTTTAAAAGTCATTCCTGGACTGTGATGGCCAACTTCATTTTACATGTGACCAATGTTTTAAATGTATTTCCTGCAGTGTGCTTAATATGATTATTGTTTCATTGCGATTATGTCATTGTCATTATGTTTTCCCATGTTATTGCAGCTTTATCAAGTATAAGCTGAGTAAACTCCACATCTGTGGATGTTTTGGGGTATTAGGCCCATCTGGGTAACATCTGTCACACCCACATGGGGGAAACTAAGTACCAACCACTTACACAACAAATTATTTGTTTTCACAAGCTGAAATATCCCAACAACACCACCATGAATGATTATTTCTTTCTTATAGGTTATGTGCCACCATTCATACTCCCAAACAAAAGTGATCAGCATTGATGTCCCATCCAGATTTCATTACAACATGATAACCATGTACACCTGGACACCATAATGGTGGCCCCTAACCAGTCTTACAGACTAAATGACAGACTGCTAGCAATCAAAGACAAATCGCTAAGGTCCACCTAGCTAGTGGCACACTCCAAGGCAGGCCCTACACCAAAAGGTCACCCACTGGCATTCTGTATATATGCCAGGCCCAAGCACAACTCACAGGTTTCTACACCTGTACTGTACTCATACATTCATCCATAGTATTGTATACCTCATTCCATTGCTAGAACTGACATGTTTCCAACTGTTGTTACCCCAACAGAGAAAAAGCCTACCCAATGTTCCAAGCATAAACCCAGACCAACTAGTGGTCTATTTTTTTTTTTTTTTTATTGAGGATTCGGAAATACCTTTGAGTCAAGGACTCATTTGCAAAGGATCCACGTCACAGTAGGTAATACAATACAACAATAGTACAGTTACGATACAGAGTACAGACAATCGGATGCAGATAGTCAAAGTAATACAGCAGTAGCACAGTTCTGGTCCAGAATACAGAACATATGGATACATCCATTTAATGAAGTTAACAGGCAAATAGGAAATAGCAAAGTTACAAAAAAATAGACAGAAATTGGAATTTAGGAACTAAAAAATAAAGACTGTCAGGTGAGTAAAGAAAGGATACCCAACAGATGGGAGGAGAGGGGGTGAGCTGGCCAGAGGCATTTGTCAAGTTAAGTGGGGGGCGGTATGTTTGCTTCATCACTCCTAGGTACCCTTGTATATAATGTGTAATACACACATAATATGGCGGAGTGTAAATTCCATAAAAAACCAAAAAGTCAAAGGAACCCACACCCCCTGGCTTAATACCTCACTCCTAGATCACATGAGTAATACAGACAACCTGTGGCACAAAGCTAAGGACTCAGGAAAGCCGCATGATGTATCTGCATACAAAGCTGCACGGAACTCCTGTACCAGGCTCATTCACTCAGTGAAAGCTAGCTATTTCAAGGACCTCCTCAACAAAAACTGGAGGTCCTCTAAAGGGTTCTGGACCACACTAAAATCCCTTACTGGAAGGACCTCCAGGGCATCACTGGACCTATTAACCACTGGCTATGGGTCTCTCCAGGAACCCCTACTGATTGCCGAGTTCAATACCACATTCACTGATCTATCAGGGGTGCTTCCCAGTGAGTTCCTTAACCAAATGGATAACCAACTTCACGGAAACACCATACCCTCTTCAGAGAGGGAAGGTCTGCCACTCTTCTGTTTTAGGCAAGTCTCAATCTCTGAAACCATCAAGCAAGTAAAGAGGGTCCTCGTAAAGACCAGAAGGGGAAGTGATCTGATAGATATGAAGTTGGTTGCCATAACACTTGATGTACTAGCAGACCCAATCTCCAAAGTTTTTAATGCCTCCCTAAAATTGGGTGTGTTCCCAGACACCTGGAAGGCCACCCTGGTTACACCAGTTTTCAAATCTGGGGATAAAACTCTCACCGCTAATTATAGGCCAATATCTATCCTCCCACCTCTCTCCAAAGCTCTAGAGAGAATAGTCTCTGAACAACTTACTGACTTTCTGGACAGTCACCAACTACTCTGTAGCAATAAGCATGGTTTCCACAAAAAACACTCTACCATCACCGCACTGGTGGGCTACACCACTTAGCTGTACAATGCCTTTGACCTAGGGATGGCGGTGGGATCATTCTTCATTGACCTTACAAAAGCGTTTGACTCAGTTAATCACCAGCTATTACTAAACACACTGCTCTCCATGGGACTGACCCCTGATGCAGTCACCTGGTTTCGTAGCTATCTGACGCAAAGAACTCAACACGTTAGAATCAGTGACTCACTCTCTGACCCTAAGGTAGTGGCCCTTGGAGTACCGCAAGGGTCTATACTTGGACCTCTCCTTTTCAGCCTGTTCATTAACTGCCTCCCTGAAGCCTGCCTGGCTAGCATCGTCTTATATGCAGATAATGCCGTTATATCGGTCCCAGGTAGGGACCACTTGACCATCGAGGAAGGCCTACCCGATAGTTTCCACAAACTTGAAACCTGGTTCTGTCAACAGAAACTGCAACTAAACCATAAAAAAAACAAAAGCATGCTGTTCTCTGTCCCACAGAACAAAAGGAATTTCGTCCCCCTTCGAATTCTGAACCAGAAGGGCATCACACTTGAACAAGTCTCCTCATTTAAATATCTGGGTGTTTACCTTGATGACACTCTCAATTTCTCCCACCACGTTGATCAAGCTGTCAAAACCACCAACATGAAACTGGGCATCCTCTACAGAAGCAAGCACTCAATGACACTTGAGGCCCTCAAATTAGCCACAGGCAGCACAGTATTATCATCTGTTGATTATGGCTTACCAATATACATCGCTGGATCAGACACTGCCCTAAACAGGATACAAAAACTTGTGAATAGGGCTTGTTGTCTGGCACTTGGGCCAGATCGATGGACTCACGCCTGTGCACTCTACTCTGAGACGGCCTGGCTCCCACTGTACCTAAGAGCCCAATACCAAACATGCCTGATCGTAAAAAAAGTGCAACTGGGCCTCATGCCGGCATCCATAAGCAGTCTGTTCAAGAAGGCTGTGCACACTAAACAAACAAGAAATACGACAAAAGGAGGACTATAAGCCCCTTTCAAGCGCTCATCACTGGCCCAAAAATCCATTACTTTTAAGGGCCCCAAATGGTTTAATGAGCTGCCCTAAACACTGACAGGAAACACAAAGTTGAGTCTGTTCAAAAGGGGGCTATGGTCCCACCTTAAGAATGTAACCACCTGTAACTGTGCAAGAAAATAATGCAACATATTCCTCCTGCCTTATCCCCTCCTCCTCACCTCTTCCCCTCCCCACTTCCCCCCCTCCTTCGACTTACAACCCCTACACCAACTCCCCCTTTACTCCTGTCCCACACCACCTCTAGCTACTTTGACAACGCCAATCTGGCTGCTTAACTTTCCCTCCATCATCCCCAAAGCTTAACACAGATCTATTATTGACATGTCTCACTATTCCCAGTGTATTCCTACCCTGCAACAACTTGATGTAATGTAATTTACTCTACTTTTAAGATGTACTTGAAACTAGTAGAAAGGATGAGAGACATGGAAGGGGGGGAATGGAGGAAAAGGAGCAGTCAGAGTGCTCCTGTTGGGGGATTCTATGATCAGGGGTATCAAATGGGATAGGGAGGGAGAAGCCTGGCCAGTTAGAACAAGATGCTTCCCTGGACTAATGGTGCACAGGGCTAAGCATGAGGTATATCAGCTGGCAAAGGATTGTGGGGGTTCCCCTGACATACTGGTCCACTTGGGTACAAATGACATTGAGGGAAATAGCGAGCTAGAGATACAGGCAAGATTCAGGGAGCTTGCCAGGGTCTGTCATGACATAGGATGCACAGTTTCCTTCTCAGAAATCCTGCGGTGCCAAGGGCTAGTGGGAGAACACAAAGGAAGATTAGAGATAAACCAGTGGCTCAGGGAGTGGTGTGAGGCCAGAGGGTATGGGTTGATGAGGATTGGGGGAGACCTGGGAGGATAAGGCTGTATGCTAGAGATAGACTCCATCTCAATTTGGAGGGGAGGAATCCTTAAGTTAAAATAGAGGTTCATTGGTGAAAAGTGGGGTTTAAACTTGTGAAGGGGAGGGATGGGAGAAAAGGCTGTCAAGGGGTGCCGATAAAGGAGGACTCTGTCTCCACTCTGGGGAGCTGGAGGATTGCGGAAAAGGCCAACTGGCAAAGTGCAGACCAGGGAAAACAGAATCCCTATGGGAACATGAGCAGGGAAATGGAACTATAGGGAAAGGGTGGAAGGTAGTCCTTCTAAATGCCAGGAGCTTGGGCAATAAAATGCCTGAGCTCCAGGCGATGCTAACTGAGGGAGCAGTGGATGTGGCAGTGTTCACTGAGACTTGGGCCACTGCAAGACATGACTGGGACCTGAACCTGGAGGGTTACACTATGTTCAGGAAGGACAGGTGGGAGGGGAGGAGGGGTAGCAATGATAGTCAAAAACTGCATTGGCATAGGGGGAGTAGAGGAGGCGGAGGGAACCGTGGAGGTGATTTGGGTCACCTTGATAACAAGGGGGGGCAAGAGAGTAAAAATAGGAGTGGTGTATAGACCCCCTGCCCTGGCGGAGGAGCTGGAGGACAGTCTGGTGGCAGATGTTGGGAGACACTGCAGACTGGGCAGAGGAAAGGTGGTGGTGTTGGGGACTTAAACATGCCAGGAACAGACTGGGAGACTATGACATCCTCTGTGACCAGGAACAGAGGTTGTTGGATATCTTTCAAGGCTGTTTCCTAACTCAGCAGGTGGGGAACCGACCAGGTAGGCATGGTACTGGATGTGGTCCTGGCAGACAGTGACCAGATTGGGGCCTGGAGGTAAGGGACCCATTGGTGGGGAGTGACCATGCCACGGTCTGGTTCTGCCTGGACCTAGGAGGGGTAGAAGGCTGCACAAAGACGGAAGTAACCACTCAGGGGGCGGATTTAAGGAAATGGGAAGGATCCTTAAGGAGCATTTGGATGGGATTGGGTCAGACATGGACGCTGATAGTAGGTGGGAAATCATCAGGAGAGGGTGAGGATGCTACCAGCACCTGTGCAAGAGTAAGATGAAAATGCGGTAGGGCCCAAAAACCCTGCTGGTGGACCAGGGAGGTCCAGGAGGTGGTGTGGGGAAAGAAGGCAGCCTATAAGCAATTCAAGTGCTCAAGGAGTGAAAGGGACTGAGGGGAGAATGAGCTGATGGCTAGAAGGGCCACTAGGGTGGTGAGGGTGGCTAAGGCAAGGAAGGAGCAGAACCTGGCCAGGGAAATTAGGAGAGGGAACAAGGGGTTCTTTAGATACATTGGGGAAAAAAGAAGGGTGAAGGGGCAGATTAGCAGGATTAAATCAGGGGAGAGATGGGCACAAGACCCGGGGGAGCAGGGTGAGGTACTAAATGAGTACTTCACCTCAGTTTTCACCAAGTAAAATGGGGGTGCTGCATCATACATGGGAGGAGACAGAGATACTGAGGAGGGGGACCCCACCGATCGGCGGGTCTGGGGAGAGGGGAGGCATCACTGGCAGGAGGGGAGGGCTAAGCAGGGAGAAGAGGTACTGGAAGTGGAAATCAGCAGAGAGAGTGAGGGAAGCCTCAGCTCCTTTAAGATGGAGAAAGCACGGGGCTGGATAAATTACATCCCAGAGTGCTGAAGGAACTTAGGATGTCCTGGCAAAACCCCATGGAGCTTTTCACCATCTCTGAGGACAGGTGGTGCCCCAGGACTGGAAGGTGGCGCATAGTGCCTATCCAGGCAAGGGGATCAAGGGAGGTGAGGAACTACAGGCCTGTCAGCCTGACATTGGTGGTGGGCAAGGTGATGGAGGGCATTGTCAAGGAGAGGCTGGGGGGGACCTGGATAAGTCGGGGTGCCTGGACAATAGACAGCATGGATTCATCCTGGGGAAATCATGTCAGACAAACCTTGTGGAGTTCTATGACTGGGTGACGAGTGCCTTGGACCTGGGTAGACCAGTGGACGTCCTCTTTCTAGACTTCAGCAAGGCATTTGACTCTGTTCTTCATGTGGCCTGTTGGATAAGCTGGGGAGAAATGGGAGTAGGGAACCAGATGATCAGATGGATAGGCAATTGGCTCCAGGACTGGACCCAGAGGTCTGTAGTTGGCGGGATAGTCTCATCCCCAGGAGGGTCATTAGTGGGGTCCCACAGGGATCAGTCCTTGGGCCCCTTCTGTTCAACGCCACGTATCTGACATAAGGACAGGAATCAGGAGTGAGATGAGTCTCTTGCAGATGACTCGAAACTGGGCGGTGGTGGATGGGGAGGAGGGAGGGTGGCTCACAGGGGACCTGGAGGCTCTGGAAAGATGGTCTAGAAAGTGGAAGCTGAGGTTCAATGCAGGGAAATGCAAGGTACTCCACCTGGGGCCAGAAACCAGGCCAAGTGTACACCCTGGGGGGGGAAATGCTACAAGTCTCGATGGCTGAGAGGGACCTGGGGTGGTGGTGGATGTCAAGATGAACAACTCTGAGACTTGTAGGAGGGCAGCAGCCAAGGCCAACAGGATGCTGGGATGCATCGCTAGGGGATCACCTCCAGAAGGAGGAAGTGATACTCCCCTGTATAACTGCTTGGTGAGGCGCACCTTGAGTACTGCGTGCAGTTTTGGAGGCCACACTTAAAGAGGGACATTAACCTCCTGGAGAGGGTCCAGAGGAGGGCAACCAAAATGATTTGGGGCTTGGGGACAGGACCTATGAGGAGAGGCTCGAAGAGCTAAATATGTACACATTGGAAGAGAGAAGGACCGGGGGACATGATAGAGGTCTTCAAGTACATGAAGAGGTAAATAGGGAGGAACAGTCAGGGTGCTTCAGAGGAAGGAGGAGGGCCACTAGAGGCATGGGTGGAAGCTGGAGGGGAAGATTCAGGGAGAAAGGAGGAGGTGCTACTTCACTGAGAGGGTGGTGGAGCCATGGAATGCACTGCCTGGGGGCTGGTGGAGGCAGAGACAGTGGAGGGGTTCAAGAGGGGTGGGACAGGTACAGGGAAGGGTTCTGGAAGCAAAATCCAATGCAGCAAGAATATCCAGAACTGGGAAGGGAGAAGCCAGAGAAGGCGAGGGGGGCAGCAAGGTCAGCACCCAGGGTGGGGGCTGACCAAACGAACAGACACGAAAGACCGTTAGGCCTATTCTGCTGGCATTTTAGTATGTAAGTATGTTAGCAAGTCTTATACCTCATGTGCCATTTTAATGATATTCATGATGCCTACCATGTTTTTAATTTTTCACTGTTAACTTAATTTGTACTTATTGTATTGTATTTGTATTGCTCTGTTTTGTCTCTGACTTGGAACCTTGGAAAATTAGTCTTTGACTCAAAGGTATTAATCCCAATCAAAATAAATAAATAAATAAAAATTCTGCTTCAATACAAACACTTTTAGGTTTCATAGCATCATGTTACCAGACCCATTTTGCAACAGAACTGATACATTCTCAAGACCCAGTATCAGAGCACCACACTACTGACTACCTACTGTAGAAGTTTTTCACCCTAGACAACAGACCTAACAAAAGGGATTTTTTCAAATCCCATAGGCACAACAGGCACTGTTGTACTCCCCTGTGTTTCATGGTGTAAATAACATATTGCCATATGATAAAGGTTCAAAGAACATATAACAAGCTTAATATCACACTTTCATTTCATGAGATAGACCTAAACTAGGCCAAACATCAACTCATAACCAGGGAAACTATTTTTTTCCCTTACTGTCACAACCTGTTCTGAGACTTGGAAACAGGGTGTATTCACAGATGAATAAATTGGTTATTCTCATTATTGGACCTCAACTTGCACCTCTGAGTGCATCGACGATGCCATCACCTGTCTATGTCGCACAACACCATAACTAAAGGCATTGCCAACAACCACGCCATTTTCCTTTTAACAACAACTATATGTGTGTTTTAAAACTAAGTTTTTAACAAAGTTTTACAAGTTTTTAGGTTTCCACAGAGAGGTATTGGTAAGATCTTCAAGTAACACATGCAATTTTTCTTCACAGCTGGTTTTCATATTTGGCTGGCACCTCATACTAACTGATTGTTCTTGTTTGGACTGTGCTCGTGGTTGCTCTTTCATGAGTTATGTTCTTTATGAACTTTCAATACTTGTGCAAAATGTGCTCTTTTTACAAAAAGCTATGCCTGTGTGAGTGTGGCTATTCCACTGAAACATTCAATCTCATGCAACCCTTGCCAAGGCCTTTGCCAATCCAGTCAACCAGCAACCAGGTACATGAACATTACCGTTTGTACCATGCTGGTACACATCTACACAGACCCATGTGCTATGTATGCCCCATGGGTTACAAACTTTAGACAAATGACATTTCCAATCTAACTACACTACTTTGTGGTTACCAACTTGAACCTTATGGACTGGTTCCTCTTTAAGGACATAGTTATTAGATTCTTCAATCAATAACGTACACCGCCGTCCCATATGCTGCCGTTATCTGCCTTGTCATCTCTCAGTATGGACTGTTCTTTACAAATGTACAATGACTCTAACATTGTTTTACAAACAATGTTCTGTGATAATACACATCAACAATTTTTCTTATACATATATCCACTGTGGAGGTGACATAGCTAGTTTCAGTTTTGTATTTTATGATCTGACAATCTGTGATTACCCCTGTGTCATCTCCTGAATAGGTCTACCATCACAGTCACCATATCTGTATGCTATAGAAATGTAATTCATTTACATTATGAGTTTTATATGTTTTGAAAAGCAGATGTTTAAATCAATGTGTTAAAGCCTGATAGTAATTTATATCCTGTTTTAACTCATCCACTACTAATCCTTTTCTGTCTGAGGTGTACTTTTATCCAGCATCTTACACAGCAGCAGTTCTTTTACATGGCTCACACCTCAGGCTTGTTGACACGTTTAGATATACCATTTCTACCTCTAACCATCTTCCTTTTGTTGTTTTCCCCTTGAGCAAGGCAACAAGGAGGGGACTGTTATGCCTGGGTTATATGCCACCAACTGACCCACATGTAACCATAACCTTATACACTTACGAGGATTAGTGTTTTACCACAGTCTTATAATGTTTTGTCTTGTTTTATTACTTATATTAGTTTTCTTTATTACATTTGCTATGCTCATATTTGTCTGTAATGCATTTACCCATATATACTGTTTCTAGTTTCCACATATATTCTGCTATACTCATAATCATACATATTCCAGAATTTTCCACTATTAGGACATGTTGTGTGCTTTTATAATTATGTTGCAAACATTTCCAGACTAACTGTCTGGTAATAAGAACAGATAACACTTATTATTGCTGAATATGAGTTTCCTTGGTTTAGAGAGTCTTCCTAATTTCCTATGTAATTGCCCAAGGGAGCCACCTTATTTATATGCCTTATCCAATGCTGTATGTTTATCATATCTGTAACTGTACTCTTATTGGCCATATATAATTGTATGCACACCAGCTCCTCAGAAAGAAAGAGACCATACTCAAGGAATGGTGGGAAATCAGCTCCCTTGTGATTGCTTTGCTTCACTTGTTATGGTGTGAGTATTGCAAGAAACCTTTTTTTATTACTTCTACTTATTGTTACTTTCTTTGTCTAGCATATCATGCAAAGAACTTAAGGTGTGATCTTTTCACATGCAACAGTCTGGAAAATAAAATTCCACAACTGGAGGCCATCATGGAAGTCACTAGCCTGGATTTAGAGGCCATAACAAAGTCATGGTGCATTGACAGCCATGACGTGGATGTGACCATACCAGGGTACACTCAGTTCAAGAGAGACAGGGATGGGAGAAGGGGTTGTACTAGATGTGAGGGAAAGAATCAAGGCTATAGAAGTGCCGGCCCCTCAGAGGGGAAAGGAAGGACTGGAGGTGCTGTGGATCATCCTGGAGACAGGAGCTGGGGCCACTATTCATACAGCAGTTGTATACAGGCCTCCAGAAAAGGAAGAGGAGTTGGATAAGGCACAAGGGTAAGTCATCATCAGAACAGTAAACATGAGGGAGGTGCTGCTAGTTGGGGACTTCAGTCTGCCAGATGTAGATAGGAGCCTTCCAACTGCAGCTTCAGCAAGGAGTAGGGCCATCCTTGACTCCATACAGGGAGTGTTTCTGAAGCAGCTAATCAGCAAACCCACTAAGGATGGAGCAGTGACAGACCTGGTGATTATAAACAGGGACAGTTTTGTAGACATCACAGTGTGCCATTCTCTAGGTACCAGCAATCACTGTATAGTGTGGTTCAACATAAAGATGGGAGCAGAGGCAAACCACATGAGGATGAGGGTCTTGTGTATGTAGAAGTTTTTATCCTCCTTTGGCAGGTCTGGGAGCTTATCAGCCATGTGTCTGTTCCCGATGGTCATCCACATTCCTCTTCCAGGTACGGAATCAGGTACTCCCATGGACCTCCCCCATGGTAGAGTGGGACAGGAATGGTCATCCTCCCCTGGCAGACAATACAGTGCAGACTCAGGATGAAATTGGTTTGGCAAACCATCAAGACACAGGCAGGGCTTCAAACAGCCCAGGCCTCCATGTTTCCCATTTTTTCTCCCTGAGCCCACGGATGTGCAGTGATTACAATGTGTGAGTGCTGTGCCTCCACGGAGACACTCCTGGTGCTCAGTGCATGGGATCCCTTCCCACTGTGTACCTCACTTACACTGCCACCCAGATACCTCCAGGTGGCAGTCAACAGCAAAGCATGGCATCTCCCATTCTATGGATGCTCAGTCCTCCTTCACTCAGCCAGCTCCCGAGTGACCAGCATCCATTTTTGAACTTGGGTCATCAGCATAGCAGGAGGTAAGATTCTCAGTGCCTCAGCATTGGGCCAGCTCTGGAGGGTGAATTTCTAAAGGAATGGTAGACAGCCTCAGAAACTGCCTAGTAGGGGTGTATTTCCAGGAAGGAGTAGAGGAACAGTGGGGAAAAATAAGAAAGAATATAATTCAGGCAACTGGTCTCTGTGTGAAGGAAGTGAGCAAAAGCAAAAGGGAAGAAAAAATACCATTATGGTACTCCAGAAAGGTGGCTACAGTGGGGAAGGAAAAAAGGGTGGCATTCAGGAGGTACAAAGAACCACAGAGGGAAGAAGACAGGAATGTTTCCCAAGTAAAACAGAAAAGCAGGTAGGGCAGTGAGGGAAGCTAAGGTACAGACACAGGAAATGATAGCCAAAGGGGAAGTTAAAGGGGATAAGACTTTGTATAGGTACATAACTGAGAAGAGGAAAGCAAGGGGAGAGATAGTGAGGATAAGGTGATGACATAGGGAGACTACGAAGAACAGGAGCAAGAAAAAGTAGACATCCTGAACAAGTACTTCTCAGTATTCACAGTGGGGGGGAGAGGTGCAGACCACCAGGGAGCAGCAGGAATAATGGGGGGAGGTGGAGACAAGTCCATTTTTAGAAGAAAGAGTCCTGAAAGGACTTGCAGGTCTAAAAGTTGACAAGGCAACACTGACAGCCCTGTTCAATAGCTCACTGGAAATTGGCATGTTTCCAGAGGATTAGAGGAGTGCAGGTGTTTTCCTGCTCCATAAGGGTGGCAACAGGGAGGCGGCTAGCCACTATAGGCTGGTCAGTCTCACATCAGTGCTAGGGAAATGAATGGAATCCCTGTGAAAGGAATGGCTAATACAGTGTCTTGAATCCAGTGGGCTACAAGACCAAAGGCAGCATGGATTCATGGGAACGGGGAGGGGGTAGGTTATGCCAGATTAGTCTAATTGATTTCTTCAACTTGGTGACCTGGGAAAAAGATCAATGGAGGGCAGTGGATGTGGCCTATCTGGACTTTAGAAAGGCCTTTGACAGTGTGCCACATAGGAGACTGATAATGAAATTGAATAGTCTTGAGGTGGGATCCATAGTGGTGAATTGGGTTAGAAACTGGATAACAGATAGGATACACAGGATAGTGGTCAGTAGCACTCCCTTTAATGATGGAAGCATGAACTGCAAGGTGACACAGGGCTTAATACTGGGACTGGTCATCTTCAATGTCTTCATAAGTTCCCCTTGCAGATGACACCAAAAATCTGTAATGGCATGGATATTCAGGAGGGGATGGAGAGAATGCAAAGGGACCTTAGGAAACTCAAGGAGCGGTCAGGGGCATGGCAGCTGGGGTTCATTGCCAAAAGGTGAAAAATCATACACTTAGGACATAGGAACCCAGGAGCTGAGCATAAGATGGAGGAGAGGTACTGACAGCTACAAAGCAGGAAAGGAATGTTGAGGTTATCATATCTGATGACCTCAAAGAGGCAGGGCATTGTGACAAAGCAGTGGGTAGGGCCAGTGGGATGCTGGGATGCATACGGAGTGATATCTCCAGCAGCAGGAGGGAGGTGGTGTTACCACTGTATTGATCGCTGGTGAGACCATGAGTATTGTGTCCTGTTCTGGAGACCACACCTTAGAAAGGACAGAGACAGGGTGGAAGCTGTCCTGAGGAGGGCAACTAAAATGGTGCAGGGGTTGCACCCAAAACCCTACAAACAGAGGCTAAGTGATCTCAATGTGTACACCCTTGAAGAGAGAAGGGCAAGAGGGGATATGATAGAGACCTACAAGTACCTCACAAGGGTGAACAGAGTAGAGGAGGGGAGTCTCTTTTAAATGAGAATGAGCACCAGGACCAGCAGGCATGTGGTGAGGCTGAAAGGGAAAAGTGTAAGAGAGATGTGAGGAAATACTACTTCATTGAAAGGGTGGTGGATGTCTTGAACAGACTACCAGTTTAACAGGTGGAGCTGAAAACAGTAGGAGGTTTCAAGCTTCTATGGGATAGACGTAGGGAAATATTAGTAAATAACCAGGGAGAAGGGAGGGTTGCTGGAGACCAGTTAGGATCTGTGGAGATAGACTAGGCATAGACCATTTGGGCAGACTGGGTGGGCCAAGCAGTCCTTTTTCTGCCAGCAAATTCTATGTTTTTACATTTCTGTGTTTCTGTCCAGGTTATACTGTACATCCTAAATGAGAATAAATAGTTTATTCTCTCACTGTAAATTTATCCACACACTCTACACATCACTACCCTCCCTGCCCTGAAGAAGCTGTCGGGTCACTGTCAGATTCCAACATTATGTGGGTCAATTGGAAAACTCTATATCCCCTCACATTAAACAACTAGTGTAGACTGCAGTGCAACACTGATAGTTTAACAAAATAGTTTCACATTTACTTAACTATAATGGAACCTAAAAAAAATCTCCATTACATAAATCAAATACACAACAAGGACTGTGTTTAGATACATTTTTCATCCACACACATAATTTTGAGCTCGGAGATGCTTCACTTGTGACTGTGCTTTCCTCTGTCATGCATGAGGTCACCTAAGGTCACCACAAGTCGTAAGTTTTAAATAATTTATCTAACACTACCTTATTGCATATCCCCTATTTATCAGGGCCCCACCCAGTCACCCAGCTGTAGCACATTGCACTACTGCACCAGACAACCAGGCTTGGGACTCAGGTGATGGCTTGGGTGAGCAGGGAGGATGTGGTGGTGCTGTGGTAATGTATTGCAGTACCATGCTGGACAGCCAGGTTCAGGAGTGAACTCAGGTGCTGGCTTGGGTGCCTGGGGAGGATGTGGTGGTGCTTTGGTAATGTGTTGCAGTATCATACCGAACAGCCAGGTTCAGGAGTGAACTCAGGTGCTGGCTTGGTTGGCTGGGGAGGATGTTATGGTGCTACAGTAGTACACTGCAGTACCGTGCCAGATAGCCAGGCTTAAGCGTGAACTCAGGTGCTGGCTTAGGCGACAAAGGATGAGGACTGGGTTTGTACTTGGGTGCTGGTTTGTGTGGCCAGGGAGTTTGTGGTGGTGATACCACACAGCTCCACTCACAGTGGGGGAGGAGTGGTGCCAAGTTCTGCAGAAACAGACACCTCTGCAGCTGGCTGGGGGTTTTTCTCCTCTATAATGATTCACTGTGCGAATGCAAGGATGTTTGAGGCATAGCACAGCTCCACACGGCATGATGGGAGGTGCCTAGGGATAAAAGGGGAAGACCAAAAAAAGGCCCCACTGCCATCAGAATAAGATCCACTAGTACACCAGTCTCCCCCCTCCCATTGAGCTCCACTGGTCTGTCGATGGAAGGAGTGGCAGAGGGGGCTGCATGATCACTGGACAACTGGCCTAAAAAAGGACTGGAAGACAGCAGCGAGAGGAAAAGCAAGATGAGAAAAGGTGATTTATTGCAGCAAATGTAGGTTTCCAGGCAGTGGTGGATCCAGGATTTTACAATGGGGGGTGTAGTGATGGTGCGCCTACTTCATATACTACTTACTATAATTGTTTTAATCCTTTATGCTATCCTTTTCATTACATTTTTGACTGAAAATATAAACATAATCTATAGCTTTGAATGTATATTTCTTACAATCAACATATTAATCTTCTCCAGCAAAGTGACATGCAGCAGCAGAAAGCAAGTAAGTTACAATGGGGGGTGCACCTGCACCCTTTAAAACACCATAGATCCACTACTGTTTCCAGGGGAGTCCCCAAAAACTGGCTTCTAAGGATTGTAGAACAAAACTTATAAAATGGGTAAGAAAATCCTACTCTACCATCGATGCAAACATTACACAAGTGTGCATTATGCCCCAACGACTGAACTTCTTAACTGTTTTAAATTGTGATATCCTGTGAGCTGCTTTGTAAATTAGTTCAAATTTAATTTGTTTGACTTTTCAGCCTTTACAAACTTAAAAACATCACATAAAAGAAATCACACATAAATTTCATGTTTCTTTTGCTTCTATACTGTACACTAATAAAAATAGATCAATTAACATTATTGTGACAGTGTAAACAATATCCTGGAAAACAAGAGGTTAACACCTTGGCTGAGGATGAGGAAATGCAGGGAATGCAACATGAACAGGCAAGGGGGGGGTGCCTCCCCAGGTGTTGCTAATTAGAGGGATTGTGAAAAGGCAGAAAAAATCCAGCGAGGAGTTAGTTAGAAGTTGGAAACTGCTGCAGGGAAGAGATACTCCTAGGCAGAGAACCCTGCAAGATGGAGGGTGGAATGTAAGACAGATACCAGAGCAGAAAGCCAAAGAGAATGGTTAATTGTTGGAGAGAGAACTTTGGGGAGAAGTTGAAACCTGCTGCTGAGAAAGAGACCATTTCTAGAGCAGAGAGTCCTGAGGTAAAGGATCAGCCTAGCCAGCTGAGCCAAAAACAGTGAGTGGAATGTACTGCTGATAATAGCCTGCAAATAAGGCTAAAAGGGAAAACTGTTTGTGTTTTATTTGAGACTGTGCATTCAAAACTGATGGCCCACAAACTGTTTGTTTTGTTTGAGACTGTATATTGAAAAAAATGCTGACCCTCCTAGGTGGTTCAAAGATTCCTTTTGTCAAGTCAACCTGTAAGAACTGTGTTGTGTTAACCTTTATGTTTCCTAACCAAGCTGGAGAAGTTGAACTGACTGGGCATGCTTTTCTAGAGCAATAACTTACATTTGGAAAAAATAAAAGTACACTTTCTTCTGTGAATGTTAAACCCAGCGTGTTGCTTCTCCACCTACCATAGTCCAACTTGTCACATGTGGTGTTAGAGTGGGATCTGAACCCCTGCTTGAGTGAGCAGGACTAGTTACATTCTGGAAAAATGGATATGGAGAAATTGCTGAAGTTTCTGACTGAACAACAACAACAGGCTTTCAGGCAGCTGGCTCAGCAGCAGCAGGAGGCACAACAGTGTGCGCAACAAGCACAACAGGCTCTGCAACAACAGGTTCTCTCCCAGCTGGCTCAGCAGCAACAGGAGGTGCAACAGCAGGTGCAACAAGCACAACAGGCTCAGCAACAACAGGTTCTCACCCAGCTGGCACAGCAGCAGGAGGTGCAACAGCGGGTGCAACAAGCACAACAGGCTCAGCAACAACAGGTTCTCACCCAGCTGGCTCAGCAGCAACAGGAGGTGCAACAGCAGGTGCAACAAGCACAACAGGCTCAGCAACAACAGGTTCTCACCCAGCTGGCACAGCAGCAGGAGGTGCAACAGCGGGTGCAACAAGCACAACAGGCTCAGCAACAACAGGTTCTCACCCAGCTGGTCTCAGCAGCAGCAGGAGGTGCAACAGTAGGTGCAACAAGCACAACAGGCTCAGCAACAACAGGTTCTCACCCAGCTGGCTCAGCAGCAGCAGGAGGTGCAACAGCAGGTGCAACAAGCACAACAGGCTCAGCAACAACAGGTTCTCACCCAGCTGGCTCAGCAGCAGCAGGAGGTGCAACAGTGTGTGCAACAAGCACAACAGGCTCAGCAACAACAGGTTCTCACCCAGCTGGCTCAGCAGCAATAGGAGATGCAGCAAGCACAACAGGCTCAGCAACAACAGGCTCTCACCCAGCTGGCTCAGCAGCAGCAGGAGGTGCAACAGTGGGCACAACAAGCACAACAGGCTCAGCAACTACAGGTTCTCACCAAGCTAGCTTAGCAGCAGCAGGAGGTGCAACAGCAGGCGCAACAAGCACAATGGGCTCAGCAACAACAGGTTCTCACCCAGCTGACTCAGCTGCAGCAGGAGGTGCAATAGTGGGCACAACAAGCACAACAGGCTCAGCAACAACATGTTCTCACTCAGCTGGCTCAGCAGCAGCAGGAGGCACAACAGCATGTGCAACAAGCACTACAGGCTCAGTAACAGCAGGTTCTTACCCAGCTGGCTCAGCAGCAGCAGGAGGTGCAACAGCATGTGCAACAAGCACAACAGGCTCAGCAACTACAGGTTCTCACCAAGCTGGCTCAGCAGCAGCAGGAGGTGCAACAGCAGGTGCAACAAGCACAACAGGCTCAGCAACAACAGGTTCTCACCCAGCTGGCTCAGCAGCAGCAGGAGGTGCAACAGTGAGCGCAACAAGCACAACAGGCTCAGCAACAACAGGTTCTCACCCAGCTGGCTCAGCAGCAACAGGAGGTGCAACAAGCACAACAGGCTCAGCAACAACAGGTTCTCACCCAGCTGGCTCAGCAGCAGCAGGAGGTGCAACAGTGAGCGCAACAAGCACAACAGGCTCAGCAACAACAGGTTCTCACCCAGCTGGCTCAGCAGCAACAGGAGGCACAACGGCATGTGCAACAAGCACAACAGGCTTAGCAACAACAGGTTCTCACCCAGCTGGCACAGCAGCAGCAGAAGGCACAACAGCAGGTGCAACAAGCACAACAAGCTCAGCAACAACAGGTTCTTACCCAGCTGGCTCAGCAGCAGCAGGAGGCACAACAGTGGGTGCAACAAGCACAACAGGCTCAGCAACCACAGGTTCTCACCCAGCTGGCTCAGCAGCAGCAGGAGGTGCAACAGTGTGTGCAACAAGCACAACAGGCTCATCAACAACAGGTTCTCACCCAGCTGGCTCAGCAGCAGCAGGATGCACAACAGCAGGTGCAACAAGCACAACAGGCTCAGCAACAACAGGTTCTCACCCAGCTGGCTCAGCAGCAACAGGAGGTGCAACAAGCACAACAGGCTCAGCAACAACAGGTTCTCACCCAGCTGGCTCAGCAGCAGCAGGAGGTGCAACAGTGGGCGCAACAAGCACAACAGGCTCAGCAACAACAGGTTCTCACCCAGCTGGCTCAGCAGCAACAGGAGGCACAACGGCATGTGCAACAAGCACAACAGGCTTAGCAACAACAGGTTCTCACCCAGCTGGCACAGCAGCAGCAGAAGGCACAACAGCAGGTGCAACAAGCACAACAAGCTCAGCAACAACAGGTTCTTACCCAGCTGGCTCAGCAGCAGCAGGAGGCACAACAGTGGGTGCAACAAGCACAACAGGCTCAGCAACAACAGGTTCTCACCCAGCTGGCTCAGCAGCAGCAGGAGGTGCAACAGTGTGTGCAACAAGCACAACAGGCTCAGCAACAACAGGTTCTCACCCAGCTGGCTCAGCAGCAGCAGGATGCACAACAGCAGGTGCAACAAGCACAACAGGCTCAGCAACAACAGGTTCTCACCCAGCTGGCTCAGCAGCAACAGGAGGTGCAACAAGCACAACAGGCTCAGCAACAACAGGTTCTCACCCAGCTGGCTCAGCAGCAGCAGGAGGTGCAACAGTGTGTGCAACAAGCACAACAGGCTCAGCAACAACAGGTTCTCACCCAGCTGGCTCAGCAGCAGCAGGAGGCACAACAGCAGGTGCAACAAGCACAACAGGCTTAGCAACAACAGGTTCTCACCCAGCTGGCTCAGCAGCAGGGAGGTGCAACAAGCACAACAGGCTCAGCAACAACAGGTTCTCACCCAGCTGGCTCAGCAGCAGCAGGAGGCACAACAGCAGGTGCAACAAGCACAACAGGCTCAGCAACAACAGGTTCTCACCCAGCTGGCTCAGCAGCAGCAGGAGGTGCAACAGTGGGCGCAACAAGCACAACAGGCTCAGCAACAGCAGATTCTTACCCAGCTGGCTCTGCAGCAGCAGGAGGCACAACAGGCACAATAAACACAACAGCAGTTTCTTATACAGCTGGGGCAACAACAACAGCAGCTGCTGCAGTCTCTGGTGCAACAGCAACAACACAATCCTACTGGTGAGACTGGTCCAGCTATCGTGGGGCCAGAGCTTCCTAGGATGAATGCCATGCTGACCAAAATGACATCTGATAATGATCCCAAGGCCTTCCTGGTAATGTTCGAGCGAGTGGTGGAAGCTGCTGGATGGCCCAGACCCCAATGGACTGTCCATCTTGCCCCCTGTCTGACTGAGAAAGCCCAAATGGCCATCAAGCTATGGACAGTACCACAGCTGGAGAGTACACAGAGGTGAAAGCGGCAATCCTGGACCACCTAGGCATCAACTCAGAAAGTTACTGATGGAAATTCCAGAGCTTCAAATTTGTAGCAGGTGCACAGCTTAGAGCAGTGGGACAACAATTGCAGGACCTATGTTGGCGTTGGCTAAAACCCGAAGGACACAGTGGCCGTGAGGTGGCTGAGTTAATCATCTTGGAACAATTTCTGAGCATCCTGCCTCCAAGAATTCAGAGCTGGGTCCACAATCAGAAGCTCACCATGCTGGCAGATGCCGTGCAGATCTCAGAACAAGTGTTGGATGCTGAACTCTCCTCCCACCCCATGATCCAGCTTACAAGGCCACCTGGGAAGATGGAGAATTGTCCCAGGAGCCAGACTGAAGGAATATCATCTGGAACTGTGAAGGGACCTTGGGCATGTAGGGAGGGGGGTTATGGGCCAAAATAAGGGTCAGACTCTTGGAAAGATGACAACCCAGCATCCCAGGAAGACATTTCCTGAGGGTCTGCTTCCTAAACCCAGAGGTTAACCCCATAGCCGAGACACAGGGGCATGTTTCTCATGTGGACAGAAGGGTCACTTTGCAAAGAACTGAGCCCACATGGACTGTGCCTTCATAGATTGCACATTTACAGATATGTATTCTCTGTACAGTGGGGGTGAGGGCTCTGAATCCTGAGATTTTGTGGTCCCTGTTGAGGTAGAAGGGATAGAGATGGAGGCTGTGGTGGACTCAGGAAGCCACCAGACCCTAGTCAGGGTGACCATTGTGAACTCTTGACACTGGCAGGACCACAACCCCATCCCTATCTGATGTGTGCATGGGGATGTAAAGGCTTACCCTGGTACTATGGTTACACTTACTTTGGGGGGCCGAACAGAGACCATAACGGTGGGGGTTGCCCTGGGGTTATCCTATCTGGTGTTACTGGGGAGAGACTGGAAATGGTTTGATGACTTATGGAAAGCAGACTCATCTTTGGTAATTACGCGGTCTCAGAGTCATGAAGGGAGGGGGACCAGTCACCTGCAGCTGGGAGACATTTTTCCCTTTCTGAACCCAGGGATTTTTAACTCCCAGATGAGAATGTGCAAATCTAAGTGAGAACGTAGGGCAGCAAAGAAAAGGAGTCCTGAAGGGGCAGGTGCACAGGAGGGAGGTGAAGCAAAGGCAAAAGTGGGTCCAGATCCACAGCCCGACCCTAACACTAACCCACCTAACCAAAGTCCCGGAGGACCATCCTTATCAGAGCAAGATGTATTAAAGCACTGCCCAGACATTGCCAAAGAACAATGAGCTGATGGTATACTCAGCCAGGTATACATCCAGTTGGCTGTCATGGAAGGGGAGGTGATAGATGAGGATCGGGCAGCATGCTATCCTCATTTTGAGTTACAAGGGGGTATCCTGTATCAAGTTAATAAGAAAGCTCAGACGGGGGATATACAGCATCAATTGCTAATCCCTTGAGTCTTTCAGGGGGAATTACTACACCTCACCCACTCTATTCCTGTGGCAGGGCACTGTGGGGTAGAGAATACCCTAGCCCGACTATTACCCCAATTCTTTTGGCTGGGCATCTATCAACATGTTAAAGATTATTGTGCATCTTGTCCTGAGTGCCAGTTAGTAGCTCCAAAGAACAGTCCAAGGGTCCCTTTAGTGCCCTTACCTGTTACGGAGGCACCTTTTGACCAGATTGGGGTTGATATAGTGGTACCCCTTGAAAAAAGTGCAGGGGGGTACCGATACATTCTGGTGATTGTAGACTATGCTACCCGGTACCCCGAAGCCATCCCGTTATGAACCATTTGGGCCAAAATTGTAGCTGGGGAACTATTAAAGGTCTTTAGTCATATGGGAATACTGAAGTAAATGTTGACTGACCAGGGAACTAACTTCATGTCCCACCTGACTAGGGAGGTTTGTACTTTATTGGGAATCAGCTCCATAAGGACCTCTATCTACCATCCCCAGACAGATGGCCTCGTGGAGTGATTCAACAAAACCCTTAAAATGATGCTTCAAAAGTTCATAACCACTGAGTTCAGGGACCGGGACAAGTTACTTCCCTTACTGATGTTCATAATGTGGGAGGTCCCTCAAGCTTCTACACGGTTTTCTCCTTTTGAACTCCTTTATGGGTTCTGCCCATGAGGTGTTCTTGATGTAGTAAAGGAGATGTGGGAGAAACCTGACCCCAAGACTGAAAATGTGGTGCAATATGTCCTACAACTGAGGGAAAGATTAGATTGGGTGGGGAAATTTGCCTGAGAGAAACTGGTGAAGGCTCAACAAATACAGGATTACTACTATAATCAGGGAGCCCAATTAAAGGAATATAAACCAGGGGATCAGGTACTAGTTTTGTTGCCGAGCAGCCAGAATAAGCTTCTAGCCAAATGGAAGGGACCTTACGAAGTTTCCCGGAGGATGGGTCCAGCTGACTATAAAGTTTGCCAGCCAGAGAGGTGAAAAATGACCCAGATCTACCATGTCAATTTGCTGAAATTCTGGAACCAGAGGGATAGCCTATTGATTTCCCCTGAACCAGACAAAGTGGATCTGGGACCCCAAGTGCCGGATGGGAATCCAGGGATGCAAGTCCCAATGGGAGAACAGCTGTCTCACAAACAGAAACAGCAACTATGAGAGTTGGTAAGCCAGTTTTCGGATGTTTTCTCCTTCCTCCCAGGGACAACCCATATGAGAGCTCATCACATAGAAACAGAGCCAGGGGAGAAAGTGTGGCAGCGACTGTATCGCTTGCCAGAAGCCATACGAGACACTGTTAAGAAGCAGTTACAGGACATGCTAGAGTTGGGGGTGATTGAGGAATCCAGCAGTGATTGGTGTAGCCCCATAGTATTAGTTCCAAAAGAAGGTGGGGCTACCAGCTTCTGTATTGATTTTCGCAGGGTCAATGCCATCTCAAAGTTCAATGCCTACCCCATGCCCCAGGTAGACAAACTGTTGGATAAACTAGGGGAAGCCAAGTACATCATGACTTTGGACCTAATGAAAGGGTACTGGAAAATCCCACTGACCCAGAGTCTTGGGAAAAGACAGCATTTTCTACCCCCTTTGGGCTATACCAGTTCCATACCATGCCTTTCGGCTTACATGGGGCACCTGCAACCTTTCAAAGGCTTATGAATCGCTTGCTGCAACCCCATGACCACTATGCAGCTGCTTACCTAGATGACGTGGTGATCCACAGCACTGATTAGGAGTCCCATGTATCCAAGGTGCCTGCCATATTACAGTCCTTATGAGAAGCAGGGCTGATGACCAATCCAGTGAAGTGTACTTTGGCCAAAGCTGAAACAAAGTACTTAGGGTACTGTATAGGCAATGGACAGGTGAAACCCTTGGTCAGTAAATTCCAAACCGTAGTCGAGTGCCCAGTACCCACCACAAAAACCCAGGCGAGGGCCTTCTTAGAATTGGCAGGGTGTTACTGCAGGTTCATACTGCACTTCTCCAGCCTTGCCAGCCCCCTTACAAACCTCACCTGGAAATCTGCCCCCACTAAAGTCCAATGGTCAGAGGAGTGTGACCAGGCCTTCACACAACTCAAAGCTACACTGTGCAGAGAACCAGTGTTACACAGTCCTGACTTCAACAGGACCTTTATCCTGCAGACAGATGCCTCTGAAGTCGGGCTAGGAGCCGTGCTCTCCCAGGAGTTTGAGGGAAGGAACATCCTATCCTCTACCTCAGTTGGAAACTCTTTCCCCGGGAGAAAAACTATGCAGTGATAGAGAAAGAGTGTCTCGCAGTCAAGGGGGCTCTGGAAACCCTCTGCTACTACCTGCATGGCCGTCAGTTTGTCCTGGTCACAGATCATGCCCCTCTGAGGTGGCTACAGGTGATGAAGGATGACAACCCCCACATCACCAGGTGGTACTTGGCCCGCCAGCCATTTTCCTTTATGGTGCACCACTGAGCCAAGACCCAGAATGGAAATGCGGACTTCCTGTCTCGGGAGGGGAATGGTCAGGGGCCGACCAACTGTGCCTTCACACAAAGGGGGAGGTATGTGACAGTGTAAACACTACCCTGGGAAACAAGAGGTTAACACCTTGGCTGAGGATGAGGAAATGCAGGGAATGCAACATGAACAGGCAAGGGGGGGTGCCTCCCAAGGTGTTGCTGATTAGAGGGATTGTGAAAAGGCAGAGAGAACCCAGCAAGGGGTCAGTTAGAAGCTGGAAACTGCTGCAGGGAGGATATACTCCTAGGCAGAGAACTCTACAAGATGGAGGTTTAATGTAAGACAGGAACCAGAGCAGAAAGCCTAAGAGAATGGTTACTTGTTGGAGAGAGCCTTTGGGGAGAAGTTGAAACCTGCTGCTGAGAAAGAGACCATTTCTAAAGCAGAGAGTCTTGATGGAAAAGATCAGCCTAGCCAGCTGGGCCAAAAACAATGAGTGGAATGTGCTGCAGATAACAGCCTGCAAATAAGGCTAAAAGTGTTTGTGTTTGATTTGAGACTGTGCATTCAAAACTGCTGGCCCACAAACCGTTTGTTTTGTTTGTGACTGTATATTGAAAAAAATGCTGGCCCTCCTAGGTGGTTCAAAGATTGTTTTTGTCAAGTCAGCCTGAAAGAACTGTTTTGTGTTAACCTTTGTATTTCCTGACCAGGCTGGAGAACTTGAACTGACTGGTTATGCTTTTCTGGAGCAATAACTTACATTTGGAGCAATAAAAGTACATTTTCTTCTGTGAACTTTAAACCCAGCATGTTGCCTCTCCATCTACCATAGGCTAGCTTGTCACAGTTATACAATACATTTTTTAGTTTGTCAACAGCTTTGTTACATGTTTTAAAATTTAACCCCACAGTGAGGAGTCTGACTGTTTGAATTCTAGAAATTTCTTCATAAATTCATACACAATACATAGGTGGGAAATGTGATGTACAATATAACATTCTAGACAATGTTTAGAATGAAAGTCAAATGCCAAACGGTTTGGGTCTATATCCCTGCTAAATGGTGTAATGTAGCCTTTACTCCCAATATTCCAAACTGGAACCAGCAGTCTGTGTAAGACTCAAAAAAACAAGCAATATTTCTTCATTTTTTATTTTGTTTACTGAAATGTTTCAACAGGAAGGCACACTGAATAACAAGTTGCTCGGCTCACAGTACAACCTGGGAAGCTGGGTGAGTATTTCTCACCCAAAGTACTCAATTAATATAGTAGACAGAATTATAAGGTGCAATGAAATTTTACCTTCCACAGATGTTATCTCACAATGATGTTCCAATAATAACCTCAGAACTTCTTAAGGGACCCTAAGAATACAATCAGCATTCCACATACAGCCATGTCTTGAGATGAAAAAAATGCAGTCAGCATTTGAGTTGGTAAACCAGGAAGTTTTTCCAGAAGATTATATAGATATAACTTCCTTTGGACACTGATTAATGGATAGAGAAGGACTAGGTATTCCAAGTTGTCTATGTCTCCTGAACCTGCCACTGAAAAATAGAGACCGAGTGTTATTGCACCCCTGTTTATAGTAAAGATATATAAATCTTATGAGCAGATTGTGAGATTGCCTGTCATGGATTTTGACAAGATAAATTTCTTTATTAAAAGTCCTATGGCTTGGTATACAATGTAACATTATGGAGCTATGAATTTTTTCATATCCATGTGTGTGGAGATATCTTTGCATTTCTGCTTAATATTGGTGATCAGCTGCTGTCTTGGAATTCTAAACATATCTGGTAATATGTATCATAGACCTATCTAGAATAATTTGCTTTGATAAATTCTACAAATTGCATTTTAAATCCCCATTTGAGAGAAGTCTATTAGTTCCTCCCAGCAAAGTTTAGGATGTATATTCTGATTTAAAGTTGAAAATCCATAATGGAAATTATAATTCTACATAGCACAAGATATTCTAGTGAATTTTGTCCAAGCTCACATCTTAAGACGTGTGCCAGGACTGAATTAGCAGAACCCAGTAAGTACTGGTAAAGTTTACTTACTATTATTTATAATAGTGATAAACCACCCAGGCTCCATGCCACTATTACATAAATTATAGCTGTATTTTTCTTGGCGTTAATCACCGATATACATCCATTAACAGAGTATCCTCCAAAACATCTGATAAATCACTTGATTCAGGTTATACATGAGCGATACTTTTTGTTTAACATCATTTATGTGAGTTTTTGCATGTAAAGCTGTTTATGAAACATATACCCAGATAATCATAGTTATCTACTGCTGTTAAGGTTTCACTGTAAAATATAAGTGATATTTACTTATCTTTGAGGCCCCAAAGATTACCATTTGTGTTTTTGGGTATTGATTTCTAAATACTTTTCATCACACAAATGGAAGAATTGGTCTAGTTTCCTCTGTAATCCAAGCAGGGAGGTTGAGAACAAAACTACATCAATATATGCTAATGATGTTATAATCTCATTTATGGTTTTTGGTGAGTAGAAATCAGAGTTATTAAATTATTCAATGATGGTATAAATATCGAGATTAAACTAAGGAGGGGCTGTTATACAGCCCTGCCTAATCCTTAGATTGGTTATTTTATTAGTGAGACAACCTGAAGGTGTATATTGAATCCTATATCACTTGTCTTTGTGAAGTCAGATCTCTAGATCTAAGAGAAGTCTATTTATTCCATACCTAGTTAAAAATGACCATAATTTTTTGCAGCTCATTTGATCAAAAGCCATACGGAGGTCAGTGAAACAGCAAAATAACTTGCCCTTTTTTATACTCACATATTTATTAATTAAATGTGATAAAACCAAACATTGCTATATTTTTTACCATTTACACCTAAATCTTTTCTGTGATTTATCTAAAATATTATCACTTGCCACCCAGGTTTCCAACCTTTGCAATAATATTCTGATAACTATGTTTTGGTTGGTGTCTGTTAGACTTATGAATCTGTACATAAAAAGTTCTAACAGGGATACCTTCTTATGGATGAGAAATACAATATTTCTTGATCAGGATACTGGAAAAGTTGAATTCTGAACCATGTAGTTACAAACAGTATGTAAAATTAGTAACCGTGAGTCATGAAAATTGTTGATCACATCAGTAGTTATTCTATCTAGGCCAGGTGTCTTATTTAGTTTAATTGATATGTTGGCTTCAAGAATTTTTGTTTTAGAGAAGTAAACTGGTATTGGTTTGAATTGTAGTTTGACACGAACATACAAACATATGAAATTTGCCTGCAGATAAATACCTAGAGGTCTATCAAGTCTGCTCGAATGTGCAGCTAGCACCCCTTATTCTGCAGCTGCCCCTCCCTTCCGCCCTTCCCCTACATTGACCCTCCCCCTTGTCCTGTCCCATCCCCTTTTGAAGTAGTCCACTGTTCTACTGGATACCGATTATGCAGGTAAAGCATTCCACCCGGCTACCACCCTGTCTGCAAAAAAATGTCTCCTCATCTCCCTCCTGAACCTTCCTCCCTCCAGTCTCATATCATGGTCCCTGGTGTCCCTCCCCTCCCTTACTTTGAACAGCCCCTCTGTACCCATCTTGTTTATTCCTTTTATGTACTTAAAGGTTTCAATCATGTACCCCCCGTCCCTCCTCCAGCGAGTACTTGTTCAATTCTCTCAGCCTCCTCTCATATGATAAGTCCCCCAGCCCCTTGATCATCTTTGTCGCCCTGTGCTGCACCCCCTCCAGTAACTTAAAGGCCCTCTTCAGATATGGGCACCAGTACTACATGCAGTACTCCAGGTGTGGTCTAACCAATGACCTATACAATGGCAGAATCAACTCCTCCCTCCTCAAGGATATACCCCTTGCAATGCAACCCAGCATTTTGATATTAATTTTACAAAGAATTCTGGATTTTACTTAACCAAGCAGTACATCCCCTTCTAAATAAATAATATGTTGTGAGCAGGATTTGAACCTGCGCAGAAAAACCTCATGGGATTTCAAGTCTAACGCCTTAACCACTTGGCCATCACACCTGTCTTGAATGCTGTTGCATCTGTTTATACTGTACACCTCTTCACACACCTGTTGGAACCTGGCATTAGATATGCATTTTTACATATGTAACACAAATAAAAAAGACAAGAGCAAACTGCTTTTTTGGTTTTACAATTTTTGGGAGGAGGCTGCAGATGTTTAGGGATGAAAACATGAGACCTGAGGTTTTATACTGTCTAGCATTGTGGTCATTGGAGAGCCAGGAGGGGTATTTCTCTCAAAATGGTTTAACAGCTGGAGTCTTTGTCCAGGTGTTGCATCTCAAGGCGGCTGGGTGACTACATTAAGCAACTGTCACCAAACAAAACAGACTTTTGACACCAGGAGTCCAAGCTTTCTGTTGCATTAACATTTATAGATATTTTAGTCCTTTACAACGAAGATTCTTATAACCAGTTAATATGTAAGTAATAAACCACCACAGGGTCTGTATTATTGAATTTTTTTTCACTTAGTAATTTTTATTGAAAAGCAAACAAACATTACAACAATAGCACATAACACAAAATCCTTGACAGTGAAAATGGCAATACGGTCTGATAAATGTTATCAAACCATAGTGCACAGTCAGTCTAACTACACCAATCTATTACCTTCCTATGAGGGTCATCCAGAAAGTGTAAAACACAGTGAACAAAAAACACTGCACCATAGACTGAATTAAACACTGAGGCGGGGGGGGGGAGAAAGGCATAGCATGATGGGGGAGGGGGGCTACTGAAACCTATTGCCAACTATGTCAAAGCATTGACTACAAACCCCAGAGGGAATTAAACAAACCAATGGCTGGTGTACTTTACAAACTGTGGAGGTTTAAATAAGTCTGTATATTCTCCTAGAGGGAAAGGAGCATGAAGAGTTCATAGTGGTGACCACACATGGACTGGCCAGCAGGTGTAATATTTATCCAGGGACTCTTTGGCCTTATGGGACAACTCCATGAGTACAGCTAGAGAGGAGGCCACCTCCCTCCATTCAGATACGGTAGGAACATCTGTAGATTTCCATCCCCATAGCAGGAGCCATTTTACTTCTGCAGACACTGCCACCAGAGGTGTGGGTCCACCCTAGAGACCTTGGAGGGTTCCCAGTAAACACAGGAGTGCCAAGAAGCTGTATGTCATACCCACTACCTCCTAACAATCTAATTGAACTGTTTGTCACACATCTTTGAAAAGGGGGTAGTCCCAAATGGTATGGAAGAGTGATCCCTAAACTGATAAGCCCCTCCACCACTTGTCTTCATCTAGGAGTCACATTGCATGAAGCTTCTCTGGTGTCTTGAGGTTGAAGAAGTCAGAAGTTCAGTGATAGGAGACACTACAGCAGGTGAAGCAACACATTTTGGCTGAGCTGATAAGGGCTGGTACCTTTGGAAGGTTGAGTACCAGCATGGCAGTAAGGGTATCAGTGGAGCAGTGAAGGAGATAGTAAAAGAAGTAGAAGTTGTGGCAAGGGTTAAAAATGTCATAATGATATGCAAACTCTGGAAATAACACAGAAATACAGAAACTGACAACAGATTAAGGACTATCTGCCTATCTAGTCTGCCAAAGCCTGATTAGTTATGGGACTATGACTCTGTTGATCCTCGTTTCTTCCCCTCTCTTCTCCATCAGGGCCTACACACTTATGCCATGTGCCTGTTCCACCCCATTTCAACATTCCCCCCTTTACTATTTCAGCACAACAGACCTCTTCTGGAAGTTTGTTCCAGTCTGCCACAAATCTTTCCATAAAATGCTACTTCCTGACATCCTTTTTGTTCCCCCATCACCCACCACTATCATTATATGGAGTGTATCCCAGTGCACGTTTACCACTCAGTACAAATAAATCACTGCAGATCACATACAAACCATGACAATGTTTGATAGTCACACCGTTTGCATGTATTTGTAGTTTCTCTATCATTACAGGTGATTATCATGTTTTCACTCTGCAAATGCATTGCACTGGAGCTGAATGGCAATTTATTTATTCTTACTATAATGTCAACACATTTCAATTAATATTAATTTTAGAGGCAATTCTGGATTTTACTTAACCACACACTACATTGCATTCTAGATAAAGGACACGTTGTGAGCAGGATTCAAACCTGCACAGAAACACCCCACTGAATTTCAAGTTCAACGCCTTAACCACTCAGCCATCACAACAGTCCTGAAATTTGTATCTGTTTATACTGTACACCGGTTCAATCACCTGTTGGAACCTGGCATTAGATATGCATTTTTAAATATGTAATACATATAAAGAAGACAAGAGCAAACTGCTTTTTTTGGTTTTAGAATTTTTAGGAGGAGGCTGCAAATGTTTAGGGATGAGAACATGAGACCTGAGATTGTATGCTGTCTAGCATTGTGGTCATTGGAGAGCCAGGAGGGGTATTTCTCTCAAAATGGTTTAACAGGTGTGGTCTTTTTCCAGGTGTTGCATCTCAAGGTGGTTGGGTGACTACATTAAGCAACTGTCACCAAACAAAACAAACTTTTAACTCCAGGAGTCCAGGCTTTCTGTTGCATTAACATTTATAGATTTTTTAATCCGTTACAACGAAGATTCTTATAACCAGTTAATATGTAAGTAATAAGCCACTTCAGGGTCTGTATTATAGAGTTTTTTTCACTTAATAATTTTTAGTGAAATGCAAACAAAGTTTACAGCAATAGTACATAACAGAAAACCCTTGACAGTAAAATGGTGATACGATTTGATAAATGTTACCAAAACATAGTGCACACTCAGTCTACCTACACCAATCTATTACCTTCCTATGACGGTCATCCTGAAAGTATACAACACAGTGACCAAAAAACACTGCACCATGGACTGAATTAAACACTGAGCCTGGGGGAGTAGAAAGGCATAGCATGATGGGGAGGGGGGCAACTGAAGACTATAGCCAACTATGTCCAAGCATTGACTACAGATCCCAGTGGGACTTAGACAAACCAATGGCTGCTGTGCTTCACAAACTGTGGATGTTTAAATAAGTCTTTATATTCTCCAGAGGGAAGGGAGTATGTAGAGGACACAGTGGTGACCACACATAGATTGGCCAGCAGGTCTAATATTTATCCAGGGACTCTTTGGCCTTATGGGACAACTCCATGAGTACAGCTAGAGAAGAGGTCATCTCCCTCCATTCAGATACAGTAGAAAAATCTGTAGAGTTCCATCCCCATAGCAGGAGCCATTTTACTTCTGCAGACACTGCCACCAGAGGTGTAGGTCCACCACAGAGACCCTGTGGGGGTCCCAGTAAATGCAGGTTTGGCAAGAAGCTGTATATCATACCCACTACCTCCTAACAATCTACTTGTACTGTATGTCACACGTCTTTGATAACGGGGTAATCCCAAATTGTATAGAAGAGTGATCCCTTGGCTGCCAGTCACCTCCACCACTTGTCTTCAGCTAGGAGTCACGTTGCATGAAGCTTGTCTGTGGTCTTGAGGTTGAAGAAGTCAGGAGATCAGTGATAGGAGACACTACAGCAGGTGAAGCAACACGTTTTGGTTGAGCTGATTGGGGCTGGGACCTTTAGAGAGGTTCAGTACCAGCATGGTAGCAAGGGTATCAGTGGAGTGGTGACGGAGATAGTAAAAGAAGTAGATGTCGTGGCAAGGGTTAAACATGTCATAATGACATGCAAGCTCTGGAAATAACACAGAAATACAGAAACTGACAACAGATAAAGGACTACCTGCCCATCTAGTGAGCCAAAGTCTGATTAGTTATGGGACTATGACTCTGTCGATCCTCATTTCTTCCCCCTTCTCCAACAGTCCCTGCACACTTATGCCATGTGCCTGTCTCACCCCATTTTAACCCTCCCCTTTACTGTTTCAGCACAACTGACCTCTTCTGGAAGTTTGTTCCAGTCTACCACAAACCTTTCCATAAAATGCTACTTCCTGACATCCTTTTGTTCCCCCATCACCCACCACCGTCATTACATGGAGTGTATCCCAGTGCACCTTTACCACTCAGTACAAATAAATCACTGCAGATCACATACAAACCATGACAATGTTTGATAGTCACACAGTTTGCATGCTATTTGCAGTTTCTCTATCATTGCAGGTGATTATCATGTTTTTTACTCTGCAAATGCATTGCACTGGAGCTAAATGGCAATTTATGTATTTTTACTATAATGTCAACACATTTCAATGACATTTTCAGTTGATATTAATTTTACAAATAATTCTGGAGTTTACTTAACCAAGCAGTACATCCCCCTCCAAATAAATAATACATTGTGAGCAGAATTCGAACCTGCACAGAAAAAACCCATGGGATTTCAAGTCCAACACCTTAACCACTCAGCCATCACAACCATCCAGAATTTAGCTGCTTCTGTTTATACTGTACACCTCTTCAAACACCTGTGGAAACCTGGCATTAGATATGCATTTTTATGTTTGCTTGCACGGATGTGCAAGAAACATAGTGCCATCATCTGAGTTTTTCAGAGGTGTGTCAGCATCTTCTAATTCAGTCAGTGTGTTTGCAGGCGTGGTCACAGTTCTCCAATCACTGCTGAAGCTGTCTATGACAGCAGTTGAAAATGCAGTGGCATACAGTTGAAAGAGGGAGCTACGCTTCAGTGAGCAGCTCCCCGCACACACACAGATCAACTGTGTCGGTTACCTGATAGAATGGTGTAGTCTTGTCTAGCTTAAAGAGACAAGCCACACATCATTACTTTAATAAACTGTTCCTGCCAAAGCAGGACCACCAAAATATTGTGGGTGCCTAACAGTCCTTACACCGCCAGCTCTCAAAGCACACCTTCATGGACTCCATGGGTTCTAATCCTCCAGAAAAAAATACCTCAGCATTTGATGTGAAAACTCAGACTTCTTTGTATGTGTAATTCCAAGCATTTTCTCTTACTAGACTCTGTCAATGTGAACTCCCCGCTGCTAAAACCTATGCAAACGAACTTGAGCATACTGTACTACCTGCAGCTGTAGCAAAGAACAGCCAGAATGCACAAAGGAGAACATACTGCTATGCATTTCAGCAGCAGCCAGTGGGGGAGGTTTTCATGACTGAAGCACTTTAATGCACCTTTTAGTGCTGTCATATACACACCCCTGTGTGGTGATTCACTGAACTGCACACTTAGTCTGGTAATGCAGCTTCAAAATATTTTTTTTCTCTGAATTGCTGTGAGCTGGCATTTAGATAGAATCACACAGCTCTTTCTCAGATCAAAGCTCAATGAAGTCACATCACCTTGTGACCCTAAACATCTTAGGGTTGGACATGTGCCCTAACAAAATAGCGAAACTAGGTATAGAAAAAGAAAACACAAATTCAACCGTAGCTCACAATCGAATCCACCCTTTTCTCCGGTGAATCTGAAGTCGCCTAACAGCCCACCCCTGGGTGCTCATGCACTCCCTCCACCCGCACAACATATGGCCGACGGCAGTGCTGTTGCATTTTATTTCATAATTTCCTGATCCTGTTGCTGTCACCATACTGATACAGTAATACTTTTTATGGCTCGAAAACTGCTTGACATTAGCAGAATTATAAATGGCATCACTGTTTGACGCTGTAGTGCGGAATATGGTGGTGCTCAAATTTTAAGCCAAGTATTACATGCAGATATGTTGTTATTGACTTATGTCACTTACCATTTTATACATCTATTGATTTCTTCAATTCACTTTTGCTGACAAATGTTGATCGCAGGGATTATGGTGTCACAATTCAGTTCAGCGACGTGTAACATCTTAGTGCAGATGCTAAGTAACTGTTTTAAAATGCTGAAAAAGTTAACAGCGATGAAAGTGAATGAACTTCTTTCTTCCGTGACTGGAGTTGTAGTGGTGTTATTGGCAAGTGCATGTCCCTTTGCTCCAGATCTATCAGTGAGATGTCTATTCTGTGCAATGGACAGTGGCTGAATGTTATCAGCTGACAGTTTTCATTTCATTATCAACAGATAAATATTCAGGGCTTTGCAAATGCAACTTTGCTGGTAGCACAGTTTCATGCCCCCAAGTGTCTCATCAGTCAGTGGTTATATCTTAACCAATGATCACAAAAAGTATGAAAAAGATTTGCCGCTGAGTAATGTAAATGCCAATCCACCTAAGCACCTTTAGGCTGCAAACATAATTTAAACATATAGGGATGCTGGACCGGTGTATCACTCCTTGGCACAGCAACGGTTAATAAGTTTAAGCACATTCTCAGGACATTGTTTCACTTGCCCCCTCTCCCCACTACGATCCTGGTCACCTGAAATAAACCTGACATTTTAGTGTCTGTTTTACATCTTGGCTCAGTTAGGCAATCAGCGCTGTAAGAACATAAATGGACATATACATGGGGACTATAAGAACATGCCGTGGGTGCTTTTGCCTTAGTCCAGCTGTGCTACATCAGCCTGAAGCTCTGGTAGGGCTTACTGTCTAGCACTTTGTTCACCCCCCCCATGTACCTGTACCATTTCACATCCTCCCTTGATCTACAGTGAGTGGATCCCTCATTCATACGTCACATATGCATGCACAAAAAAGGAAAAAACTTTCTTCAAAATTAAGATACATTTATTATGTTTGTTATGTTTGCTTGCGCATGTGCAAAACATAGTGCCATCATCCGAGATTGAGGTGTGTCACCCGCTCTTCCAATTCAATCGGTGTGTTGGCAGGCACTTGTAAGACAATGCATGCTGGAGCTGTCTATGACAAGCTCCAAAATGCAGTGGCATACAGTTCAAAGGGGAGCTACGCTTCAGTGAGCAGCGATAGTTATCGCTTGCTCATGCACAACTCCCCACACACACTGCGCCTGCATGGCGTGTGCACCTCCCGCATGCTGCGCACACTGTATAGCTAATGGGAGTGCCCAATCCCCGTCGGCTGTGCTGCCTCCCTCGCCCCAGCCCTTCAAATGCCATGCTGGGTGCCGACCCCAGCACGCAGCTCATGATATATAGCTGGGGGTGCCCAATCCCCATCAAGCTCACTGTTCTCACCCCAGTACTGGGTGCCCGCTGGGAGCCCACCCCAGCTTGGCAATCGATGCTGGGTGACGGGGTGCCCAATCCCCATTGGCTGAATGCCCTCAACCATCCTTGTGCCATGCTGGGAGCCGACCCCAGCATGGCAAATATCCTGCATCGTCATTGGAAACAAAAAGAACACCAGTAAAGAAAAAACAGTCCCACGTAGTCTCCCTGGCCCCCCTCCCACAACCCGCACCCACCCACGCACACCCTGCCTCCCACACCCCCTCACCCCATACTACCCCTCTGGACCTCGCGCGCGCGATCTTGGTGGACCGGGAACATGACTGCACTCTTCAAAGCCGACCGCGAACTGAGGAAATTCCGGTAAGCTGTATAATGGGCTAGATAGGGGTTTTCAACTTTGTTGCATATCTCAGGCATTTTTTGGGAATTTTGCACCAAATTTTCAACATGCGGTTTTTGGGACCCCTTCTCATGAATGATGTCACTGTCATGGCGTTATTCGGGCCCGAAGGGTGATTTCGCAGTCACTGCGCGAAATCACCTTTCGGGACAGATTAATGAAATGGCGCTGCCAGTGTTCATAAGGCGGGCCCTCAAAAGCCTATTTGAAAATTTAGGAAAATTTCTGACTGTTTTACGTGCGTTGTGCAGTTCCTATGCACACTCGTAAATTCGAAAATTTTAAATATTTTCATTCCAGATTTTCAACATTGACATTTTACCACACTTTCTTATAAGTAGTACAGCTGTCATTTTTCACATCTCACCCAAAACGTGTTTCCGCCCATGTAGCGCACAATGGTGCAGTCAGTGTGCTAAATCAAGTACGGGACAAATTAAGAAAATCATAGTGACACTGTTCATGAGCAGAGGTCTTAAAATGGCTATGTTGAAAATTTGGTGAAAAATTCAAAAAATTACTATTTACAAGCGATCGTTGTGCAGTTCATCGGCTCAGTAAGTTCAGAAATTTTCAATATTTACACTCCAGATTTTCAACATTGCCATTTTACCACACCTCCTTATGAGCAGTACAGCTGTCATTTTTCACATCTTGCCCAAAATGTGTTTCCACCCATATGGCGCTTACATATGAATGTGCAGTCGATGTCTTGAAATCAGTATGGGACACATTAAGAAAATCACAGTGACACTGTTCATGAGCAGAGGTCTTAAAATGGCTATGTTGAAATTGGTAAAACTATTCTAAAATGATTGTTTTGCGAGTGTCAGATTCGCAGTTCTATGCATGCTCATAAGTTTGCAAATTTAATATTTTCACTCCAGATTTTCAACATTGCCATTTTTACACTTCATATGAACAGTACAGCTGCCATTTTCATATGCTGCCCAAAATGTGTTTCACATGTAACACACAATGGTGCTGTTGGTGTGTGAAAGCAATGTTTGGGACAGATTAAGAAAATCACAGTTACACTGTTCATGAGCAGAGGTCTTAAAATGGCTATGTTTTGAAAATTTGGTGACAAAGTCCATAAAATGACTGTGTTACAGTGAGCATTGCACAGTTTCCACACACCCTCATAAGTTCATGACTTTGTAATATTTTAAGTCCAGATTTTCACCAGTGGCATTTTCCACACTGCCTTATTTACAGTACAGTTGTCATTTTCACAACATGGCGAAGTGTGTTTCACACTTTCAGCACAGAAGATGCGTGGTAAGCATATGGGAAATTATTGTTCGGGACAGATAAAGAAAATCACAGTGACACTGTTCATGATCGAGGCACCAAAATGCCTGAGTTGACAATCTGCTGTAAAAAAAACTACTATAGATTATGGTTGTCGTTGCATGGTTTCTATGTACATCATGACTTTACCATTTTTTTAAATATTTTTACTGCAGATTTACAACATTGCCATTTTTTACACCTCCCCATGAACAGTACAGCTGTCATTTTTTACATCCTGTTTGGAATGTTTTTGCACCTGTGGTGCTAAATGCCATAGTCGCTGTGCATAAGCAGCTTTCGGCTAAGAAACTGATATTCCCCCTGTTCATGAGGTGGGGTACAAAAAAACTGTGTTGAACATTTGGAGTGAAAATACCAACGAATGCCTGAGGTATTAGGGTTTCCAACCATAACGCCCAACCCTGTAGAGAATGACAGGCATCAGGGGTGTGACTTGGGATTCTTGCCTGTAATGCTCATACCATTCCACACCCTGCAGCCAGTGAGAAGCATTGAGATATGCCTTGGACTCTTCAGCCCCAAAGTTCCCCCCATTCTCCTATATCACACACATCCCACTGTATTTCCTAATGGAATGGGGTGTGCATAAGGACCAAAGACCCCAAGGAACACCATGACACTTGCCAGTGTCTGCAGGGTGGGGTGTACTGAAATGGCGTGGCAGTTACGGCTGACGACCCAAAGGCACACCCCAATGCCTGTCACTCTCTGCAGGATGGTGGTGGGGTTGGCTTCAGTTCAGTACTTCACTGCCATTACTATTACGCAGCTCTGTAACTTCTACACTACCACTGCCAATGCCAGCAAGCAAACATTCGGCATTGACAAATGCTTGTTAAATATGTAATACATATAAAGAAGACAAGAGCAAACTGCTTTTTTGGTTTTAGAATTTTTGGGAGGAGGCTGCAAATGTTTAGGGATGAGAACATGAGACCTGAGATTTTATGCTGTCTAGCATTGTGGTCTTTGGAGAGCCAGGAGAGGTATTTCTCTCAAAATGGTTCAACGGGTGGAGTCCTTTTCCAGGTGTTGCATCTCAAGGCGGTTGGGTGACTACATTAAGCAACTGTCGCCAAACAAAACAAACTTCTAACTCCAGGAATCCAGGCTTTCTTTTGCATTAACATTTAAAGATTGTTTAGTCCTTTACAAAGAAGATTCATATAACCAGTTAATAAATAAGTAATAAGCCAACACAGGGTCTGTACTATAGTGGGTTTTTTATCACTTTAGAATTTTTCTTGGAAAGCAAAAAAACATTACAACAATAGTACATAACACAAAACCCTTGACAGTGAAAATGGCAATACGGTCTGATAAATGTTACCAAAACGTAGTGCACAGTCAGTCTAACTACACCAATCTATTACCTTCCTATGAGGGTCATCCAGAAAGTGTAAAACACAGTGAACAAAAAACACTGCACCATAGAGTGAATTAAACAGTGAGCCTGGGGGAAGAAGGAAAAAAGCAAAGCATGATGGGGGAGGGGGGCTACTGAAACCTATTGCCAACTATGTCAAAGCATTGAATACAAACCCCAGGGAGAATTAGACAAACCAATGGCTGCTGTGCTTTACAAACTGTGGAGGTTTAAATAAGACTGTATATTCTCCTAGAGGGAAAGGAGGATGCAGAGTACACAGTGGTGACCACACATAGATTGGCCAGCAGGTGTAATATTTATCCAGGGACTCTTTGGCCTTATGGGACAACTCCATGAGTACAGATAGAGAGGAGGCCACCTCCCTCCATTCAGATACGGTAGGAACATCTGTAGATTTCCATCCCCATAGCAGGAGCCATTTTACTTTTGCAGACACTGCCACCAGAGATGTAGGTCCACCACAGAGACCCTGGAGGGGTCCCAGTAAACACAGGAGTGGTGAGAAGCTGTATGTCATACCCACTACCACCTAACAATCTAATTGAACTATTTGTCAGATGTCTTTGATAAGGGGGTAGTCCCAAATGGTATGGAAGAGTGATCCCTCAACTGATAAGCCCCTCCACCACTTGTCTTCAGCTAGGGGTCGCATTGCATGAAGCTTCTCTGGGGTCTTGAGATTGAAGAAGTCAGGAGATCAGTGATAGGAGACACTATAGTGGGAGAAGCAACACATTTTGGTTGAGCTGTTAAGGGCTGGTACCTTTGGAGAGGTTGAGTAGCAGCATGGCAGTAAGGGTATCAGTGGAGTGGAGAAGAAGATAGTAAAAGAAGTAGAAATTGTGGCAAGGGATAAAAATGTCATAATGATATGCAAACTCTGGAAATAATGCAGAAATACAGAAACTGACAACAGATTAAGGACTATCTGCCTATCTAGTCTGCCAAAGCCTGATTAGTTATGGGACTATGACTCTGTTGATCCTCGTTTCTTCCCCTCTCTTCTCCATCAGGGCCTACACACTTATGCCATGTGCCTGTCCCACCCCATTTCAAGATTCCCCCCTTTACTATTTCAGCACAACTGTCCTCTTCTGGAAGTTTGTTCCAGTCTACCACAAACCTTTCCATAAAATGTTACTTCCTGACATCCTTTTTGTTCCCCCATCACCCACCACCATCATTACATGGAGTGTATCCCAGTGCACCTTTACTACTCAGTACAAATAAATCACTGCAGATCACATACAAACCATGACAATGTTTGATAGTCACACAGTTTGCATGTTATTTGCAGTTTCTCTATCATTGCAGGTGATTATCATGTTTTCCCTCTGCAAATGCATTGCACTGGAGCTGAATGGCAATTTATGTATTCTTACTATAATGTCAACACATTTCAATGACATTTTCAGTTGATATTAATTTTACAAGCAATTCTGGATTTTACTTAACCACGCATTACATTACCTTCTAAATAAAAGGACATGCTGTGAGCAGAATTGGAACCTTCACAAGGAAACCCCATTGGATTTCAAGTCCAACACCTTAACCACTCGGCCATCACAACTGTCCTAAAATTTGCATCTGTTTATACTGTACACCGGTTCAATCACCTGTTGGAACCTGGCATTAGATATGCATTTTTAAATATGTAATACATATAAAGAAGACAAGAACAAACTGTTTTTTTTTGGTTTTAGAATTTTTGGGAGGAGGCTGCAAATGTTTAGGGATGAGAACACGAGACCCGAGGTTGTATGCTGTCTAGCATTGTGGTCATTGGAGAGCCAGGAGGGGTATTTCTCTCAAAATGGTTTAACAGGTGTGGTCTTTTTCCAGGTGTTGCATCTCAAGGCGGTTGGGTGACTACACTAAGCAACTGTCACCAAACAAAACAAACTCTTAACTCCAGGAGTCCAGGCTTTCTGTTGCATTAACATTTATAGATTTTTTAATCCGTTACAACAAATATTCTTATAACCAGTTAATATGTAAGTAATAAGCCACTTCAGGGTCTGTATTATAGAGTTTTTTTCACTTAATAATTTTTAGTGAAATGCAAACAAAGTTTACAGCAATAGAACCTAACAGAAAACCCTCAACAGTAAAACGGTGATACGGTCTGATAAATGTTACCAAAACATAGTGCACACTCAGTCTACCTACACCAATCTATTACCTTCCTATGACAGTCAATGAAAGTATACAACACAGTGACCAAAAAACACTGCACCATAGACTGAGTTAAGCACTGAGCCTGGGGGGAGAAAGGCATAGCATGATGGGGAGGGGGGATACTGAACACTATAGCCAACTATGTCCAAGCATTGACTACAGATCCCAGTGGGACTTAGACAAACCAATGGCTGTTGTGCTTCACAAACTGTGGATGTTTAAATAAGTCTTTATATTCTCCTAGAGGGAAAGGAGGATGTAGAATACACTGTGGTGACCACACATAGATTGGCCAGCAGGTCTAATATTTATCCAGGGACTCTTTGGCCTTATGGGACAACTCCATGAGTACAGCTAGAGAAGAGATCACCTCCCTCCATTCAGATGCAGTAGAAACATCTGTAGATTTCCATCCCCATAGCAAGAGCCATTTTACTTCTGAAGACACTGCCACCAGAGGTGTAGGTCCACCATGGAGACCGGGGGGGGGGGTCCCAGTAAACGTAGGTTTGGCAAGAAGCTGTATGTCATACCCACTACCTCCTAACAATCTAATTGAACGGTTTGTCACATGTGCCTGTCCCACCCCATTTTAACATTCCCTCATTTACTGTTTCAGCACAACTGACCTCTTCTGGAACTTTGTTCCAGTCTACCATAAACCTTTCCATAAAATGCTACTTCCTGACATCCTTTTTGTTTCCCCATCACCCACCACCATCATTACATGGAGTGTATCCCAGTGCACCTTTACCACTCAGTACAAACAAATCACTGCAGATCACATACAAACCCATGACAATGTTTGATAGTCACACAGTTTGTATGTTATTTGCAGATTCTCTATCATTGCAGGTGATTATCATGTTTTTACTCTGCAAATGCATTGCACTGGAGCTGAATGGCAATTTATGTAATCTTACTATAATGTCAACACATTTCAATGACATTTGCATCTGCCTTCCTACATTGTGCTGAGTTGTTCTTTGACCCTGTAATGAGCGCTCCCAGATCCTTCTCCTCCTCCTCCTCTGTCTGGGCGAGCTGCACTCCTCCCAGCTTGTAACTCCTCCTTAGATTCTTCATCCCAAAATGCAGCACCTTGCACTTTCTGACATTAAACCATTGCCAGGTGTCTGACCAGGTTTCAAACTTCGCCAGATCATCCTGTAACCGCTGCCATCCCCCTAGTTCATCCACCACCACTCCTACCTTGGTATCATCAGCAAACAGACTGATCTTGCTCTTGATGTCCAATGATATGTCTGCAATGAATATCCCAAACAGCACTTGTCCCAACACCTAGTCCTGTGGAACACTGCTCGTCACTACCTTTGGGTGTGAGAGCTCTCCACCCACCACCCTCCATTGCCTTCCCTGAAGCCAGTTCCCTACCCATCTCACTAGCTTTGCACCTGCCCCTGTGCCTTCTAACTTACTTCCCAGCCTTCCATGTGGCACCGAGTTGAATGCCTTACTGAAGTCCAGATACAGGACATCCACTGCATGGCCCCTGTCCAGTTGCCTAGTTACCTAGTCATAGAACTCGACCAGGTTGGTTTGGCAGGATATGCCACACATGAACCCATGCTGTCTATTGTCCTGTAGTCCTTTGGCCTCTAGGAGGGCCACCAGCCTCTCCTTCAGGATAGTCTCCATTAGCTTACCCACGATGGATGTGAGGCTCACTGGTCTGTAGTTTCCCGGTTCATCCTTGAGACCACTCTTGTGGAGGGGCACCACATGAGCCATTCTCCAGTCCTGAGGTACACACCCCAAATGTAGTGAGGCATTAAATAGGTCTGCCAAAGGTCCTGCAAGGACCTCTGCCAGCTCCTTCAGCACCCTGGGGTGGATGTCATCTGGGCCAGGCGCCTTGTCCACCCTCAGTACCTTCAAACCCTCTCGAACTCTGCTCTCCATGATTTCCCCATCTGTCACCACTTTCCACCCTGCTTCTGCCATTTCTCCCACCTTGGGTGTCATCCCCCTCTTCTCTTTAGTAAGTACTGAGCAGAAGTACTCTTTTAGTGCTTCCGCCTTATCGCACCCTGCTTTCACCCAACACCCCTCCTTCCTAATCCTTACTATGTGGTCCTTACAGCTCCTTTTCTCCCTCATGTACTTAAAGAAGTCCTTCTCCCCCTTCTTAATGCCTTGTGCCAGCCTGAGTTCCGTAGATGCTTTGGCTCCCCTTACTGCCCTTGTCACCTCCTTCGATTCTGTCAAGTACTCCTTCCTGTCCTCCCCCCTCCCTGTTTTCTTGTACTTCCAAAGGCAGCTCTTTCCTCCTTACCTTTTCCATGACTTCCTTGCTCAACCAGATCGGTTTCTTAGCCCTAGCCTTCTTGCTCTGGGCTTTGCAGCAGGTTTTGGTTACCTCCACTATCCCCAGCTTTATGAGCTCCCACCTCTGGTTAGTGTCCATACTAAATTGAATTCTGGCCAGGTACCCTTTTACCTATTCCACCATCCTCCCAAAGTCGGCCCTCCTGAAGTCCAGCACTCTTGTGCTAGATTCCACTCCTTCCTTGCCCATATCCAATGTGAGCCATACTGAGTGGTGGTCACTCCCTGACAGCGGTTCCTCCACTCTAAGTTCTCTCACAAAGTCCCCATTTGCCTGCACAAGGTCAAGGGTATTCCCTAACCTGGTTGGTTCACTGACCATTTGCAGCAAGAAGCTGTCCTGGAAGGCATCCAGCAGTACCTGCTCCCTTCTGTTCCTGGTTGTTGGGGTGCTCCAGTCCACTCCTGGCATGTTGAAGTCCCCCACAATCACCACACTACCCTTCTCGTAAGTCCTCCTAATCTGTCCCGCTAGTTCCCTGTCTAACTCCTCCGTCTGAGATGGTGGCCTGTACACCACTCCCATTCTAAGAATCCTATTCTTGGAATCCTGGATTTGCATCCAAAGTGACTCCGTACTACCCTCCTCCCCTTCCTCCCTTACACACTTCAGTCCTTCCTTCACATATAGTGCCACCCTCCTCCTTTCCCAATCACCCTGTCCCTACGAAATAACCTGTACCCTGGTACAGACAGGTCCCAGTCATTGTATTGGGTGGCCCATGTTTCCGTGATGGCTGCAATGTCCACCTCTCCCTCTGCCATGAGAACCTGTAACTCTGCAGTTTTCCTGCCAAGGCTCCTAGCATTAAGGGTAACCACCTTCCACCCTCCCCCCCCATCCTGCCCCCCTTTCCTAGCATCACCAACAGTACTTGCCATTTGTCCTTTGTCACTGTTATGGGGGGTAAGCTCATATGGTTTCCCAACCTGTGGTCTCTGCATATCTCTTCCCCAACTGCCACCCCCACTCCTAGTTTAAATTCCCAACTTCCTCTATGTACTCCTCCATCCTCTGTTTCAACACTTTCTTTCCCTCCTCACTCAAGTGTAGTCTGTCCTTGGCATAGAGACTACTGTCCTCCCAGGTCCCTCCCCACCCCCAACAGCCCATACCCTTTAGCACAACACCAGGTTCTTAGACATCCGTTAAATTCCTCTATTCTCAGCTTTCTTGTTGTGCTTGCCTTTGGCACTGGAAGCATCTCTGAAAAAGTTACTGATCTTCCTGCTCCCTCGCATAATTGTTCTAGTTCCACAAAACTCCTCTGGACTATATCTACTGTCATGTCAGCCAAGTCGTTCGTCGCAAGATGTATAATTAAATCAGGCTTGTCCTTACCCCTTCTAGCATATTTCAGAACAGATTGTCCCACCCTTTCCTCTGTCATTCCTGGCATGGCCTTTGCCCAAATGTGACTATGCCTCTTCCCCTTGCTGCCCCACCTGACTGTTCTTAGTATTGAGTCCCCCAGCACTAAGATTCTACCCCTCTTACTCCCTGCTTGCTTCCATTCATCTCTATCTCTCATTTCCAGCTCCTCTTCTTCCTCCTGCACTTTATTTGCCCCTTTTGCCCCTGTTGTAATTCTCCCAGCAGAACTTCCCCCAGCACCGGTTTGGTCCAGGCATTTATCAATTACTCCTCCAACTGCATAATTTCCCTCCTCCTTCTTCCTCTCTAGCAGTGCAAAACTATTTCCTGAAGACCCCTCACAAATGCCCACTCCTTCTCTCTTCATAGTGACCTGTTATCTCCTCTTCACTCCATGACTTTTGCCACTTCTTCTCCTCCCCTCACAAGTCCTTATCTCCTTCTTCCATTTGTCTTTTGTCTCCTGACCTGGTTTCTCTGGCAATCGTTCTTCCTGGCCTGGTCCCCTTTGTCTCTGCTTCTGTTCTTCTGACCCTCTCCTCACCACTGTTGGCTCAAATCACCCTCCCTCATCTCCCATCCTCCCTCCCTTCAGTATTGGGCTAAACCTACCCCCAGTCTGCCTTGCCTGTCTTAGTTCTCCTGCAGACCCTCAATCTCTTTTCTAAGTTTCTCTATGTGGTTGCACACTAAACATCCCCCCACACTCCAGGCAATTTTTAGAAAGATTGGTGCACTGCAGTTGTTGCAGCCTACCAACCTACCAATTGCTGTCATCGACCACCAGCGACCCCCCCACTCTTCCAGACGAAGGATACCAAACACTCCCCCAAGTCTCTCCTCTCCCCCCTCTATCAGTGCAAAACATTATTTTCTTAATTTCCCTTACCCACTTTGTTGTACATGTTTAGACAGATTGAGCAACTGCTTTTTACTTTCCTATCCTTCCTATCCACATCCAAAAAGAGAATTTAAGTAACTATTGCACAACCTTCTTCAAACTCCTACTCCTCCTTTCCACAAGGTAAATAGCAATGCAAAGAAGTAACAATGAAAGCCCCTTGACTTGCAGTTACTTCCCTTCCACTGAGAGAGCAGTCACCTCTTCAGTCGCTGCTCTTCCTTTCCTGGATGTCTGCTTCTGCTATGACAGGTGCATGTCCTTTGCCTGTTTGAGGAAGTGATGTCAGAACCCCTGGTATAAAAGAAATCATGGACCTGGGGATGGTGAGGGGCTGGGAGGGTGGGACTAGCAAGTCTTCCAGAAACAATCAGGTAGCTGATGCCCTGGTCAGACCATTAGCACCCTACCCCCACTATGCACTAAACTTTGCAGCTAGTGAAGCCAGCAAAAGGAATCACAATTCTGCTCAAAGCCCCAAAAATAGGTTTGCTACCAAAAGAAACAGGTCTCCAATTCAAACAGCTTCACCAACAACACATCAAAATAGGTTTGAATTTAGAAGATATAGGTCTCCAATTCAAAGAAACTGCCCCAATTAAATCCCACCAAATAGGTTTTAAATCAGAAGAAACAGGCCTCCACAAACGCAGCCAGCCACACAGTGAAACATCAAACAATTGAGCCCACTTATAGCCACCGAAACATGTTTCAAAATTCCAAGGGTCCCAAAACAATACCCTGCTAACCCTTTAGAAGTAGGAAGAAAGAAAAGAAATAACCTTCTACCAAGTAAAATCCACAAGAAACAATGTAAAAACAGCAAGAAGAAGCTACTATACTGGAACTGTTCTGATCCCTTCCCCTTCTGGACACATTCTCTTAATTCAGTTATTGGAAACCAGGATTCTTCCTGTTCAGGATAATAAACTTTACTAAAGTGGTCCTCCCATTGTCAGTCTGCTGTCCAAGACAACACCAAGATTGCACACCCTTGAGGAGGCAGCCAGAGGAGAACACCCCAGGAAAAGGCCTGTGTTGGCTTCAGGTGCCATCCCATCACACCAGTGACCCAGCTCGATCACCAGCACTGCTGTCTTATCCAGGTTCTGTCGCAACCAGCTGAAGAACATCCAGTCATTGATTTTTGCCAGACAGATGTTAAGCATTTCCACAGCATTGGATGTTCTTGGAACAAATGACAAATACAGCTGGGTGTCATCTGCATAGCAATGAAACTCCACGCTGAACTACTGGATGATCTTACCCAGGGGCAGCATGTACTCTGCGAACAGCATCAGTGACAAGACTGAGCCTCAGGGCACTCCACATGACAGGGGCATTGGGGAGGAGGAGAAATTTGCATAACTATGTGCCACACCCTATCAGAGAGATAGAACTCAAACCATTTGATGTCAACACCAGCGAGTCCACAATATTCACAGAGCCAAGCAAGAAGCATGAAGGGATCCACAGTGTCAAAGATGAAGACAGATTGAGAAGAACAAGAATTGACTTTTTTCTTTGACTCTAGCCCTGACCAGATCATTATGCACCCTAACTAATGCTGTTTCTGTGCTACGTCTGGCAAAAAACCTGACTGGAATGGCTTATAGGTATCAAAGGATGCAAGGTGATCCTCAAACCATTGTACAAGTTGTACAAGTTTCTCAACAACCTTGCTAAAAAATGGCAGGTTGGAGATAGGATGGTAATTCGCCAGGACATCTTGGTCGAGAGATTGTTTCTTCAGGAGGGGTCTACCAGTGCAAGGTAATGTTATCTTGCTATTTTGGGGCAGGATAACCCTTTTTATTTTGCTATCAGTAAGTACACAAATGTTGTGTAAATACTTAAGCAATAATCCATGACAGGGTGTGGGTTATGCTGGGATTTACTCATGCCTGGCATGGTTTGATCATGAGGCCATAGGCCAATTGGCCAAATCCACACAGGCGTGAGTAAATTCCAGTATAACCTACACCCTGGAGTGGATTATTGCAATTATACATTAGAAAATGTAATAAAATACATGTATTATTTTAAAAAAAGGAAAAACTATTAAGGATTTCTTTTTTTTTAAGTTTTATAGAAATATTCTTCCGCACTAGTGTTAATAGTCCTTTGTTGGCAGGTAAATTATGTTTGTGTATGTGTTGTGTCCCTCTCCATTGGTGTGAGCTGAATTTTATTTTTTGATCTGGGTGGTGCTTTTTTGTGAGTCTCTTCCTGTGTGTACTACTTCATGTATGGTGCCCTGGCTTGGAGGGACAGGAAGCGCATCCTCAGGATCACGACAACAGCTGCAAGGGATTCTGAGCTGGACATAATTGTCCACCTAGGGACAAATGACTTGGCTCATCATGAGGTTAGAGCAGTGCAGGAGGACATTGCAGAGTTGGGGAGGGGCCTAAGACAAGTAGCACACACAGTATCCTTCTCAGAGGTGCTGCCTGTCAAAGGCATGGGTGAGGCGAGGGTAATTGGCACCATGCAGTTTAATGAATGGTTGAAAAAATGGTGCGGAGCACAGGGGTTTGACTTCATTGGGGACTGGGGTTCCACCTGGAGGGACACCAGCCTATACTGGCAGGATGGTCTGCATCTGTCCAGGAAGGGAACAAGTCTTTTGAGCAATCGGTTTAAATGCTTCATTGGCAAGCTTTTAAACTAGTCAAAGGGGGAGGCACTGACAAGCAGCAGTAAAATCCCAGCCTCTCCCTACAAAACAGGGTACTAAATGAGAAAAAGACCAAGGTAGAACGGTCAGTGGGGGATGCTGCAACAGAAGGTAAAGCCATCAAAAAATGGAGAGCAATGAGTACCAATGCCCATAGTCTAGGTAACAAGCTTCCTGAATTAGTGGCCTTGATGGAGGAGGAACATCTGGATATCGTGGCAGTCACAGAAACATGGTACACACAAAACCATGACTGGGACGTAAACATACCAGGATACACTATCTACAGGAGGGACAGGGAGGGTAAAAGAGGAGGAGGAGGGTAGCTCTTTACATAAAGGAAGGAATAAAAGCAACAGAACAAAAGGGTAAACAGGGAGGAGAAGAAGCACTGTGGGTAAATTTGGAGACAGACAATGGCACCACAATCCGCACAGGGGTTGTATACAGACCCCTTCTCAGGGGGAGGAAATGGACAAGGAAATGATAGAAAGTATACTTAGAATGGCAGAAAAAGGGGAGATATTGCTGATGGGTGATCTGAATATGCCAGATGTTAACTGGAGTGCAGTTGCAGCTGCCACTTGAAGAAGTGCAGTTATTCTAGATGCCCTACAGGGGCATGCCTTGAACAACTAGTACTGGAGCCCACTCGGAGGGAGCAATATTAGACTTGATACTCTCAAATGGAGATGGAGAGAGGATCACAGATGTAGAAGTGGGTAGCCATCTAGGGAACTAGTGACCATCGAACAGTATGGTTCACAGTAAACACAGCAATAGAGTCAAGCCATACAAAGACAAAAGTACTGGACTTTGGGAGGCTGACTTTGCCAAAATAGGTGAGTGCCTAAGGAATGCACTAGCAAATGGGCAGGAAGGAGGGTGGAAGAACAATGGGGAATAATAAAACTGCCATCACAGAGGTAACGAGCCTTTGTGTGAAGCAAATAAACAAAACAAGACAATGTAAGAAACCACTATGGTTCTCAAAGGAAGTAGCAGTGAAGGTTCAAGAGAAAAAAAGCATTCAGGAAGTACAAGGAATCATGAAGGAGCAGGACAGAGAACTGTATCAGTTAAAGCAAAGGAGGCTGGGAAGGCAGTCAGAACAGCAAAGGCCCAAACCGAGGAAAAGATAGCCAACTCAGTTAAGAAGGGGATAAAACCTTTTATAGGTACATCAGGGAGCGAAGGAAGACCAAGGGAGGGATAGTGAGGCTTAATAAAGGAGGGAGGGTGGGCAGAGGAGACTGTGAAAAGGCAGAGATACTAAACAAATATTTTGCTCAATATTTACAAAGGAGAAGGGGTAGACATAAAACAAACTGTAGTAACACTCTGGATACAGAAGTTGATACCGGCCCATTTAGAGAAAGCGTTCTGAAAGAACTCTTAAAACTGAAGGTGGACAAAGCAATGGGGCCTGATGGGATTCATCCCAGAATTCTAAAGAACTAAGGGTAGAACTAGTGACACCACTGACTACCCTTTTAACAAATCATGGGAGGATGGGGTGGTACCCGAGGACTGGAGGAGGGCAGATGTGATTCCCCTTCACAAAAGTGGGAGCAAGGCAGAAGCAGGAAACTATAGACCTGTTAGTTTAACCTCAGTGATAGGGAAAATGATGGAATCACTTCTAAAGGAAAGAATTGTTCGGTATCTAGAGGCCAGAGGGGCACAGGACCCTAGGCAGCATGGATTCACAGCGGGAAGGTCATGCCAGACGAATCTGATAGATTTCTTTGACTGGGTGACCAAAGTAGTAGATCAGGGAGGGGTTGTGGACATGGCCTACCTAGACTTTGTAAGGCATTTGACACAGTCCACACAAAGATTAATATACAAGTTAGCCAGCCTGGGGTGGGTCCCAAGATGACAGCCTGGGTAAGGATGGCTGGAGAATAGGACACAGAGAGTAATAGTAAATGGAGTCCACTCAGAAGAAAGGAGGGTTACTAGTGGGGTACATGTGAGTTCAATATTAGGACCGGTCCTCTTCAATGTCTTTATAAGCGACATTGCAGAAGGACTTGAAGGAAAAGTATGTCTCTTTGCAGATGACACTAAGATCTGCAACAGAGTTGATACACAGGGTGGGGTGGAAAGGATGAGAAGGGACTTGGCAAGATTAGAGGAATGGTCAAATGTATGGCGTAGATTCAATGCTAAGAAGTGCAGGTAATGCACCTGGGAAACAAAAACCCAAGGGAAGAGTACACAATGGGGGGTGAGATACTAACAACAACAAAAATGGAAAGGGACCTGGGGGTAGTCATATCAGATGACCTAAAGATGGGCAAGCAACGTGAGAGGGCAGCAAGGAGGGCTGGGGGGATACTGGGATGCATAGGGAGAGGCATCACCAGTAGAAAACAGGAAGTTATTATTCCTCTGTACAGACAGCTAGTGAGACCCCATCTGGAGTACTGTGTGCAGTTCTGAGACCCAATCTCCATAAAGAGACATAGACAGGATGGAGAAGCTGTCCAGAGGAGGGCAACTAAAATGGTGCAGGGTCTGCCGGAAGACCTATATGAAGAGACTTAAGGAGCTTAATATGTATAGCCTCGAGAAAGGAGGAGAGGGGGACATGATAGAAACTTTCAAGTACCTCAAGGGAATCAACAAAAGTCCAAGAGGGTAGCATCTTTCAAAAAGAGGTGTGCAAGAACAAGAGCACAATTTGAAGATAGAGGCGGCTCAGAGGTAATTTAAGGAAGTATTTTTCACAGAGAGGGTTGTGGATGCATGGAACGGCCTTCCGGAGGAGGTTGTGGAGTCAAAATCAGTGGTGGAATTCAAGCATGCATGGGATAGTCATAAGGCAATTCTGGCGGGTGGGAGTAGGAAGAAGTAGGCTGCTGGTTAACTAGGATCTGCAGCTTATCTAGTAGGTAGGGAAATGGGCAGACTGGGTGGGCCAAGTGGTCCTTATCTGCCGTCAAATTCTATGTTTCTATGTTTCTATGTTCCACCCCATTTGCATTAGGAAAGCGAACTGTACTGGGAGGTAAGAAAGAGTGCCGCCACCGGTGGAAGAGCGAGGAGTGTGGAAAGAAAGCATGGCTACTAGGAGAATGAGAAGTGTGGCTGTTTGACTGTGATTTAAAAGGAAAATCAGAAAGCTCAGTTGAAAGGAAGCAAAGGAGTTTAGTTTCTTCAATCCGAGGATTGAATTAGGAGTAAGCGATAATTTATTTGTGGCTTTGCAATCATTGGACGATGGAGCGAGGAGGAGCTGGGAGTGAGGGAACGTCAGAGCACACGAAAAAGCTGTGAGAAAGCATTATGGAACTGACCAGTAGTGAGAACAAAAGGTTTTTTGAAATGTTGGTGACCATGTGGGGTTGATATGGGGAGATAAACTTGCTGTGGGAGGTTGCTATAGTTTTGTGTTAAGCAGGGTTTTTAAATTGAACATAGTGGCTGAATTGGAACCCCAACACATCTGTGATGTTTTTGGTTTTGTGGAGTTGGACTGATTTTTTTTTCAGATGCAGCTGACTGGGTCTTTATCTGTAAATTATGCTGGGATTTATTCATGGATAAAAGACTCAGACGGCCAATCAGGTTTCTAGATTTTGAAGTCCCGTAGTATAATCTGTTATAATGTCTGAAGTCTTATTGTATTATAATGTATGGTAGAACGCTGTAATGTGGCAAAAAATCATCTTTTTACAGCATTGTTACACTATCGATGTGACGTCACACTCCTGTTACAGTATCGACGCTACGTCGCATTGGTAGTGTAACAACATCGAACACAAAGTTTTGTTATTACTAGGATACTGAAGATGCTCATCTTTTACCAGTTCAAACACAAAACATAAACTGTAGAAAAAACTCGGCAAAGAATCACAAGTAGTTAACAATGGCTGCAGCTATCTATTCAAAGCCAGACCTCACTAACCGGCTTCGCTCTCGAGGTTTAACAGCGTCGCCAAGGAAACCACAATGCTTTTTAAAAGATAAATTGTCCTGGCTCAGAAAAAAACATGGACAAATGTGTGATCCTTCACCACAAGGTAATAACAACGTTTCATATATTGAATTTTTTTTACATCTTCTCCGCTGACCATAAATATCACCATACACTATAAAAGACAACGTATGGTCAGCAGTGTGTAACAACGATAGGTTAGCCTTGTTGTGGTTCGCATAGCGATGCTGGCAAAACCTCTCAAGCTTCGCACTCGAGGTTTAACAGCGTTGCCAAGGGAACCACTCGAAGGCAAACCTAGCGTTTTTACACGCCACTGACCATACGTTATCCTATATGTTTAAGCAATAAAGTATGGCAGAACATTGGTTATTGGGAGGTTTATCCACATCTCATGTGGGGTATCACAAGTTGCAGCAGAATAACTTAACCTCACAATAAGTGGGTAATCCCCAATTACCCACGTCCTGGAGTACCTCATTGTGGTTTTTACCAGTTATACAATGGATCCATGTATAAATAAGGGATGTACAATGGTGAGCTGTCAGATAAATGATTTATCTACACAAGTGCTGTTTGACCTCGGGTAACCTCACGAGTGGCATAAGCCACGAGTGAGATGTCCGAGGTCAAACAACACGAGTGTAAGCTAATAATTTATCTGACAACTCACCATTGTATATTTCATTTATGCAATAGGGATGCTTTCTGTCAGTGCAGGGACATTTGCTTTTGATTGTTTATCTTTTTCTGCATATGTTTTTCATAAAAGTGAACAAAAAATTGCATTTTCTGCTCTTTGTTGCTAATTATAAAAAAATGTATAAGGTATCTATAAATTATATATCACTCATTTTGTAGGTAATTTTGTGCTGCACAACTTTCATGCTCACAGCGCTATGCTATCTTTTTTCATTTTAAAGTTATTTGCATTTGATATAGTTAGTACTGGTACTGAGGCTGAACATTCTAAATGAGCTCCGGAGTGATTGTGACATATCTACTATGTATATAAATCTGTGATGATGTGTCTACTATGTCTATAAATGTAAAATTTTGAATTTATCTCATAGCAGCTCAGGTTTATCACATAGGATTTATGTCCACAACTATTGCACAAAGAAAATTATACAATAGTAGAAAAGGTTTCTATGCTTTTAATCAGTCAGTGGCCACCTTGTATAGTGATGTTGTCCCAGCACAACATCACTGTATCAAGGTCCGGCTGCCAGAGGACCGTATCACAACTTTCAGTATTACAGATTAGTTCACCCTACTCTGGAAAATGGAAAACTTCCCTCACACCAAGTCACAAAGCCCACCCCCCCCCATAAAACATAAAATCCCTTTTTCAAACAATTTATTTTCCTTTATTCAATTCATTTCTTTATTTGCCATGTTTGTAAAAAGAGTGAGCGAGCGGTTCGTGAAAACAATAGTAACTGTCCATTTCCCTGACTGCTCACTCAATGCACTCTGTTCACTGTCTCCTCACAAAGAAATCTACAACATTAAAAATAAAGAGAAATGTCCTTTGATAGTGGAACGAAAGTAAAACACACCTCTGCAGTCTGCACTTGTAAACACAGCCTCTGATTCTGGGTGTCCCATGGTTTCGTACATTGAACACTAGTGTTCAGTTGTGATCTGCAGTTTTAAAAGTTATGGCTTTACAAGTGATCTTCTCCTGGCAGAGACATTTATCCTGGTGAACAGTACCGGTAGAAACAGTGAACCGTGGGTGTGTGTGTGTGTGTGTGTGAAAAACTGAGACTGAGCAGAACCAGGCATGGCAGGGAGTGAAAGGGAGAAAGAGAAAGAAACAGAGAGAGAGAGAGAGAGAGAGAGAGAGTCACAGCATGAACACATAGTGGGAACAGATATAGGATAGTGCATGGGGAACAGTTAACAACAGGGTTATTCTTTCACTGAGTTGGCACTATGAAGGCGGATTACCTCGCCTGAGGTGTAACATTATCCCAGTATGACACACACCCAGTTGTGCATTATTGCTTAAATGTAAAATGTGTTTCGCTGTTTTATTTTTAATAAATGCCTTTCCTCAACTGTGGATTATTAAAGGATTTACCCATGGGTAAAGACCTTAACTGACCAATCAGGTTACAAGATTTTTTATGTTCATTAAATCATTACATCATCTCATATAACCCCTAAGACCACCTCAATACATGTTGGGTGTTTCACAACCGGATGCAGTCTGGTATGTTTACAAGGGAAATTAAAACATTCCTGTCCATGAAATTACAGCACCTATCCATCCTCAGTGTAAAAACACATCACCACTGCAATGCACTGTGGGAATAATAGTTTGCCTACCAACACTACTACATTGGCTACAATGGGAGAACTACAGTTCCCAGTAGCCATTCTGGCTGCATACAGTTTCTAAACTTTTTCATGTGCCATGCTGTAGATCCTTGCACCTTCCATAGGAAAGCATCACAGCAGCACATAGGACCCTTCAAGCTGAGTCGCACTTCCCTTGGAGTAAACAAGTTGAGTAATTAATTCACTGCATCCTGATTTGGTCACTCCGAATACTTTATACTAACAAAAAGTCTTCTTTGTCAAGCAACCTTGAAATGCAGGACAGCCCCTTCCTCACAGCTCCATCTAGTGGTACACAGAGGAAGTTCCACACAGAAAAATAGAAATCAATGGCTATCACAGACTATTCATCCATGCAAGCTATCCTGTTTTACCCTGTCCTACCCTGGCACCTAATGTCTAGTTGGGTTATTGCCTGTATCTCCCCACCTTGCCGCCTACCTTACTGCTTTTCCCTGTGTAACTGTTAAGCCATTTAATAGTCTCAGCTGTGTTTAAAACCATCAATGGTTCTTTCACTCATCACTTTTACTGGTTGGCTGTTCCACAGCTCAGTCACTTTCTTTAAAATAAAACTTTCTCATGTCCCTCCCGAATCTCCCTCCTGCCTCCTTCCACTCATGACATACTTAAAATTTAAATAATTTTGCCCTATCTAAAATGTAACTTATTACTTGGGTGAAATCCTACACCAGCATAAAGGATGTAGTGGCATCATAAATTACAATCCAATGCCTGCAGGAAAGATGTGATGGTATCATACATTTCAATCCTGTGCCTGCATGAAGGATGTGGTAATATCATACGTTACAGTACTATACCTGCAGGAAAGATGTGATGGTATCATACATTGCAATCCTGTACCTGCATGAAGGATGTGGTGATATCATACGATACAGTACTATACCTGCAGAAAAGATGTGTTGGTATCATAAATTACAATCCTGTGCCTGCAGGAAGGATGTGGTGATATCATATGATACAGTACTATACCTGCAGGAAAGATGTGATGGTATCATACATTACAATTCTGCACCTGCAGAAAGGAAGTGGTGATATCATACGATACAGTACTATACCTTCAGGAAAGATGTGATGGTATCATACATTACAGTTCTGCACCTGCAGGAAGGATGTGGTGATATCATACGATACAGTACTATACCTGCAGGAAAGATGTGATGGTATCATACATTACAATCCTGTACCTGCAGGAAGGATGTGGTGATATCATATGATACAGTACTATACCTTCAGGAAAGATGTGATGGTATCATACATTACAATTCTGCACCTGCAGGAAGGATGTGGTGATATCATACGTTACAGTACTATACCTGCAGGAAAGATGTGATGGTATCATACATTACAATTCTGCACCTGTAGGAAGGATGTGATGATATCATACGTTACAGTACTATACCTGCAGGAAAGATGTGATGGTATCACACATTGCAATCCTGTGCCAGCATGAAGGATGTGGTGATATCATACGTTACAGTACTATGCCTGCAGCAAAAATGTGGTGGTATCATACATTACAATCCTATGCCAACAGGAAGGATGTGGTGATATCATACGTTACAGTACTATACCTGCAGGAAAGATGTGATGGTATCACACATTACATAGAAACATAGAAGTTGATGGCAGATAAGGACCGCAAGGCCCATCCAGTCTGCCCATTTCTTTTTCTACCTTATAAATGTACCATCGGCCTTTGCTCTGTCAGTGGCCTATCTATTCATACTCATTTGTATTGCTCCCTTATGCCTATCCCATGCCTGTTTGAAGCCCTGCACTGTATTCATAGCCACCACTTTTTGAGGTAGGCCATTCCATGCATCCACCACCCTTTCTGTGAAAAAGAATTTCCTCACATTCCCCCTTAATCGGCCCCCCTCTAATCTCATGCTGTGTCCTCTTGTCCTGCTATTTTTCTTATATTTAATCATGTTAGACTCTTTCACCTTGTTAATGCCCTTAAGGTGTTTGAATGCCTCGATCATATCACCTCTCTCCCTCCTTTGCTCAAGGGTATACATATTGAGCTCTGTTAATCTGTCCTCATATGTCTTCTGATGCAGTCCCTGCACCATTTTGGTTGCCCTTCTCTGGACTGCCTCAATTTGGTTAATGTCCTTGTGAAGGTGTGGACTCCAATACTGCCGCAGTACTCCAGATGGGGCCTAACCAGTGTCTTGTAAAGAGGATTATTACCTCCTCTTATGACATGTGATACCCCTACTAATACACCCCTAACACCTCCCTAGCCTTACCTACTGCTTTAGAGGTCTGCTTGGATGATTTCAGGTCATCAGTGATGATGATGTCCGAGTCTCTTTCTTCCTTTGTGACTGCTAGCAACTTCCCTCCCAGCCTATAGGTGGCTTCAGGGTTTCTCTTTCCTATGTGCATGATCTTGCACTTCTTTGCATTAAATCCCAGTTGCCACTCTTCTGACCATTTTGCTAGTTTATCCAGATCTCTTCTCATTCTGCCCACCCCATCTGGATCATCTACTGTGTTGCAGATCTTAGTGTCATCTGCAAACAGACAAGCCTTACCCTCTAGTCCATCTGCAAGGTCACTAATGAAGATGTTGAAGAGGACTGGCCCCAGGACTGATCCCTGAGGTACCCACTTATGACTTGCATCTCTTCTAACTGTATACCATTTACCACCACTCTCTGTTTTCTGCCGTCAACCAGTTTGCCACCCAGTTGACCAACTTCAACCCACCAAGCCTACCCAGCTTATTTATCAATCTTCTATGTGGAACAGTGTCAAACGCTTTGCTGAAATCAAGGTAGGCGACATCAACTGCTCCCCCTTGGTCCACCACTCTGGTTACCCAGACAAAGAAATCTATGAGATTAGTTTGACAGGACCTTCCTTTTGTAAACCCATGCTGTCTTGGATCCTGTGCTCCTATGGATTCCAGGTGTCGCACTATCCTTTCCTTAAGGAGTGCCTCCATAATCCTGCCCACTAGTGAGGTAAGACTGACTGGTCTGTAGTTCCCTGCCTCCTCTTTCCTACCACTCTTGCGGAGCGGGATCACATGAGCCCTTCTCCAGTCTTCTGGGACCTCTCCTGTGCTCAGAGACTCACTAAACAGTTCTGCTAATGGCTCTGCTAGTTCCACCCTTAGCTCCTTAAGTACCCTCATTTGGCCCTCCTGGGGCTGTGTGGGTGGCTGTTTGTGCTTGTCTGTGTCTGTAGGTTAGTTTTTGTTCATTTACATGTTTTTCTGCTGGGAATACCTGTGCCATTCTTGCACACAACATTGGTGAAAGTCTCCTGGACTGAATTTCTGCAAATCGCCATCATCAGGTATCAGCTTTTTAATTTTAAATCAACTTTCTTGAAGCCTCCCCAAGGAAGCATATGCCTTACAACTAGTCTTACAAACATGGTGATGCTGGGTCCTGCAACTGAATCAACATTTTCAACATTCTCATCTGACCACTCTTAAAGCAACTGCACTTGTGGACTTTAAAGAACAAAGGAATTTAACACATTTTGTGACTGAATCAACATTTTGTCTGACCTTTTCCAAAGGTATTGTACTTGTCTCTGAGGACTTTGAAGATCAAAGAAACATACAGACAAAGGATTTCACACATATGCATATGCCTACTGTCTGACCTACTCCCAAGGTATTGTACTTATCTCTGAGGACTTTGAAGAACAAAGGAAACATATAGACAAAAGATTTCACACATTGCATATGCCTACTGTCTGACCTACTCCCAAGGTATTGTACTTATCTCTGAGGACTTTGAAGAACAAAGGAAACATATAGACAAAAGTTTTCGCATTGCATATGCCCAGGCCACAGTTTATCACCTTTCAGGAACTTTAACATATTATGTGATCCTGGATCTCAACAGTACTATAGTTCTTCTCTTAAACCCTCTGGCACCAAACCCTCCCAGTCTTTTTTCATTTTCTCTGTACTTACGCCATGAGTCTTAGCTATCCACCTTAGCCCACTAAAATCCGTACCCCACCACCCTCCTGTTGCTCTGCCCTCCCCCGACTGCCTAGACCACACTACTTCTGGCTCTCTCCTGCCTCGCTAAAAAAATGCTTTGGCTTAGTCCCCACCACCTGTTCCTGCTCACCCTCACCCTCCTTTTCTCTTTATGCCAACTCCCCCCTCCATACCCCTACCCCTCCACCTACTCTCACCTTTCTATACTACTACCAAAACATTGTACCATGGCTTTTACTCTGAAGTCTTAAACAAACATCACCCAATTAATACCTGGGTGCAAGAGCCATATTTCCTAATTGAAACTGCCACATCATTATAACTCACTAACGATCACCCTCTACTGGGACTCCAGAAGACAATCCAAGCATCTTAAAAGTACAAGCAGAAACTCACTCCAACCTATTATGAACTCACGAATGGCATCACTGGAAACTCCTGCTCCTCCTACTTTTAATATCTGGTGGGATACACCCAAACCCTGGTCCTGTTGCACTGAAGCCGACAAAAACAGGGAAAGTTGGTAGTGGTCTCTCCATTATCACTCTAAATTTCTGCAGCCTCCTTCCCAAATTGGCATCTCTTCAAACTCTCGCTGGACAAAAAAACCCTGATATACTAGCCATTGTGGAAACCTGGCTATCTCCCAGCACCCGGATCATGCGGTCTCGCTGAGGCTACAATCTTTTCAGATTAGGCCGGGCAAGCAAGAAGGTGGGGGCTGTGCTATCTACATAAAGGACAACCTCTCCTGTCAGCAGCGGCAGCTTCACCCCACAAATACATGAGATGCAACTCCTCCCTATCAAACTGCATCTTGGTGCACAAAACAAAGTTCTCACAGTGGCCGCAGTCTATATCCCTCTAAAAGACCACCGTGCCAGTATTAAGTCTGTACTTGATTTTATTAGTCTGCAGCCTTCTGAAAATGAGCTCCTCCTCCTCGGGGATTTCAACATAAACTGGCTCGCCTCTGACACTGGCTCTTACAAAGATGACATCCTAGCAGCAAACCTGACTCAGATGGTAACCTCCCCCACCCAGAAAAATTACAAAACTGGTACAAGCACCCTTATTGACTGGGTTCTCACAAATCACCTGACTGGATAAAAACATTAAAGTCTTCCTGACTCCTCAGTGACCACTCCCCAGTGTCCTGTACCTGGTCTAATAAATTTCTCAAGCCACCCCAAAGTTATAACAAGCAGAGTATTGCCTTATGGGAATCTTATCAAGTTGAAAACCCATCTCCTACAACAGGACTGGACGCCAATCCTTGAATCAACTGATATTAATACTGCACTAGAATACTTCATTGAATCTTTCAACTCTGCATGCGACTTATACGCCCCAGTAAAAAAACGTAAAATCAAAGCGCTATCAAATCCATGGATTACTGCCAAACTACTTGCCGAGCTCAAGGTTCGGGACCAGCTCTGGGCAGTTGCCAGAGACACAGGCTCACCTCATGATACCCTAAAATACAAGCAGGTATGAAATAGATGTACCTCACAAATTAGGCAAATGAAGAGCGCCTATTTCAAAAATGCCCTTGAATCCACCTGGGGTGATGGAAGAGCTTTTTGGGACAACATCCGAAACATAATGGGTAAACAATCAAAATTGTCACCTACCATTATGAAAGTTGATGGATCCACCACTCTTGACCCAAAGTCTATTGCAGATGCGCTTAATAAGACATTCACAGACCTTAGTGGGGTCCTCCCCCCAGATTTCTTCTCGGACTTACCTGTGCCTAGCCTAGTATCACAAAAAAACCCTCGTGACAAACCACAATTTTACTTCAAGAAAATCAAAGTGCACGAAGCACACAAGTACATAAGAAAGGCCTGCTCCAAATCCAGAACAAGTAGTGACACGCTAGATCTAAAAATCCTGTCTCTCACCCTGGATGAAGTAATTCACCCCCTTGCAAAAATTCTTAATCTGTCACTTTGCCAAAGTCAATTTCCCAACAAATGGAAATCTGCCATAGTTACCCCAGTGCACAAAGGGGGACAAAACCTCAACAGGAAACTATCGACCAATATCAATACTCCCTCCCTCTCCAAAGCACTTGAGCGAATAGTGGCAGACCACCTCTCTGATTACCTGGACAAATACAATCTACTCTGTAATCAACAGCACGGCTTTAGGAAAGGACATAGTACAACAACAGCCTTACTTGATTTCTCTGGAGAAGTCCACTCAGCCCTGGACAAAGGGTGCCAGACAGGTGCAGTCTTTATCGATCTTACAAAGCTTTCGACACAGTCCATCATGGCCTACTTACCTCCTACTTTCTAGCCTAGGCCTGGCGAAGGTCCTTGTGCTTGGTAAAAGTTACCTGTCCAATCGGTCACAGGCTGTAAAATCTCTAATGAACTCTCCGACTTCAAACCAGTTCTCTCGGGTGTACCACAGGATCAATTCTTGGACCGCTCCTCTTTAGCCTGTTCCTTAACTCCCTCCCAGATATCTGCCAGGAGAAAATAATCTTATACGCTGATGATGCTGTAATTCTCTCTTCCCACAAGGATCCAAACTCCCTACGAAAAAGCCTGCAACTTGCTTTCTCTAGTGTTGAAAGGTGGTTCCTGGATAGTAAACTTGTGCTAAACCACAATAAAACAAAAGCCATGCTCTTCTCCAATCACCAAAACAAAAATAGGCATACTCCACTCACCATACAAACCTCTACGGGAATTATACTGGACCAAGTAAATACTTTCAAATACCTTGGCATCACTTTTGACCAAGGGCTCACCTTTGCAACCCACATTGACAACACTGCGAAAACAGTGAACCAACACCTTGGAACACTATTCCGTAACCGTCAATTTCTAAATCAAGCGGCATTGAGAATAGCTATACAGAGTTCCATAGTCTCAATCATTGACTATGGCCTTATTATTTATGGCTCAGCTACCTCCACTGCTCTAAGGCGTATCTCAATCACTCTAAATAAGGCCTGCCGGCTCCTCACGGGGGCTCAAAGACTGACTCACACGTGTGATCTGTACTATGAATCAGGCTGGTTGAACCTATCAAATCATCTTATTTATCTCACCTGCACAATGGCAAAAAAATCTATCTTGGGACTGACTCCATTATGTATTCAAAACCTACTCCAACTGAATCCTGGCTCACGATCCTCCACCAGATCTGAACGCCAACCTTTCCTGGTTCTGAGATGCTGGACTGCACAGGGACAAAGATCTTTCGCATACAGGGCCCCGACATGGTTCAATGCGCTTAGTCCACCTACTCTATCCTCAACCTCACTTGAAGCTTTCAAATCCATGCTCTATGCCCACCTCACCACCACTAGCAACTGTGACTGCGCTAGATAAAGACTACTACTCCTTATGTCCATCCTCACATCTGAGGCCTCTTCCTCCCTGACTAATGAACCCTCTGGTACCTCTACTACTTCCTGTCTCCCACCCAAACTCACTCCCCCCCTTTTTTCCTGTCCCCTCTCTCTTACTCTCCCGCTCACCACCTTTCCCTCCTCTCTAGCCTCCTTTTGGCGTCTAATGATCACCCTCTCCCTGGAAGTTTCCTTAACCTCGAAATTGTCTACTCGCTTGAACCTGTTATAGCTTGTTTTTCTATGAAACTTAAAAACGTTACTGCCTTAAACTGTTAATAGCAAATTTATGATGTAACTTTCCTGTCTGGTTTTACTTGTAATGTGTATCGCGCTTTGTTAAATGTTCTTTGTGACGTGGAACCTTTGTAAAAGAGCCCTGGCTCAAAGGTATTAATTCCTAGACTAATAAACTAAACTAAAACTAAACCCTGGGATGTATGCCATCAGGTCCCATTGCCTTATCCACCCTGAGCTTAGCAAGCTCTTGTAGGACCCTTTCTTTTGTGAAGGGAGTAGTGCTCACCTCCCTCCCCCCTGTGTCCATGGTGCTGAGCTGTGGGCCCTGCCCTACCTTCTCTTCAGTAAATACTGAGCAAAAGTATCTAGTTAGGATATTTGCTTTTACAGGATCCTCCTCCTCACATGCTCCCTTTTCTCCATTAAGCTTAACAATACCCCCTCTGGACTTTCTCCCTTCACTAATGTGTCTATAGAAAGTCTTGTCACCTTCTTTTACTGTTTGTGCTAGTGTTTCCTCAGTTTGGGACTTTGCCTAAACATTACAGTCCGGTGCCATCAGGAAGGATGTGGTGATATCATACATTACAGTACTATACCTGCAGGAAAGATGTGATGGTATCATATATTACAATCCTGCATTTGCAGGAAGGATGTGGTGATATCATACATTACAGTACTATACCTGCAGGAAAGATGTGATGGTATCATACATTGCAATCCTGTGCCTACTGGAAGGATGTGGTGATATCATACGATACAGTATTATACCTGCAGGAAAGATGTGGTAATATCATACATTACAATCCTTTGTCAGCAGGAAGTTCATGGTGATATCATATGTAACAACCCTATGCCAGCAGGAAGGATGTGATGATATCATACATTACATTCCTATGCCAAAGGGTAGATGTGGTGATATATAGGGTAATGTATGGTTCTCTATCTATAACAACTGTGTGTTGCCATTGAGAGGTTGATAATGGTGACCGTCTAAACCTTGAGAGTGAAGTTCGAAAGGTTTTGGTCACCATGGCAACCTCGAGATAGCAACTCACAGTTGTTATAGATAGAGGACCATACATTGCCTTTTATAGAGTATGGTCCACTATCTATACTAATTGGAACAAGGAGGTGCACAGCTGTGTTCTTATTTTGTGGAGTTTCTTTTGCCTCCGTGCCACTTTCCTCCTCTTTTGCTCTCGCCGCTGTCTCCACTTCTTGACTGGTGGAGACTCTAATGCACATGCATGAAGGAGTCTGTTATTGTTATGCTGCAGTAGGTACATAGCTACTGCAGCATAACAACGTTATTCTAGGGATGGATTTCCATCCCTAATAGTGTTTCACCATACACTATATCATACGTTACGGTACTGTGTCTGCAGGAAGGATGTGGTGTCATCATGTATTACAATCCATTCAAGTCAAGTCCAATTTTTATTTACAAAAAGGTGCCTTCAAAATGATCAAAATGCCTGTATAAGAAAATATTTAAAACAAACACAATAATAAATACAGAAAACAATATCCATTGCTTGCAGAAAGGACGTGGTGGATGATCTGAATAAATTATACACATGGTCATTAATAAACAAACTTGACAAGTGCATGGTGATGCACTTTGGCAGTAATAATATGCAAGCAAAATATTACATGGGTGACAAAGGACTAAGAACATTGGACTGTAAGAAAGCTCAAGGAGTTATAATAGGCAGTAAGTTAAAATTGTCTAAACACTGTGATGAAACTGTATCAAAGTGTAATAAAATCCTGGGGTGCATAAGGAAGAATCTAACATGCAGAGAGAGAGAGAAGTGGTGTTACCATTGTATAGGTTGCTGGTTTGTCCACAGCTAGTGAACTGTGGACCAGTATGGGACCCATTAAATGAAGGAAATGTAAACAAACTGGAAAGATCCCAGAGGAAAGCTGCAAAGATCATAAAAGGGATGGAAGGATTGGGTTATGAGGAGAGGCTGAATAGCTTGGGCTTCTACAAGTCAGAGACGAGGAGACTTAGGGGTGACATGATGTTAGTTTTTAAAGCCAGTACAAATGGAGCCCTGGTAAACAATCTGATTATTGAATTTGGAAACAATAAAAGAGAAACAAGGTGTCATATAGTTCAGTGAAAGGGTATCCAGTTTTTGTTTTTTTTAACTTATTCTTTATTCTCCCCGACACGCTGGAGTCTCACTCCACTGGAAGATACCTATGTACCTGCCCCACTTCACTGCCTTACCTGAATCCCTGGTAGACCCCATGGAGCCTTGGTGATACCTACCAAGTGGGTACAAGGTGGGGCCCGTACACCCCAATATCATTTCAGTTTTGTCGGGTCCCTCAGGTGGCAGGTAGGCAGAAGTCATTAGGGCCTGTGCAGGTGCTCCTTCCTCTCAGCACTCTGGTATAATTTTCCCTGTTCTTGGGGCATGGCATGTCCCCTGATGTCAAGGATGCTCCGTTGACATCCAACACTCCTCAACCCACTCTATTTGCTCTGCTGTTACTGTGCCTCTGGCCTCCACCAGAGGCCAGTCAAGTATCAAGCCTGAATTCCCCTTTCTCCCCCTCCCAGGAGAAGAGAGCTGTCCTCCAGAAACTTGATCCTCTTCCTCCCCACCAACCCCTCAATGGTCCAGGCTCATTCCCAAATCCTGGTCACCAGCATGGCATGAGGGGTGGCGTCCAGTGCCTCAACCTTCAGTGCCACTGGGCCAGAAAAGGGTATACAGTTTAAAACTGAAAGGAGGAGAGCATGGTTCTCACAGAGAGTGGTGAGGAAAGTAAAACAATTAACAGTTTTAAGTTTGGACTAAGCAAACACCTAGTAAAAATGAGCATCAGTGGTTGCTACGCAGTTCTGTCTGCACTTGAGTACACAGTTCTGTCTGCATCTGAGTACACAGTTCTGTCTGCATCTGAGTATGCAGGTATGTCTGTGTCAGAGTATGCAGTTCTGTCTGCATCGGAATATGCAGTTCTGTCTGGATACGAGTACAAAGTTGTGTATACACCTTTATCTACACTGGTTTTTAACAATTCTCTCCAGTGGTTGACAGCATGGTAAACAAGCATTTTTACACCGGTCTGATATGAATTCGAGCAACCTGCCCTAGAAATGTTCAAATGTAGTATGTTGAAGAGGAAAAAAAACTAGCAAAAAAACAACAAACATGTTCTGGGTGATACCTTTTATTGGAATAACAAAATGGTTTCTTTTTTTTTATATTTACTATACTTTTTCTGGCAGGTCCTCCATCAGGCTCTGCCCTAGTCATGGCCCCTGGACTCCCACCTACCGTCAACTGCCGGCACTCTCCCGGTCACCCCCTGGCTTGCCTCCCAGAGGGCTGGGCCATGGTACTGGTTCCCCCTACTCACAGCACCACGGAGCCAGTATCTAGTTGGGAGAGACAGTGACAGTGGCTAGTTGAAGCCCAGGGAGGGTTTCATGTAGATGGAGGACCCACCCATTTTTACTTCCCCCTGTAAGCAGGAGCAAGGATGTGCAATGACATCCAGCATCTGCCCGACCCCTGGAGCTGTTGATTAGGTGCCGGTGCGTAGTGGTGAACCCAGCCTCCACCGAGTGTGGCCACTGCACTGAGCATGCAGTCCCCCTCCCCCCTGGAGAAGGAGAGCTGCCTAGGGATGCTCACTCCTTCACCCCCGGCTGGCACTCCGATGACCCGGATCATTCCCAAACCCAGTTCGCCAGCGTTGCAAGTGGAAATCCAACCGCTACGCCGATGGGTCAAACAAAATTATTTCTGAGATTAGCTTTCGAGAGATAAAACTCTGTTCTTCAGGCCAGGTCTGTGAAATGTAGTTTAAAAACACTGTTTTTTTAATGATTCATTTTTTTCTTATTTCTTTTTTATTGGCCCCCTAGTCGGCTCCTTACTTTTTCCTGGCACCCTTATTCCTGTGGCTGCTGTCCATCCACACCCGTCACCTACTCAGGCACCACCTTGCTACCTCCATGGTTTATCCCCCCATGGTGAGGTGGTGGGGAGCCCCCTAACTCACCCACCAGGACCGGATCCAGTACAGGTGGTGCCCTCAGAGACGATGCGTTGTCTTGGACGGCCATCAAGCCGCTCGACCTGGACTACCATTTTTCCATTTTCCAGTGGCAGAGCATGCAGTGCCAACAGTGGGCATGTCACATGAGTGTCCACATGCAGTGCCAACAGTGGGCGTGTCACATGAGTGTCCACATGCAGTGCCAACAGTGGGCGTGTCACATGAGTATCCACATGCAGTGCCAACAGTGGGCGTGTCACATGAGTGTCCACATACAGTTCCAACAGTGGGCGTGTCACATGAGTGTCCACATGCAGTGCACCTGAAGGCTGCTCCGCCTCTGTGCCCACTGCACTGGGCCAGGCATGCCAGCACCCAGCCTCTGCTAGGTGTCAGACAAATGCCAGTCTCTGTTCCCACCCTCCCCAGGAAAGGAGAGCCATCCTTTAGATGCTCAGTCCTCTCCCACCCCAGCCGGCCCCCAACGACCCGCTCGCATCATGAACACGGGTCACCAGCATAGCAGGAGGTAAGGCATCGCTGCCTTAGCCCTCCATGCCACCGGGCTGGCTATGATGCTGTGTTCTGATGCTAATGAAATGTATAAATAAACAAAAAATAAAACATGCAACCTTCTCTCACTGGGAGCTGAGTACTTACATCCTAGATGCACCTGCACCCATACCCTGGTATCCCAAACACAGGTACAAGGTGCTACTACTAATTGTGGAGAGGTGGTGGCTGCAATATTTGGTTTTGTATTCTCTCTAACCTCTTCAGCAGTTTGAAACTCTGTTAGACATTTACTCAGTGCCGTAAGGGTAGAGAAAGCCTCATTGATTCAGCAATTACCTGTATTGTTAAAACACAAATCCACAACAGAAGAAAAATGTCATGTAACCCCCCTACAAATGGGGGTTCCTGAAAAGTCTTCCTTGGGTGTACCTAAATGCCCACTTCCAGGCTGGTGTCCTGTGTCTTAATCGTTTAAACGCTATTTGCCTGTGAGTGCCTTCATAGCCACTGTGTACTGTCTCTTTAAGAGCTGCTTGTATCACGGTTTATAATTTATCTGGGTGGGGGCTGAGTGTTTCAATGCTCAAGTCCTGCCTGGGCCACCAGATAATCACTCTGTTCTGCCATCGCTAATTGCGCAGAGGGAGCTCTATTAGAAGCTGTATGTATTTGCTAAGTATCTATTATAATGGTAGTGTTATTGGAGTTTCTCTAACTTGCCTTTTTTGCAGTATTGACATTTCTGGATGGCACCACCATCTTGGTTATGGACTAAAAGTTTAGACCAATGAGTACCTTTGGGGACCCTGAAATAGTATCTGTCTCCAGGGGTCTTGTGGCAGCAAAAGTTTGTAGGAATTGTAGTTTTGAGACTTTGGCGCCTAAACGGACCTGAAGGGGGAGCCCTTGTATTAACTAACAGATGGATCAGCCAACCAAACATTTTGGGTCCTGGGGAAAGTCCCAGGCTGCTTGCAGCAGGAGTCAATCTATGTTGGGAATCAAAAGAGTGAACAGCTCGAGATACCCGAGCAGCAGCTCTTGCATAGTTTGCACGGGAGAACTGTGGAAGGGCTGAGTTTTGGCCTGCCTGTCTGCTGTTCCTGAGAGGGAACTGGTGGACATTTCGGACTGCATCCAAAGTTGTGAGAGAGTTTTAAGCCACTGAATTGGTGAACAAGCTTAACACCTAAAGAAGACCCAAGATTTGCTGAATGATATCGGCGTTTCAGGACCTTCATTTACCACTGAACTCCTGGTTTTGCACAGAGACTCCGTGATTGCTAGCGGACTGCCATCCACCTGGTATAGTGGTGATTGCTTTACTATAAATGTGCTGTGTGCTGCTAGTGTGTCGCAATTTGGTTCCCCACCATGTGTTGAACTGTGTTCTGCTTGCTGGAAGTGGCATCTAGCGTTCTGGGTCTCACATACATAGATACATAGACAGTGTCGGCAGATAAGGGCCTATGGCCCACCCAGTCTGCCCATTTAAGTCTGTAAGTTCAGTTTATGTTTTCCAAGAAGTCTGTTGACCTTACCCCTGACCTCCAGAATTCCTTTATGTCTATCCCATGCATTCTTAAATCCCGTGATTGTTTCAGCCCCCACCACTTCCTCTGGCAGGGTGTTCCACTTGTCCACCACCCGTTCTGTGAAGAAATTCTTCCTCACGTTTCCTCTGAATCGTCCTCCCTCCAACTTCATCCCATGCCCTCTAGTCCTGGAACATATTTTTCACTTAAAAATAGTGCATTCCTGCACCCTGTTCCTCCCTGTAAGATACTTGTATGTCTCTTATCCATTCCCTCTCTCCTCCTCTCCTCCAGGGAGTACATGTTCAGTGCCTTCAACCTGTCCTCATAGGACTTGTGATGCAATCCATGCACCATCTTTGTTGCCCTCCTCTGAACCTTCTCTACCCTGTCTATGTCCCACGCAGGTAAGGTCTCCAGAACTGCACAGCGCACTCCAGGTGCGGCCTCACTAGTGTCTTGTATAGTGGAATTATGACCTCCCTTTTCCTGCTGGTGATGCCCCTGCCTATGCATCCCAGCATCCTATTTGCTTTACCTGCTGCCTTGTCACACTGTTTCCCTGCCTTGAGGTCATCAGAGATGATAACCCCAAGATCCCTTTCCTGCTTGGTGCATGCTATATCCTCACCCCCAACTGATATATTGTGCCAGGGTTTTGTACTATATGCATTATCTTGCACTTCCTTTCATTGAATTTCAACTGCCAAACCCCTGACCATTCTTCAAGTTTCTGCAGGTCCTTCTCATTCTGTCTCACACACTCTGGTGTGTCTACTCTTTACAGAGCTTTGTGTCATCAGCGAACAGTGAAATTCTGCCTTCTAGGTCCCTGCGCAATGTCACTGATGAAGATATTGAATAGTACGGTCCCAGCACTGATCCCTGTGGTACCCCACTGGTCACTCTTCCCTCTGTGGAGTGACAGCCATTTACCACCACCCTCTGTGTCCTGCTGCCCAGCCAGTTCCTACCCACCCCACTACTGTCCTACCCACACCATATTCCCAGTTTGTGCAATAGTCTTCTATGTGGCACAGTGTCAAAGGCCTTGCTGAAGTCCAGATGAGGCCATGTCACTGCCCTCCCAGATCCACCTCCTAGTCACCCAGTCAAAAATTCAATGAGGTTGGTCTGACATGACCTTCCCCTGTTGAAACTATGCTGCCTTGGGTCCTGTAGTCCATTGACAACCAGATGTTCCACCAATTCTCCTTCAGTAGTGCTTCCATGATTTTCCCCACCCCGAGGTGAGGCTGACTGGTCTGTAGTTCCCCGCCTCTTTGTTCCACTTTTGTATAAGGGGACTACATCTGCTATCCTCCAGTCTTTGGGTACTCCCCTGTTTCTAGTGACCGGCTAAACAGGATAGCAAGAGGTTCAGCCACCACCTCTCTTAGTTCTTAAGGACCCTGGTGCACCCCATCTGGCCCCATTGCTTTATCAACTCTTATTACTTCCAGTTCCTTCAGGACCCTTTCTCGTGTAAGGGACTTGTGTCCATTTCTGCGACCATTCTCACCTTGTACTCCATTCAGACCCATTACCCTCCTCTTCCTCAGTAAAGGCCAAGCAGAAATACCTGTTCAATATGTCAGCTTTACTGTTGTCATCCTCCACACAGCCCCCATCCTCCCTTCAGTCTCACTATCCCTCCTTTGGCTTTCTTTTTCACTTATGTACCTGTAAAGGTTTGTCCCCTCCCTCTACCCACTGATTTTGCAATGTGTTCTTCTGTCTGAGCTTTGGCTTCCCTTACTGACCTCCCTGCCTCCCTTTGCTTCTCCTGGTACTTCTCCCTATCCCCTTCTGCCTGTGTCTTTTTGTATTTCCTGAATGCAATCTTTTTGGCTTTCACTTTCTTTGCTACCTCTTTGGAAAACCATAATGGTCTCCTCTTCCTTTTCCTCTTGCTAACCTGCTTAATACATAATTCTGTTGCTCTTGTAATCCCCATTTTAAATACTTCCCACTGTTCCTCAACCCCTGATTCCTGCCCCATTCCCTTAATGCCTCTTTCAAGTATCTCCCATTTTCCCAAAGTTTGCCCCCTAAAATCCAAGATCGTGTTTTGTGTGGTTTGGTTCTGCTCTTTCTGTGATTTCAAACCACAGTGACTGGTGGTCACTGTTCCCCAGGTGTTCTCCCACTCTTACCCCTATCACACTGTCCCTGTTTGTGAGCACAAGGTCCAGTATTGCCTTCTGCCGAGTTGGTTCCATGACCAGTTGCTTGAGGAAGGCACCCTGAAGAGAGTCCAGGATAAATCTGGTCCTAGTTGATGCTGCTGCTGGGATGCTCCAGTCCACGTCTGGAATATTGAAGTATTCAATAAATATTGAATAAATTGGATAAATATTGAACATCCAAACTGTTCCTTGGCCTGGGCATTGTCACCCGTGCCTCAGAGTCTGAGCTTCTACTCGTACCTAGGTTCTGAACTACACAGTGTCAACAGTCTTTCCTTTACAGAGCCCCACCTGGTTAGATGGTCTTGGCCTCGGCCTAACTGGGATGTCCATGTTTAAATGCCTTCTGCACCAACGCATCCTGCTACAGAGCACATGTGACTGCTTAACTTAAGATCAGTCTTACCCACTTAAGAACCTAGCTGTTCTCACTCTTGCCCTCCTGGCCACCATCTCTGCCTTTTTTTCTTTGTCCCATGTCTTCTTATCCTTCCTGCTACTCTCTCTACTCTCAACCCTTCCCTTTCCACACATTCTCGTTTGACAAAGCCTTTGGATGCTACCCTTCTCACCCCTCCCCACCCCCCAAATCTTCTTCCCCTACTTCTGTTTCCACCCATTATTTGTTTTTTTGCATGTGTGTATGATAATGTTTATCTGAGAATGTATGTACAATTTCTGGTACTATGCTGTTTTGTTGTTATTTGAAAATGTACATTATGCCATCCTTTGTTCTGTTTGGCATGGAACCTTTGTAAATGAGCTGTCCTGTGCTCAAAGGTATTTGTAAATCCAAGAATTAATAAATAAATAAATAAATAAACAAACACTGGCCCAGCCAGATTACTCAAGCCATGGAGAAAGTCATCGGCGAGAGACCGGCCTGGGGATCAGCCCCCTGCTCAACGCCTTGAACAGGAACAACACCTTGGAGATTCATGTGGGCCCTGCTTCTCCTGGCACTCCAGCTCATCAACCTGCAGTCTCAATTCCTTCCCACCTGTGTTCTGTATTGGGTATTGTGAGTAAACACCAGGGTAGCTTCCTGCAACAACAGCTAAATCTCAAGTGTTCTCATCTGATTGCATTGTTGTCTTTCCTTTCATGAACTGAGCTCTCCGGCTCCGGATTACAAGTAATGTGCGTGGTTGTACATGTTTCTTTCCTCCACCACAGGGCCCCAACCAGCTGTGATGCCAGCCTACCCTGGGCAATGTTGCAGGCTAGCCCACCTTACTCCCACCTGGGTGCCCAGAGCGTGTGACTGTGCGGGGACTCTGAAGTGCATGCATGACTGTCTAATTGATTTAGCCATTAAGCCAATCAACCTGATTATGCTCCTTCCTTGTTCAGGTCCCCTGAACAAATCAGATCTAACACTTTTTGCATTCAGCCTGACTGTGGTTCCAGTTTGTACCAAAAGCACTGCACTGCTATTGTTTGCTGTGCCTTACCTTGTTTTACATGGGGTCTCCAGGGCTGAACTGGAGGAACCTGTCCTGGTGGTAAGCGCCAACAGTGTGGGGAATTGTATGCTGAATAGGGGCTACTGTGAAAGTGTGTTGCATACTGTGTAGGCCACTAGATGGGAACGAGGGGGGTTACAGTATCCCAGAGGACTGTACCCAGGTCAGCCTTGCTACTAACAACCCTTTACTCCATGTGGAGGCACATGTTTTTGTACCCAGACCCCTTAACCTGCAACTAGCCCAGCAGGCAGGGGTAGTAACCCTTGGGGTAGCGCCACCTAGGGGTTACATAATATGAGGGTAAACATTTTATTGAAATAGGTGAATTCTGTTGTGTGGTGTTACTAGGCTTAAAAATGATTACTTAAAGCAGTGTGGTTTTTTTTCAACCAAAGTTTTTATTGTTTTCAGAAAAAAGTTGCAATCAAAAATCATATATGATTTTGTGGATTATATGATTTGTGATTGTAACTTAAAGCAGTGTGGATGTTATGCTAACTGTGGCACAGCCTTTCAAAGCTAGAAAATGAAAGCACACCCCCAACAAATCCATTTGGTATGCTCTGAAGTGTGGGGGAAGGGTGCTGGTTGAGGGGACATCAACATAGCTTGGCCAATCATTCAAACCCACGAATGCCACACCAGATAGAAACATACACTTTTTTTCTTTTGTCAAACCAGAGTGCTGAGAGACTTCTGATACTGCACAGAGTGTTACAAGAAAATATTAGCTACCTGTGACTGTAAAACTTTCTTCCTCGAATATGAACAACAGGCGGAGTTTGTAATTATAGCTTCATAAACCATTACACTTCAGTTAAAACACTTTTCCATTTAACTCACTCTTTACCAGTTAGCATGCCTCCCAATACTGGAATACACCAACATCCATTGTAAAAAAGTGGTGCACTATGACAATACTGAGAAATTCCCCCACAGCAATGCCCTGCCAATGTCACCTATGGTTCCTATACTCTGAACCCCTTCCCCTGTATCTAGTGCTCTTGTACCAGCACTCACAGTGACACCCACTGGTAGTGACAGGGCTGTGGCAAGGCTGACAGCTTCCCTGCAGCTCCACCCTTTGAATGTCAGCAATAGTTTCTACAGCAGTTCTCTTGACCAAATTACAAGCAGGGTCCAGCAGGACCTCTAATGGGCTCACACCCAAGGGAATGGGGGTTCATGGCACAACATGGCCAGAATTGATAGAATGGGGGATAGGGTAACCCCCTGAAAGGGGGAGGATAGGGTTAAGATTCAGGGAGCATTAACATACAAAAAAGGAAGGGATGATACAACTGAACCTCAGTGAATGGCAGTATCTTCATGAAATCCAACACTCCATTGACAATTTGCATTCTCGTTAGAATATGCCATTAAATTGCAGTGAGACAGAACTGTATGCATTGGTCAGGCATGACAGACCAGGATCACAAGCAAATTAAAAAGATACTAAGCTCATTCAAATACAGCAGAGAGAGAGAGAGTCTTTTGCAGAAATCGGTCAGCCCCTCTGGCAACACGCACGCTGATGGCTCCAGAAACGGTGGCTGCCACTTTGGCTTGCCACACGCTGCTCTCTGTCCTTGGCCTAATGGGAAATATTTTGATTGTGACCAAGAACTTGCTAGACTACAGAAAAGATGGCAGGTTATTGCCCAGTGATGTGATCATGACAAGTTTGGCCTTCTCCAACATCTTCCACCAGACGGTAACATATATTCATTCCCTGTGTCTGGAGTTGGAGGTGGTGTCTTTTAACAGCAAGTATCCATTCTTCTTAGGCATATTCAGCTGTTCTCTGAGCTCATTGTTCTTGACATGGCTCTGCGTATTTTACTGCGTAAAGATCATTAACAGCTCCTGGAGGGTCATCGTCTGGATAAAACAACAAGTCTCTAACAGGTTGGTCCAGCTGGTGGTTTGCGCCATCCTATGCAGTGCCATCGTCGGAGGCCTGACGGTCTTTGACACAGTGAAGTCCGTTGCAATGAATGCAACATTTAATGAAAGTAACAGCACCTCCGGTCAGGGCCTGTCTGAAATTAAATTGCTGTACATTGTGCTCTACCCCATGCTCGTCTGCTGCTTGCCCTTCATACTCATGGTAACAAGCTGCTCCCTCATCATCATCACTCTCTATCGTCATACCAAGATAATGAAGGCCAGCTCAAGCAGCTTCAGCAACCCCCGGTCAGATGTTCAAGTCCGTGTTGTAAAGATGCTCGTCTGCCTCATCTTGGTCTATGCCTTGTACGTAACTTTCTTGTTTGCATGCTTTTTCTTTGCGGCAACACATCAAAGGATGCCATTCCTCTCGTGTTTCACCATTATTGTGGCCTACCCAACAATGAGCTCATGCCTGCTTATCTACGGCACCCAAAAACTACAGAAGACCTGCATTGGCTTATGCTGCATTTTCTATGGCAAGAGAGACTCTTGAATCCAGCACATTAGCAGTCAATGTCTTACATAGGCTCTTCTTCAGGAGTTTTACTTGAGTTGTTACAAGACTTCATGAATTTTTGATTTATTCTGGAGTCCCTTTAATGTATGTCTCTCTTTACATACACACACACACACACACACACTATATATATATATATATATATATATATATATATATATAGTATTCTTTATTAACAAGGTTAGGTCAATAGACACAGAGCACTGGGTGGTTAAATGACTTTCTCAGGTCACACAGTATACAAGTGGAGGTTGTGGGAAGCAAACTAAGGTCTGCTGGATGTAGCAAACTCATTCATAGCTAATTACTGTAACCTGTAGCTATACTGCCTACATATATATATATATATATATATATATATATATATATATATATATATATATATATATATATGATATAATATATATATAATGCGATGTTCAAATATACACTTATTTCTATAAATGAGGGGTGGGGCCATAACTCATGTGTGCAAAGTCACGAATGAGTTATGAAAGTTCCACCCTCTTACTGCTCTGATATGTTCTGTGTCGCATTGTGGTGCCTTTTTTTAAATGTTGTTATTTTACACCCCCCCCCAAATGTGCTGGGCTCTCCTGCTGCCAAAATTGCGCCCCTACCAAAATTGCTGTCCACCCCCACCTTGTGATGACACTCTGAAGGTCGAATATTGTGAAAGGTTGTGGAGCGAAAAAAGAAAGGTAGCTCTGTGCAGTCCATTTGACAGTGAAAGTGGTTTCAGTTTTTGAGCGAGTGTGCAGAGTTGCTATGAAACAAAGTCTAGGAGCCCGAAAATGCAGGTAAGTGGCTAAAGAAATACAACAAACTGCTGAAGATTAGTAGAGTATCTTGGATTGAATAGGCTACAAGACCAAAGGCAACATGGATTCATTTGGGCACATGGGGTGACTCATGCCAGATGAATCTGATTGAGTTCTTTGACTGGGTGACCAGGAATATAGACTGTGGGAGGCAGTGGACATGGGCTATTTAGACTTTAACAAGGACTTTGATGCTATGCCACCTAGGAAACTGACTATGAGAGTGAGCAGCCTAGAAGTGGGATCCAAAGTGATAAACTGGGTTACCAGCTGTTTAATGGATTGGATACTCATGGTGATGGTTAATGGCACCCACTCTAATGATGGAAGTGTGACTAGCAGGGTGCCACAGGTCCCTGTACTGGGACCAGTCATCATCAATTTCTTCAAAACTGACCTTGCAGAAGAACTGGAAGGGAAGGTATGGCTTTTTGAAGATGCCACCAAAATCTGTAATAGAGTGGATACTCAGGATGGGCAGAAAGAATGAACAGGGGCCTTTGGAATCTTAAGGAGTATTCATGGGCATGGCATTTGGGGTTCAATACCAAAAAGTGCAAAATCATGCATCTAGGATATAGGTACTTGTGGAGCTCAGCATAGGATGGAGGGGGAGATACTGATAGTCAATAAGCAGAAAGGGGATCTGGGAGTTATATCTAATGAGCTCAGTGTGGCAGGGCAGTATGACAAAGCAGTGGGTAGGGCCAATGGGATACTGAGATGCATAAAGAGAGGAGTCACCAGCAGGAAGAGGGAGAGAGTGTTGCCACAGTAGTGATCACAGGTGAGACCACACCTGTAGTATTGCATTTAGTTCTGGGGGGTTGCACCTCAAAACAAGAACTGGTCAGTGCCAATATGGCTGTGGAGAGCTTTTGGGATGCTTTTACCCATTATTTCTAATTAATTTAAATAATGCAGATCTGTGGAGGGGCAGTTTCGATGTGGTCTTCATTTTACACAATTTTTCAGTGTGTTTTCCTAGAATATGCCTGCTGATTACTACATGTTTAGCCTCGATAGTTCACAGAAGAAATGGCATCTTATTTTCAGTGGGGCTCTACATCTACACAATATTATGTTGCATTGTGTAAAATCAGAATGCACTGAAAGCAATATTTTACATCTCGGGGAACATATTAAGTGCCAGACTGATGCATGAGCAGAAAGATGCATTGCGCAAAGAGGGTGTGCTGGTCGGCACTGATACAATATTCAAAGAGAATGTGTCACTGATACAGGGTGTGCATACAGTGAAGCCCACCAGGATGAAGCACAGTACTGCTGAATTCTCAAAAAGAGTTACTGCAGCAAACAATGCAATTTCAAAGAGAGTTAATCCCTTTTGTCATACAGTAAACTTATGAGACTGTGCTTCATCCTGGCGTGCTTCATTGTACCTGTTGAAAATGTGACCCTGGATGGGGGTTGCAGTATAGGGGGTCACCAAGTGAGGTGCATCCAGGGTGATCTCGACTAAATATCTTCTAGGGGATGCATGCACTGCAGCCCCAATGGGCAATATTCAGCCCAGGAATGTAAATTAACTAATTGAGCATGCAGGGTGTAAAGGGGCCCTATGCATGCTCGTTACTGGCCCATTTGTATGTTAGTATGGAGATGAATGCGCTGGAGCAGCTCTCGCCCCCAAGCCATGACTCCAATCACTCCCACATGGGACAGGCCTTGAAGTCTCGGGTGGTAAAGTGGCACCCCCCCCCACCCATTCTTCCAGTCCCAATCATACCGGGGTCCATGTTCTATTGTTTCCATAATGTAGGGACCCTGATGCCATCCCTGATTGCACCTGAATGCACCTACAGTCCAATCCATAGTTTAGTGGCCCCTGCTCCCCCTCAACAGTGTACAGACACCCCCTCCCTGCTCCCCCTGCCCATCCCATTGAGATGACCGCCTCTGTGATGGGATTGTACCACTGTATCAGCGGGTGGCAGAGCACTTGCAGTAGGACACTGAAATGTGGTACATGTAGGCATGAGCTGTGTATGGGTGATAATGCCCAGTGGCCATAGTCGGGCACTCTCATGTGGATCCATCATCCCAGTGCCATTGCACTGCTCAGTGAGGGTGACGGCCGATGTTGTACCCACTCACACAGGTCCCAAAACAGGCATGTTACAGCTGACCTCCCTTTCACTTGTACAATTGGGGAACTGCAGATGAACTATCCATAGCTTGAAGTGTACACTGCAAATGGCACTGCAGGATACCGCACCCTATTGCACCCGGGATACCTCAGCAGTCTGGATGGTGGCATGTTACACAGGGTAATGGGGAGAGTGAAGACTTGCAGCAGTGCATGACAGCAGGAAGACACATCATCAGCAAGGCATGCATTGGAGGGATGTAAATTCCCTCTTACAGTTTGCCAGGGGCATACACTGGTGGGCTCGCAGCTGGCATGGTGTCCCAATGCACGGTACAGCCAATTTGGTCATTCCAAAGTGCAGGTCCCCAGCCCGGGTTCAGTTCAGTCAATGTCTGGCCATGGCAGGGTGTGAAGGGCAGTGCAGTCTTGCACAACAGGTCGGGTATGGAGGAGTGAGGGTGTCTGCATGCGGGGGTGGTGGATGGAGGTCCTCTATGCTATGTATATGGACCATGATTTCCTCTGGTGTGATCAGTTCTGGGGGGCCCTACACTATGGAGCTCTTCAGGGATGGAGCTGGATAAACTGGGGATGGAAAGGGGTACCTCTAGTCCACCAGGGCTACCAGGCTGCTGTGCACCTAGGTGCACATCCTCAGCTCATCTCTGGGTGGCTGGCTGGATTAAGCTACTATTTATGGTCTAACTGTGGTCCATGGTGCTCTGGACTGCCAGGGGCTCATTCCCACTGAATATGCCACAGCACGGCATATGCATGGGAATTCCCCCTCAACTTGCATGGCATACCATTTGTCTGTGCCCTAGCTCATTCCCTTGTGGTCGGTGCATCTGGCATGTTTGAATATCGCGCTGCTATGCATTGTTAGAGTTGTGCAGCACATCTCCCTTTACTGCCAGGATATGTTGCACATCTCCTTTGAATATGGGGGCCGTGGACTAGATACACTTAATAAATATATTATAAAAATGGTAAAATCACTACCCCACTGAAAACAAGATATTGCATCTAATCTGGGACAGTGTGAGTGAATACAGTGCAAAAATGTGTAAATGAACATCCCTGTGACAATGAAATGTAGCATCTCCCCTGCCCTAACCAGGGTAAAAAATATAGGATAAGAAATATTCAGTGCTCCCAGATCCAAATAACCATTTCCCTATGAGAAGCCCTCATTTTTCCCTCAGTGGTAGAATCAAATCACTGTATAAATCCTTGTAGATTTTTCCATAAGCTGCTGGTTCCTTATTTATGACTTTGTTCTTTATTTATTATATCAGCAGTCTTTTATCAGGAAAAGAGTTCTGTATTACATGTCACGATGGCCTTGGAATAATTTGGATTTACATGGTATGCATAAGGCACAATGGGGGACTATGTGAAACAACAAATATCACACTCATTTCATTAACTATACTCAAAGTTAATAATCACAAGTCAGACAATCTTTCAAAGGATACTAGTAATGCCTGTAAACAAAGTTATTGCAAATAGAGACATTTCCCTATGTGTGTGTGTGTGTGTGTGTGTGTGTGTGTGTGTATGTACAGACACACACAGAAATGCTACTTTTGCACCTTATAGTTGTTAGTTTATAGACAAATTCTCATAGACTTGTTTTCTGTCCACCTGATAGAATCTTGAATGAGTTATATAAATGTTATTATTTTATTCAAGGTCTCATCCAGCAACTCAGTAAATACACACTCAGTACATCATATTATAAAATGACAAAAAAACAGTCTTCTGTTTCCAGTTATTTGACCAGGAATTTTGTAAATGGAACAGTTATATATCAGTATTCTTGCAAATTCCCCAGGAAGATCTAACATTTCAGGAATAATATCAAGCCTACATGAAACTTCCCAAAAAATATAACAATAATAATATACAAAAACATAAAGGGAACTTACAAGGTCAAGTGGGCAGACTGAGTGTGCCATAGGCCCTTATCTGCTGACAGTGTCTATGTATCTATGCAATAATTTTTCTCTTAATAAATGGCATGATCTCTTTCATTCTCAAAAACAGCACATTATAAATCAAGTCAGTATCTCCTTCATCTTGGCATCAAATAAGATCATGGCTTGTAAAAAGTGCTGAAATGCCTAAAGTTTGTTGTCATTAATTAACAAATATCTACATGTCTGTCATGTACAATAGTGTGTCTTTTGATACAGGTTGTATACTGTATTTGCTGTGCTTGTTTTTATGTGCATATTCTATGTAACTATTTATTTTATACATTGAGACCCCATTGAAAATGAGACTCAGCTCAACTGAGCTATCCTTTTTTGAGTTTTCAGAACAAAATGTTTACTACTACTACTACTACATGTTGTGAGACATCAAAGCTTACGCATACCCTGGCTATATTATGATCAGACCTCAAATTAATTTATAGAAATTATGCACAATTACATTACTAATATGTAAGCAATAAGACACAACGGGGTGTGCATTACAGTGTGATAACCACACTCCTAGGGGGCGTAGTTAAGCATGAGGCTGCAGTCCGAGTGCCGGTCATCTCTAGGAGTGCAGTTATCACACCATAATGTACAACCCCAGAGTGTCTTATTGTGCTTATAAAATGTCCCTTTATTTTTAAAAACAGTGTTTTTTATTTTTAAACACATTTTTAAATAAGTAAAAATATAAGTGAACCTGTGCTTTTAACATAAAATAGTCCTTCCGCCTATTGGTGCTAGATTAAAGTAGTGTTATACAGTGTGTGTGCCTTTCTGCCCACTTAGGCTTCATATTCCCCTGCCAGCAACAACAATTCACAAATGCTGTTTTTCTCATTCTAAGTGTGACACATAGCCCCCTTATTTTATTTCTTTCACCTCACTCTGTAGACAAAACTAAAAGAAAGCCATAACAGAGGCCTTTCAGTTCTCCAGTGCTGCAAGCATGAGCGTGGTTCAAAACTGCCACACTTACTGAAAGCATCATGAACAGCTCACTCTGTCCTAAAAGATAAACAGCAGGGCGAGTCATTTACCACCTTTTATCTTTGTTTATATAGTATTATTGCTTACTTTCTTCATTCTGTTGTCTTTCCCTCTGTGTTTCTCCACATTCAAGAAATGGAATGTATATAATGGAATGTTTACCATGGAATACAGGGATTCAAAATTCTGCTCAGTTCTACTAGCAGAATGTTCTTCTACTAACATACTGTACACACAGACAACAAAGGCCTGCTTTAGAGCCAGAGACTCAATTATCTCACTTGTCAGGAAAAGTAGAAGAGATTTCCCTGATAAGCAAATGAAGATAGAAGGGGGATTTTTCACTGTTAGCAAACAAACAGTTGTAATGAAAACTATAAACAATACTTAATGTTTCTAATTTGTTTATGTGTGTAAGGAGAGTGTGACAATCTGGTAAACAGCATTAAATTAATTTGTTTTATTTTATATTTAAGATAATTTTAATTTTAGGGTCCAGTTGAAGGTTTCTACAGTGTAAAGGTAGCGGCCATGTTTGTGGTGAAAGATCAGTTCTGGTTGTAGGGAGAATGATGGAATATAGTTCTGGTTGTAGGAGGACTGATCTGCTCATTGTGTAATGAGGTGTAGGACCAGGATGACTGTGCGTATACAGAGAATGTACAGTCAGCTGATCTGTCTTGGTCAATGAGATTTCTAGATTTTTTCTTGCCATTTTATAATGTAAATTAAAATATTACTGTTCAGACCTTCTTACTGTTTAGATATTTCATTCCAGTCACAAACAATGCATTTATGTTTAACAGCCTAGAGTTGGAGGTCCAACACACAAGAAAAACTCAACTGCTGTCCCCAACAAATTTCTTTCTCAGTTGTTTTGACTTTTTATAGTTCTATATGAGAACATAAGGAATCAGATAATTATATAAATTAATTTCTCACTCATGGTTTATCAGTAGTTAATTAATTAACTAGATGAGGTCTCCCTTGCCAGGAGATTGACTGTTTCTCTACCCCTCCCCCAAACACACACACTCTCTCTCTCTCTCTCTCTTTCTCTCTCGCTGTCTTACTATAAGAGCTCTCAGTAGCTCTTATCTGTTATGTTTGGGAAGCAGGCACAGCCCTTTCTGTCAAACTGAAATTTATATATTTAGTCTGGGTAGTTCACTGAAGACCTGGCATTTTATCAGATAGGTCTTGAGAGGTTTAAAAACAGTGTAAATCTTTATAAATTTGCTGGGAAAGGGTAACATTTCTGAGGTATGAAACTTTCTTGAAAGATATTCATGCCCAACCAAAGTTAATAGCAAAAAAAAAAATGTTTAAATGCTAGGCATTTAAATGTGTAAGCTGTAGGATTTTGAAGGGGTAAACAGATCTCCAGTTTAATAGGCAACCAACATTTAAAAAACTGTTTCAGTTTCCTAATGGCCATCAGGTAATCAACTTGGAGTTATGTCTCCAACATTCTAAACAGAAAGAAGCAATTATTCTATTTTAGTTGTCATAGTGATTTGTAGATGTGGAAGGATACATTGAAAAGTTCAAAAAATGTGTTCCACGATACTCAATTTTCAAGCTACAGATAGTAAGAAGGCTGTAGTCCATCCACAGTTATAAAAAGGACATAGACAGGGTGAAGATAGTGCAGGAGTAGGCAACTAAATTGATGCAGGGGTTGCACCAAAAGCCCTACAAAATGAGGGAGACTGAGTGACCTCAACATGTGCACCCTTGAAGAGAGTAGAGTAAGATGGGATATGATAAAGATGTGCAAGTACCTCACAAGGTAAACAGAGTACAGGAGGGAAGTCTCTTTTTAATAGAAAAGCACTGGGACCAGAGGGCATGCAATGAAGCTGAGAAGGGGGAAAGTTTAACAAGCATTTGTCAATGCTGAATGTTGATTGCGTTGGTGTGTTAAACTCGTTCACTGCCCCTCTGTCACTCTCTCAGACTGTTTCTCCCGGTGCTGAAGGCTGCTCTTTTGTACTGGGCTCCTGCCTCTGTTGGTGGCTTTTTCTGTCCACAAAGAAATCTGCAGCAGTCCCAACAGAGCTGTGTTGAGGTGGCTCACTCCTCCTCTCTCACTCACTCATTCTGTTTCTCCTGGCGTTGCAGGCTGCCCTTTTGTACTGGGCTCCTGCCTCTGTTGGTGGCTTTTTCTGTCCACAAAGAAATCTGCAGCAGTCCCAGCAGAGGTCTGTTGAGCCTGCCGAGTCCCCCTCTCTCACTCACTCACTCCATTTCTCCCAGCGTTGCAGGCTGGCCTTTTGTACTGGGCTGCTGCCTGCAATGCGGCCTTTTTCTGCCAACAAAGAAATCCGCAGCAGTCATGAGAGAGTGCCACTGAGCTCGCTCACTCCCTTTCTGTCATTTGCTCATTGTGTTTCTCCCGGTGCTGCAGGCTGCCCTTTTGTACTAGGCTCCTGCCTGCATTGGCACCTTTTTCAGCCCACAAAAAAATCCACAACTGTCCTGACAGAACTCCGTTCAGGTCGCTCACTCCCCCTTTGTCACTCACTCATTCTGTTTCTCCTGGCATTGCAGCCTGCCCTTTTGTACTGGGCCCCTGCCTCTGTTGGCACCTTTTTCTGCCCACAATGAAGTCTGCAGCAGTCCCAACAATGCTCCGTTGAGCTCGCTCAGTCCCCTTCTCGAGCTCGCTCAGTCCCCTTCTCTCACTAGCTCATTCCATTTCTGGCAACGTTGCAGGCTGGCCTTTTCTATTGGACTCCTGCCTGCATTGTCACCAATTGCAGCAGTTACAATACAGCTTCGTTGAGTTGCTGGCTGCGTTGGCACCTTTGTCTGTCCACAAAGAAATCCGCAGCTGTACCGACAAAGCTCTGTTGAGGTTGTTCAGTCTCCCTCTGTCACGTGCTCATTCTGTTTGTCCTGGCGCTGCAAGTGGCCCTTTTGTACGGGGTTCCTGCCTGCACTGGTGCATTTTTCTGCCAACAAAGAAATCCGCAGCAGTCCTGATAGAGCTCCGTTGAGCTCACTCAGTCCCCCAGTCTCACTCACTCATACTGTTTGTCCCACCACTGCAGGCTGGTCTTTTCTACTGGGCCCCTGCCTACACTGACTCCTTTTCTGCCCACAAAGAAATCTGCAGCAGTCCTGACAGCGCTCCGGTGAGTTCGCTCACTCCCCCTCCCTCCCTCACTCACTCTCTCGTTCTGTTTCTCCCTGTGCTGCAGGTTGCCCTTTTGTACTGGCCTCTTGCGTTGGGGCCTTTTTCTGCTCACAAACAAATCTGGAGCAGGCCCAGCAGAGCTCAGTTGAACTCAGTCACTCTCCCCTCTCACTCGTTCCATCTTAATCTGTCCCAAACACTGATGTCCCACAGCAACCATGCTATTCTCCGACAGGAGTGCAAAAACATATTTTAGCCAGGATGTGAAAAATGACAGCTGTACTGTTCATAAGGAGGTGTGAAAGAATGCCACTGTTGAAAATGTGGCATGAAAATATTACAAATTTGAAAGTTACAAGGGTGTGTGAAAACAGCTGAATGCATGCTTGTAACGCAGTCATGTTATGGAGTTTTGTCACCAGTTTTCAACATTGGGATTTTAGGACCTCTGCTGATGAACAGTGCCACTGTCATTTTCTTAATCTGTCCCAAACACTGATTTCCCACAGCGACAGGGTTATTCTGTGTCGCAACTGTGAAACCACATTTCACTCAGGATCTACTGCTCATAAGGAGTTGTGGAAAAATGCCATATTTATGTTTGCTTGCACGCATGTGCAAGAAACATAGTGCCATCATCCGAGTTTTCCAGAGGTGTGTCAGCCTCTTCCAATTCAGTCAGTGTGTTTGCAGGTACGGTCATAGTGCGCCAATCACTGCTCCAGCTGCCTATGACAGCAGGAAAATGCAGTGGTATACAGTTGAAAGGGAGAGCTCTGCTTCAGTGAGCAGAGTTCTCCCACCCCCACACGCAAGCACGCATATTGCATGCTGTTGTGCTCCCTCCCCCGCCAATCACACACTGTGTGGCCGATGGGCGTGCTCAATCCCACCTCAACTCCACGCCTCCCCTACCCCCAACAACAGCTGTCCAGGTGCCACGCTGGGAGCCCAGCCCTGCATGGCAAAAACCGTCATATCTGATGGGGGTGCCCAATCCCCATCGGCTCCAGCCCCCCTAAGCAGCCTTCCAGCTGCCACGTTGGGAGCCCACCCCAGTGTGTCAAATGTCCTGTGCTGTCTAAAAACCTGTAAAGAAGAAAACGTTCCCTCGCAGTCTCCCCACCTCCCACAACCGGCACCCCTCCACTGCGCACCCTGCTTCCCACACCCCCACCCCATACTTACCTCCGGGCTCAGCGTGGCGATCATTGGTGGACGGGAACACGTTTGCACTCTTCAAAGCCGACCGCAAACTGAAATGCCGTTAAGCTGTGTAATGGAATAAATAGGGTTTTTTCAACTTTGCTGCATATCTCGGGCATTTTTGTAATTTTGCACCAAATTTTCAACATGGGGTTTTTGGGAGCCCTTCTCATGAATGCTGTCACTGTCATTGCATTATTCAGGCCCGAAGGGTGATTTCGTGGTCACTGCGCGAAATCACCTTTTGGGACCAATTAATGAAACAACACTGCCAGTGTTCATAAGGCAGGCTCTCAAGAAGCCTATTTTGAAAATTTGGTGGAAAAATTCCAAAAAAATGACTGTTTTATGAGCGTGCATTGCGCAGTTCCTACTCATGCTTGTAAGCTATCGAATTTTCAATATTTTCACTCCAGATTTTCAACATTGACATTTTACCACACCTTCTTATAAGCAGTACAGCTGTCATTTTTCACATCTCATGCAAAATGTGTTTCCACCCATGTAGTGCACAATGGCGCAGTTGGTGTGCGAAATCAATGTACTGGACAAATTAAGAAATTCAGAGCGACACTGTTTATGAGCAGAGGTCCTAAAATGGCTATGTCTAAAATTTGGTGAAAAAATTCTTAAAAATGACTGTTGTATGAGCATACATTGCAGAGTTCCTTCACACGCTTGTAAGTTATCGAATTTTCAATATTTTCACTCCAGATTTTCAACATTGCCATTTTACCACACCTTCTTATGAGTAGTACAGCTGTCATTTTTCACATCTTGCACACAATGTGATTTCGCCCATGTAGCGCACAATGGTGCAGTTGGTGTGCGAAATCAATGTATGGGACACATTAAGAAAATCACAGTGACACTGGTCATGAGCAGAGGTCTTAAAATGGCTATGTTGAAAATGTAGTGAAAAAATTCCCAAAAATGACTGTTTTAGCAGCACACGTTGCGCAGTTCCTACGCATGCTGGCAAGTTTGCAGATTTGTAATATTTGCACACCAGATTTTCAACAGTGCCATATTACCGCACTTCCTTAAGAGCAGTACAGCTACCATCTTTCACATCTCACCCAAAATTTGTTTCCGCACATGTAGCGCATAACGGTACAGTCGGTGTGCGAAAACAATGTTTGGGACAGATTAAGAAAATCACAGTGACACTGGTCATGAGCAGAGGTCTTAAAATGGCTATGTTGAAAATCTGGTGACAAAACTCCATAAGATGACTGTGTTACGAGTGAGCATTACGCAGTTTCCATGCACCCTCGTAAGTTCATGAATTTGTATTATTTTCAGTCCAGATTTTCACCAGTGGCATTTTTCCACACTTCCTTATGAACAGTACAGCTGTCATTTTTCACAACATGGCTGAAGTGTGTTTTCACACTTTCAGCACAGAGATGCGTGGTCGCTGTGGAAAATCATTGTTCGGGACAGATAAAGAAAATCACAGTGACACTGTTCATGATCGGAGGCACCAAAATACCTGTGTTAACAATCTGCTGTGAAAAAATCCCCAAACTAGTTACATTACGGGTGTGCGTTGCACAGTTTCTATTCACGCTCATGACTTCACCAGTTTTTTTAAGATTTTCGCATCAGATTTTCAACATTGCCATTTTTTACACCTCCCCAGGAACAGTACCGCTGTCGTTTTTCACATCCTGTTTGGAATGTGTTCTTGCACCTGTGGTGCCAAATGCCGTAGTCACTGTGAAAAAGCAGTTTTCGGCTAACAAACTAATATTGCCACTGTTCGTGAGGTGGGGGTCACAAAAAAAACATGTTGAAAATTTGGAGTGAAAATGCCAACAAATGCCTGAGGCATTAGGGTTTCCGACCATAATGCCCCACCCTGTAGAGTATGACAGGCATCAGGAGTGTGACTTGGGATTCTTGCCTGTCCTGCTCATACCATTCCACCCCCACCCACACCCTGTAGCCAGTGAGAGGCATCAAGGTGTGCCTCGGACTCTTCGGTCCCAAACTTCACCCCATTCTCCTATACCGCACCCATCTCACCATATTTCCTGATGGAATGGGGTGTGCATAAGGGCCAAAGACCCCAAGGCACACCGTGACACTTGTCAGTGTCTGCAGGATAGGGTGTGGTGAAATAGCGTGGTCATTATGCCTGACGACCCAAAGGCACACCCTGTCACTCCCTGCACGGTGGTGGTGGGGTTGGCTTCAGTTCACTCCTTCACTGCCATTCCTATTATGCAGCTCTGTAACTTCTACACTACCAATACCAATGCCAGCAAGCAAACATTCGGCATTGAAAAATGCTTGTTGAAAATTTGGCATGACAATGTTATGAATCTGCAAAGTTACAAGGGTGTGTGGAAAGTGTGTAACACACACAGGTAACACACTCATTTGATGGGCTACCATCACCAAATTTTCAACATAGGCATTTTAGGACCTCTGCTCATGAACAGTATCACTGTCATTTTATTAATCTGTCCTGAACAGTGATTTCCCACAGTTCCCACTATTCTGCGCCGGAACTGTGAAAACACATTTCGGCCAGGATGGGAAAAATGACAGCTACACTATTCATAAGTAGGTGTGGAAAAATGGTAATGTTGAAAATCTGGAGTGAAAATATTATAAATTCATGAAGTTACAAGCGTGCGTGCAAGCTGCACAACACACGCTCATAACACAGTCATTTTATGGAGTACCGTTACCAAATTTTCAGCATAGACATTTTAGGACATCTACTCATCAACAGTGTCACTGTCATTTTCTTAATCTGTCCTGAACACTGATTTCCAACAGCGACCACTCTATTCTGCACCGGAAGTGTGAAAACACATTTCCGCCAAGATGTGAACAATCACAGCTATACTGTTCACAAGGATATGTGACAAAATGGCAATGTTAAAAATCTGACATCAAAATATTGCAAATTCACAAAGTTCTGACGTCGTACAACTACTGTATGCGCTTATAAAATAGTTATTTTGGGATTTTTCCACCAAATTGCAACATAGGCTTTTTGAGAGCCCACCTCATGAACACTGCCACTGTTGTTTTATTAATCGCCCCAGAGGTGATTCTGCATGACTGCTGAAATCACCTTCACGATTAACACCATGACAGTTCAAGTATCATGAGAGGGGTCCCAAAAACCCCATGTTGAAAATTTGGTGAAAAAATTCCCAAAAATGTTTGAGTTATGCACTAAAGTTGAAAACACCCTATTCATTACATTATACTGCTTACTGGCATTTCCTCAGTTTGCAGTTGGCTTGGAAGAGTGCAGACGTGTTCCCGGTCCACTGAAGATCATCGCGCCGGACTCCGGAGGTAAGTATGGGGTGAGGGTGTGTGTGGGGAGGCAGAGTGCGCAGTGGGTGGGTGCAGGTTGTGGGAGGGGAGAGCAGGCAGACTACGAGGGACCGTTTCCTTTTTTCAGGTGAAAAAAACAAACAAAACATTGCGGGATCATTTTGTTCCCCTACAGGGCAATGTGGCATGCTGGGGTGGGCTCCCAGCATGCCAAAGGAGTCTTTGTTTGGGGGGCCAGCAGTAGTCGATGAGGATAGGGCACCTCCATCGGCACACAACAAAGGGGGGCTCAGATTATGCCAACGGGATTGGGCACCCGCTACAGAAAATGAAAGGGTTTATGAATGCCGACGGGATTGGGGGCCCGCCAGCACATAAACGGGGTTATATTGTTTGTAACAGGGCAGCAACCTCCACCATGTTCTAAAACAATATCAGGCTTGCTAGTTCCCGCTCTGCAATGACAGGTCGCTCCCTCATTGCAGCGGATGGCTGACGCTGCAATGACGAGGTGGCCCCTGATTGCAGTGGCTGATTTGTCACAAGTTGGTGCAAACGTTCCAAACTTGTGTCACCAGCAGCCTGCAACGACATTGGGGGACATGGGACAAGCCTTTGCAGGCTGTGTGGGCATTGGCCACAACAATGCCGTGCCTCCACAGCCTGCTTCTCAGCAAGCTGTCCCAATATGTTTCTTGTGCTGCGTGCAATCAACATAAAAATTATGTGAGGCAGTAATAATTCACTGAAAGGGTGGTGGACACCTGGTACAAACTGCCAGTGGAAATGGTAGAGGCCAAAACGGGGGGGGGGGTGCTTCAAGCATGCATGGGATAGACATAGGGGAGTATTAATAAATAGGCAGAGAAGAAGGGGGTTACCAGAGACCACTCAGGATCTGTGGAGACAGACCTAGGCAGAGATCATCTGGGCAGACTGGGTGGTCTGAATGGACCCTTTCTGCCAGTAAATTCTATGTTTCTATGTTTCTGGGCAGGTTCTACATTCTAAATGAAAATAAATAGTTTACTCTTTCACTGTATATTTTTCCAGATGCTGTACACATCACTGCATTCTCTTTCTTGAAGTAGCTATCAGATCACAGTCAGATTCCAACATTACATGTCCCAGTCAGAAAGGTCTACATTCTTCTCATTAAATAACTAATGTAAACAGCTGTGCAGCACTGACAATTTAACAAAATAGTTCCATGTATACTGTACTTAAATATAATGATACCTGAAAAACACTGCATTGTATGAATTGAATATGCAACAAGGAGTGTGTTTGGATGCATTTTTCATCCAAACTTGTAATGGTGACCTCAGAGATGCTTCATTTGTGGCTGTGCTTCTCTGTGCCACTCATGAGGTCATCCAATATCACCACAACTTGTAGGGCTAAAGAATTTATCCCACACTGCCTTGCTGCTTATCCCCTATTTATCAGGGACGTCTAATCATCCAGCTGTAGTGCTTACTGGGACAGCACAGGATGTTCAGACTCAAGACTTGAATGCTGGCTTGAGTGGCCAGGGAGGATGTAGTGATACTGTGGTTTTACATTGCAGTGCTGCACCATACAGCCAGGTTCTGGACTCAGGTGCTGGCTTGCATGGCTGAGGAGGATGTGGTGGTGCTGTGGTAGCATGTTTCAGTACCATGGCAATCTACCACATTCAGGAGTGCACTTGGATGCTGATTTGGGTGACCGAGGAGGATAAGGCTCAGGTGTGGATTTGAGTCCTGGATTGGATGACCAGGAAGGATGTGGCTTGGGTGTGGAATTGGGTGCTGGCTTGGATGACCAGGGAGGATGAGGTTTGGGTGCAGACTAGGGTGCTGGCTTGTGTGACTGGGGAGGATGAGGCTCACATGTGGACTCAGGTGCTGGGTGTGTGATCAAGAGGAAGTGGCTCAGGTGTGTACTCCGTTGCTGGCTCTCTGACCAGGGAGGATAAAGCTCAGATGTGGACCTGGGTGTCAACTGAGGTGACCAGGGAGGATGAGGCTCTCATGTGAACTTGGGTGCTGGCTTGTGTGACTGGGGAGAATGAAGTCTGTGTGTGGACTCAGGTGCTGGCTGCATGATGGGGAGAACGAGGCTCAGGTGAGGACTCTGGTGCTGCCTTGCATGACTGGGGAGGATGAAGTTTGTGTGTGGACTCAGGTGCTGGCATGGATGACTGGGGAGGACAAGGCTCATATGTGGACTCAGGTGCTGGCTGCATAACTGGAGAGGATGAGGCTTGAGTGTGGACTTGGGTGCTGACTTGGGTGATGGGGGAGTATGAGGCTCAGGTGTGGACTTGGATGAGGTATGTGTGTGGACTGGTACTGGCTGTGTGATCTGGGAGGATGATGCTCAGGTGAGGACTCTGGTGCTGGCTTGCATGACTGGGAAAGATGAGGCTCAGATGTGGACTCAGGTGCTGGCTTGGGTGATCAGGAAGGATGAGGCTTGGGTGTGGACTCAGGTGATGATTTGGGTGACAGGGGAGGATGTGGTCTGAGTGTGGACCCTTGCGCTGGCTTGGGTGTTTGGGGAGAAGGTAGACTGGGTGTAGACTCAGGTGCTGGCTTGGGTGACTGGGGGAGGATGTAGTCTGGGTGTGGACCGGGGTGCTGGCTTCGGTGGCTTTGGAGGATGTGCTGGTGGTGCTGCTACACATCAGCACTCACGGGGGGGGGGGGTGCCAGCCTGTGCAGAAACAGCAACCTCTGCAGTGGGCTGGGGGAACATTCTCCTCTGCAGTGATTCAGAGTGTGTATGCAAGGCCATTAGAAGCATAGCACAGTTCCACATGGCATGATGAGAGGGGCTTAGGAAGAAACGGGGATAGCCAAAAACAGTCCCCACTGCCATCAGAGTGATATCCACCGGCACACCAGACTTTCCTCTGTGGAACTCCGCTGGACAGTCAGAAGGGGCTGCATCATGACTGGACATCTGGCCCAAGCAAGGGCTAGAGGACAACAGTGAGAGAAACATGGAAACACAGAAGTTGTCAACAGATAAGGACCTCTTGGACCACCTAGTCTGCCCAGTTGTCACTGCCTACTGTGCTACCACAGACCCTACTCGATCTCTGGTTGTCTTCTTCCCTTGCCTTACTATCAATATCCCCTTGCATCTGTCCCATGTATGCTTGAATCCCATCACTGTTTTAGCACCCACCTGCTCTGCTGAAAGGCTGATCCAGGCATCCACCATCCTCTCTGTGAATTAGTATTTCCTCACATTTCCTCTGAGCCTCCCCCTCTAACTTCATAGTGTGACCCCATGTTCTCAAACTATGGAAAATGCAACTTTCTGTACCTGTTTAATACCTGATAGGTATTTGAATGTTTGAATCATATATCCTCACTTTCCTTCCTCTTCTCCAGAGAGTACGTATTCAGTTCCTTATGTCTCCCTTCATAGGGCTTTTGATGCAGGCCCTGCACTATTCTGATAGCCCTGTTTTGTACCTCCTCCATCTTATCACTGTCCTTCAGGAGGTGAAGCCTCCAGAATTGGACACAGTCCTCAATTTGGGGGTCTTACCAGTGATCTGTAAAGGGGTAATATTACCTCCTTCCTCTTACTGATGATACCCCTCCCTATGCACCCAAGCATCCTGATAGCCTTATCTACTGTCTTATCACACTACTGGGCTACCTTCAGGTCATCAGAAATGATTTCTCTGAGATTCTACTGATTCCTAAAGCCTCTGACTTTAATACAAATAAAATTAAAGCATTAAATAACTGGTTAAGAGGATGGTGTAAAAAGCAACGCATTGGATGCATCACTCATTGGGAGAATTTTTTTCATAAGGAAGAACTTTTTTCATGGGATGGGCTTCATCTGAGTAGAAGAGGAAACATCCTATTGGGAAACACATACTGGCATATGTTCAAAGCACTTTAAACCAAAACAATAGGGGGAGAGCCCTACTTTAGAGGATTCTCTAAATAATAGACTTGATTCTGATACAAAAATACCGGGCAATGCATCATCTGCTAATTACACTAACACCAAAACAGCTAACAGCAAACAACAACAAAAAATCCAAACAATATACATTACACAGAAAATAATCTAAATATTTTACTTTTAAATGCAAGAAGTCTTTTGAACAAGATAAAAGAGTCATCATACTTTATGGAATCTAATTTAATAGATATATGTGGGGTGACCGAATCCTGGTTCAAGAATGATGACTGGGCTACCCAAATACCTGGTTATACTAAATTTGAAAAGAAAAAAAAACAATACATACTAGGGGAGGTGGAATTGTGCTGTATGTAAAAGATACTTTTAAAAGTTATCTAGCAGTAAATGCTTATCAACGTGACGATACAACTGAACAAATCTGGATCAAAATTGTGCTTACAACTAACCATATAATTATGTCAGGATTAGGATACAGAGCTCCAAATCTGAATAAGGAAGAAAATGATATGTTCATGACTAACATCGAAGACAACCTAGTTGATAAAAATTGTATATTTATGGGTAATTTTAACCTCCCAAATATAAACCGGGAAGTCTGCAAGGGAATCTCTGCTCTTGATTTATCATTCCTAGACCTTACGATTATAAATAATATGGAACAATTCGTTAAACTACCAACTAGAAACAGAAACATTTTGGATCTGGTCTTCACTAACATTGAAAATGCAAGTTCACAAGTTAAGGTTACACATCCCCTGTCAATCAGTGACCATAATATGGTCCTTGCACCAATGAACCTTACATTTTCCTCAGAACTAATTGGCTGTGCAGCAATAAAAAACTTTAATAAAGCAAACTACCCATGTATTAAAGAACATCTTAAAAAATGGAATTGGGTCAATGGTCTTGCAGGTTGTGACTTAGAAAAAACTTGGGGAGTATTCAGAAGGGTTGCACTTGGCACAACACAGTTGCACCAAGCACAACCCACTGATGCACCCTGGCATGATATTCAAAAGAGGAATGTGCCTGGCACAAATCCCGATGTGCCGGAGCGCATCAGTATGTATGCAGTGCAAGTAAGTGCCATGCATACTCTCATCCGATATTCAGTCCGGGATGTGCTGAGCCCATGCATGTACAACCTCTACTTGTGCTGCATATGATGAGCCAAAAAAAAAAAAAGGAGCAACAGCTGGCCACCCACAGGTGAGCTGCCATATTTCAGGGCACATCACGGCAGTTGCCAGCTGTGGGTGGCCACCCGAGATCCAGCGGCACCTGTGTGGTAGCGACCCTCCATGCCCGATTGAGGGCATATGCAGTGATATTAGCCCTCCTACATCCCTGGTGGTCCAGTGGACTGCTCACAGCCTGATCACGGGCATATGTTGAAATTTAATAGTCCTATATCCCTGGTGGTCCAATGGACCACTTGCAGCCCAAACACGGGCATATGTTGTAAAGAATAGTCCTATATCCCTGGTGGTCCAGTGGACCACTCGCAGCCTAATTGCAGGTGTCAGTAATATATTATGATGAACCAATCCCACCCTGGTGGTCCAGTGGTACCCCCCTCCCCACTCGCGCTCTGAGCCCCACTGCCCCACTCCCCCCAGTCAGCAGCAGGCAGCAGCACCCCACCCACTTGACACCCAGCCACCCACCGACTGACTCCATATGGTAGGGCTGTATGCCCATTGGTCCACAGCATGAGCCAATGGGAGTGCAGCCCATACCGTACTACACAGTCCAGATATGTAAATGGATCCATTCACATTTTCTTGACTGTGTAGTACAATCTGAACTACATGCCCATTGGCTCACACTGTGGACCAATGGGCGTACAGCTATGGTACAGAGTCGGTCGGTAGGCAGCACGGGCAGCAAGGGGTGGGGAGCTGCCATCTCCGCTGACCATGGGGAAGGGGTGGTGGGGCTCAGTGGGCGTGGTGGGAAGGGTACCATGACCACCAGGGTTGGATTGGTGTGTCATAATATTTACTGACAACCCTGATCGGGCTGTGAGCGTCCACTGGACCAGTAGGGATAAGGAACTGTTCTTTATAACATATACCTGTGATAGGACAGTGGGGCACTTTTCCACTTGTACAGGGGCATCAGTCCCCGAGAGCTGCAGTCTGGCAGGGCACCAGGCACAAGTAGCCAGGGATCGGTGCACCTGCATGCAAATGGGGCCATAATGACATGCAAATGGCCCCATTTGTGTCTTGCATACATTATGGACCCATTTGCATGTGCACTTTTGAATATCATGGTAGTTGCGCCTATCGCAATGGCACTTGCACTAGCGCATCCCCCTGCTCCACTCTGGCCATGTGCGCTGGCACAGTACCACCACGCCATGCGCATAGCGGGTGGCCAAGGAGCGATATTCAATGATGCTGTGCCATGGTGCAGCTCAGTTGAATATCACGTTGTCAACACCCCTGTGCATCCAAGTTGTGCTGCACCCAGGCTTGAGTCACAGCCTGGCGCAGTCTGAATATCACACCCTCGGAGTATAATTGATGACAAACTTCAATTTTGTATCAACACATGGGTTCCCACTACGAAAAAATATAATAAGAACAGAAGATCTCCCATATGGTGGAATAAAAACATAAAAGAAATCCCAACAAAAAAGCAGAAACTGTACAGGAAATGTAAAAGAATACTTCTGCATTAAACTGGAGCTTACATGAAAAAATAGCCAATAAAAGTAAGAACATGATAAAAAAGCAAAAACAAAAACTTGAAGAAAATCTGGCTAGAACTATAAAAGACAACAAAAAGTCATTTTTTTAACTACATTGGTTCATCAAAACAAAATAGTCCTACTGTAGATCCCTTATATACTCCAGAAGGCATCCTGACTGATGAAGTAGAAATTGCATCTAAGTTGAATAATTACTTTATAAATGTATTTAAACCTAAATTTACAGATTATCTACCAGATAAAACAACTGATATTGCCTTTATCCCAATATTCAAACAAGAAGTTATAGATGGGATTATGTTATTAAAATTCAGTGGGCCACCAGGTCCTGATGGTATTCCACTGATATTTATAAAAAAACTCAACTGAACTACTGATTGGACCCTTAACAATACTGTTCAATCGCTCATTAAATGCTAGTACTACTGTCCCAGTAAGGAACAAGGCCACAGTTATTCACTTATACAAAGGTGGCAATAAAAGGCTTACTACAAAATTACAGACCCATAAGCTTAACTGCAGTATTTTGCAAACTGCTAGAAAGAATACTCAAAAACAGAATAACTGAACATCTAGCAGAAATTAAATTATGTGGACATTTACCAGCGTGGTTTCATCAGAGGCAGATCGTGTCAGACCAATCTTTTACACTTTCATGAACCTGTCAGTGAAGCACTGGATAAGGGTTTATCAGTGGATATAATTTTTCTTGATTTCTCTAAGGCATTTGACTCGGTGTCCCATCAAATACTTATTAAACAACTCGAGTTCTTAAAATTTCTTCCTGTGATCATAAATTGGATAAACGCATGGCTATCAGATTGTACACAACAGGTTTCAGTAAAAGGTCATCTGTCAGCGTGGTGTTGAGTTACTAGCGGGATCCCCAGAGCTCTGTGCTGGGACCAATTATTTTTAATATATTAATATCCTCCATGAGTCCACTAACTAACACATGCTGGCTTGCGAAATCTACGCACAACTGTAAATTAGGCAATATAATAATCGATGCAAATTCTGCTCTGGATCTACAAAATAATTTAACACACCTTGTTGAATGGTTTAAAAGATACAATCTTTTGTTTAATGAATCAAAATGTAAGGTAATGCACTTAGGAAAGAATAACCCTTGCTATACACACATAATGAATAATTTAGATTCACAGATAACTGATCATGAAAAAGATCTACGTGTCACTCTCAGTAAGGACTTTACCTTTGATGTACATACAATTAACGCTGTCAAAAAAGGGAACAAAACATTAAGTTGCATTCTCAGAAACATAAAAAGTAGGGATAAAAATGTAATCATTCCTTTATATGCTGGTCTTGTTAGACCACATTTAGAATATTGTTCCTCAGTAGTTGCACCTTACTTGATAAAAAATAAAAAACTTATAGAAAGGGTACAACATAAAGCTACAAAGAAAGTCTATGCATTAAAAGAAATTGACTACAAAACTAGACTAAAAACGGTAGGTCTTTATTCTTGGAATACAGAAGACTACGTGGAGATTTATGTCTGACATATAAAGCTATCCAGAATGATGCAATTCTCGAAACAATAGCCCTAATTAGAAATCAGTCATTTGTTAATACTAGAATACTAGATCACATTCATTGAAATTAAAAGGTGCCCAAAATAACACTCTAAAGAGAAATAAGTGGTACACACAGAGAGTGGTAAATATTTGGAACAAATTACCTGTGAACCTAGTACTGAGCACCACTTTGGACTTCTTTAAGACAAATCTGGATTTATACATGGGAGACACCAAGTTTGATTCCCACCAATGATTATTTGGTGGTGAGTCCATAAAGGGTAATCTTACCCACTGAACTCATACAAATCCTATGAACCTATGAACCTCTATGTCCCATTCCTGTCTGGTGGTTGCCAGTACTTCCTCTTCCAATTGGTAATTAGCCCACATGTTTCTGTGCCCCAAGTTCATGATTTTGCACTTTTTTTTGCATTGAAACCCAGCTGCCAAACCCTTTTTTCTAACCCCGGTGTGTCTACTCTGTTGCAGATTATTGTGTCATCCATGAACAGGCATACTTTCCCTTGTAGTCCTTCTGCAATATCGCTAATGAAGACATTGAAGAAGACCAGGCCTAGTACTGAAACCTAAGAAAACCTTGCTAGTCGCCTTGCCTTCTCCTGAGTGAACATCATTTACTGCCACTGTCTAACACCTGTAGCTTAATCAACCTCTTACTCAGTTGACAAACTTTTTGTCCCACACCCAAACAGGCCAGCTTGTTCACCAATATTTCATGTGGAACAGTCTTGAAGGCTTTACTGCTTCTCCCTGATTCACTACTCTGGTCATCCAGTCGAAGAACTTGATTAGATTTGTCTGGCAACCCCCCCATGAAACCATGTTACCTTGGATCCTGTAACCCACTAGGGCAGAGAGAGTGCCCAAAATTTTAATTCTTTTATTTATAATTCTGTTGGCTTTTCTTAAGCTTACATGAGAGATAGCATTTGAAGACCTTTGGGACATTTTCTGAGGAGGTGGGAGATTCTCAGATTCAAATGTAACTTAGTAACATTCTGAGCCATTAGTGACTGCTCATTTTCTGTAAATTTCTCTTGTCTGCTGCTAAATATATTGGTCATTGCACAATGGGGATAGAGCTGGTGGGGACTGTGGTAACATATTTTAATACTGTAATTGTGAGTAATTATTGGTTATTTTTTGAGAGAGTGAATAGTATGTGGATATATTTCTTTTGAATGAGTGTATGAGTAAGATTGATTTTGTGTGATTTTGATTGTCTCTGCTTTAGAATATGTGTTGGGAGGACTATAAGACAGTCGGGTGCTACTCCTCCGCCATACTCCGGGACCTTCGCCTTTTGTTTGTCCCCCTTTGTCATCTGAAGCATACACTAGGTGTCATGCTTTGGGTATAGTTAGAAAGAGGAGAAGGGGGACTGGCTCTGGGGGAATGAGAAGAGCAGTCCGATGGGGGTAGTGGGGACAAGGAGACACCCTGGAGCGAAATGGGATCAGAACAGGGGTCCACCCTGATACCAAAGGGCACTGCAAAATGTAGACAGGTGGCAAGGTCTCCCTCAACTGCTCATCCTACTCAGATGATGTTATGCAATGCCAGATTTTTCAAAACAATACTGCTATTATAGCAGATCTTATTGGGACATCAGACCTGTCGTGCATCACCGAGACCTGGTTGGACGATAATGCAGGTACAGCGTTGGCCTTGGCTGTTCCAGCAGATTATTCAGTGATACACTGTCCAAGGATGGATCATAGGGGCGGGGGAGTAGCCATCTGTTTTTGACCAGAACTGGGTCTTATTAAGGTGCCAGTGGGGTGCACCAAATCCTTTGAGTGAATCATGGATGCAGGTGTGGGGTGCAGGATACTTCTCATCTACCATCAACCTGGAGGTGGGAAAGAATTTCTGCAGGAAGTTGCAGACTTCATTTTCAATGTGGTATTGGGATCCCCCAGATGGTGGATTCTAGGGGATTTCAATGCTTGGGTCAGCGATGAACTCTGTGACAGGAAGCTCCTGACACTCTTGAGGACCAACCTTTTCTTAAATCTGTTGCAAGAGTTCTTCTATTTCTTAGCCTAATCTATCCTTTACAATTTCTAGCCCGTAAAGTTGACCACATTTGGGCACCCTCTTCCCTTTCTTGACTATGCTATAGTGTCCTCTTTAATTTTCCTTTTCCCTCTCAGGTCCTTGTACCATGACCTCCAAGAGTATGTAAAACAGGTTGTGTTTATCGCTGTTGGATTTTAGTATGTTTATTTATTTTTAGTTTTTTTTCATTTAACCAGGTATAGCACACTAAGCTGAAAGCTTTTTTACAGGAGCGACCTGGGAGCACAAGGAGGTTAAGTGACTTGCTCAGGTCACACAGTATGCAAGTGGAAACTGTGGGATTCAAACCCAGGTCTGGTCTGCTGGATGTCACCAGATTTGCATCTCAGAGCCTTAGATCACTGCACTATACTGCCTCATAATAGTGTTAGTATAGTAAAGTATAGTAGTATAGTATAGTAATAGTATGTAATAGCACTGTGTCATAAAATGCCTTGATGTATATACCTTATGTTTATGAAACTTGTAAATGTTGAAAATACCATGGCACTAAGTGTTTTTGATAATGATAAGATGTACTAGGTGACTATTATAGAAATTAAGTTAGTTGAGGTATTTAAAATGCATATAAATTGTTGTAAACTGAACAAGTCTGAAATGTCATGGTGATTTGCATATATCCCATGATGCTTTGCATTATAGATGTATGTATGATGTTGTATTTCTTTGAAACTTGATTTGTTGCCAGTGCTCTTTGGGGTAACCCTTTTTATGTTGTCTTGCATGTGCTGTGCAGACAACATATTGTGGTTGCTTCAGTTGAGAAGCAGGTTTTGGAGGTGCGGTCCTGCTGTAGCCAGTGGTGCCACTGCTTTTTGAGGCTAGGCTTTGTGGCGCCAATGGCATAGCACGCTGTCTATGACAGCAGTTGAAAACACGTGCCACGACCTTCAAAAAAATTAGCTGCTGCGATCAGGGAGCACCACAGAGTGATCCCTGATTGCAGCAGCCAATTACTGCTTGTCTTCTGTGGTCAAGCAACATGGCAGCAGCTTCCCTGATGGCTTCTCACAGTCCCCAGACAAGCTGAGGGGCAGCCGCTGCCTTTTACCTGTGAAAGCTGACAGGGGTGCCCAATCCCTGTTGGCATAATGTACCCCCCACTTTCTTGTGTGCTGAGGGGGTGCCCAATCCCCCTCGGCACATGCGACCCACACCTCCACTCACTGACAGGGGTGCCCAATCCCCATCGGCATGCCTCCTCCTGAGGTAATTTGCCAATGGAGGTGCCAAATCCCCATCGGCATAATGAACCCCCACATGTCTTGTGTGTCGAAGGTGTGCCCAATCCCCCTCAGTGCATGCAACCCCCCCACCTCTGTATGGCCGGCAGGGGTGCCCAATCCCCCGTCCGCTACAGCCCACCCCAAAAACACTCAGGTGGCATGCTGGGAGCCCACCCCAGCATGCCAAATGCCCCTGTAAAAAAAAAAAGTCCCACAATGTTTTTTTTTAACCCTGTAAACCAGAAAACAATCCCTCGTCGAGTCTGGCATCCCCTCCGCCAACCCGCACCCACCTTCGGCACGCCCTGCCTCCCCACACCCCCCCTCACACATACTTACCTCCAGAGCCCAGCGCGAGGATCTACGGTGGACCGGAAACACATCTGCACTCTTCAAAGCCGACCGCAAACTGAAGAAATGCTGGTAAGCTGTATAATGGCATAAATGTTTTTTTTTTCAACTTACATGGATATCTCAGCCATTTTTTTTACTTTCGTCACCAAATTTTCAACATGGGGTTTTTGGGACCCCTCCTCATGAATTCAGTCACTGTCATGGGGTTATTCAGTCCCAAAAGGTGATTTTACGGTCACTAAAGGGAATTACCTTTCAGGACTGAGTAACAAAATGACATTGTCGCTGTTCATGAAGTGGCCTCCCAAAAAGCCTATGTTGCAAATCTGGCGAAAAAATTCCAAAAAATGACTGTGTTATGAGCATGCATTGTGTAGTTTCCACGCGCAGCCGTAACTTCACCAATATGTAATATTTTCACTCTAGATTTTCAACATTGACATTTTTACACACTTCCTTATGAACAGTGCAGCTGTCATTTTTCACATCCTGACCGAAATGTGTTTTCGCACTACCAGCACAGAACAGCGCGGTTGCTGTGGAAACTCAGCGTTCGGGACAAATTATGAAAATCATAGCAACACTGTTCATGAGCAGAGGTCCTAAAATGCCTATGCTTGAAAATTTGGTGACAAAAGTCCATAAAATGACTTTGTTACAAACGTGCGTTATGCAGTTTCCAGGCGCACTCGTAACTTTGACAATTTGTAATATTTTCACTCAGCATTTTCAACATTGTCAATTTTGAACACATCCTTATGAACAGTATAGCTGTCATTTTTCAGATCCTGTCAGGAATGTGTTTTCGCACAAGTGGCACACTATGAAGCAGTCGCTGTTGGAAATCAATGATCCGGATAGATGAAGAAAATCATAGTGACAGTGTTCATGAGCAGAGGTCCCAAAATGCTTATGTTGAAAATCTGGTGAAATAATTCCACTAAATGACTCTGTTCCGAGTGTGCACTGCACAGTTTCTACATATGCTCGTAAATTCGCGCATTTTTAATATTTTCAACACTGCCATCTCTTCTCACCCATCTATGAATGGTACAGCTGTCATTTTTCATATCCTGCCTGAATGGTGTTTTCCCACATCTGGTGCAGAATGGCACGGTCACTGTGAGAAATCAACGTTCAGGACAGATTAACAAAATCACAGTGCCACTATTCATGAGCATAGGTCCCAAACATTTTCATGAGGTGGGGTTCACAAAAATGCCATGTTACAAATTTGTAGTGTAAATACCAACAAACAGCCAGGGCATTAGGGTTTCTAACCATAACATCCCACCCTGTACAGACTGACAGGCATCAGGGGTGTGTCTTAGCATTGCCGGCTGTCATGCTCATACCATACCATCCTCCTTACCCTCAAACCACTGACAGGCATCAGATGTGCCTTGGACTCTTCAGCCCCACAGTTCACCCCATTCTCCTATGCTGCACCCATTTCAGCGAATGTCCTTATGAAATGGGGTGACTGTAAATCTGAACACCCAAGGCACACCTTAGCATGTGTTGGTGTCTACAGGATAGGGTGAGGTAAAATGCCATGAGCGTTATGGCCAAATGGGGTGAGTGTAAGGCCTGAGGACCCCAAGGCAAGATGTGATATTTGTCGCACTGCAAGGTAGGGTGAGCTGAAATGCCATGAACATTATCGCCAATGCCCAAAGGCACACCTCAGTGCCTGTCACTCTCTGAAGGGTGACGTGGGGTTTGACATCACTTTCATACTTCACTGCCATTCCTATTATGCATCTGTTCAACTCATGTGCCACCAATGCCAATGTCAGCAAGACAACATTCGGCATCGACAAATGCTTGTTTTCAGTGATTCTGCATTGAGGTTCTTTGTCTATAGCTTGTTTTGTTTTTTTCCTTTTTGAGCCCCCACTACCCAAGCAAACAAGACTCACATAGGGATGAAGGGTTTTAAGTAAAACTGTTTAGATCAGAGATTAGTGTCAGTATGTGCTGGCTAAGTGCAGAGAAAGGACATACATAGTGTGTTGCTGCAAACTGAAGTACTGAAGAAGGAATATGACATTGCTGAAGCTTATTTCCTGTATTTTGTATAAGCATCACATGGAGATTGTGTGATGAACCTGAAGTTCGTTGTCTGGCCCATCTGTTTTCCCACGACCCTTCCACAAACTCTTGGAATCTGGTTGTGACTTCCTCCAACTAATGACATGATTGGGCCTCAAGCAGGTTTTACCTCCCCTACCCACATTAAAGATCACTCACTGGACCTGATGTTCCTTATGGGGATGGAGGCAACTGATCTGGTGGTGGAATCAGTCGGGTGGTCTGACCATCACACTATAAGGTTCAGTTTTGGAGCGCCACCAAATAAGCCTGACCCATGGAGATGATCTAATACCGCTCCTTATGGGGCATGACCCCTGATGGTCTAATGGCAGTGCTAGATCTATTGAGCTTGCCAAGGGAATGCATGGATCCAGGGGACCTGGTGCTTGCCTCTAATATGGCAGTAACAGAGGCCCTGGATTCCATTGTTCCTGTTTATGTTCACCCCCTCACCCTCTGTTCAAGGTCTCCATGGTTTGATGTGACCTTGAAGGAGTTGAGAAGAGTGGAGCGAAGGCTGTAGAAGGTCTAGTGGAACTTGGGCCTGGAGGGCGACAGGCTTAGATTGGTGGAACATTATATGATCTTTCATTCGACAATCACCCGTAAGAAGGCATAATTCATGTCCAGGGAGATTGCTGCTGCAGAAAATCGATCAGCTCAGCTCTTCTGGACCATGGACAGATTGTGCAATCCAATCTTTCTTCAGTCTGGGGGAGCTTATTCATAAGAGAAGTGTGATGAGTTTAATTTTTTGCAGACAAGGTTGCTGCCATCAGGTCCGAGATCGGCCAGTCCTACTTCATAGGGTGCTGCAATGATCAGCGGGATATCACAGGTGCCCAGTTTGTCTGGACAGATTTCAGTGAGCTGGAATTCACTAACATCGTGAGGATGATCCAGACTTTGCGGCCAACTTACTGTAGTTTGAATCTAAGCCCCATATGACTCCTGGTGGGTTGTGTGGATGAGATTGGCCCGATGCTTGCAGAGATAGTCTGAAGTTCATTGGAGAGGGGGATCTTTCTGTACCCCTTAAAGGAGGCAGTTGTTCGACCACTCCTGAAGCAAGCTCTGGCAGAGCCACTATGACTGTGAATGCATTAACTAGATAAGGGTGTTAGATGGGATTAAACAAAAACATTTATTTATTTATTTAAAAAATATCAGATTTACAAACCTTTGAGTCAGAGACTTATTTACAAAGGCACCTCATTGAAACTAATACAAAGGCAGCACAGTCAACCAGTCCAAAAACAATGGCTCGGAGAGCAGACAGTTACAACAATCATTCACTGGAGATACATGGGTAGCAGTAGATAAACAGATTACATAGTTTAGGCACACAGGCACCACATCAAGAAGACCAAAGCAATTCAAACAATATACAATAGCTAAAGCAAATAGACATCAGGAGTCAAAGAGAAGCCAAGAGTGTTCACATGAAGGCTGTTGCATACACTAACTGAATCAAAGTATAGTACATTGAGAAAGAGCATATTTAAGCAATAAGGCATGACAGGGTGTGTGTTATGTAATAACATCACTTCTGGGGTGGGTTGAAGCACGAGGCGAAGCTGAGTATTTATTTATTTATTTATTTACTTGCACGTATTTATTTGATCCACTGGATCAGCAATATTTGTACAAGCTGTGCCCAGTGCATATTTTACTGCACTGGTCCTGGTCTGGTGATCTGGGTTTTACCCATACCACACTGCATATGGCTTAGTGATATATTGTACAGATGGCTACAGAGTCTAACCCATTGAAGGTTGAAGTTTCAGAAAACCATTATGCTACAAATATCAAGACTCACTCCTTCCCTCACCCCCCAATCACAATTAATCCTCTACCAAAGTCATGCTTGAATACTGGTGCCTCTACATCCACACCACTAAGCTTTTAATGTCAACATGTTTCTTCTGCTGTGGTGAGTTAAACTCTTTATTTAAAAACATTTTGTTGAGAAATTTTTGTTTTAGTATATTCATGGTCAGGAAAAATGAATTTGTAAAAGAAACCAAAATCCCCATTTATCAGTTCATTGAATCACAATACAGCATGTTATGAATTTTTCAGATTCTATGTGTAACCTACAGTAAGTCAAACATAAATTAGGCACAAATGCCTACCTATTTGCAAGTGAACATTCAGTTGTAAACACCTATAGTCACAGCCAGGATTCACATTGCTAGACTTTGGGTAAGTATGACAAGTTTCCTAAATACTGGTACTCTATCCAGCTGTGTTCCGCTCGGTGTGTGTATGTGTTTGTGTGTGTGTGTGTGTGTGTGTGTGTGTGTGTGTGTGTGTTTAAGCATGTAACTTTCTATAGTATATTGCATAGCACTGTGAATCATGGCTGCAGTGTTTTTTTCTCTGCTGTGGCTAAGCAAGACACTGTAACAAGACACTGGCCTGCTGTAGGGGTTATTAGACATCAAGCCAAATGGTACACTGTGAAGACTAACTTGGAGAAGATGCAATAAAACAAACTTGAATGACAGCCCCCAGATGTCATAAAACACCCAGGGAAAATTAGAAAAACTCCTGTAACAGCCTAGGCAGAAACAAAACACTGAATTGAAGTGAGAACTCAAAACTGGATGTAATACATACAGTATATTGCTGATTTTAACATGCAGTTTTCCTTTAAGAAGATTCAGTAGAATATAAAAAGTAGACCAGAACTGCCTGCCTGAGAATGAAGTTGGTATATTATTTGGAAAAAAGGAAGGCTAGGTCTCTTGCTATGCAATGTCCTGTAAAGTAACACACTGACTGCTCTTAGAAAGGTGGTGTCAAATACTGTGAGGTGCCATGGGGAACTTGTTATGCAGAAAGTTCCAGGACGTGTTTAACCCATTCTGCTTTTAATAGCTTTCTATGGTGTCTGTACTATCCATTTGTGCAAGTCAACTCCACTTCTCAAACTTAAAAAAAAAAGTGCAGATTTTACTGCACTGGTCCTGGTCTGGTGATTTGGGTTTTACCCATACCACACAGCACATGGCTTAGTGATACACTGTACAGATGGCTGCAGAGTCTAACCCATTGAAGGTTGAAGTTTCAGAAAACCATTATGCTACAAATATCAAGACTCACTCCCTCCCTCACCCCCAAGTCACAATTAATCCTCTATCAAAGTCATGCTTAAATACTGGTGCCTCTACATCCACGCCACTAAGCTTTTAATGCCAACATGCTTCTTCTGCTGCAGTAAATTAAACTCTTTATTTAAAAACATTTTGTTGAGAAATTTTTGTTTTTGTATATTCATGGTCAGGAAAAATGAATTTGTGAAAGAAACCAAAATCCCCATTTATCATTTCATTGAATCACAATACAGCATGTTATGAATTTTTCAGATTCTATGTGTAACCTACAGTAAGCCAAACAGAAATTAAACACATAAATGCCTACCTATTGGCAAGTGAAGCAAATGAGGTTATTATCATTCAGTTGTAAACACCTATAGTCACAGCCAGGATTCACATTGCTAGACTCTGGGTAAGTATGACAAGTTTCCTAAATACTGGTACCTTATCCAGCTGTGCTCTGCTTGAGGTGTGTTAAAAAATGTATTTCTAAATGCATTAGTAACACCAATGCTTTCAAGAGTTCGAAACAACTAAAAAGACAAACTATATATATAGATAGATAGAATATGGTAAACAAATATTGTTAATCCCAAAAGCTGAACTTTGTTTTTAGTATATAAATGTTTAAGAAATACCTGAAAAATATTTTCCTTAGTTTTTAGACACTTCTTAGTCTTTTCTTTTGAAACACCAGGTGACTCTGATAATCATTTGTTCCAAGGGTTTTTAAGTCAGTTTGAAGGCATTTTAAGTATGTTCTGTTTCCCTAGTCCTTAACAAAATGCAGGGACTCCACAGACTTGTTGTTCCTTGATCCACATGCCAAACATGTGAATCTTCTTTCAGGATGATAGATCTACCTCATGTCCCTCCCACATGAATGAAAAAAAGGTGGGATGGACCTTTTGGAGCTTCTTGGGTGGAGGTAGGGTGGACCTTACTTCCCCCAAAAAAACAATGCTGCCTCCCACTACTCAGGTTCCAGTTCTTGTACCATCCATTTAAGAAATAAAATAGTACCCTGCAACCATTGACTAACATGAAAACCTATTTATTTGAGGGTGGAAAACATTTCTTGGAGGAGGGTACAGCAGGGGAGACTATTTACACCTTCAGTCAGTTCCACGAACAAAAAACATGACATCACTCCTTTTGTACATGCAATACTCCTGTAGGCTCCACCCACAGTCATAAAAAAGCCTCCCTTGATGTGGATTGTCCTGCTAACTACTGACCTGTCTCTAACCTGTCTTTTGTGGGCAAGGTTATTGAGAAGGTGGTTGCACTGCAGCTGGATGACCATCTTACTGTCCGCGATGTCTATGATTCTCTTCAGTCCAGATTTAGGAAGAGACCCGGTACCGAGATGGCTCTTGTCTGAGTACTGTACGATCTCCTAATAGCAAGAGATCGGAGATCTCGTTCCATCTTGGTTATCATTGATCTCTCTGTGGCATTTGACACTGTGGACCATGGTGTGCTATTAGAATGTTTGTGATTCATCTGTGGACTGTTGGGTATGGTCCTCAGATGGTTTACCTCTTTCCTCCAGGGTTGGACTCAGAGAGTGGTCACTGGGATTTATTCCTCTGATGCTCCCCCCATCCTGTGGGATTCCACAAGGTTCCATTTTGGTACTCATGTTGTTCACAGTGTATATGCTGTTGTTGGGAGACACTATTAGGTGGCATGGCTTGAGGTTTCACTGTTATGCATATGATACTCAGCTGTACCTGTTCTTTGTGCCCAGGTAGGATGATGCGATCTCGGTATTCAACAGCTGTCCCTCTCAGATTCAGAACTGGATGAGTGCCAGCTGGCTGAGACTAAATCCAGATAAGACTGAGGTGCTGGGTCAGCCCACCGGTGCAGCGGTTGGATTTCCACATACAACGCTGGCGACCCGGGTTCAGGAATGGACTAGGGTTGCCGGATAGCTGGCCGGGGGGAGAAGGATGGAGCGTTTTTAGATGGCTCTCCTTCTCTGGTGGGAGGGAGGGAGGGTGTGAATGTTCGGTGTTTAGCGACACCCAGTGGAGGCTGGGGCAGTCGCTAGCAACACTGGCATCTGGACTTTCAGGGGCGGAGCGGATGCTGGTCGTCATTGCACGTCCCAGCCCCTCGTGCACAAGGGGAAGAAAAATTAACCAGGCTTGGTCCACTTCCATGATGCCCTCTCCCTGAGGTCTCCACTAGCCTCTGATGCCAGCTCCCCAACTAGATATTAGTCTTGCGGTGACCTTGGGGAAATCGCCGCAACCCCACCCTCTGGGGGGTAAGCCAGGGGTGACCGGGGAGCACTGGCAATGATCAAAGGTGGAGGCACAGGGGGTCCATGACTAGGGTGAAGTAATGACGGACCTGACCCAGAAAAAGTATAGTAAATAAAAAAAAAAAAGACTGAGGTGCTGGTTGTGGACCCAGATTGTCGGGCAGTGGGTATGCTGGCAAGACAGTTATCTGGGCTTTGCCTTGGTGATGCTCCGCTGGCTGCCTCATGACAGGTGCGTAATCTGGGCATTATTTCTTTTACAATGAGCTGACCCTGAAATCTCAGGTGTTGGCAGTTGTCAAGACCTTGTTTTTTCATCTGAGGAATATTGCCTGTGTGAAGCACATGGTTCCTCCCAGTGATCTCATTACCTTGGTCCACACCTTTGTGACTTCTTGCCTTGATTATTGCAATGCCCTGTACCTAGGGCTTCTGGGGGTTGATATACATTGCTTGCAGCTGATACAGAATGTGGTGGCCAGGCTGGTGACTGGTACATCTAGGACTAGTCACATTATGCCTGTGCTTTGTGGACTGCACTGGCTGAGACTACAGTGGTGGATCACCTTCAAGGTTGGGTTACTGGGAGTCACATGATGCAGGGTTCCTAGCAGCAGCATTGAAGCGGAGCTCCAACACTTCGCCTCTCCATCTGTTAAATTCTGGTGAAAATAACCTCCTGTGAGAGTGATTGCAGCTATTTCTGTTTTTCCTGGAGGGGTAGCGTCACGTTACTGAGGCAATTAGTCCTGTGGTTGCTGGTGTTGTGAGGATGGAGTTGGATATGAAGCAGGCCTTGCCCAGGCATACTCCACCAACCTCTCCAGAGAAGCTACCGAAAAAACAACGTGCTCAAGGGGCTAATACCAGTAAAGTGATGCCCTCATCCCCATCTACTTCTCCACTAACCAAGGATCGCTTTTCACAAGAAATGCTTACATTTTGAGAGACTATCTCCGATATTTCCTCAGAGTTGAAGTCCCTTCACAGTGATTTTACTGGTCTTGCTAGAAGGATGGGAGATACTGAGACCCGAATGGCATTTGTGGAGAGGTGGAAAGAGAAAACTGAGCCTGATTTAACACAACTGCACCAACAAATGAATAGACTGCAGCTGAAGTGCGAAGACCTAGAAGGCAGGAGCAGATGGAAGAATATAGTGATCCTCGGCTTGCCTGAATCAGAAGACGGGCCGAACATTGGGGCCTTCTTGCAGAGGTTTTTGCAGAAAGTGGCGGGCCCTTCTCCAATAAACGCCAATTACCAGATCGAAAGAGCACATCGCTTCCTCAGGCCACAACTTCCACCAAACGCCTTGCCAAGGCCAATCACTGTGAGGTTTCTGAGTTTTATAGAAAAGCAACATGTGATTGATAAAGCAAGGGAGCTGCAAAGTATCAAATGGGAGAATGTTACGTTAAGAATTACCCAAGATCTGCCTTGGGAGACTCGTTTGAAATGGGCTGCCTATCATGCTACAGTTAAAAAGCTTATTGCAGTGAGTATCCCCTTCCGCATGCAATACCCAGCTAAGCTTTGAGTTTCGGTGCAAGGATCCTGGTTTTCATATGATACGCCGGAGCAAGCCTCCTCGGACCTTTCAGCAAAATTACCTAGTTGGTTCAAGGATGGGTGAACTCTTTTAATGACTTTAACAGTTTAACTGTTACTCAATTTAATTTTGGTGTTGTTTACCTGTTTCTTCTGTCTTGTCGGAGGAGGTGATGGTGGACCTTGGGGGTTTCCTGGGGCCTGGCTGCTTGGGGGGGGGAAGGGCTGAGTGATGTCCGGTAATGCTCCTGGCCATTAGAAGGCATATGGGAACCTCTGTTATCAGGAATTGCTTCCCAGGGGACAATATTTTGAGACCACGGGGTGTATCTCTTTTACCTTTCCCCCAGCTAACCTGTTGGTAGGAGGATGTGCTGGCTCAGGTCTGGTTTTTTTTACTGTTTCCCTCACTGAATTAGGAGGTTCCCACATCATTCTGATGCATTAGTGCTAGGAGGGATATATTAAAGGGGGTTTTTGGGGTGCTTGTACCAGCGAATAGTTCCCTCCAGTTACAATGTGGCTCCCTGGCTGCTAGTTAAGCTGGAACCTGCTACAACTAACAGCTTTTGTAGGTTCCAGGATAATCACTGACCAGTAGATATTTCAGCCAGTTATGAGTGGCCAAGAGGCTGCATAATCACGTGGGTTATGTGCAAGTAGCGCTGTAAGGGACGCAATTTTTTCTTTCCTGAGACCTGGATTGGCAACACGGGCCTCATGTTTAAGGGGACCTTCCACCCTTATGGTGCCTTTCCTAGTTTGGGGGGGTGTGGAGAGCTCTGATCATGCGGTCAGGGAGGGCTGCTCGATGTACTAGGTTTGGGGGGAGATGGCGTCTTGATTACTTTCTACGTGTGCTTTATTTTACAAGTTACAGTCAAGGCCATCAGGATTTAGCCACCCATACAAGATTCACTTTGGCAAGCAGTGATTTTCATCTGGACGGGTGGGCCTATTGTAAATAGTTATACAGGGTAGTGGAGGGAGGGTAGGGGTGGGGGTTTGGGGACGTTACCGGCTTGGCTCATTCTGTGCTATCTACCATGGAACACTGGTCTTATCGTTCTAAGAGTCTACACAATGGAGGAAGGCAAACTTTCCTTTAAGGCACCGGACTTGGAGTTATGGTTTAGGTTTAGGGAGGGGTCAGGGGTTGAGGGTGTGAGGACATACGGGGCATTTGATAAGTGTTGGTTTGGTATTAGGACAAGGTTTCATACTTTACACAATTTTTGAGGAAGTTTTTTGGAGGTGAGGGCTGGAGTGTGCCGTAGGGTCTATGGGGTTATGCTTAGCCCTTTAAGAATATCACAAACTTCTGGCATTAACTATGGCTAGATTTCCCATAAATATTATCACATGGAATGTTAGAGGAGTAAGGGATGTCTTGAAATGGGTACAAATACTTAAGCACTGTGTCCTTTTAAATGCTGACATTATTCTATTACAGGAAACTCACTTTAATTCTGAATCATTATCTTTACGTAGACAGGGAGTGTCTCAGGTTTTCGCAGCAGGATGCTCATCCTCTAGTCGAGGGGTGGCTATCTTAGTCAGTAGGAATGTTGTGCTGGTAGTGGACACAACGTTCACAGATCCTGGAGGAGATACGTATTAATCAAAGGTACTTTAAATAACATAATGGTGGTTTTTGGTTCAGTTTATGGTCCGGTGGGAGGGGATCCAAGTTTCTTGATGGATCTGGCTAACAAGCTGGCAATGCTCCTACCTGCCCCTGTGATCCTAGGGGGACTGGAACATTCCTCCAACTCAGGACTTGGACAGGACCTATAGGCCACTGAAGCCACCTTCGCCCTCTCAGAATGCCCTGCAGGATTTTAGGGTTATGTTGGAGTTGGCTGACCCGTGGCACCTCCTAAACCCCACACAACAGTCATATACATTGTATTCAAATATTCACCAGACCAGGTCCAGACTAGATTATCTCCTAATTAGTAGCTCCCTTATCCCGGGCCTATACCAGGCGGGAATAGAACCTATAGTGTTATTAGACCATGCGGTGGCCTGGGCGACCCTATCAGTAAACTCCCATACTCGGAGAGAAACAATTTGGAGACTGAATACCCAGTTGCTTCGAGATGAACCTTTGATCTCTCGTATCAAGGAACTCATAGCTGAATTTATGGAGCACAATAGTGACTCAGTTCAGAGATATGACCTCCTTTGGTGCTCCTTGAAGTGCTACCTGCGGGGTGAATTATTAAGGTTGCCTCCAGAAGGAGGAAGTTACGAGACTCTAAGGCTCTAGCCTCACTATCCCAGATTAAAGAGAGAGAAATGTCTCTGTCTCCAGAGACTTCCAGGGGCGCCATGGGGTAGTTGCTGGGCCTGCGTAATGAATATGCAGAGTTATTAAGGGAAAAAGCAGAATACACCCTCATAAAAACTAAAGCTAAATATATAGACCAGGGGGAAAAGGCTGGGCAGTTGCTGGCTTATGTTTATGACAATTGGAAAGTTCCCATTTAATCCCGTCCATAAGGGCTGCTGATGGCTCCATCAAAACAGAGCCGGGTGACGTAGTTAAGGTCTTCAAGAGCTTTTGTCAGTCATTGTATGGGAAGTGTCCTACTGACTTAAACCTGCAGGATATTAGCAATTATCTTGACTCTTTAAATCTCCCAGTGTTGGAGGACTCATTTCAAGCCTCTTTCACTTCGCCAATCTCCATTGCTGAAATAGAGATGGCAATTAACAGTCTTAGCCCTGATAAAGCACCAGGACCGGATGGCTTTCCTTCAAATTTTTATGAAACCTTCTCGAAAGAACTAGCCCCCCCCACCGCTTGAATTATACAGTTATATGTTTGCAGCAGATAAGTTAGATCCGTCGCTTATGGATGCCATGATCATTCTCTTACTCAAACCTGACAAACCCCACCTGGACCCAGCTAATTACAGGCCAATTTCCCTTTTAAATTGTGACATTAAAATCTTAGCAAAACTGCTTTCATCCCGGATAAAGACCATTTGGACCCGATTATTAAGCCTGGAGCAGGTGGGGTTCATGGCGGGGTGCTCCCCAGCAGACCATCTCAGGACACTTTCTCATATTTTTTCAGATAGCCCAACCATCTCAGCTCCCAATGGCGCTTGTTTCGCTAGATGCCGAAAAAGCATTCGATAGAGTTAACTGGGAATTTTTATGGCTAACTCTGCAGAAAATGGGCTTTCCTCCCCAATTTATTGGAATGATATGGTCTCTTTACGTTTCCCCTTCGGCCAAGATTTACTGTAACGGGGTGTTTTCTGGGAGATTTTTACTACATACAGGTACCAGGCAAGGGTGTCCCTTTCACCCTTCCTATTTAACTTGTATCTGGAGCCTTTACTTCGACACATTAAACAGTCTCCTCTAATTACGGGTATCTCAGTTTACACTCAGGTCCTTAAGCTCTCTGTATATGCAAATGATATTCTTCTTCACTTAACTCATCCAGCTGTATCATTAGAGCAGGTTCTAAAGGTGGTTAAACAATTTGGTCAGCTTTCTAATTACAAACTAAATATCTCTAAAACTGAGATCTTCCCTCTGAATAACTTGGCCTTAAAATCTGATGTTACTCATCTAGGTATCAAATGGTCCCCACAGACCTACAAGTATTTAGGTATTTATCTAGCCAGAGACCTTACTTTGGTACAAAAGCTTAACCTTGATGATCTGGTTAGAGTAATTCAGCAGGACCTTAGGAGATGGCAGAGTTTCTCTCTTTCCCTATGGGCCCAGATAAGTATAAAGATGAATATTCACTCACGTCTGTTTTACCCTTTGAACCTATTGAACTTATGGCTCCCGATTTCCTTTTTCAAAGGTGTGCACTCCGTGATTTCTAATTTTATTTGGTTGGGTAAACATCCCCGTTGAGCTTTCTGTAAGCTCAGTGCTCCCAGACTACTGGGTGGTCTTTGTCTCCTGAATTTTCTTTTATATTACTGGGCGAGTCAGTTAACTAAATTGGGCAGTTGAATACCCCAGGGTGATACGGAGTATATACTGATTTGGCTTCAGATTGAAAGAGATCTCCTAAGAGCTAGTAATGTTAATCCTCTTTTGGTTTATTATTTAACAAAACATCTACTACCAAAGGTTTTACGGGAATCGGTGATAGGTACTTCCCTGAAAGTTTTTTCTCAATGCTGCTCATACCTTAAAATACCCCTTAAAGGTGATACAGGGCAGTCTGTCATTTTAAATCCCAACATTAAAGCTGGAGGGACGAACCTTTTACCCCAATGGCTCCCGCAGTTAAGGTACGTATCCGTTGAGGATTTATTTACCCAGGATAATCTTCTCTCTTCACCCGATATCCTTAGTAAGTATGATATCCCGAGTTCGATGATCTTTAAAGTATATTAGCTGAGACACACTATAAGTACCTCGTTTGGGTTTAATGGCTGGCCTTCCTTAGTCAGACCCATCCTAACACAAGTTAGCGAATGTTCTATAAAACCGCATGCTGTTGCTGCAGTGTATGCTTTACTTTTGACCTTTATTCATACTGATCCACTGACGGGTCATCAATTTGGGAGTCTTTGCTCCCTTGGGTGAATTTGGACTGGGCCAAGATCTGGAAAAACCTCTATATTTATCTCACTCAAGATAGACTCAGACTGACGCAATATCATATATTAAATAACATGTACTATACCCCCTGAGACTGGCCAGATTAGGGAGGAATTTAGATACTACTTGCATAAGGTGTGCCAAAGATGAAGGGAATATGGTACATATATTTTGGTATTGCGAGAAGGTAGCTCCACTCTGGCAGGAAATTAGGGCCAAATTAGATCCTTGTTTAGGACTAGAGGACTTGTTTACGGTAGAAGTTTGCCTCCTGGGATGCTATGATGATATTAGGGTCAAAGAGCGCAAATATCATATGGCCCTAATAGCCATCATTGTCAAAAAACTAGTTCTGAAACATTGGAGAGACCAGTTGGTAATATCTTATATGGAGTGATTAAGGGACATGTACAACTTTTTTAGAGCTGAACGATTAATAGCTGGTTTCCAGAATAACATGGCAGGTTTCGATAAGAAATGGGGGAAACTTTATGTGGTTTATTTACAATAAGTGAATGTTGACCGATTAATGTTTTCCAGTGCTTTATGACTATGGCTGTCCCTTCTCCTCATATACACAATAAATTTGGCACACTCAGGGGTGGGAGGGTGGGTGGGGGGGGGTAGGGGGGTTTAGTTAGTTGTCCTCACATTATAGACTAGATCGATTCTGCTATCTTGACATGTTTATGGTTGGTTGAGTAAAATTAATAAACTTTGAATTAAAAAAAAAGGTTGGGTTACTAACCTATAAGCCTTACATGTCTGGGAACCCTGCTACTTGAAAGATCTTCTTTGCCCCTACTGCCCCGCCCACCCACTTCGATCCACCGACAAGGGATTGCTAGAGATTCCCAAGGTGCATTTGAAGACATCAGGGGGGTCGGTCTTTTTCATGTGTAGCCCCTACCCTGTCGAATTTTCTACCTCATCGGGTGAGAGAGTGCCTGATCATCCACAGTTTTAAATCTGCCCTTAAAACACATTTATTCAGGTTAGCATTCTCAGATGATGGTTCGTTCTGGAGACCCCATCTCTGCAAGGACATAGACAGGACAGAGACAGTCCAGAGGAGGGCAACTAGAATGGTGCAGGGTCTGCAAGAGAAGCCGTATGAGGAGAGACTAAAGGAGCTTAATATGTATACCCTTGAGGAAAGAAGGGAGTGGGAGGACATGATAGAAACTTTTAAGTACCTCAGTGGAATCAACAAAGTCCAAGAGGGTAGCATTTTTCAGAAAAAGAGACATGCAAGAACAAGGGGACACAATTTAAAGATGGGGGGGGGGAGTGGTTCTGGGGCAATGTGAGGAAGTACTTTTTCACAGAGAGGGTGGTGGACACATAGAACAACCTTCCTGAGGAGGTTGTGGGATCTAAAACTGTTGGAGAATTCAAGAATACATGGGACAGACATAAGGCAATTCTTGTGGAGGGTAGGAAGAAATAGGCTGTTGGTTAACTAGGGTCTGTGGCTTATCCTGTAGGTACGGAAGCGGGCAGACTAGGTGGGCCAAGCAGTCCTTATCTGCCGTCAAAGTCTATGTTTCTATGGTTAGCTGATAATCTTAGTTATTAAACACCATGCTGCTGTCTAAGATTTTATTTTGGATATACATTGTAACTGGATTTTATGGCATGTTAGTGTTATATCTGATTTGTTGTGTTTTAATCTGTACAGCGCCTTGGTTCTGAAAGGCACTTTATAAATAAAGTTATTATTATTATTATTACTGATTACAAGGTATTTCACTGTCCTTTCTTTCAGTACTGTTTCCATTTCTTTGCTCACTACAGAAGTCAGGAGGACAGGTCTGTAATTTCCTGCCTCCTCGCTGTTCCCACTTTTGTGATGTGGGACCACATCTGCCATTCTCGAGTCCCTTGGAGCCTCCCCTATTTCTAACAAGTTGAACAGTGTTGTCAGAGGTGCAGCAAGCACCTCTTTGTGCTCCCTCAGTATCCTGTGGTGAAACCTATCAGGTCCCATTGCCTTGTCTACTTTTAATTGTGCTAGTACCTTGAGGATTTTCTCCCACTGTAAAAGTGCAAAAGGACTGGAGTTCACCTCCCTACGATTTATACACTTCTCCCTTATCTGTGGGTGCCCTTGTCTCTTATCTTTGAGAAAATTAAGGTGGAAAAAAGTGGTTTATTACAGCAGATGTAGGTGTCTAAAGGAGCCCACAGAAACTGGCTTTTAAGGATTGTAGAACAAAACGTATACAAGCATTTGTCAATGCCAAATGTTGTCTTACTGGCATTGGCATTGGTAGTGCAGAAGTTAGAGAGATGCATAATAGGAATGACAGTGAAGTATTGAACCAATGCCAACCCCACCCCATCCTGCAGAGACTGACGGGCACTAGGGTGTGCCTTTGGGTCGTCGACCACAATGGTCACGCCATTTCATCTCATCCTACCCTGCAGACACCGACAAGTGTCGAGGTGTGCCTTGGGATGTTCAGGCTTTACACTCACCCCATTCCATAAGCAAATACGCTGAAATGGGTGCAGTATAGGAAAATGGGGTGAACTTTGGGGCTGAAGAGTCCAAGGTACACCTCGATGCCTGTCACTGGCTGCAGGATGGGGTGCAATGGCATGAGCCTTACTGTCGACAAGCCCAAGTCACACCCTTGATGCCTCTTATTCCCTACAAGGTAGGGCATTATGGTCGGAAACCCTAATGCCCTGGGTGTTTCTTGGTATTTTCACTCCAAGTTTTCAACATGAGCTTTTTGTGACCCCACTGTATGAACAGTGACACTATCAGTTCATTAGCTGAAAGGTGATGCAAAAACACATTTCGAACTGGATGTAAAAAATGACAGCTGTACTGTTCATGAGAAGGTGTAAAAAATGGTAATGTTGAAAATCTGGAGTGAAAATATAACAAAATTGGTGGTCACGAGCATGCATAGAAACTGCGCTACGTACTCCCATAACGCAATTATTTTGGGGATTCTTTACACCAGATTTCCAACATAGGCATTTTGGAACCTCTGCTCGTGACCAGTGGCATTGTGATTTTCTTTATCTGTCCCAAACATTAATTTCTCACAGTGACTGCACCCATTGTGTACCACAGGTACAAAAACATGTGTCAGGCAGGATGCGAAAATGACAGCTGTACTGTTCATCAGGCGGTATGCAAAAATTACAATTTTGAGAATCTGGAGTAAAAATACAAAAAATTGATGAAGTTACAAGCATGCGTAGAAGCTGCACAATGCACACCAGTAACACAGTTATGTGTGGAAATTTTTTCACCAAATTTGCAACATGCGCTTTTTGGGAGCCCACCTCATGAACAGTGGCACTGTCATTTCATTAATCAGTCCCAAAAGGTGATTCTGTGCAGTGACCACAAAATCACCCTTTGGGGCCAGATAACGAAATATCGGTGACTGATTTCATGAGGTGGGGTCCCAAGAACCAATGGCCACAATATCCACCTAAGTTGAGACCTCTTCCACTGATGCCATTATACAGCTTACTGCATTTTTTCAGTTCACAGTCCTCTTTGAAGAGTGCAGATGTGTTCCTGTTCCACCAAAAATCATGATGCCAGGCCTCCAGAGGTAAGTATGGGGTGAAGGGTGTGTGGGGAGGTGGGGTGCACAGAGGGTGGGTGTGGGTTGGGGGAGGGGGCCCGCCAACAGCAAGGGACCATTTTCTTTGTTTCAGGTGCAAAAAAAAGGAAACTAACAGCACAGACAGCTTTTTTCTTTACAGGTGTATGAAACAATGTTCGGCACACTGAGGTGGGCTCCCAGTGTGCCCCATGACTTTGAGGGCATCATATTTGCCACACTGGGGTGGGCTCGCAGTGTGGCTCACAGTGGGGGTGGGCAGGGCCAGGAAAATGCTGATGTGGTCAGTTTCCGAATACAGGGAGGCACACTGGGGTGGGATCCCAGTATGCCACACTGTCTTGGGGGTTGGGGTTTACACATGGCGACAGGGGGATAGGGCACCCCCCAAGTCAGCTTTCTAGTGATTGCAAGAAGTAGACAGAAAAGCTACTGCCGTGTTTATTGTTATGTTACACTAGGCAAGGCACATAGCGGAGGTGTGTCATCGGTGCCGCCGCAGGATGAGCCCGGCTCTGATTGCAGCAGCTAAATCTTTTCAAGTTGTTGGCACTGAAAAACACTCGTGCCACCGCTAGCATGCTCACTAATTGGCAAATGAGGAATGCGCCTTCTAAAGCGTGCCCTGCATTTGCCAAAACTGACACACCTCTGCATTTCTCATACTGATCTCCTACTGCCACAACGTGTTGCTTCCATGTGCACAAAACAACACAAAAAAGATACATAACCTTGTGCTTTTTATGTGGCTATATGGTTAAAAAAGGCCCCAAAAAATGTGTGGCATAAAAGAGAGTGCAAGTGGGAAGCTAGGAGTGGAAATTGGAAGCAAGTACATTATTTAAAATCCCTGCCATTTGACACCTAATAACTCTCTGCCTATAAGGGAGGTGTTGAGCTGCATAAACTATTTCTAGTTAGGAAACCAGCAGCGTTTTTATGGTGCAAGTCATTCAGACATACTTTACATCTATATAACCCACATACATGCATACACTCATGTAAACTACTGTCCTATTTTGCACTCAGTACTGTACAGGTGTAGCTTTACATAACGCCACATCAACAAAGAGGCTCAGCCCTGCTCAGATAGGCTAGCACCCTCTGTCCCCTCTCACTCCGATGTGGCACAGTTGAGGAGGGCACAGCTGGAGAGCAAGGACGTGGTTGGTTTTGTACTGTCCTCTCCATTCTCCCCAACTGGCTGTTTTTTCAAGGGGGGGTGCTGGAGGAGCTTGAGTGCTCTGCCTCCAGACCATGGACTTATGCTTTCACTAGTACCCATGGGGGTTGCCTTGGAGGCTGATAGTGGCAATAGTATAAGGTGCTGCCCTGGAGAAAGAATCTGACCATGGCACAAGGTGCTGCCCTGGAAGGAGACTCTGGCCATTGATATTACATGCTGCCCAGACAACACCAGGTGCTACCATGGAGGCAGAACCTGCTTATTGGCACAAGGTGCTGACCTAAAGGCACATCCAAACCATTTGCAGTAGGTGCTACCCTTGATGCAGCACTTAACCATTGGCACTAAGTGCATCACTGAAGGCAAAGCCCTGCTGTCAGCATGAGGAGCTGCCCTGGAGTAAGAATCTGACCACGACACAAGGTGCTGCCCTGGAGGCAGAATCTGGCCACCAGCAGTATGCCCTTCCCTGGAGGCAGGGCCTCATCACCTGCATTAAGTGCTGCCCTGAAGGTAGAGCCTGCTCACCAGTACTAGACGCTGCTCCAAAGAAAAAACTGGCCATTGTCACTAGGTACTGCCCTTACGGCAGAGTTGGAATGTCAGCACTAGGGGCTGTCCTGGAAGCAGAACATGGTCATGACCACTAGGCGCAGCCCTGTGGAAGGACACTGACCACTGACACTAGATGCTACCCTGGAGGCAGAGGCTGGCTATTGGCACTAGATGCTACCCTGAAGAAAGAACCTGGACAGTGACACTTAGTGCACCCCTGAAGGAACAACCTGGTCAATTTCACACACTACCATCACCAATGTTCTGCATTTGCCAAAATACCATGGACATTCCTTCAGTCCCAGCCTGATAGGACCCCCTACCTGTCACTCCTGGAAAGAGCTCTCCACCCATAAAGAGCCCCTGATGCGGTTGTGACAATTCTGAAAAAAAGTTAACATTTAGACACAATTCAGGTTATATTTAATATTTTGTTTCTGTAACTTTACTTCTTTATTACTAAGGATATTTGCATGTAAACAGGATGGCTGCCCTATCTGTTCCAGCTGCTTGCCTATATCTGATAATACTGTTCTGTTTATGACATCATAATTTGTTGCTGTGAAGATAATGATTATGCCATAAATGGGATTACGATATCAGGTGTAGGCAAGGAGAAAGAACAGACAAAGTGTAAGGGACAGCAATCCTCTTTCACACAACTGTGCACAGTAATAAGGAAACAAGCATTTGTCAATGTCGAATGTTTGCTTGCTGGTATTTGCACTGGAAATGCAGAAGTTAGACAGATGCAGAATAGGAATGGCAGCGCAGTATTGAACTTCATGCCAACCCCACCTTCATCCTGTAGAGATGGACAGGTATTGGGGTAAGTGTTTGGGTCATCGCCCATGTCGTTCATGCTATGTCACCTCACCCTATTCTGCAGACACCGACATGTGTTGAGGTGTGCCTTGGGGTGTTTGGCTTTAAAGTCACCCCATTCCATAAGGACATACACTGAAATGGGTGCAGCATAGGAGAATTGGGTGAACTCTCGGGCTGAAGAGTCCAAGGTACACCTCAACGCCTGTCACTGGCTGGGGGGTTGGGGTGGGATGTCATGAGCAGTTCAGTCGGCAATCCAAAGGCACACACCGATGCCTGTCAGTCTGTACAAGGTGGGACATTATGGTTAGAAACCCTAACACTCCAGGCATTTGTTGGTATTTGCACTACACATTTTCAACATGGCCTTTTTGTGATCCCATCTTATGAAGGCATTTGGGACCTCTTCTCAAGAAGAGTGGCAGTGTGATTTTGTCAACGTGTCCTGAACTTTGAGTTCCAACAGCGACCGTGCCATTCTGCACCACATGTTCAAAAACACAGATCAGGCAGGATGTGAAGAATGACAGCTGTACCATCCATAGGGAGGTGTGAAGAGATGGCAATGTTGAAAATCTGTAGTGGTCATATTAAAAATGCTCGCACTTCCGAGCATACGTAGAAACTGCGTAATGCATGCGCGTAACAGTCATTTTTGGGAATTTTGTCAAAAAAATTTAAACACAGGCATTTTAGGACCTTTGCCCATGAACAGTGTTACTGATTTTCTTAATGTGTCCTGAATACTGATTTCCCACAGCAACCACGCTGTTCTGCGCCGGAAGTTCGAAAACACATTTCAGCCAGGTTGTGAAAAATGACAGCTGTACTATTCATAAGGAGGTGTGGGAAAATGGAACTGTTGAAAATCTGGAGTGAAAATATTTCAAATTTGTGAAGTTATGAGCGTGCATGGAAATTGCGCACCGCACACTCGTAACACATTAATTTTATGGACTTTCATCACAAAATTTTCAACATAGGCATTTTAGGGTCTCTGCTCATGAACAGTGTCACTGTGATTTTCTTAATGTGTCCTGAACATGGATTTTCCACAGAGAGCGTGCTATTCTGCGCCAGAAGTGTGAAAACAATTTTGGCCTGGATGTGAAAAATGACAGCATACTGTTTATAAGGAGGTGCAGAAAAATGCCACTGTTGAAAATCTAGAGTGAAAATATTGCAAATTCACAACGTTTCAAGCGTGCACAGCAACTGCGCAATGCATGTTCGTGAAACAGTCACTTTTTTGATTTTTTCCACCAAATTTGTAACATAGACTTTTTGAGAGCCCACCTTATGAACACTGACACTGTTGTTTCGTTACTCAATCCTGAAAGGTGATTCTGCACAGTGACCACGAAATCACCTTTTGGGACCGAATAATGCCATGACAGTTGCTGAATTCATGAGGAGGGGTCCCAATAACATCATGTTGAAAATTTGGTGCCAAAAGTCCTTAAAATGTCTGAGATATGCACCAAAGTTGAAAAAAAACTGTTTATGCCATTATACAGCTTACTGGCATTTCTTCAGTTCGCGGTCGGTTTGAGGAGTGCGGACGTGTTCCTGGTCCCCAGATTGTCGCACCAGGCTCCGGAGGTAAGTATGGGGTGAAGGGGGTGTGGGGAGGTGGGGTGCACAAAGGGTGGGCACGGGTTGGGGAGGAGCCCGCCAGACTCGATGAGGGACCATTTTCTGTTTTACAGGTTAAACAAAACAAAAAAAAACATCGTAGGACATTTTTTTTTTTAACAGGGACATTTTGGCACTTTGGGGTGGGCTCCCAGCATGCCACCCTAGTGTTTTTCTTTGGGGGCAGTAGCCAATGGGGTGTGGGCACCTGTCGGCATATCACGATGAGAGGGGAAGGGGCAAGAAACAGGGGGATTTGGCACCACCCTCGGAACAAACACAAAGTGTTTTGGGTGGGGACATAATGCCAATGGGGATGGGCTCCCCATCAGCAAACTAAACTGGGAAGGAGGACTGAAAACCACAGGGATTGGGGCCCCAGTCGGCAAACAAAGGTGTTTTTGGGGGCACATGATGCTGAGGATTGGGCACCTGCTTGGCACTGAGGGGCTGGTAATATTGTTTGTAAACATGGCGGTGGCTTGCCACACTTCCTAAACAATATTACACTAAACAGAGTACCCACTTGCAATGACAGGTCGGCTCCCTCATTGCAACGGAATGCCTGACGCTGCAATGATGAAAGGCCCCTGATTCCTGCGGCGAAAACCTTACAAGTTGGTGGCACTTTTGCAAGCCAGTGTCCTCAGCACGGTGTGCCTCCATTGGTCCACAAGTGCCAAGCCCCCAAATGCAATGCCTCTGTTGGCTCGCATAGTGCCGTGCCTCCACAACCCACTTCTCTCCTAAGCTGCCACATAATGTTTCTTGTGCATGCACGCAAGCAAACATAAAAAGGGAAAGCAGTATAGAAAACATGAAACATAAGCTGAATTGTGTCTAAAAGTTACATGTTTTGCAGGTGTTTCTGATGGTGTCAAGCCATAATTGGAATAGACACAGCCACAAATGACTCTTACCTCGTTGCCACATCTGGAATACCTTGGCTACCCCAAGTTCCTAATTCATAAGAATGCCACCAAACTCCTTCATGTGCCCTAAACAAAATGTCCTGTGGTGAAATAACCCCCCCCAAGTTACTCTACCATATGAGTACCCCCTAAAGGGGTCTGCCTGGTGACTCAGTGGCAGTAGATCACACTGGCATGTGGGTGACCCAGTTTCTTTAAATTGTCAGTCCAGCCAGGGCGTTGTCTGTGCAGCAGTGTGCCTCAGCTGGGAAGGGTTAGCAGACACTCCATCTCTGCACTAACCCCTGTGCCAGTGACCCAAACCAGATCACATATGGGACAATAGGTTTCATCTCAGAGCCACTGCCATGTGTGCACCTCTCCTTACGAACAGTACAGCTGTCATTTTTCACATCCTGCCCGAAATGTGTTTTCGTACATCTGGCACACAATGGCACAGTCACTGTGGGAAATCAACTTTTGGGACAGAGTAACAAAATCACAGTGCCACTGTTCATGAGCAGAGGTCCCAAAATGCCTATGTTGAAAATTTGGTTAAAAAAAATTCCCCAAATAATTGCATTACAGGTGTGCATTGCACAGTTTCTACGCACACTCATGACTTCACCAATTTTTCATATTTTCACTCAAGATTTTCAACCTTGCCATTTTTTACACCTTCTCATGAACAGTACAGCTGTCATTTTTCACATCCTGCCCAAAATGTGTTTTTGCACCTGTGGTGCCAAATGGCAGAGTCGCTGTACAAAATCACCTTTTGGCTAACAAACTAATAGTGCCACTGTTCATGAGGTGGGGTCACAAAAAGCCCATGATGAAAATCTGGAGCGAAAATACCAACAAACGCCCAGGTGTTAGGGTTTCCAACTGTAACACTCCACCCCAGAGAGACTGACAGGTGTCAGGGGCATGACTTGGGATTGTCGACAGTAAGGCTCACGCCATTCCACCCCTACCCCCACCTTGCAGCCAGTAACAGGCATGGAGGTGTGCCTTGGACTCTTCAGCCCCAAAGTTCACCCCATTCTCCTATACTGCACCCATCTCAGTGCATTTCCTTATGGAATGGGGTTAACGTAAGGCTCAAAGACCCCAAGGCACACTGCAACACTTTTTGGTGTCTGCAGGGTAGGATGAGGTAAAATGGCATCAGTGTTATGGCTGATGACCCAAAGACACTCCCCAGTGCCTGTCAGTCTCTGCAGGGTGGGGCTGGGGTTGACATCAGTTCAATACTTCACTGCCATTCCTATTATGCTTCTCTCTATCTCATGCACTGCCAATGTCAATGCCAATGTCAATGCCAGCAAGACAACATTCTGCATTGACAAATGCTTGTTTTCTTTTGGGGCTTCTAGTTGCTCTTTATTTGTGCTGTGTTGCTCCTTTCCTGTGCTCTGGTTCCCTGTCCTCCTCAGTTACCTGGCATCCTCTGATCCCTGCATTGCTACCTGGCATCCTCAGTTTCCTGCATTTGTTGCATGTTTCAGCCCCTATACTTCCTTTCTGTGGGTATTTCTCGCTACAATCTTCATTATGTTTAAAAATCATTCTACCTGTCCACTGCATTTACTCCGCCTGCAATTGCACTTTTCTCATGTGTGAAGACAAACCTATTTTAATTTGCTTGGCTATTCAGTGCTACTCACTATGCAACATAATCTCACCCAATTCTCCTGTGCTTCCATGTTGCTCTCCCCTTGTGCACAGCCCTTTTGGGGTTCTTAATCTGCTCAAACACATGCCAGCCCAGCTACAACTGCAGATATTCATCAATTTAATTTCATCTACTAGCTTAATTCAACTGCTGGTACTTATATTATTTTATCCTACTGGTTTAATTAGCTGTTTGATGTCATGGTGCCTCTCTGTGGCTTCTCCGTTTTGCTCACAGCAGGGGACTGTGTTGTTGCAGCTGGCACCATGGCTCCAGGCAGCAGGAGCAACTTTTATTTTCTTTTATGTTTTATTGGTCACTGGCTCACTCCAGTCTTCTACTGCTGCTGCCCGACACAGCCTTTATGGTATTCTGCGACCAGCTATTCCAGGCAACTCTCTACCTTAGGGCAGCTGACTCCATCCAGCCGTCTACAATCCTTTCCCTGCTATTCTGCACCTGATTTATACAGTCATCCCAGCCTTCCTATCCCTTGCAGTCCTCCCAGCCTTCCTGTCCCTTGCACTACCAGTACTGCTCATATACCAGCCATCATGGAACTAACACTATCAGCTTGCAAGTCTGTTCATTCCAGGATCTCTCCCCTCTCAATACTGGCATCCCCTTCCAAGTCTGAGAGCATGTCATATTTACTTACTTTGAACCATATCTCCTGCCATACTGACTTTGCAGCCTCCTCCTACCTAACTGGCTTCATGGTCTCCTATTCTTCTACCCTCGGCCCATGGGCATCAACCGGCCTCGTCATTCTCTTACTCATAATATGCTATCCAATTCACTCCCAATTTAGCTTTTTAATGGACTTGGTCTGCATGCATTCCTGTGGTTACAACTTTATATGCCTTACCTAGACCCACAAGAGGGTCTATATTGCTCACTCTGACCTATGTACAGGTCTCATCCAGTCAGGACCCATGAGAGGGTCCACAGTGCTCACTCAGACCTACATACAGGTCTCATCCAGTCAGGACCCATGAGAAGGTCCACAGTGCTCACTCTGACCTACGTACAGGTCTCATCCAGTCAGGACCCATGAGAGGGCTCACAGTCCTCACTCTGACCTACGTACAGGTCTCATCCAGTCAGGACCCATGAGAGGGTCCACAGTGCTCACTCTGACCTACGTACAGGTCTCATCCAGTCAGGACCTATGAGAGGGTGCACAGTGCTCACTCTGACCTACATACAGGTCTGATCATGTCTGCTATCATTCATTATGACCCATGTATGGGTCCCATGCTCCTTACCATGTGCGGGTCTCATTCTCATTTCAACTCACTGTTCCACATTTTGGAGACATGCTGACCATGTCATTACTCCAGGACTCAGGGTTAGCCCTGTGGCAGATGGTCTCTCTCTCTCTCTGGACCCCGAAGTCTGCATCTTGAGCATGAGAAGCTTGGGGTGGGATCCTTCTCACCTGGACCATAGTCTGGAAGGTCCTCACTCCAGGTGGACCATCAGTCATCAACTGTACTAACAACACCTCTTGATGTAGCATTTAAGACTTCAGTGGCGAAGGAGTGGGACTCTCACAGGAAGGGCCCCTTTAACTGCCTGAGGCACCCTTTCATGTTATTCTCCCTAGGACCACCTCTGGTTCACCTGGTTTGTTCATAGATCGGTAGGCCAGCTGAGTGCATCGGTGGTTGTTACTTTCCTCCTCCTCCTGCGTTGGTCGACTCTTGTTGCAGAGTTCTCTCGCAACTCTCCACGGCATTCCTGTTAGTGGGATAACATGAGAATGTTCCCCGAAATTTCAATTCCCTTAGATTGGTCTACTAAATTGCAGTAGTAGAGCCGTTACTAACCAAAACTGTCCCAAAGCCTGGAGGGAAGGTGACCTAGGCCTAGGATCCCCAGAGGTTTCCTCCTCAAAGGGTTTTTTTCCTCTCCTTCATGCCAATTGTCATAATACTAGATAAGCATCCTTGTAGTCCCTAGGTCACTTAGGTAGGTTTCCAACTTAGGTAGATTTCCACTGTATGATGGAGTCAGGTGGCTGTCCCATAATCGTCCCGTCTCCCTCTTTGGCTGTTCTCTCTGTCCCCTTAGGCAGCCAAACCTCCATGTCTTATAGCTAGACCTCCAAGTGGGTCACTATTCACCTGTCATTTCTTGCATAATTTACTCAAACAACACAACCATCTGACCTATGCTATCAGTTGAACCCCATTACCAGTCGACCTACGTACATGTCTTCATTGACCCATGCTAGAAACTGAATCTATGCTACCATCTGACCTACGTACGGGTCTTCATTGACCCATGCTAGAAACTGAATCTATGCTACCATCTAACCTACGTACAGGTCTTCATTGACCCATGCTAGAAACTGAATCTATGCTACCATCTGACCTACATACAGGTCTTCATTAACCCATGGTACCAACTGAACCCAAACTACCAACCGACCTACGTTCATGTCCTCGACCCACATACGTGTTCACTACCATGTATGCTTTGCTTGACATTCTTTTTGGGCTTCTTCCTAAGGTACCTTTAGCCAAGGGAATCGCTCCTGCGGCATCTCAAGGGGTGTAACCCTCCCATAGGGTTCCTTGCCTTCATACCCCTACAGGATGGTAAATCCCATGGATAGAGAGATGAACAACCTAAATTCATCAACGTTACAGAAGAATGAAACCAGTTGCACAGGCACATTGAATTGGAAGGCTATAGCCTGTAGTTCAAGGGGGCGGTACAACTGGCCACATATCCCTTTTGGCCTATTTAAGGGCTGTTCTCCTCACTCCACACACAAGCATTTTTCCTTGCCCCTCCATCCACCCTCCCTCCTCCTTCTCCAGCAGCACACCTCTCTCTCTCTCTCTCCTGTGAGCTTCTTCATATGGTACCTTTAGCCAAGGGAATCACTCCAGCAGCACATCAAGCGGTAGAACCCTCCCCTAGGGTTCTTTGCCTTCGTACCCCTACAGGGTGGTATATCCCACAGACGGAGAGGTGAACAGCCAAAGTGTATCTACGTTATATACAAAATAGCTTGGGCACTCACCGCCATAAAAATGCCGACACCGTATATAAAAGCAAAAGATTTTATTTCAGTTAATACATTGCCTAACGTGTTTCTTGTCCATGAATGACCCTTTCTCAAAGGCTGAATTTTTCAAACACACATAGAGTGGTCTTATAGGTCCAATCCTATGATGTCATCATTCCAATTAAATAAATAACAGAAACCACTCTTTCCAGTTCACATGATCTATGTTAGAAATAAATGGCTCATCAGAAAACAAACTTTTTTTAAAAAGCTTTCTCAAAAACAGCAATACACATTATTAATACAAAAATATTAAACTAAAACACAATAAATAAGTTCAGGAACAAAGTTTCTAGAAAAATAAGCACAGTGCAAGGCAGTAAAAATGCAGAATAAACAAAGAAGGAAGGGGGGAGGAAGGAAAAAAGATATAGATCTACAAAAGGAGAGAGATACATCAGCAAACATTATAATACACAGAAAAGCGGCTATCTTTTATCTAAATAAGGTCTGAATTCAAAGACAGTGTTCAAACCTGGTAATTTATTAGCTTGGAGAGTAATAATCCAAAAAGTTTCATGTCTTAAAACTAGGTTATTGTAATTACCACCACGTGGGTTAGCATTCACCTTGTCTATTGCCATATATGTAAAACTGTGTTTCCTACCATCCTTCATATCATTTATATGCTGGGCGGTGACATAAGTTACATCTCTTTTCTCTAGTGCTCTCTGATGCTCACCTACCCTAACTTTAAAACATCATATAGTTTTACCTATGTAAAAGGATCCACAAACACAGGTCGCTAAATAGATAACACCACTTGTACTGCATGTAATGCATTGCCTAATTTTAAAAATGTTTTCAGAATTTCCCACACAGAACTCATTTCCAGTTTTAATATATTTACAATAAACACAATTATTGCATCTATAGCATCTGACAGGTCTAATTAGCCAAGTCGTATTTTTATTCTCCTGAAAATGAATATGGACTAAAAGATCTTTTAAAATTGCTGCTCTCCTATAAGAAAAATGAGGTGCTACTTCAGTTACCTCCCTAAGATTCTCGTCTGCTGCAAAAACATTCCAGTGTTTTCTTATTATTGCTGCAGAATCACTCAACTGTGCTGAGTATGTTGTCACCACATTCATCCTTTTATTTGTTAATCCTAAATCTCTCTCCTGTTTGTCTGTGGTGCACACCCTTTAATGTGTTTTTTGTATCTACGTTACACAAGCACGCAACCAGTTGCACAGGCGCGTTTAATTTTCTATGTAGTAATGTGTTCCTATGCTTTGAAGGATTGGTCAATGCAGCATTGGTGTTACCTTAAACCACCCTCCCTTCCCCCACTGCACATCAGAAGATACCAAATGGCTTTGTTGTGGGTGTGCATAAATTTTCTAGCCTTGAAAGGTTGTGTCAAAGTTAAAGTAATACCAAAAGTGCTTTAAGTAATTATTTAAAGCCTAGAAACAACACAGAACACAATCAGCACATCTCAGGACACTATTTACATAGATACATAGACAGTGTCGGCAGATAAGGGCCTATGGCCCACCCAGTCTGCCCATTTAAGTTTGAAAGTTCAGTTTATGTTTTCCAGGAAGTCTGTTGCCCCTTACCCCTGACCTCCAGAATTCCTTTATGTCTATCCCACGCATTCTTAAATCCCGTGATTGTTTCAGCCCCCACCACTTCCTCTGGCAGGGTGTTCCACTTGTCCACCACCCATTCCGTGAAGAAATTCTTCCTCACGTTTCCTCTGAATCGTCCTCCCTCCAACTTCATCCCATGCCCTCTAGTCTTGGAACATCTTTTCGCTTAAAAATAGTGCATTCCTGCACCCTGTTCCTCCTGTAAGATGCTTGTATGTCTCTATCATATCCCTCTCTCCCTCCTCTCCTCCAGGGAGTACATGTTCAGTGCCTTCAACCTGTCCTCATAGGACTTGTGATGCAATCCATGCACCATCTTTGTTGCCCTCCTCTGAACCTTCTCTACCCTGTCTATGTCCTTACGTAGGTAAGGTCTCCAGAACTGCACAGTGTACTCCAGGTGCGGCCTCACTAGTGTCTTGTATAGTGGAATTATGACCTCCCTTTTCCTGCTGGTGATGCCCCTGCCTATGCATCCCAGCATCCTATTTGCTTTACCTGCTGCCTTGTCACACTGTTTTCCTACCTTGAGGTCATCAGAGATGATAACCCCAAGATCCCTTTCCTGCTTGGTGCATGCTATATCCTCACCCCCAACTGATATATTGTGCCAGGGTTTTTGTGCCCCATATGCATTATCTTGCACTTCCTTGCATTGAATTTCAACTGCCAAACCCCTGACCATTCTTCAAGTTTCTGCAGGTCCCTTCTCATTCTGTCTACACCCTCTGGTGTGTCTACTCTGTTACAGAGCTTTGTGTCATCAGCGAACAGTGAAATTTTGCCTTCTAGGTCCTGCGCAATGTCACTGATGAAGATAATGAATAGTACCGGTCCCAGCACTGATCCCTGTGGTACCCCACTGGTCACACTTCCCTCTGTGGAGTGATAGCCATTTACCACCACCCTCTGTGTCCTGCCACCCAGCCAGTTACCTACCCACCACACTACTGTCCTGTCCACACCCATATTCCCCAGTTTGTGCAATAGTCTTCTATGTGGCACAGTGTCAAAGGCCTTGCTGAAGTCCAGATAGGCCATGTCCACTGCCCTCCCCTGATCCACCTCCCTAGTCACCCAGTCAAAAAATTCAATGAGGTTGGTCTGACATGACCTTCCCCTGGTGAAACCATGCTGCCTTGGGTCCTGTAGTTTATCCTCATTAATCATCATTGAAAGAAAGTTTGGTGTAGCACCTTGCTTTTTGTGGCTTCAAGTTCTGGATAAACAAATTCCCTAACTATCTATGTACCCTGCTGCCCCCTGCTGCCACCTTCAGCCTCAACTTTCACTCCGGCTTAGGAAGCAGATTTCCAGTCCACAGGCATAAACTAAATTTTGGCCAGTTAGCTTTCAGTTACAAATCCCCATAGGTCTGAAACAACCTGGCCTTGTGAAATAGCCCACACCCCAGTGTTGGCTCAGCCAAGCACTACTTTTTTTTTTTTAATTTCTTTTTTCTCCCCTCCTACGTGTCTGCCAGAACCACACCTTCAGGAGTCGCCAATGAAACCCATCCCTGCCACCAACTTACCTGCTGCTTAGGGTCCTTCATCCTGCTGCAGATTACCCCCCGGGCAGGGTTCGGGGTGGGGTGAAACCTCTGTACCGTAATGTCTTCTCCGGTCCCTGAGACAGCGGCAGTCGGTGGCACATCAGGACTGGGTTCAGTGCTCCATCTACCCGGCTCTGGAGGGTAATATTCCCTATTCTGTGGGGACAATGCTAGCCTATGACATCAAGCCGCAAGCACCGATGTCCACAATGTCCTCCCCCCTTGATGATGCAGCCTCTAGATGTGATTGGTCCGCAGGCCTCTGCCCATGACCAATCAAACCCCTGAGGTGCCGACGAGCTGTCATGCCCCCAGCCTCTGCCAGAGGTCACCATTCACTAGGATGGATCCCCCACCCTCCCCCAGGAGAAGTCGAGTTGTCATCAGATGCTCAGCCTTTCTCCCCCGGCCAATCCCTGGTGACCCGAGTCCGCTCTTGAACCTGGGTCATTGGCATGGTGTGAGGTGTGACGTCCAGCACCTCAACCCTCAGTGACACCGGGCAAGCCAAGCACTACTATACCTCAAAATCCCGGGTCATGTTTGAAAAAGGGCCTTGGCTCATAACATTTACCCGGTTCACAAAAGTTTAAAAAACTAAATAAATAAATAGTAATTGTCTGATATTGTATCTGTACCGGATAGTCACCTACATTACTCCTTGTATCTGCCTGATTGTCCTGCTCATCTGCTGTTCTGGTTACATTATAAATTTATTGTAAATATATATAGGTTCCACATGTGCATATTTTAGTTACATTTTCTTTTTTTTTTTTATTTTAGTTGTTAACCAGGAGTAGCACACTAAGCTGAAAGCTTGTTTACAGGTGCAGCCTTGGAGCACAGGGAAGTTAAGTGACTTGCTCAGGGTCACACAGTATGTAAGTGGAAGCTGTGGGATTCAAACCCAGGGCTGGTCTGCTAAATGTCACCAGATTTGCAGCTTAAACCACTGCGCCATACTGCATATATATATATATATATATATATATATATATATATATAGTCTTTCATATGTACACATTTCCCCCTATGCACGAAGGGGCAGAGTGGCTATGTGCCCATTGCACCACTCACATGGCCAGCCACGGGATTCACCAAAGGGGTGCACAGCCCCACCTCAGACCATGTGGAGAGCAATGTGAGTGGGACAGGGGCATGCCCACACTCTGTGCCATTGACAGAGGAGCAGAGTGCCGGGCATGAAGGATGCACCTTATGCTGGGTAACACCAAGCCATAAGGGATACGCGCCCCCCCCAGGATGCCACCACCAGCAGCAGCATGGACATGGGGGGCACTGCAGACCCCTCTTACATGCTGCCCCAACCTATGGATCAGCATGGAGGGCATGGGTTGTGGACGGGACACCCTCTCACCCTGACCTTGGGGCGCACATCGCGCCCTCCATCATGGTTCCGCGCCCAGCAGGTGCAAAGGATCTTCTCATGGACTAGCTCTGGGCATCCCATTGGATGTGTGCCCAGGCCATGGAACACTCCACTGCACACCTGCATGCTGGGGGAGGAGCCATGGACAAGTGGGCGCCAGTTGTGCATACCGGCATATGCGCATCTGTCCATGGGTGCACAGCTACATGGGGGGTACACATGTTTTCCGCGTTCCCCCACCCACATAGTGCATAACGCCCACTGTGTTCATATTTTTCCCCCCATTTACCCCTTCCCCCAGGTCACATCTGTAAACAGGATTATCCTTGCACCTCTGTATGCTTGCAAATATTAATAATGCTACATTTTGTTCAGGGGGTGATTAAGTGTTAAGGGCAGCTTAAGTCTCCCTGAACGCAGGTATGTAAATATAGTGGAGTTCAGGCACCAGAAGAGAGCCAGTTCACAATGGATTCCCCCTTCTGTGACAACAGCTGGCCACACAATGGCAGGTAGTTAAAGTAACGGGTTGTTTGTCAAGAGATAGACTCCAATTTGATGTGATCAGCTACTACAGCTAAACTGGTTCGAACCACTTAGAACACTTGTAAATCAAATGTCAGGGTTCGTAAAACTCTTAGTAGGGAGTGGGCTGAAATCTCTGAGATATCTGGTGAGGTGGGCTGGTCCTGTAGGATATATCCATGTAGGTTGCGGCTATAGATTTCAGATTTGGGATCTATATGAGATACCAGGGGCACCCCATCAAAAGGAGGAGTACCAGACTCTTGGATTCCAAGCCTGTATGGCAAAGGAGTCTGTTGTTCTTCAGAAGGATTATCAGGTAAGAGAACGCAGATGGAAATGTGTGTTAGTCTGTTTTTTTCTATCTGTAATTTTCTCAATTTGAAATTGTTTATTTAACAGTCCTAATATTGTTGTATTTCCTTTAGTTTGCTGTATATCTTGCACATGTAGTAGTATTAAATATTTAAGGATGTAGTCAGCCTTGTCTCTGCTACCTCTGACTCTACTGTGGATCTGGCTTATGCAACCCTTCTGTGGTATGCAGAGATCCAGACCCCAGAGCTAGTTGGCAGTAGTAGTTGGGGCGTACATTGTGACAGCAAATGCTCATGAATAGTACAGTACTTAGAGGCCCCTTCCTGACGTTCCCAGTGAGGTGGATACCATGTGTCACAGCCAGTCCCATCAGCATTACAAATGGCACTTTGGCACTTGGCACTTAGGGTCTGCAGACATGAGTGATGTGTGGCACTGGGTGCATTGGTCATTGGTTTCCAGGCAACAGCTCACGTTAAAAATCATTTATACAACTTCACTAGACTAGAATATACTTTTAGATCTTTGTCCTGTACAGTTTGGAAAGGTTTTTGTTATCCCCTCTTCTCACTTTATTGCATTGTCCACAGGGAGAACAGTTATCCCATCAGCTCCTCTTCATACCTGTGTGCTGTGCAATTGCTTCTGGCAGTTTTGGGTGGCTGTAGTCAGCTGACTCGGAAACATTTTCAACTCCGTACTACTGCCTGGACTCCCAGCCATCTCTCTGTCAGGCATGGAGTGTGGTGTGCATGCATGTGGGTCCTCCGGTCTCCTCACTGCAGAGCACTCATACTACCAAATGGCCATCAATGCACCATCACTGCCATTACACCTGTGGTGGTAAGTACCCTGAATACGTCAGTTTGTCATCACTGCCATTACGCCACCAGTAGTAAGTACCCTGAACGCAGCCCTTTATATTTAACCTAAATCTGGGACAGCTGTGTTTTAATAAGCACAAGTCATCCACTGTTTATTCTGCAAAGTCTGTCATCTGCTTCTGTAGAGGACTCTTCTAAATGTAACAGGTAAACCTGAATCTGATCTGATACAGAGAGGGTGGGGGAGAGGTTGCCTGGAGTTACTAATGAAGTTTCTATATTTAGGGGTGCTTTGTACTTTGACACAGCACCTGGCTTTGTACTGTATGAACAGGGGCCTGTAGTGGGACATGAAAGATTATACCATGGACATAAGAGAACAGCTAATGAAATGGTCAGACTGGTATTTTACCACCAGTGTACATCCTCTGATAATCTCTGGCTGTTGATGAGCAAATGGTGGTCATCTAAATCCTAATCCTCTGCAGCCCAGGAATAAATACAATAAAAATAAACAGAAAGCAACCTCTTTAAAAGTTGTATTTTATTATAGTAAAAAAAATGAACCTTGGTATAATCGCAATAAGCCACTTGGAGGATGTGGGTTATCGGGGGATTTACCATGGCTGTCAAGGATTTACCCACTCAGCTGTGCCTCATGGGCAAACCACTCCAGCCATGGTAAATCCCCAAATAACCCACACCCCCTCGTGGCTTATTGCTTAAATCAACCTTGAGAGAGTTTTAACCAGTTTAGTGGCAACATGATAAGATATAGAACACGATCACCATCGTTATTCCATCCAGGACTTACGGGAGTGTGTTGAGTGGGTATGACAGTACTTTAAAGTAAAAGTCCCCTGGACACATTTTCTGTATATCTGTGTAGTTTGTTGGCATGAACAATCAATCCCTCTCTTGCACCCCACAAATTTCATCCTAATTTAAATATAAATGAAGTTGCTTGACTCTGTTTTGCCCTGATGTGAAAGTCAGTTTGTCTCCATTGCAAAGGTCATGATTCCACTCATTCAAGGTATCATGAAAGTTAATGATCAGTACCTACACAAGCCAGCTGAAGTTATACTCTCGTTCAGTTCTGTTACATGTCTTGTGAGGTCTCTGTATTCTCTAAAAGTATTTTTTTTAACTCAGATACACTTGAAAGTACAGAAAAGAGCAAACATTTACTATACCTTGAAAATTTCAGAGCCAACATAAGACAAGAACATAGGGACTACAGAGGAGAGGACAGCAATAGCACTGACTAATGCAGTGTAACTACGGCAGGCTTTAGCACCACAACATTATAAAATTCCAGGATACCTTACGTGAGTTGAGTCATGACCTTTGCAATGGAGTCAAGCAGATTTCCGCACCAGACTTAAGAACCGTATTTACATTTAAATCCTCATGAAATTAGGAGGGTGCATTAGAGGCAATCCTTGTTCATGCCTACAAACTACACAGGTAAACAGAATAAAAGGTTGAGTGGACCTTCCCTTTAACATAGGATGCCACTGTGTCCTACCTCTTGCTGACATAGGACGGTAACATATGATGCCATCTTTTCCTACTTACTGCCAGCATAGGACTGAAATGTATGATGCCACACATCCTTCTTCCCACTGGCAAAGGACCATGATGTATAATGCCACCACATCCTAATTCTTGCTGGCATACAACTATAACATACGATACTCCTGCATCTTATTTCTTGCTGACATAGGACTGTGACCTATGAGATTCCCTCTCTAGAACAGACATGGTCACTCGAGGGCTGGCAAGAGGAGGGAGGGAGGACTGAGCGTTCCTAAGGCAGCTCTTCTCCCTCAGGGTGAAACAGGTCAGTATAACTCAGCTGGTAACTATCTTGGGTAAACATATTGCAAAAATTGATAAAAGCAAAACATCAGCGCAAACAAGACCTTGCATCTCAGCGGCCCACTTGGCAGCTGCCACCTAGAGGAATTTAGGTGGCAGCCCTTCTGGACCGTAAGTGAAGGGACTCCCCAAATTCATCCAGATCGGGTCCTTCCAATAAAATTAGGGACATGCTACCTAATGTGGGGCAGTTGAGAGGTATGGACAGAGGGGGTTTTAAGAAGTAAAATAAGGGCTTCTGTCCTACTGTGGGAAAGTTGAGAGTTCTGAAGAGAGGGGTTCTGAGTGGTAAAATGAGGGATGTCCCTCCTGCTGTTGGAATTTGTAATCATTCCCCCTGCGGTATTCCAGTTGGTCTCAGCATTCTGGTTCTGTACCTCTTCTGATGTCACAACAACCATTCTCATTCCAGAACCATTGCAGCTTTTAAAGTACTGGGAAACGCTCCTGAACAAATCACTGGTAGGTTACAGGATGCTCACTGCATGGGGAGAGGAGGCTGAAAACTGCAGGGATCTTTGCTGAGCAGAAAATAAATGAAAGACAAGTATATTTGCAAAGCCGAAGTTAAATAAAGCTGCGGTGCTTGGTAGAGGAAGCTGACTTAGCAGTCACCCATTGCAAATGTTTCTTGAGGTTTTCCATGCTCCAAATGATGCTCAAGGTCCGTCCATGCTCAGCTTCAACAGAGGAAGGAATTGGTTTGTATCCCCCTTCCCCAACACTGGTGAGCCAAGTTCAGGAAGAGACTTTGGGCATCAGGGTCCAGGCAGGGTAGGAGGGTTGAGCTCCCTAGTGAACACTCACTTCATTCAGGGAGGGAAGGCTGTGTGTTCTGCTGTGGTACTGCCACCTGGGGGACCACTAGGGGCAGTGCAGTTGGCAGCAAAGGAGGGGGAGGATAGCAACTGACATTGGCAGTGTGTGTGTCTGCGCGCCTTGATGTCCTTGTCAATGATGTACTGGAGGATAATGATAAATGGAGGGAGGGCTAATGGGGTTGGGTGGAACGACACTCAGATCCTGAAGAACCTCCTATTATTTTTTTTTCCACTTGTTTAACCAGGAGTGGCACACTAAGCTTAAAGTTTGTTTACAGGTGTGACCTGGGAGCACAGGGAAGTTAAGTGACTTGCTCAGGGTCACACAGTATGCAAGTGGGGGCTGTGGGATTCAAACCTAGGTCTCCAGATTTGCAGCTCAGAGTCTTAAACCACTGCACTATACTGCCTCCTACTGCACTCCTTACAACACAGGAATGCTCGAGGAGGGGGCTCCACTCTCTGTCCTCACCTTGGAGGTGTAAACCAATGATAAATGGAGGGACAGCCACAGGGAGAGGTGACGTGGTGAGATGGAACAACAGTAAGAGGAAGGCCCGTGGTACACTCTGGCCATGAACAGCCTCTTGTTATACTCCTTACAACACAAGATTACTCAGAGGGGGAGCCCTCCATTCTCCTTACTCACCTTGGAGGGAGTGGAGCAAAGCAGTAATAAATATAGGAACAACCACAGGGAGGAGTGACAGTGCTGGGTGAAACAGCAGCTGGAGGAAGGCCCTGTGGTACACTAGGACCCTGCGCTGTCTCCTGTTACAACTCTGACAACACAAGAATGTTCTGAGGGGAAGCCCTCTACTTTCCAACCCTGCCTGGGGGTGGGGGTAAACCAATGATAAATGGAGGAGCACCCACGGGGGGAGGGGGATGTGGTTGGGGGTTACCAGGAAGGGGAGGATGGGTGTGGGGCCTGGCTGGTGAAAGGAAAATGAACAGAAAGTAAACAAAAGGGAAAAACAAAATGACCTGGCCAGCTTATTAAATAGTATGTCTAATTAATTATTCATGATCCTAGCAAGGTTCTTAAATAATTAGTTCAACTAATACTGCAGTGGTCACTGGACCTCAGGTGGCTCCCAACTTCTACTCCAAAGATGTTATCACCATTGATGAGTAACAGGTCAAGGACAGCATACCCCCCAGTGGGTTCCTTCAGGAGTTGCTCCAGAAATCCCTTCCCCAATCCGAATATGTTCAGGGCCTGGTACATATATGCCCACTCCACTCTGTTGAAGGCTTTCTCTGTGTCCGGAGACAGCACAAATCTCTCCCATGGATGCAAAGAACACACACACACATACATATACAATGTTAAGAAGCCTTCTGATATTATTGTATGAATTCCTATCCCTCACAAAGCCTGTCTGGTCCTCATTTATCAAAGATGTTACAAGCATTTCCAACCTCCTTGCCAATGCTTTAGCTGTTATCTTGGTATCACAGTTTAGTAGCGAGATTGGTCTATAGGCCGAACATGTTGTGTGGTCCTTACTTGGTTTGGGCAGACTACTATCTTGGTTTGGTAGCAAGTTTCTGCTAGGACGTCCACCTCCTCAGCTTTCTCGACCATGGTCATTAAAGCCTTTATGTCTGGGGTCCCTATACTTCTGTAGTACTCCACCCCAACCAATCCAGCCCTGCCACTTTTCTTTTCTAAAGCGTGCTTAGTGCCTGCTCCAATTCCTCCACCATAAGGGGGTGCCCCCAGTCTATTCCTCTGATCTTCACCCAATTGTGTCAGTTCTAGGCCTTCCAGAAATGCACCCGCTTCCCTCTCTGCATCCCTGCATTCCCCTTTATACAGCTTCTGGTAATATTCCCTACATTTTACTCTAATGTCTTGGCTCTGATTGAATACTCTTCCCTGATTATCTTTTATTGCCATTACTGGTGTGGACGTGGACCCCCTCTTACCCCTTGCTAATCTTGTTAGCATTGGGCTTGGCTTGTTCCCCCACTCATAGATATGCTGCTTCACATAGAATAACACTCTTGGGGCTCCATCTGCTATGGTTAAGTTCAACATGGGAGCATGGGAAAGGATGGGTAGTTGTCTCCATAAATGCAAGGAGCTTAGGTAATAAGATGTCTGAGCTCCAAGCACTCTTAGCAGAAAGGGGAGAGGGTAGATATTGCTGCAATCATGGAAATGTGGGCAAATCAAAACAGGGAATGGAACTTAACAATACTGGGATTTCAGTTGTATAGGCGGACAGGGATACTGGCTAGGGAGGAGAGGTAGCTGTTTTCATAAGGGAAGGGATACAGAGTAGTAGGGAAGAAGGGGGAGAGGGATCACAGAAACGTTGTGGGTCACTTTAACTAAGATGAAAAACAGGAAGGTCTGGCTAGAGGCGGTGTATAGTCCACCCTCCCAGTCAGAGGAAAAAGACATGAAGCTGGTGGGGGTTATACAACAGAAATGCGGAAGGGGCAACACAGTTGTAGTTTGGGACTTCAACCTACCAGGGTTAGATTGAGGCACTTTGACATCATCTAGCAGTACAAAACAAGTCACCCTGGATGCACTCCTGGATTCATTTCTGACACAGCTGGTAAAAGAGATGACAAATGAAGGAAACATCTTAGACCTAGTCTTATTGGAGGGGCTCTAGTAAGGGAAATGAGGGTGAAGGATCCCACAGCAATGAGCAACCATAGTTCAGTATAGTTTTTCCTAGACAATGGGCAGAGAGGAGACACGTACTGCCACCAGGGTCATAGACTTTAACAGGGCCAACTTCGGTAAGATGTCTGAAGTTCTAGGGAGGCATGAGGCCACCGTATGTCCAGACATGGACATCACCCAGAAATAGGCCATCTTAAAGCTGGGACTGGTGGAAGGCACAAACTCCTGTACTGAGTGGAGGGGTAAGAATGCTAGGTCTAATAAACAAGCTGGTGGACCAAGGAAGTACAGACCAAGGTGAGGGAAAAAATGGCAGCCTTTAAAAACTACAAGAGGACCGGTAGAGTAGTGAATAAGGAAGATTATATCAGGTGCTCCAGGGAGGTGACCAGGGTGGTAAAGGCAGCTAAGGCTATGAAGGAGCTAAGGTTTGCTCAATGGATTAAAAGGTGTAAAAGGGGTTCTTTAAATAAATCAGGGATAGAAGGAGCTGCAGGGAGCAGATTTCTAGGATTAAGACAGAAGCTGGATGGGTTGAGAGTGGGCTGAACAGACAGAGGTGTTAAACTAATACTTCTGCTCAGTTTTTACAAGACAGCAGGAGGTACCTGGTCAACAGGAGCAGGGTAGGGTAAGGAAAGAAGAGGGGGCCAGGGTGATGGAAGAGGAGATCCCTGTGCAGAGAGTGCTAGAGGGACTAAGGTCTCTATGGACAGATAAAGCACCCAGACTGGATGGGATACACCCGAGGGTCCTAAAGGAGCTAGTGGAGGTACTGACAGCACCTCTGACAGAGGTATTCAGCACATCACTTCTAATGGGATGTGCACTCCGGGATTGGAGGACGGCACTTGTGCCTATCCACAAGGGTGGTTTTTGGGAGGAACCATGGAATTACAGGCCAGTCAGCCTCACGTCGATTGTGGGGAAATTAATTGAGACTATCCTGAAGGAAAATATAGTGGCATTCCTGGAGGAGGATGGTCTCTTTGATGATAGGCAGCATGGGTTCGCCAAGGGAAGGCCTTGCCAGACCAACCTCATGACCTTTTACGACTGGGTGACTAGAGCTCTGTGTGAAGGCAAAGTGGCAGATGTCCTGTGCTTAGACTTCTCCCCTTCCTGGCCCTGGTCGGCTCTTCGTCCAGCCGCCATCCCCCGTGCTTCTTCTCCATTAGGCCCTCACCCTCTGCACCTCCCATGGCTTACCTCCTCATGGCGGCACTGTGGGAAGCCCCCTACTCACCCACTGGGATGGAGTTAGGTCGCGGTGTTACCTCCGGAGGATCAGCATCGGGGGGACAGCCATCGAACCACCACAACCAGCCACCAGGGTCTTTTTCCTCCTAGATGTTCTCCCTATGGTGCTCGGCATGCAATAACGGTGGCAGTCGGCACCTGAATGCTACCACGCACGTCCCTGCCAAGCATCTGCTGAACATCCATGCCTCTTGATTGTGGCTGCATTGCATCAACCCCTAGACTCTTCCAAGGGTCAGATGAGCACCAACTGCATCTTGCCACCCTTCCCAGAGATGGAAAACAGTGCATCGGATGCTTGATCCATCCCCTCCCTGCCAACCCCCGGCGACCCGTGCTCATTTCCGAACACAGGTCGCTGGCATGGCATGAGGTGCAGTGACCAGCACCTTGGCCATCAGCACCACTGGGCCAGCTTGAGACCTGCACATTTGAGTAGACTTGATAGACCGTGAACATCCAGGTTCCCCTTCTGCCCTCACTTGTGCGAGTCCAAAAGCCCATTATTACTCTGGCATGGTTGGATACTGCTATTGGTGATATTTCTGTTTAAGTAATCCAGGGATACAAGCCCCTTGGGGCATAAATGTAATCAATTCTTGATCAAGTATGGTGGGGGTTGGAGTAGAATGTGTACTTCTTTCCTCCGGGGTTGGCCTCCCTCCAGACATCCACCAGGTCCATCTCATCTAGTCCCTTTACCCACCTGCGTACACTTCCTTCGGATGTGCCCTTTCCACCTGATCTGTCTAAGGCCCCAGACATCGTACTGTTAAAGTCCCCTACCAGAATCAGATTGGGGAATGTTCCATTTGAAGTATGCCTATCATTGCATCATAAAGGACTGGATCATGTTGAGCGGGTGCACAAATGTTTCCCAGTGTGAAGTGCTCACCGTGTAGTGATCCCTGAACAAATATGTATCTACCCCTCCTAGGGTTACGTACCACCCTCCATTGCTCAAACTGCAGACCCTTGTTTAATAGTATGGCCACTCCCCTTTTGGGTCAGTTGAATGATGCTGCGTATCAGGCCCCTATCCAGTCCCTCATCAACTTACTATATGCTCTATGTCCGTGAGGCTTGTCTCCTGGTGTATGGACCGCACAGCCCAACAGCAAGAGTGAAGAACATCACAGCGACAGAATTCACCCAACAACATTGGGTTGTTGTGTTGGTCCCCGCTGGCACCAGCACTGCATCGCCCAGTGTTTAACCCCCTCTCCGAGACAACTCTGACTTAGAGTTGTATATTTAGAAACCAGGGGATGTGGGGGGGGCATAGCCCCCTACATGGGAGGTTCTGGGGGTACAGCCCCCTGAAGGAAACACACACATCCCCGATAGTACAATACCAACACTCGGTGTTGTGTCTGTCGCTATTGGGGATGTCGCCCCGCTATAGGTAAAGTGTGTCTCCTACACTCCTGTACCATGATTATATCTGCATTTTCTTTCTTTAATGTATTGAGTCTTTTTTTGCTTTTAATTGAAAAACCCTGAACATTTCAGGAGCATAATGTTATTGTATTCATTTTAAGAGTCTGTCATGTCTTTTAACCCCTGGGATTCCCTCATCCCTGCACAGGCATAGGGTTTTCTTCTTCTCTAGTCCACATACTGTATCCTTCTACTCTCAGGTGACTGTTGCCTTCTAGTTTTCTGTACCTCCCAGCCAGTTATACATTCAACTTCTGAACATAACGTGTTCACTTTCTTTTTACAACTTCTTAACATTTCAACTTTAAACAACATCAAACAGCATTCTGTTTTTGTATGTGGAACTGTTACCTCCTGGGGGCCCACCAGGTTTGATTCCTTAATAGTGCCTCCCAGCCTCAATAGCCCCTGTATTCCAGCTAATCCACCCCTCTCCATTTGTGACTACTGGTGTGTTTTCACTCCCCCAACCCGCTGAGTTCTCTGTTGTATCCCTATTTCAGTAATGCGTCCTTCACTATACATGGCCCTGACCCAAAACTTAGCCCCATCAGAAGTTTCACAGCTGTTCTGGTCCTCCTTAATCTGTTTTTGTGGTGCCTTTTGTAGTCCAGAGAGTCCAAGACAGCCTTTTCGGTCACAGTCCCCCCCACACTCTGCTGCCCATCCTGTCTCCTGTCCTCATCTCGCCTTTTTGTTTTCCCTTCCCCTGTCACCCCCCGCAAACACGGGGGCTTACCTGCATCCCATAAGCTCGTTCTTGCTCTTCCCAGGCACCTCCTGTTAGCCTGCATGGTTTCTTTTTTCCTTTCGTGTCCTACCCAAGTCCTCCTGTGTCCTTTTAGCCCCAAAAGCAGCCCCCTGGTAAGATTCAAGCCTGCGGGGCTCCACAGTCCAGAAATATGAACTGTGTTCCACCTGATTTAATGCCATTTAGACAGCTAGGGCTCTAGATATCTACGTTGGTACAAATGTGATTGTTCCTTCTAGCATGACTGCTATCTACCCAGCTGGAGGGCTTTCACCAGCATCCAATCCAACCAATCAAATGTACATTCTGTAAATAATCGTCACTGCATAACCTCTACTCCTTTGTTTCCCCATGTCTAACTCCTGTGCCCCCTAAATAAATATTGTTGTTATTGTTTTTGCAAATGGTTGCCGTGAGCATATTATTAGAGAGCGTCTTTAATAACAGAAATGTGTGAAATGTGGGGAACTGACTATTGGGTACTACGTTGGTGTAGCTATAGGTAATAGTGGGTGGTATGACATCCCAGGGGGTTGTACCAGGTAACAGCTAGCCCACTAAAACATTAAACTCTGGGTGGAGCCATTGCACATTATGAAACCTTATGAAAAGAACCAGTTAAAATAAGTTTTGGAAACCTAGGCCCCTCAACCTGTGCATAGCCATACAGGCAAGGGTAGTAGTCCTTGGAGTAGCACCACCTAGGGGTTACACCCCTATTCCTTCTACAGTGGGGGTCATCACTTTAGATTTTCTCCTAGGGTACCTCATTTTGGTTCTACATTTTCTGTATGTAGAGTTGCCTTACTTTAATTGTCCCCCCTTCCCTCTTCTGTACCCCATCTTGTTCCCCCCTCACTCCCCTCTAAATGAGTCTACCTGCCTGCTATATATGCTATGCTCTCCTAGTCCCCACCCTGTTACCCTTCCCCCCTTCAGATCTCTCCCCCATACCTTAGAGTGCTAGGTTACCTCCAACATGGTCTTTCACCAGGGTTGTGAGAAACTAGGGCCTGCTAGTTTACTAGTTTGCTAGACAGATAGTTTTCACCCATTCATCCCCACTTTATCCAGTGGCCCCTTATCTCTTCCTCTTCTTTGTACCTTGCCAGCCTCTTCCGTTGGCTGTTCCACTATTTCCCTTCTTGTCCCCCTTGGTGTGCTTACCCCTACCATATCTTGCCCATGACATGGTACCATTTTAATTACTGCCCTGTATGAATGTACTCTGCCCCTGGACTCCGTAGTCCACAGGAACTGCCCCCTTTTCTTGTCCACATCTCTGCATCCGACTATGTGCACTTCCATATACCCCTCCTGTGCAGCATCAAGCTAAAAAAGGAAGTCTTTCATTACCAATGATGACATTTCTTTATACCCATCTACCTGTATTAGTATGCAGCAGTGAGCGCTTATGTAGACCACTTATATCTGCGTATACCTGTCCCCTCTCTCACATCTTGGTCTGCAAGCCATGGCATAGTTCTGCATTCATGGGGTTTATTCTCAGTATTTAAAACCTCTTCCCCTTTCCCCATTTCCCCACCTCTCTTATCCTTCCACTCCCAACTGTGACATAATCCCCGGTAATTGTACAGTACTCCTCCTTGGGATCCTCATTGTCCATGTCCTCCAAACCCAGGATCAGTTTATTAGCACATCCTCTGTTATGCCAGCAACCTTAAAGCTCTCTGCTGCATCCCATTCTGAAAAGCCCGATCCTGTTTTCCCTGATTACTTCCTTCCTCCCATTACCCATGCTTTCTCACTTATATCCCATACTTTGTTACAGCAGTTCTCCCCTCCCTCCATATATTTGCAACATCAACAGGAAACAAGTCTTCCCTTTTTGCCCTGGCTAACATTCCCATTATCAGTGCAAGTGCCCAAGACCATGTTTTTCTTACTGCTACAGACTCCGAGGAACCTACAGTAGCTTTTTCTTCCTCTTCTTGTTTTCTTATATTCGCTTCTTGCAGACAGCTGCCTTTCCCATCAGGTCCCTGTACCTCAAACAGTCCATTTAAGTAGATGTCCACCCAGTATAATCCAATGGCAACATGCTATTCCTGCGAGAGAGTTCAATGTGCAGAGTTTCCCCATCGTTGAAGAACCGCCACTGTCACCATCTTGTGTCCCAAGTTCCATAACACCATGTTTTTCTCTTAAAGCGATGGTAACCTCTCAGGTTTTGCGTGCTATCCACTTCTTCTCCAGGCTCATTTGTCTTGTTTCATTATGCTCCCAGAATGCGTACGTCTGCCCTTCACACTGCAATTTAAGCACTGCTGGGAAGAAAAATCTGAACTTTGTGCCATTACTCTGCAAGTTATCCAGCAATAGGGCAAACATTCTTCTTTTCTGCAGCACTGCTTGAGAGAAGTCCTGGAAAATGGTGACCTTGTCCTCCTTAAATTTGATGTCCTTCATTCTACGGGAGGGGGTATATTGCTATTATACAAGGGTATTATTTTTTTCTGTTAAAAAATAAAGAAAAAGAATTGCTTTTCTTTGAGTTTTCTGTCATTTTTATTGAACTCAGTGCTGCATATTAAAAAATAGTCCTTGGTTGGTGGGGCAGTTGTGCTTATATTGTTTTCCAACAAGCAGCCCACGTGGTTTCTCTGGAGTCGGGGAAATGTTTTATTCTGTCACGATTGTCATGAGTTCAGTGTGTTTAGTCTCTGTTTTTTCTGTTAGGAGGTTGGCTAGCTTTAATTAGTTGTTATGCAGCCAATTTCATTTACGGAGGACTGCTTCCATAGTTGATGGATTGTGTGCATGCGCGGGATCATATTTCGATACCGAGGTTTGTTGAAATTGTTCCCAGCACATGTCTGCTTTTGGGTACAGTAATGAGAGGAAATCATTGGTGATGGTTTTTTTTAGGTGCTATGTGTCTCGGCTGTTAAAGTAGTGGAGCGTGTCAAGGTCGGGTAGTGTGAAGTGGGAATGGCCAGAACTTGGAAGTGTGGAGTCTGCCTATCTTCGGTAGTCGTGGGACCGAAGTGTGAAGATTTTGGGAGACAGTTGTGTTGAAATGAGGTTAGGTGAGTGCTGAATTGGGGTAGTACAGTTATTTGATGGGACATCTGTGTGTTGAGTGTCGGCAATTTCTACATTTATGGAGCGGGAGTTCAAAGAACGCGGTTTACCGCTATTACGTTCTGGGTAGGAGTTGTATGCTGTGAGTGGCACTGGGTTTGCCAGTGCTGACTTTGATATAGCCAGAGTGACTTGAAAGGGGGGTTCTGCTGTGGCTGGCACCTTTTCCAGTGGATACACTGGAGGATTTACCACATTGAAAAGGTGCCAATCAACCAATCAGGATGCAGGATTTGAGTGATTTAATTTACCCCATTGTATAATTAAGCAGTAAGGCACGACAGGGTGTGGTATATCATAGGATATCATCACGCCTCGGGTGATTGGGCATGAGGCCATAGGCCGAGTGCATCCAATGACCTGAGAAGTGACGATATCCCATGATATACCACACCCTGGAGTGACTTATTGCTATTATGAACTGAGTTTGAAGTTTTATGAAAAAAAAAACAGGTTTTAAAACATTTTATGAATGAGTTTTTGGGTGGTATAGGAGTACATTTTGAAAAAATAGTTCTCAGACAGTAGACAGCAAGGAGGCTGGTGGTGCCGGAACTTTTTTGAAGCCGTGATGATGTAACCCAATATCATCACAGCTTCAAAGAGCTCTCAGCCAATCAGATTCCTCTATTTACAATCCTCAGTTCATAATTAGTATTTTTTGCTTGTCCTAATAGTTATGTAGTTTGAATATGATTTGTCTTGGTGGGGCATCCTCCGGTGCTCTCAGGGCAAGCGCTCTGTGTGCCCTGTCAATTTTAAGCACCCTATGCTTGCTTTTTATTTTCAGTGTGTCCACCAACCATCTGCCCACAAATTGCTCTACATCAACTCCTTCTGCGCCCTCTGGAATCCCTTGTGTTCTTAAATTGTTTCTGCTCTTTCAATTCCTATGTCTGTTTCTCTATCACAGCCATTTTTATTTCAGCAAGCGGGCTGTAATATCTTCACCTTGAGACACCCTCTGTCCCAGCTCCCCCAGTCTTGCTTGCTGTTGTGCGTAATTAGTTGATAGGCTGACCAGCTTTTTGGCCAGTGTGTCAGGTTTGGGTGCTAATAATTTTAAAACTTTGTCAGCCACTTTCTCCACTAGAGTCGCCAATGTTTCCCTCCTCCCAATGCCAAAAAAAATCCATCCTGTGTTTGCTTTTCCTTCAATCTTCAGCAGGTATCAAATATGTAGATTTTTTTCCCTTTTTTTTCTGTTTGTTTGAGAGAGGTGTCAGAGCTCTTGTGAGTGCATCTGTTCTTTCTGTTGGTGAATGCGCAGTCCCTCCTGTCAATCTCTGAAAGTGGTTCTCAAAGATTTTGAAGGAATCATAGCGTTTAAGATTAAGTGGGGCAAAATGCAACTATTGCACGGTAATACCTCCACACTCATTAAAGACGGTCTAGCGAAAATATTGGACAATAAGTGGTTCACTAATGTAATTACTTATATAGGGTTACAGAGTTCTACTAATTTAAAGGAAATTGTGAGACTTAACTATGGACCATTAATAAACTGACATGGAACTAGATTTGGCCAGACGGGAGAAATTCAACTTATCTTTGTGGGGAAAAATCAACGCCATAAAGATGAATGCTGCACCAAAACTTTTCTACCTTTTTCAAAATCTACCATCTTAGTAGAAAAACAAGCATTTGTCAATGCCGAATGTTTGCTTGCTGGCATTGGCATTGGTAGTGTAGGAGTTAGAGAGCAGCATAATAGGAATGACAGTGAAGTATTGAACTGAAGCCAACCCCACCACCACCCTGCAGAGAGTGACAGGCATTGGGGTGTGCCTTTGGGTCATCAGGCATAACGGCTACACCATTTCACCATACCCTACCCTGCAGACACCGACAAGTGTCACGGTGTGCCTTGGGGTCTGTGGCCCTTATGCTCACCCCATTCCATCAGGAAATATGGTGAGATGGGTGCTGTATTAGAGAATGGGGTGAACTTTGGGGCTGAAGAGTCCAAGGCACACCTCGATGCTTCTCACTGGCTGCAGGGTGTGGAATGGTATGAGCATTATAGGCAAGAATCCCAAGTCACACTCCTGATGCCTGTCAATCTCTACAGGGTGGGGTGTTATGGTGGAAACACTAATGTCTCAGGTGTTCGTTGGCATTTTCACTCCAAATTTTCAACATGGTTTTTTTGTGACCACCACCTTATGAACAGTGGTAATATCAGTTTGTTAGCCGAAAGCTGATTTTGCACAGTGACTATGCCATTTGGCACCACAGGTGGAAAAAAAACATTTCAAACAGGATGTGAAAAAATGACAGCTGTACTGTTCATGGGGAGGTGGAAAAAATGGCAATGTTGAAAATCTGCAGTGAAAATGTTAAAAAAACTGGTGACTTCACGAGCGTGTGTAGAAACTGGGCAATGCACACCCATAATGCAATTAGTTTTGGGATTTTTTACAGCAGATTGTCAATACAGGCATTTTGGAACCTCCACTCAGTGTCACTTTGATTTTCTTAATCTGTCCCGAACAGTGATTTCCCACAGCGACCACGCATTTCTGCTCTGGAAGTTCGAAAACACATTTTGGCCATGGTGTGGAAAATGACAGCTGTACTGTTCATAAGGAAGTGTGGAAAAATGCCAGTGGTGAAACTCTGGACTGAAAATATTAGAAATCCATGAACTTACGAGGGTGCGTGGAAACTGCGCAATGGTCACTCGTAACACAGTCATTTTATGGACTTTTTTCACCAAATTTTTAACATAGCCATTGTAACACCTCTGCTCATGAATGATGTCACTGTGATTTTCTTAATTTGTCCCAAACATTGATTTCGCACACCGACTGAGCCATTGTGCGCTACATGTGCGGAAACATGTTTTGGGCAAGATATGAAAAATGACAGCTGTACTGCTCATAAGGGGTGTGGTAAAATGGCAATGTTAAAAATCTGGAGTGAAATAGTGAAATTCACTGAACTTTCGAAAGGCGTGGGAACAGCATGCATCGCCAGAAACAGTCATTTTGGAATTTTTTCACCAAATTTTTAACATAACCATTTTAACACTTCTGCTCATGAACAGTGTCACTGTGATTTTCTTAATCTGTCCCAAACTTTGATTTTGCACACCGACTGCGCCATTGTGCGCTACATGCACGGAAACACATTTTGGGCAAAATGTGAAAAATGACAGCTGTATTACTCATAAGCAGGGCCACTGGAAAATTGTGGGCGCAATTTCTCCGCTATTTTCGTAATTTTCACCCTTCTCCGCACAAAATCCGCAATTTCTTGCATTTATGGAATTGTTGACTGAAATTGTATAAAAATATTTAAATTCTCAAGGAAATCTACTCAGATATGGTACACAGACTTGGATTTGACCAAAACAGTACAGTGTGAGGTGAGAAGGGGTCAAATGTGACTCTGCTTTCATGTGATTCACCTCCCTGCTTTGGTTTCAGAATCCTCTGGTCATGCATATGTAGACTTGAGCACTTAAAATCTGTGTTAAAGCAGACTATGGGAGAACTTTTTGATGACACAGAGACTGAAACAATAGGTGTGAGAAGAGGTGCAAAGTGCCCCATTCACCTAAATGAAGCACTGACCACAATGCTTGTTTTTGATGGTAGGGTAGATTTTCCTTGTATAAATACTTTCAATCTGAAAGGATTTTGATTCAAATGTGTCAAGAGTTTGGATGGCCCTGCGGATTATAAACTTGAATGTGCTTCTGAGGGGGTTGGTGACAGTGATTCCTTACATGTCAGTCTGCCACAACTGTATACTCACATACAAAGCCTACAAAAAGCAAACATTTCTGAAAACATGCTGAACAGGTTAAGTACAGTTAAACAGTTACCTTCAAATAGACAAAATAATTGCAACCCAAATAAAATCACTGCAAACTGAGTAGAACAAAAGTACAGTGTATTAAAAACTATTGTGGGATGTAATGAAAAGCTAATGTTACAATTTGATACTTTTATCATGTGATATTAAAATGTACTTACAATGTTGATTAAAAACAGTAATCAGTTTAACAAAATAAATATTTTTTTACTAGACCTTTATTAGGCACACTGGTTATCTATTTTTTTCTTGCACCAAAGCAAGTAGTTTAAACAGGCTTCATTATTTAACATCTAGAAACTGGCAAAATATGTTGTTTCAGGATGTATTCAGTACAGACTAATTGTAAATTACTGAATAAAATCTAGTTAGCACTGCATGACTTAGAAGTCTCGATTTTTAGAAGATATGCTACATAATGATTAGTTTACAGTGAATTTCAAAAACACACATCTTCCTTCATATTAAAAGCATTTACAAGTGGCAATACATTTGTCTAACAATTTATGTGATCAACACATGCTGCAACAAACAATAAAATATCTATTAGGGGGCAGTGGGGATGTATAATGAACCCCCGCAATTTTCCCGAAATTTTTGCAAGAAAATCCCCACATTTTTGGTTAAAATTTTCCGCAATTTTCCAGTGGCCCTGCTCATAAGGAGGTGTGGTAAAATGGCAATGTTGAAAATCTGGAGTGAAAATATTGAACATTTGCGAACTTACGAGTGTGCGTAGGAACAGCGCAACGCATGCTAGTAAAACAGTCATTTTTGGGAATTTTTTCACCAAATTTTCAACATAGGGTTTTTGGGGGCCTACCTCATGAACTGTGACACTCATTTTGTAAATCATTCCTGAAAGGTGGTCCCGCGCAGTGACCGCAAAATCACCTTTTGGGGCCGATTAACAAAATGACAGTGCAAGAATTCATGAGGTGGGGTCCCAAAACCCCCATGTTGAAAATTTGGTGAAGAAATTCCCCAAAATGCCCGAGATATGCATCAAAGTTGAAAAAACCCAATTTATTACATTATACAGCTTACCAGCATTGCTTCAGTTCGCGGTCGGCTTTGAAGAGTGTAGACGTATTCCCGGTCCACCGAAGATCATCGCCGGACTCAGAGGTAAGTATGGGGTGAGGGGTGTGGGGAGGTGAGTGCGCCAGGCGGTGGGAGTAAGTAGGGGCGGGGGGTCAGGACAGTCAGCGAGGGAAGGTTTTTCTTTCAGGTTTTTTCTTGGATGATGCGGGACTTGTGCCACGCTGGGGTGAGCTCAGCGGTAGCAGCTGAAAACTATTTGGGGAAACCCGTGAAGCCAACAGGGATTAGGCTCCCGATCGGCCATACAGACTATTGCCACGCTGGGGTGGGCTCTCAGCGTGGCACCTGGTGGCTCTGTTGGGGGGACCATTGGGCGGCGGTTGGGCACCCCCATCGGCCATACAGACTGCTGCCATGCTGGGGTGGGCTCCCAGCGTGGCACCTAGAACTCTGTTGGGGGGGGCACAGCAGAGTGAACAGGGGATTGGGCACTCCCATCAGCCATACAATGTGTGTGGAGGGGAGCGCATTAGCATGCAATATGCATGCATGCGTGTGTGTGGGGGGGAAAGCATGCGCACGCAGTAGCTTTTCGCTGCTCACCGAAGCGGAGCTCTGCCTTTCAGCTGTACAGCACTGCATTTTCAGTTGCTGTCATAGACAGCTGCAGCATTCATTAGCTAACTGTGGCCGCGCCTGCAAACACACTGACTCCATTGGAAGACAGGGTGCCACACCTACGAAAACTCGGATGATGGTACTATGTTTCTTGCACATGCATGCAAGCAAACATAATGAATCCTTAAAAGATTAGACAAGACTGTGAGGAATTTCCTTTGGCAGGGAAAACTTCCCAGCTTAAGCATCATTATACAATAGACAAGTTAAATACTGGCTTGTGACTGGCTGGCTGCCACGATTTACAACACGTAACTCGTGGTATGACCCCACCGGAGGAAGTGCCAATGCCAGCCAGCCTCATCTATTGCCCACTGGGTATCGCTCTGACACCGCCAATGTGAAAATTTCTTCACCACTACACTAGTACCCTACTGCCCGCTCACACTAACTGCACAACTAGCAGCCACCACGTTCACCCACCCGCTAACCGTGAAATTCAAAATCTAAAATCAACTGCTTGTTCCACTTAACTGCACACCAGAAGACAGCCAGAACTGCACAGAAATACTCCAGAAAGTCACATAGGACCTGCTTAGCCCAAAGAAAACATCACAAATTTTACCAAACATCTGCTTCCACCTGGCTCACATGAAATTTTTTTCACCGTCTGGTTCCACTTCACTACAGTTCCCCAACCAGTCCAAGTGACAAGTCCCACTTAAAAAAGCATTCGATTTCCACAAGTTTTCTGCACAAAACAAACCATTCCTATAAAGAAACTGGTCCCAGTTTTCTAAAACTTATCAGACTCATTCTGTAAGCTGTGAACATGTCCCCGTCTCCTCTGCCTTGATGCAGCACTTTACTGTGCATCTCTCTGCACTTCCTACAGCCTGCAACTTAGCAGCACTATTTTTTCCGCTACAGTAATAAATTAATCATTTAAAAACCAAAGTTTTCTGATTCCATCTTCACAATTCCCAATTGTATAATAGCAATATCCCACAGGAGACTGTGGGTGATGCCAGGATTTTCCCACTTCTGGTGTGTTGTTAGTAACTCGGCTGTGCCTTGTGACCAAACAACACACCAGGCATGGGTAAATCCTGGCATCACCCACAGCCTTTCATGGTATATTGCTTAAATATCTGGTTGCTATTTCCTGTGGGTATTTGCTTCTGAGAACTGGTGGGCCTGGTAGGTGCACTAATCTTTTTAAACTGTGGGGGCTACTAGTACGTGTTTCTTTCTCTTTTTAACACATTACTTGCTCAACTATGGAACAGCCCTCCACTTTGTAGTGCTGCCTATGAGATTTTAAGATGTTTCTGGACTTAGTCTGGAACTGTTACCTTTCAGAATGAATGTTTTGGCACCGGCCCGTATAGTATCACGATAATGTTCAATGTAGTTTACTTTAACACCCCAAAGGAATGTTTGGGAAATTTCCTTTTTCTCTACTGATTCCCTTTCGGTTTCGAACTGTGGAGAACATTGGGGACTCTTTCAAGTCTGTGGCTGATTCTGATGGGGCACCGTTTAAATATTGACTTGTTATGAATCTGTTTTTATTTTGGTTACAAAGGGAAAAGATGGAGAAAGGGGAGGGTAAGAAGGGGGAAAATAGAAAGGAAAATGCTCTGATTTTTTCTTTGAAATTCTTTACTTAAACACTGTTGGGACTTTTTTTCTTTTTGGTGGACTCCTGATGTAAAACAGGAAACTACAGAGCAGATGGTACAGATGAGCTGGTGGTGGTGGGGGGAACAAGAGGGTTGATTTGTTGTAGGGCTGCAAGTTCAGTTCACTCATGCACTAAAAATGATCGAACCCCTGGTGTTTGCGCTTGTCCGCACATTGCGAACATGTAATAGAAAAATGCAAACTTTGGTTCACCCCAGTCAAGTTTTTTTTTCCCCCCTGTACCTCTGTCACACATGCTCAGTTGTGGCAGCCCCCAGTAACATCATGTGCTGCCGGATATGGAGAGTCAGGAGACTGAGTCCTTGCATGTCAGTCAGCCAATTAGGACTTTAATGATTTGTCCGTAATTCGATCTCTCCAGAGTCTCCGCCTCTACCTTGCAGAACTGGGAGCAACAGCAGTGGCAATTGGTGGAGCAACTCAGAAAACACGTGGGTGGGGAAACGGATAACAGACTACAACTACACCACACACAGTTTCTTCAGTGTGTGAGGAGAGACAGAGTGAGTGGTAGCGACGAGACAAGAGCACTGAGAGTGAGATAGTGCTTGCTACTGAATCGTCGTCGTGACAGACCATTATGTTTCACTGATTTTTTTTTTTGCCTTGACTTCAGCTGTAGCCCCCCCAAAAACAAAACGTTTGGTTGTATTTTCTCTGTTTTTGATGTGGGTTGGATGGAAAAGGAGGAATAGGATACTGATTGGTTGTACTTCTGGACTGGTCCTCGTCCTGTGAGACTAGAGTCAAGAAGTTGAACTATAAAAGGCAGGGTGAAAATAAAAAAGTTCAAAAAATTACCTTTACTCCACCAGTGCCACAAGTTAAGGAGAGCAATTTGCTGTGCTGCTCTCAAGCTCAACTCGGGGGATCAGTTCAATCAAAATCAGATCAGTTCAGTTCACACAACACAGTTGCAGTTTTAAATCCAATCTGTGCTAGTGATGAAACTGGTGATTTATTTTTCATTTGACTGAAGAATTACAAACCACAGGGAAGGAGAAATTTAAAGCTAGTGTAAACTAAAAAAGTACACAGAGAGACAGAGTGTTTGACTAGTGTATTTCATTTGCTCTGCTGCTAATTGTTTGTGCGTGGCATGATCTGGGGGGCTAGTAGTTTAGTAGTCTAGTCAGTGACAGTGACCTGTTAGGAACAATTAATAATAAATAGTATATCAAGTCCACTTCCCTGCATTTTTTTCAGTACTACTACTACTATAACTGACTCCATGTAGACACTGACAGCAGTGCTGTACTATAGTATACTCCTTGTGTGTTTACTGCTTAAAGTACCTGACTCGAGTCGACTCGACATAGCCTAAAGTGCTGCCTTTACCAGTTTTGGGCACAATCTCCCTGTGTCTTACTACTTAAAGTACTCAACTCAACGCAGCAAGCAGTGCTGTATTTACCTGTTAGGGAGAAAAATATCCCTGTGCCTTATCACTTAAAGTACTTGACTCAACGCAGCAAGCAGTGTTGTATCTACCTGTTAGGGAGAAAATAATAATATCCCTGTGTCTTACCACTTAAAGTACTTGACTCGACGCAGCAAGCAGTGCTGTATTTACCTGTTGGGGAGAAAATATCCCTGTGTCTTACCACTTAAAGTACTTGACTCGATGCAGCAAGCAGTGTTGTATTTACCTGTTAGGGAGAAAATATCCCTGTGTCTTACCACTTAAAGTACTTGACTCGACGCAGCAAGCAGTGTTGTATTTACCTGTTAGGGAGAAAATATCCCTGTGCCTTACTATTTAAAGTACTTGACTCGATGCAGCAAGCAGTGTTGTATTTACCTGTTAGAGAAAATAATAATATCCCTGTGTCTTACCACTTAAAGTACTTGACTCGACACAGCAAGCAGTGCTGTTATTTACCTGTTAGGGAAAAAATATCCCTGTGCCCTACAACTTAAAGTACTTGACTCGACGCAGCCAGCAGTGCTGTATTTTCCTGTTAGGGAGAAAATATCCCTGTGCCTTACTACTTAAAATACTTGACTCGACGCAGCCAGCAGTGCTGTATTTTCCTGTTGGTAAGTACATTTCCCTGTGTCTTACCAAAAGTATTTGACTTGACGCAGCCATGAGTGGTAAAAAAGACATCAGCACTTCTCAGGCTATCCAGGCAACAGTAACAACAGTACAGAAAATTCAGGACGTTGCAGGAGTAACCCATTGTGATACTCAGAGGATGAGTACAAGGGCCATAATAGTGCGGCAGACAGTTTTAGTAAGCAGAGTGATGGATGATGAGGAGGAGGAGGAGGAGAAGGCCGATGAGAGTGAGGGGGGAATCAGTGGAACAGATCTTGAGTTTGTAGTAGATAAGGCAGCAGTCAGTATGTCAAGCAGCAGTAGCTCTGGGGAGTGGGATGAAGAGGAGGAATACAGGGCAGAAAAAGAACAAAAACAAGTTCTCGGAAGGATGGCTGTGGTGCTAAGAAAACATTAATGATAGTGGGGCATAACTTGGAGAGTCTGACACCCACACATGCAGAGGAACAACAGAGGACAGAAGATGGACAGGCTTCATGAGGGGAAGAAAGAGATGCAGTTCAACCAGTCATAGATTACATGCAGATGGGCATGGAAAGACCTCAAGGAGATAGTGGTAGTAGTAGTGGCTGTGGTGGTGGCAGTGGTAGTAATGAACCTATCCTCCCCATAAACAGCAGTGCAACAAAATCTGTGAAATCAGTTGTGTGGGATTTTGTCACACAAGATAAATCACCTGGCAGCCATGTGGTTTGCAAATTATGCAGAACAAAATTAAGTCATGGTAAAGTGGGTACTCGACTGGGGACATCAACAATGATAAGACAGATGAACAAGTCTCACATTTATCAGTATCAAAAAGCACAAAAGGAGCACACACAACTTGTTGCACTTCTGCACTCAGCTGAGGAGGAGGATGAGGTAATGGATGTTTACCAAGGCGATGAAGTAACTGATGCAGAGGTGGAGGATGATGAAAGTCTTCCTTCCAGTCAAAGCACAGCATCCTCAATTTCTCGTTTCTTTACCCCTCTGAGTCCACCACCACAGCCCAGCCGGAGTCATATACCATCTATGTCCACAGCATTCACCCTCATAGTGGTAAAGGTCAAGGGAAGCAGCCCAGAAAATCAGGTGACAGCAGCAAGCATAGCGGGCATCAAATTTCTTTGAAAGACTGCTTTGAGCGGTCACAGAAATATAAGCCCAACAGGCCTGAGGCAAGGCGATTGACAAAGGCAGCCACTGCAGCCTGCCATCCCTACCCCACAGCACCCAGCTGAGTGCCGGGGCTTCGCTCTGCCAGTGGGCGGTTGGCGGCACCTTAGCCGACTTAGGGAACCATGAGGCCGGGAGGGACAGCGAGGGAGCACTCGGGAAAGCCGCAGCTAATCACCTGCCATCCCTACCCCACAGCACCCAGCTGAGTGCTGGGGCTTCGCTCCGCCAGCGGGCAGTCGGCGGCACCTTAGCCGACTCAGGGAACCATGAGGCCGGGAGGGACAGCGAGGGAGCACTCGGGAAAGCCGCAGGCAATCGCCTGCCATCCCTACCCCACAGCACCCAGCTGAGCGCCGGGGCTTCACTTCGCCAGCGGGCGGTCAGCGGCACCTTAGCCGACTCAGGGAACCGTGAGGCCAGGAGGGACAGCGAGGGAGCACTCGGGAAAGCCGCAGCCAATCGGTAAGTGAGCGCTCCTCTAGGCACAGCAGCCGATTGGCTCTCCTGCCCCATTGACTTACACTGACTCAGTCTGCCTTGCCGAAATCTGTCTGGGACTTGATTTTTCTTCCCTGTATTCTTGCAATATCCCCAAAAAAGAGCTGTCTTTGATTTCTGCTGCATCTGTAAAGGGAAACTGTTGATTTTGATTGTATTCTGCTGTAATTCTAAATCCTGATAGCTGAAGTGGGCCAGACGCTGGGGCACCACTTTCCTTCCTTTAACTGTGTAACTGACCTAAAAGGTGCTGTTTTCTGCTATTGTAATTGCAACGGGAAACTGCTGTTTTATTGCTATTTACTGTGATTACAACTCCTTTTTTTGCATTTGCAAGGTGGGCCAGACGCTGAGGTGCCACAGCACCCCCCCCCCACAGTCTTTTGTTGTGCAGATTTAGTCAGTGACAATCAGGAACACTAGTTTCTGCCTTTATTTAACTGCTGCACCCTCCTCTGTCTCTCTCCAGCCTGCCATCCCTATCCCACAGCACCAGCTGAGCGCCGGGGCTTCACTTCACCAGTGGGTGGTCGGCGGCACCTTAGCCGACTCAGGGAACCACGAGGCCGGGAGGGACAGCGAGGGAGCACTCGGGAAAGCCGCAAAATTTTTGCCCACCTGCCCTTCCCCCTTGTGTGTTACTTTATGCATTCCCGCTGAAATCTCTTCCCGCCCTCAACATTATTCTAAACCAACAGACTGTTCACACCGGCTTGCTGATCCAGCCAATCAGCAACTTCACTACTCCCCTGATAGCCAACTACCAATATCTCTCTCATAATGGGGAGTTTACTTCTGATACTCCTTTCACTGTCAGCCATGGGGTTCCAAAAAGAAGATGTCCCTGTCACACAAACTAGGGTGATCCATCCACCCAGTCTCTCTGAACCATCCCCTTTGGCTGACGCTCAAACCCTCACATATGCTCTACCATTGCTGCATTGACTACAGTGGTGTAATCACCATAAAGAGACACATAGCACCACACATGTATTTCAATCAAGGCTCCATTGCTGGATATACAGATCCCCCCTAAGCCTAACCACCAAACTGCTACTTGGTGTCTTGACACAATCTCTTAAAGCCACAGGGAGCATCCCAAAAGAGTGGCAACAGAATAAAAGAAGGAGGACCAAAGACAGCCCCCTCTCCCTATCATTGGCAGCCCTCATGAAACTCCTGCTGTTTCTATTGCTCTGTATTGGTAATGTGGAAATCAACCCTGGACCCCCTGAATGTATCACCTCTCCAGCAGACCTAATCTCAATTAAAGGCCTCAGTTTTTTGCATATTAATGTATGCAGTCTGTTGAAAAAACTCACACTGATACAAGCCTGGGTTGCCCATACCTTGCCAGACTTTCTCGTGGTATCTGAGACATGGCTCAAACCCACCACAGCAGACAGGGATGTTAACTTACCCAACTATCAGCTATTCAGAGCTGATCGCCAAACAAGGGGAGGTGGAGTAGCTATATATACAAAATCCGGTATAGCTGTATCCAGTATTGCTGCAACATCTATGCCCAAAGAGTTTGAATGCCTATCCCTAAAAGTCTCTCTCCCCAATACAGCAGCTTTTCAGCTAGTTGGATGCTACAGACCCCACTCTGCTGAACACAAGCTCTTATCCCACCTGGGGAACCTACTCAAACCCAGCACTGAAGAAGTCATTATTCTAGGTGACCTGAATTTCAATTGGCTTACCCAGGCAGCTGCACCTCTGGTATCATTCTGTGATACATATGGGTTCACACAGCTAATTAATGAACCAACAAGAATTAATGCAAGGAATAGTAATAACAGCACTCTACTTGATATCATGCTAGTGAATAAACCACATCTATTCACACACGCTGGAGTGCTTCTCTGCGATATAAGTGATCACTGCCCCATCGCGGGGTAAGATCCACCAACATAACAACAAGCCTGCAAAATTCCTCATGAGGAGATCCAAGAAAAACATCAATATTGAAGGATATCTGCATGATCTAGCTTACTCTCCACACTGGCAAGAGTTTTATCTTGCCCATTCTGTTGAAAAAGCTCAGCAGGTGCTAAATAGCATTATAATAAATGCCCTTAACACCCATGTCCCAATCTCTAGTATCTGAATAAAAAACAAATCCTGTCATTGGTTTACAGCTGACCTCAAAGCTGCACTGCTGGAGAGAGACAAACTCTGGAAAATGGCAAGAAAAACCAAGAATGCAAATGACTGGATGATCTTTAGGAAAGCCAGGAATAGATGCACCAAGAAAGTTAGGGATGCAAAGGCTGCCTTCTACTTGGCCGAGCTCGACTCCTCCTACCATAATCCTGCTAGGTTTTGGGGCACCATCAAGGGTATGGTGGGGCAGGACGCTAACACCCCCCTTTCAACTCAATTGCAGAACAGTTATGGCCCTATCACTGGCAAAATGGAAATTCTGGATGCCTTCAATAACCACTTCACAACGGCTGGCCTTGCCTTTGACACCTCTCCAGCTAACCTGCTGAGGGAACAATTAAGATCCCATTACACTGGTGATCAGAGAGTTGACTCTTCCTTCAGCTTCAAATCTATACTGTTGAAACAATTAGAGGATCTATTATGGCAACTGGATACCAAAAAAAGCGCAGGGGCAGACTCTCTGGACCCCTACTTTCTAAAGATTGCGTGCCATGTACTTGCAGTCCCCCTAACACACCTCTTTAACCTATCCCTAAACTCTGGCTCTATTCCCACACTGTGGAAGACAGCCCAAGTGGTTCCCCTTCTAAAATCAGGGGACCCTATGGATCTTAATAATTACAGACCCATTTCCATTCTACAGTGCTTATCCAAGATGCTGGAGAAATTAGTGAGTAACCAGTTAAGGGTATCTTGACAATGCTAACCTCCTAAACCCAGCTCAATCTGGATTCAGGGCCAAAGCATAGCACTATCACTGCACTAGCCAAGGTCACAAATGACTGGCAATCCGAATTAGATAAAAAGAATAATTTCTGTGCAGTATTCCTGGACCTGAGCAAAGCATTCGATACTGTGGACCACGAGCTACTACTTTCATCCCTGCACTCCATTGGCCTAGATCCACCCTCCCTTGAGTGGTTCAGATGCTATCTCACCGGTAGGTCACAGCAGGTAAAAGCTGAAGGTGACCTATCCCCATTAAAACCACTGTCAAGAGGAGTCCTCCAAGGTTCTATTCTGGGTCCTATCCTTTTTGCCATTTATATAAATAACATTGATTCAATCCTTACCAATTCCTCTGTACACCTCTTTGCTGATGACACTGTTCTGTATGTCAGCAACACTTCGCCTGCAGCTGCTTGTAAAATCCTACAAACAGAATTCTCCTTGCTATAATATCAGCTGCTCGAGAAAAAGCTTCTGTTAAATGCAAAAAAAACTAAAGCAATGATGTTCACAAATCAAAGCTCCACCAGCACATCCTCTTCAATCATTCTCCCCCAGCTATGCACTATACTTGGAGAAAATCTGGAGTATGTAGAAAACTTCTAATACCTAGGTGTGTGGATTGACAACAGACTTGACTTCACTCATCATTTAGAAGAACTGTTAAAAAGCTTACGCAAAGGCTTGGCCTTCTCTATGGATTAAAACCCTTCCTAAACAGAGACTCAAAGATGAGGTTAGTCCAGGCCATTTTCTATCAGTTGTTGACTATGCAGACTTCCTTTATAGTCACTGCCCCATCTCCTACCTTCACAAGTTGGATACCTTATATCATAGAGCAATAAGGTTCATTACAGATCTGCCATCTAATACCCATCATTGCTCTCTTTATGCTGCAGTTGGGTGGGTTTCCCTTCACCTCAGAAGGAACAGAAATGCAGCACTATGGATTTACAAGCGTTATCAAAAAACTTCCAAACTATATCCTGGACTGCTTCACCCAGACCTCTGCTCCTATGCTAGAAGCAACAACATCATCCTGCTCAAATTGCCCAAATTCAACACCAGGCTAGGGAGGCGGCAATCAGCTATTCTCTAGCTATAGCATGGAACGCCCTACAAAAATCCCTAAAACTGTCCAATATCCTTCCATTTGCATCCTTTAAACATCATTGTACAGTCTTCTTCAAAGAGAAATGCAGATGCTACCGCTAGAGCTAGCATTGTCATCTCACAAATCTCCCTTCCAAACCATATATGGCATATTCCTTCCAGACAGGACACCCCATCTTATGGCACCCAGTAATACCTTCACCATCCTAGTATTCATTTTGTTGAGTGTCTGCCATGCGCCCCCCAACCCCCACCACTGGGATATGTATATACTGTACATACTGTAAATATTAGCTTAACTTTCCTGTAACCATTTTTATCATGTGAATTTACTGTACATCACTGTGTTTATAAACGTTTTTTTCCCCTGTATGTATAACTGTCTTATATAAGTGTATGATGTATCTGTTGTGTATCAACTATTGAAACTTGACCTTATCAGGTCCATCTTGTAAATGAGCCTTGCTCAATGATGTTCGCCTGAATGAATAAAAAAAAAAAAAAATAAAGATTTGAAGGCAATTTGGGAGATGATAGCCACTGACTTGCTCCCATTCTTATTTGTGGCTAATCCAGGTTTTAAAGCACTCATGGAAATCACTGTGCCAAAGTATCAGGTCCCCAGCCGGACATATTTCTCCAGTGTTGCCATTCCAGACTTGCATGATGCTGTTTGGAAAAGTGTGTCTGATGCTCTGAAAGGTTCAGTGGGTAAAAAGATTCATGTCACAACAGATATGTGGACCAGTGGTCAGACGACTGACTATATGGCTGTGACTGGTCATTGGGTAAACTTTCCTCCCTCCCTCCTCCTCCTCCTCATCATCATCATCATCATTATCATCATCATGTAGTGGCACTGGCGGTGGCAGCAGCAGCAAGAAGCAAGGGACTTTCACAGTTCGAAGGCAGGCAGCTTTATGTATTTATGGTTTTGAAAAAGACCACAAAGCGGAACATCTTCTGGAGGGCCTTGAAGAAAAGTTTGCTGAGTGGCTGACTCAAAGTCCTTGCAACCAGGGTTTATAGTGTCTGACAATGCTTCAAATATTGTGAAAGCAGTAAGACTTGGTAAGTTACACGTACCATGCTTTGCACACTATTAACTTGGTGGTAAAAGACTTTATCAGTGAGGACCGAAATGTACAGAACAGTTGCAGCTGCCCGCACTGTATTACCCTTTAGCCACATTCTGTGAAAGCCCGAAAGTTAGTTGCGGCAGATTCAGATTGAAAACAGCCTCCCTCTCCACCAGATGATACAGGAAGTTCCAACCTGATGGAATTCCACTTACTATATGATGCAGAGAATGCTTGAACAACAAAAAGCCATTCATCAGTATGCAGTCCAACATGGCATTGGGAAAGGAGATGTGAATATCAGCCCCAATCAGTGGCATCTGATGGAGAATCTCTTTTGTATCCTTAAACCCTTTGAGGAGGCTACCCGAGTGGTGAGCTGTGATGGTGCCGGACTAAGTCCGATCCTACCCTTAATGTCTCTCATCAGGATGAGACTGCAGCGTCTCGAGTCACAGTTCTTTGACAATGATGACATCGATGCTGCATCACTTGTTGGAAAAATGATACAAACCTTCCTGGCTGATGAGTGCATTGTAAATATGTGCAAAGCAGAACATTACACTTTGGCCACACTTCTGGACCCTCAGTTTAAGGATACAATTGAGACATTCTTCAAACCACATGACTTTAAAGACCTGGAACACTATCGTGAACTGTTAATTGAGAAAGTGTCAGCATGTATAGTTGAGAAAAGTAGTACATCATCAGTGCCCTTTTGGCAACATTCAAATTCTGAACAAAATCTGGTGGCGAGGGTAACCAGGTGGTTCTATAAAATATAAGCAGCAAGTACATTCCACCTGGTTCTACTTAACTATAAAAAAAAATCCACATATTGTATTTTGCATGTTTGGGAATATACATGTAATACTAAGATTCTAACTTTAAGAATGGTAAGTTTTGCAAAGCTTTTGAGCACTGAGACAGAATCCTATACACCAAAGCTTTGCAATACTTAATTGCATTTATACCATTCTTAGTACTACATGTACTTTCCCAAACAAAAAACAATACTTCTGTGGATTTCTTAATTAAGTAGAACCATGTAAACTTTTTTTTTGCATTATGTATTATAGAACTTTGTTATATCATGTAGAACCTGATTTTACCTGAGGTTTTACCTGAGGTGCCGTCTTTCGGATGAGACGTTAAACCGAGGTCCCATCTGCCTGTTCTCGTGATAGTTCAGGTGGATGTTAAAGATCCTATGGCACTTCTCGAAAAGAGCAGGGGAATTTCCCCGGTGCAATGGCAAAATTTCCTCCACTCACGAAAAATATCACCAACAGCTTCATCTGGTTCAAGGCCAGTTGGCATTCATCTGTATCCCCCTCCCCCGGGTCATGCCTGAAAATAGGCAGGATTTGTCTAGCGCACTTACCTGGTCAACAAAAACTAAATAAATAAAATAAATTACTTAGTAGAACTTGTTTTTTTACATAGTAGAACTAGTTTTACTTGGTAGAACCAGGTTTTACTTGGTAGAACTTGATTATAAATGGTAGAACCCAGTTCTTCCTGGTAGAACCCGATTCTACTGGGTTCTACCTGGTAGAACCAGGTAGAACTCTTTTGGGTTCTACTCAGAAAGTTCGTTAGGTAGAACTTTTAGAGGTCCGTACAGCCCTAATTTGTTGTTACCACTTTTGAGAGCAGAGAGAGAATTTTCACACGAGAGCTGAGAAAATTTACTTTACAGAGCTGATTTAGCCATCCTACGGCTCGAGGAGAGGGTCCTCTTTTAGGAGGAATAGTTTGCCTCTACATCATTCCAGGCCGAAACCCAGATGGGCTTTAAGCCTGTATTAGAAGCTCAAGATTTAGGACTTCCTACCTTGGGAGTTTCTTGTACTTTTGAAGTTCTATGTTGGCCTAGTTGGCGCAGTTGAAATGTTCATTTTGGGGACTCATCTCTTAAACTAACGCTTATTTTTACTGGTACAATTACATATTGTCATCATAGCTGATTTCGTTCCCAGCCTCCTGTCTCCGTGGCATTTATTGATCTGACCTTCTATACACTATGCACTTCTCCTTACCTATCTGTCCCACCTCCTACCTTACTTTCACTCTCATCCCTCTTTTCTTGGCTCTTACTTCTATCACTTATTAGTATTCCTCCCCTAGTTCTATCCATTCCCTTATTAGCACTACAATGTTCAATCTGTTCATGTTTTTCCTTCCTTAAAGCAAATTGTAGTGTAGTTTTTGGTTTTATACCGCTCCTGTCTTATTTTTATTTATTTTTCTCCATGCTGGTATTACATTTGCAAACTGTTCTGTATACTATTGTCAACTGTTTTTGTGCTTGTATTGAAATGTTTGCCTGTATTGTTGTACTGTACTCTCCCGGGTCGTGCCTAAAAATAGTCATTGCTATGGCTAGTGCACCTACCCGGTAAACAAAAATGAAATAAAAAATCGCCCTTATCTGGAGCAATATGTGTTTAAACAAATGGACAGTTACTGGTGTCTGCAGACCTTCAGCACTGAATATTTTTACTATGGCTAAGCAACACACAACAGTTTGTTCAGACAGTGTACATGGTTTGACCAGCCCGACAAAGCGTGCTCAGATATTAAGCTTCCTGAGAAAATCAAAAGCTGATTTTTGTTTTCTCCAGGAAATGCACCTCTCTAATAAATAGCATGCAAAACTTGGTCAGATGGGCACTGGGGGATCAGTCACCTCCTTCTATAAAGGGGGTAGACGAAGATGGGTGACTATTTTAGTGCCAAGTAGAGTAGAATTTCAATTGCAGGTTACTTTGTCGACAAAAAGGGTTGGTATACCCTGATGAAGGGCAACTAGAAGGATACCCAGATCACTCTAGCTTCAGTTTACTTCCCCCAGGATCCACATATTTAGACTATTGGGCATTTTTTATTTTATTTCAAAACTGGACAGAGGGAACACTGATTTGTAGGGGGGGCTCAACTTAGTATTTAATCCCTCTTTAGATACCACTGCAGGTATTCCCAGAGGCACACGTAAAGTGGCTAAATGGGTACTTAAGCTGTTGGGAAAGCTCGAGATGGTAGATGTGTGGAGGCATCTGAATGCAGGGAGGAAGGACTACATGTTCTACTCCTCCCCTCATCGGATGTACTCATGGCTGGACTATTTCTTCTTACATAAGGAGGATCTCTGTAGAGTGGAGGATTCTTGGATAGGGAACATGGTCCTTTCGGACCATGCCCCATTCTTTCCGAAACTGGATCTAGGGGAGGTACAGAAAAATACCCTGTGGCGCCTTAATGTTTCTCTTTTGCAGGATCCACAGATTAAAGAAGCTACTGAAGAAGCATACAGGGTTTTTCTGAGGGAGAATGCCACACCGGGTGTATCTCAAGTAGTGCTATGGGACACAGCAAAAGCTGTTTTAAGTGGTAAATTTATCGAATTGTCCAGTAGGAAAAAAAAAAGAGGGGCCAGGAGACTTAAACTCCTTACACAAATTCAATTATTAGCCCAACAAAAAGAAAACTATAGTAAGACACGATCTAGGGAAGTGAAGGAGCTCAAGAAACAATTAACAGACCTTCTAGATTATTACGTTGCACAGAGATTACTTTTTTTACGACAAAGGTATTATGAGGAGGACCCCTGATCACAGAGACTTTAAGGCAGCCGATTGAGGGCCAAATGGGCAAGAGCAGCCATTACAGCTCTTCGCCACCCATTTTCAAACAATGTAGTATACCAGACCCTTGAAACCGCAGAAGCTTTCCATGTGTATTAGCTGACCGCTACTCTCTTGGGGAGCCAGTGAGGGAATAAGAGATGAAAGGCTTTCTAAATCGTTTAATTTTCCTCAGTTGTGTGCTCAACAAAGTGAAAGCCTTTTGCTTCCCATTACATCACAAGAAGTGCAGAGAGAAGTGGCCAAATTGTGGATGGACAGATGCCCAGGAGGAGATGGCTTAGCAGCAGAATTTTACAAATGTTTCCTTGAGAAGGTGCAACCCCTGCTGCTTTGGGTCTATCAAGACGTATTTTCGAAGGAAGGGAAGATACCACCTTCTTGGGCACAAGCCATCATTTCAGTTATACCCAAGCCCAGAAAGGACGCTACAAAATGCCCCTGGTACCACCCCATTTCTTTGTTGAACAATGACTATAAAATATTTACATCTATCTTGGCCCATTGATTACAAGAGATTCTTCCTGTACTGATCCACTTGGATCAGACGGGTTTTGTTCCAGGAAGACAGGCTCAGGATAACCTAAGTCAAACAATCCATATTATAAATCATATAAATAAATCTCAGACCCCCCCTCTCTTATTATAAGTTTAGATGCCAAAAAGGCGTTTGTTAAAGTCTCGTGGCCTTTTCTAAGGCAGATCCTTTCCAGGTTTGGGTTTCCAAAACCCTTTATTGTTAGTTTGTTTAAACTCTATGATTGTCCAATGGGGTATGTGCAGGTGAACGTCCATGTTTCAGCGGGTTTTCGGCTGGGGAGGGAGACAAGGCAGGGGTGCCCTCTATCCCCTCTGCTGTTGCCCAATACATAGAACCACTTGCTGAAAGTATCCATAGGAATATAAATATTCATGGAATCCATTTGGGGTGAATGGAACATAAGTGTGCGCTTTTTGCAGATGATATATTACTATTCTTGTCTTCCCCAGAGGTATCCCTCCCATCGGTATTTCAGCAGCTGGAAGAATTTGCTACTCTCTCTGGGTGCACATTAAATAGAACAAAGACAGAAGTGCTTAGCTCATACTTCTCCCCCTCTGAGACCCTTACACAAAAATTTCTGATGAGGTGGGATTTAACCAAGATGAAATATCCAGGTATTCATATTGGACCTTTCACAGAGCAACTGTTTCAGTCAAATTTTATTCCTCTGATTCAACAAATGAAAGTTGCTATAGCTTGTTGGCTCTTACTGCCGATTTCCCTCCTTATCTGCATTAAAGTGCTGAAAATGAATGCCCTCCTGAGATCATTGTATCTGTTCCAGTGTGTATCATGTCAGGTACCTCAGGAAACACTATCTGGTTGACAGCAAATGTTTTTTGCATTTATCTGGGGTAAGCTATGACCTAGAGTCAAACGGGTTCTACTATACATGCCAAAACAGCAAGGGGGACTGGCCATCCCCGACCTTTCTGGTTATTGGGTGGCAGCCCAGATGTGAGTTGCCTTGCTCTGGGGAAATAATCGTTATGACTCAATTCAGAAAAGAATAGATCTAGCTGTCCAGACAGACCCTCCATTACAAGCTCTAATTATCCAGTCCCCTCACAGACTTATATGTGACGCATATCTCTCCAGGATGCAGACAGTGCTTGAGGGTTGAAGAAGAGGTACGTCAAGGGGGAATACTAAAAAACAACTGTGGCTATATAAATGGTGGGTATATGGTCCTGGGTTTGAACTGGCCAAACAAGACAGAGGGTTTCCTAGGCAAGCTAGAAGGGGGCTTACCTCTCCTTACCAATTGTTGAAGGGTGAGATGGTTATATCATTCGATACTGCTCAACTAACTTTAAATTGGGCTCCATCCAACTATTTAAGATCCCTTCAATTAGAGCATTATATAAATAAACAAAAATTACTGGTAGGTAGGGATGAGGGGAAGGGTGAAATTGAAGTACCTTTTCCTAAAATATGGTCTTTCCTCTGGGGAAAGAGCTAGTTCTTTATGGTACCATAACTATGTTAATGACCGAGCTAGCTACGCTATATATAAAGCAGCAAAGGGAGTTGGAGCTTGGGATCTCCCTCTTTCCCTGGCACAATGGCAGAGCATACAAAGATATACCTGGCCCACTTCATCCTTTTCTACAGGAGGGAGTTTTGTTGGAAACTGAGGATCCGTTCCTTTCTAGTCCCAGTTCAGGGAGCACATCATCACCTGGAGATATCCCCTCGGTGCTGGAGAACGTGTGAAACAGAGAGAGCCACTCAGGCCCATGTTTTGGCAATGTCCTGAGCTTGCTCATTTCTGGGCACAGATCATGAAGTACCTGAAAGTGCTTTTCATAACACAAATCCAGTTTGGGCCAGAACATTTAATCTTGGGGTTAGTACCATACGACATAAAAGGGAGGGAAGAGAAGCACCTTTTGCCTATATTAGTGGCTGCAGCATTAAAAACTGTAATGAGGAGATGGTGTCAGAGTGCCCTGCCAAACCTCTTGGAATGGTTTAGTATAATACAGCAAATTGAAAGAATGGAAAAAATAACATATCATTTGCCATAAGTTGCTAAATACTCTAACAGACGGAATAGATGGGAGTTGAGTGATATCCCGGCTGAGCTTTCACTTTTAGCGACTGAGTGACCCAGTTCACTCCTGAGGGGTGGTGGTGAGGAGGGGAGGGTGCCATATAGCCCCAATATTTGTGAGGGTCTGATCTTACCTGTTCCTTTCGACTTGCTCCAGATTAGCTATATAGTTTATATAATTGAGGTATGGCCAATAATTTGGGGCTGGCAGTATAGCCTAGAGGTTAGAGTAATGAGCTGCAAATGAGCTTAGTACACCTGACAGACCTGAGTTTGATTCTCACAACCTCCACTTGCATACTGTGGGACTCTGAGCAAGTTACTTAAGCTACCAGGTTGCCCCTGAAAACAGGCACTTGTTCCTAGTGGGCCTTATCCAGTTACCAAAGACTAAAAAAAAAAAAATTGGAAGACTGTATCTGTTTTAGATGGCTGAGTAGATATTCTTCACATTTTAGGTTATTTTTTTTTACTTAATAATAAAAGTTTACAACCTTTTAGCTGAGACCCATTACTTTATTTTATTATAGTTTCTTGTTGTAAGTTATATTATCTTGGTTACGATGCTTTATGATCTTAGGTAAATGTAATTCCTGTTTAATGACTCTCATTTATGAGACTGTGTTTTTTTTTTTTTAAATAAATGAAGTATAAAAAAAAATCAGATTGGTTAACGGCAGATATCACTAAGCTCGCTCACCTAGTAGACAAGCATATTGGGGTATTATAATCCTTCCAGGAATTAAGAGACAGATACAGTGTTCACAGGCACCATTTTCACTGCTATCTTTAGCTAAAGGAAACCTTGAGGAATGCAGGTTTTCTGACAAATTAATACATTTTATCTAGCTGTGAGGAGTGGGATCATTTGGTCAGGTTGAGCAAACTCAGAAAGGGGGGCGGGAATCTTACATAAACTACTTGCCAACAATATAACATCTCACTTGCAGTTTTGCGGCTTCTGCCTTGTACCCACAGAGGATAAGGAGCAAATTGGATAGCTCATATCCATTTCAGCAGTCAGCTGGAGCTTGGCGCGGTAACCGCAGGCCTTATAACTAGGTGCCCCCCCTTCTCGATGGAAAAGTTACGAGGTAGAAGATGGTTTCCCCAAATCCCAGGGGATTATTTATGGAGCTGCCACTTCCTGGTTATCACTGTCTTTCAGGGGGTCATTTTTATGTTGCTTGCACGCATGTGCAAGAAACATAGTGCCATCATCGGAGATTTTGGAGGTGTGTCACCTCCTCCTCCAATTCAGTCAGTGAGCTGGCAGGCGCGGCCCCTGTAAGCCAATGCATTTTGGAGCTGTCTGTGACACGCTCCAAAATGCAGTAACCTCTGATTGAAGGGAGCTACGGCTTCCAGTGAGCGAGATAAAGCCCACTGAAGCGTAGCTCCCCCGCCTGGGCGTCGCGACCCGCACCTGCGTAGCCAGCAGGTGCCCAATCCCTGTCGGCTGAGCTGCGTTTCTCCCAGTTGTAGGTGCCACGCTGGGAGCCCACCCAGCGTGGCAATACCAGATCACTGGCGGCCCAGGGTGCCCAATCCCCAAATCAGCTGAATACCCCAACATCCTTGTGCCATGCTGAGGCCACCCAGCGTGGCAAATGAATCCCATGGCGTCTTTTTTTTTTAACCTGGCGAAAGCGATTCGCGGAAGCGTCATTACCTCCACAACCCGCACCCACCCACTACTGCAGTCTCCGCCCCTCCTCACCCCATACTTACCTCCGGAGACTCTGGCGCGATGATCTTCGGTGGACATGGAACACGTCTGCACTCTTCAAAGCCGACCGCGAACTGAGGAAATGCCAGTAAGCTGTATAATGGCCTAGATAGGGGGGGTTTCAACTTTGTTGCATATCTCAGGCATTTTTGGGAATTTTTGCACCAAATTTTCAACATGGGGTTTTTGGGACCCCTTCTCATGAATGATGTCACTGTCATGGTGTTATTCAGGCCTGAAGGGTGATTTCGTGCAGTGACTGCGCAGTGACTGCGAAATCATGACTGCTCAGTGACTGCGAAATCACCCTTCAGGCCTGAATATTGCCATGACAGTGACATCATTCATGAAACCCCATGTTGAAGGTGGTGCAAAATTCCAAAAATGACTGTTTCTGACGTCGTTCCCGCGGCAGTTCCTCATGGGCTCGTAAGTTCGTAAATTTCAATATTTTCCTCCAGATTTTCAAAATTGCCATTTTACCACCTTCTTATGAGTAGTACAGCTGTCATTTTTCATCTCACCCAAAGTGTTTGACCCCATGTAGCAGAATGGCGCCAGTCAGTATCGCGAAATCAATGTACAGGACAAATTAAGAAAATCACAGTGACATTGTTCATGAGCAGAGGTCTTAAAATGGCTATGTTGAAAATTTGGTGAAAAATTCCTAAAAATGACTGTTTCTCAGGCGAGTTGCGCGGTTTCTCGCGAGGCTCGTAAGTTTGCAAATTTTCAATATTTTCCTCCAGATTTTCAATATTGCCATTTTACCACACCTCCTTATGAGCAGTACAGCTGTCATTTTTCACATCCTGCCCAAAACGTGTTTCCGGCCATGTAGCGCACAATGGCGCAGTCGGTGTGCAAACTCAATGTATGGGACACATTAACTAAATCACAGTGACACTGTTCATGAGCAGAGGTCTTAAAATGGCTATGTTGAAAATTTGGTGAAAAAATTCCTAAAAATGACTGTTTTACGAGCGTGCGTTGCGCAGTTCCTACGCCCGCTCGTAAGTTCGCAAATTTTCAATATTTGCACTCCAATGACTTCCAAATACCTATACAGCACATAGAAGCAAGCAACATTCGGCATTGACAAATGCTTGTTTCATTTAATAGTGCAAAGCTGAAGTGCGGTTCCCAAAAGATTATACCCAGGCTCAATGGTTGTGGCCTGGATTTATAAGTTATGAGCCAGAAGTTGGGGTCGTTACCACTGAATGGCGGAGGTGGTCAACCTACCCATACATATGTAGCATGAGGGGCCCCCAAAGCAAATGCCTAATATCATGGAAGGCAGAGGCTGGCACTGAATTAGGGAATCAGGTTGGTTATTTCCTGTCTTGCCACAAAGGAGGAGCTGCGGGGGAGGGCGGTAAGAGTGCCAGGTGTATGCCAAGGCATAGCAGTATGCCAGGTGTACAAGACAAGGCCAGTTAGGCAAGCACCTGAACCACATCCTCCCTTGTTGTCAGCTTAACACAGAGCCTCCAACATATGGTTTATAGGAATACTTGGTGCTACAAAAGGGAGTGAGAGGCTACACACCTTCCTCTCAGCATTACGCAGTCCGTCATGGTTGGATGAGGCTGCTCCTTGGCCACGGTTTGTGAATCTATGGAAGTCATGTACTGCCACTGAAGTGTTTGGTGAGATAGGCACAAGGCATCTTAGATGATGTGTACCCCTGAGAGCTCCCTGCAGCTGTTGATTGAGTAATAGGCTTTCCCGTGCTATAGTGGTGGTTCAGGCTCTTAAAATAAAATAAAGTGGGGAGGCATCTGAATTTTTAAGCAATTGTTGGTTTCGAATTATTACGCACAGATGTAAAAATGTTATGCCTCTTCAGGCTGGTTTATGGGCACCCCAATATGAGACAGAAAAAATGGAAATTGGTGTGGTTAATACAAGGGCAGTCAAAATAACCATAATACATGCAAAGCAGGCTGCATGGGAGATGCGGAAAGGGGGGTTTGGAGGGGAAAGCAACATTTTCAGCTGGAAATGGGACAGAATAGAAGAGAAGGCATAAGGGACACTTCTTGGGATAAGAGAAGGGTAATTACTTATATATCCTTACTATGGATCCCCTTGAGCCAGTAACAGCAACACTGAGGAATGTCAGGGTCATGAATGACCCAATACAGAGAAGAATGGTATTGTACAGACTCAGAAAAACTGAAAACTTAAGTTGCTTTCCTCCAGCCGACAAAGATCAAACAAGGGGAGGCAAAGAAATTAGCTAGAGAGTGGGTAGAGTGGGAAGTGCATAGCACGTCTTGGAAAGCCAAAAGGGGGGTATCAATCTTTTGCCATAAGCAACTCAAATGGCAAATCTTGGAGCAATGTGAGGATAACGAGGGAAGGTGGACCCTGGCCAAAGTCAAGACGAATTGGGGACCCTTGATATTGGGCAATACTTATGCACCTGATGAGGCTAGGCCAGATTTTTTCGATGCAGTGTCACAAACAGTATTAGATATGTCTGCAGACAATAGGGATATCATACTTGGGGGGGACTTCAACAGGGCACTAGACCATCTGTTGGGTAGATCAAATACTAGGCCTGAACCACATACCAAAGCACTGTGTACACTGAATGACATGCTGGCCCTGCACCAATTCACTGACACATGGAGGACTTTTAACCCTTCCCAAAAAGATTATGCATATTTCTCTGAACCGCACGTAATAACCAGCAGACTAGACTATTGGTTTACCTCAACAAAGCTGAATACAGTCATTGCTGATGTGTCCATCACCCCCTTGTAAATCTCAGCCAATGCACTGATACAGCTACAAATTTATCTAAACCCTGCTAAAGAAAGATCGGTGACATGGCGGCTGGATCTACTCCTGCTGAGTGACCCTAAATTTCGACAGTGGCTAAAAATTGAGGATGCCAACTACTTTATAGACAACCCTGAAGACTGCCTCAGCAAGTATGATCTGGGAAGCCTTTAAGGCCACCCTATGAGGTCGGATTATAAGCTATGCTGCTACAGCGTACAGAGGAAAACAAAGGGCAGCAGAGGCCATACAGTTACAGCAACAACTTTAAAAGAAGGAAGTAATTTACAGAAATGACCCTAACCAACTAAACAATCTAACCCTGAGATATGAGCTGACTGCTCTTGGGATAAAGCTTAACACTCTGGCTTCAAGACAAATCACAAATCATAAGACTGAGGCATAAATATTGGGACCAGAGAAACAAATTAGGGATGGTGCTTTCTTACAGGTTAAGAAAACAGCAGGTCAGAAGGCATCTTATATACTAAAATGCCAGCAGAATAGGCCTTTCGGGTCTGCTCCATTTTCAGCACACGCACTGAGGGCCGATTTTGGTGTCCCCCCACCCCCTTGGGTTATACCATCCCCAGTCCCAGATGTTCCACCTGTATTGGGCCTGGTCAGATTTACCCTTCCCCTCTACCTGTCCCATCCCCTCTTAAACCCGTCCACTGTCTCTACCTCTACCAGCTTCCTGTGCAGTGAATTCCATGGCTCCACCACCCTTTCAGTGAAATGACATATCCTCCTCTCCCCTCTGAGCCTACTCCCTTCCAGCTTATACTCATGACCTCTTGTTACCCCAACCTCCTTCCTTTGGAGCACCCTGACTGGGACTCCTTTTTTGATTCCTTTCATGTACTTAAAGACCTGTATCATGTCCCCCCTATCCCTCCTCTCCTCCAGGGTGTACATGTTGAGCTCCCTGAGACTCTCCTCATAGGTCCTCTCCCCCAGGCCCCATATAATTTTGGTTGAAGTCCTTTGGACCCTCTCTAGGAGTGTTGTGTCCCTCTTTAAATGTGGTCTCCAAAACTGTACACAATACTCGAGGTGTGACCTAACCAAGCAGTTGTACAGTGGAAGGATCACTTCCGCCTTTCTGGAGGTAATCCCCCTAGCGATGCATCCCAGCATCCTATTTGTCCTTGCCTCTGCCCTCCTACAGGTCTCTGAGTTGTTCATTTTGATACCTACCACTACCCCCATGTCTCCTCCCAGGGTATACCCCTGGCCTGGATTTCTGACTCCCAGGTGCAAACCCTTGCACTTCCCCGCATTGAATTTTAGTTTCCATTTTCCTGACCACCTTTCCAGAGCCTCCAGGTCCTCCTGCAAGGCCACCCTCCCCTCCTCCCCATCCACCACTGCACCCAGCTTTGAGTCATCTGCAAAGAGACTCATCTCACTCCTGATCCCCCTTCTGATGTCTGAGATATAGGCGTTGAACAGGAGTGGCCCCAGCACTGACCCCTTGGGAACCCCACTAGTAACCCACCTTGAGGATGAGGCTAACCCTCCAACCATCACCTTCTGAGTATGCTCAGAAAGCCAATTTCCTATCTATTTTAACAGCTGTCTCCCTACTCCCATTTCCTTCAGCTTAGCCAGCAGGCCACTGTGGGGTACCGAATCAAACACCTTGCTAAAGTCCAGAAAGAGGACATCCACTGGCCTACCCTGGTCCAGGGCCCTCGTCACCCAGTCATAGAACTCAACAAGATTTGTCTGGTACGATCTTCCTGTGACAAAGCCATGCTGCCCATCGTCCAAGTACCCAGTTTGCTCCAGTAACCCTCCTAGCCTTTCCTTGACAATACCCTCCATCACCTTGCTGACCACCCATGTCAGGCTAATGGGCCTGTAATTTCCTGCCTTCTCTCTTGATCCCCCACCTTGTGGATCAGCATGACATGGGCCACCCTCCAGTCTTGGGGCACCCACCCAGTCCTCAGACAGATGTTGAAAAGCTCCACTAGAGGGACTGCCAGGACATCCACCAGTTCCCTCAACACCCTAGGATGTATCTCATCTGGCCCAGGTGCTTTCTTCATCTGAAGGGACCTGAGGGCTTCCCTTACTCTCTCTACTGGGATTTCAGTCTCCACGTCCTCCCCCTTGTCACCCTGTACTGCTAGGCCCCAACTGTCTGTGGTGGCCACTCCATTTCCCCAAATCCATCAGGGCCCTTGGTCTCTACCAGTCCCACCCTTTGCTCCGGTTTGCCCCCACTCCCCTCGCAAGACCTAGCCCCTCCATCCCCCCCCGGTAAAAACTGAGGCAAAGTACTCATTTAGGGCTTCTGCCTGTTCCCCCGCCTCCTATGCCCAACCATCCCTTATCCTTATCTTGCTGATTTTCCCTCTTACTTTCCTTTTTTCCCCCATGTATCTAAAGAACCCCTTGTCCCCCCTTTAGATCCCACTGGCCAAGGACTGCTCCTTTTTTTGCCTTAGCTGCTCTCACCACCCTGGTGACTTTCTTGGCTGTCAGCTCATATTCCTCCTGATCTCTTTCACTCCTTCAGCACTTGAAGCGCTCATAGGCAGTCTTCTTTTCCCTCACCACCTCCTGTACCTCCCAGGTCCACCAGCAGGGTTTTCTGGCCTTACTGAACTTACGCCTTTCCCTTTGCACAGGACCTGGTAGCCTCCTGTATTCCCCTCCTAATGATCCCCCACCTGCTGCCAGCATCCATATCTGGCCTTATCCTGTCCAGATGATTTTTAAGAATCCTTCCCATCTCCCTGAAGTCTGCACCCCTAAAGTTGGTTACCACCGTCCTTGTTCAGCTTTCCTCCCCCCCAGGTCCAAGAAGAACCAGACTGTGGTGTGATCACTCCCAGCCAACAGGTCCCTCACCTCTAGGCTCCTAATCTGATCACTGTCCGCCAGAACCACGTCCAGTGTTCGGGCCTCCCTAGTTGACTCATCCACCTGTTGCATCAGAAATGCATCCTGGAAGACATCCAGCAGCCTCTGCTCTCTGGCCACTGATGAAGTCATAGTCCCCCAGTCTGTTTCTGGCATGTTGAGGTCCCCCATTACCACTACCCTTCCCTTTTCCAATCTACAGTGTCCCTTGAGATTTGCCACCAAACTTTCTTCCAGGACCTCTGCCAGTGCTGGTGGTCTGTATACCACTCTGACCTTTACTCTCTTACCCCCCTGCATCAGCAAGGTGACCCAAATAGCTTCCACATTCCCCTCTGCCTCCTCTACCCCTCCAATACCCATGCCATTTCTGGCTAACAGTGCTACACCACCACCCTTCCCTCCCCTCCCCCTATCTTTTCTGAACATAGTGTAGCCTTCCAGATTTAGGTCCTACTTGTGCCCTTGAGTGGCTGCTGCCACATCTACCTCCCCCTCAACTAGCATTGCCTGGAGCTCAGGCATTTTATTTCCTAAGCTCCTGGCATTTATCAGGGCCACTCTCCACCCCTTTTCCCTCCTCTCCTTTCTCCCCCTTGAGCTCCCATTTCTCAGCTCCTGCACCGTACCTGGTGACCCATTTCCATACCTCCCTAGCCCCCTAGACGAGTGGAGACCATGTCCCTCATTTATCATACCTGCTGGCACTGCTCCTTTTTTGATCCCTCCCCCATTCACAAGTTTAAACTCCACCTTTCGCTGATGAACCCAGCTAGTTTGAGCTTAAGGATTTCCTTCCCCTTCAAATTAAGGTGGAGCCTGTCCCTAGCGTACAGCCCCTTATCCTCCCAGGTCTCCCCTAGGGATGGGCGGACCCAAAAAGGTCCTGACCCTTATTATCAGGATCAGGATCCAGGTCAAAGTCCTGATAGGTTCTGACTGGCTCTGATTCAAATCAGAACCTTTAGGAAATAAATGGTAATACTGGAAAGCAACCAGAAAACATTAAAACATAGACTGTTTTGCTACAAAAAGACCCAGAGGTCCACCCAGAAAGTAAAAATGAAGCATTGTTTCCAACATGAGTATGTTAGCCTAGGTTTCTGGCTGCTTTAATTCTGTATATGGTCCATCTTTATCTCACAATTTATCATAGCTATAGAGAATCGGTGTTACGCTCCCTTACCATCTGTTTTAGGGCATAGTGTCACCAATGAACACATCAGCCTCCTCCCTGCCCCAGTATGCATACAGTACTCCCAGTTCCTCCTATCCACAGATTTTCCACCTAGTAAGCAGATTACTGATACCCATCCCATTTATTGACACCCACTTTGCACCAGTAATATTCCCATTCCTGCTCCTCTGGCACCCTCACTGCACAGTATAGATCACACACACACAAACGAACATACACATACACACACACACACACAAACATACACACACACACACACACAAACATACACACACACACACACACAAACAAACATACACACACATACACACACACACAAACAAACATACACACACATACACACACACACACAAACATACACACACATACATACACACACAAACAAACATACACACACACATACAACAAACAAACACACATACACATACACACACAAACAACACACACACACACACAAACAAACACACATACACATACACATACACACACACACACACAAACATACACACACACACACACACAACACACAAACACACACATACACACACACAAACAAACATACACACACACACATACACACACACAAACAAACATACACATACACATACACACACACACAAACAAACATACACACACACAAACAAACACACACATACACATACACATACACATACACACACACACACACACACACACACACACACACACACACACACACACACAGACACACACACACAAACATACATATACACCAGGTGGAACTGCGGGTGCAGAGGGAAGCACAACTTTTGCGAACAGGTGACAGTGTACATTTTGCATACTGGCATGTACTACTGATACTCCCAGTTAGTTTTAAAGCCAGACTATTTTGATGGAAAAACAGTGGTGTCAACACCAGCCCTTATTCACAAAAAAAAATAGTGAATCCAACACACACCAAACAAAGCAGCTGCAAATCTGACTCTACATCATTGACAAGCCCCCCAAATCACAATGCATTAAATTTGCAGCAGAAGGGCTTATTTACTACCCCTGCTTTGCTAGAGCAGTCAGTCATTAATTCAGATTCCACCAGCATTAGCAACAGATTTGAAATACGCCTATTTAAAACAGTGAGCCAACCCAACTGCTCAGAAGTGACTCTTTTACCTTACTGAGTTGCTTATTAGTAATTCTTACTAAATTTGTTATACGCAAAACAATATTACTGTTGATTTCATTTGTGGTACTATCACTAATCGGTGCATTTATCAAGATGCACACTGCATTTTGGTCCCCATCAATGCAGGCATACCCAATAGTTGTTTTTCTTATTCAGGTGTAAATCCGCTGTGCTTGCTTTTGTCTAGTAGTATAGTCCTCATGTGCAAAGCAGATAGTTCTAGGCGAATCACCATATTAATAATTCCAAATACACATTGCTCAAGACAGTTCACGCATTCTCAAAGTTGTATACTTGAGTGTTGGGGAACCTTTTCTTTCTGTGTTTCAAAATATCTGGGTTTTCTCCAATGTTTCCAGCATTACTGCATTGGTACAGTGTATAAAAAGGTTAACAGATCAGTTTGTTGTACTTTATAGATTAAAACATCTCTTACAGCTGACTTCCATTTCATAATATTACAAGCTCCTCCTCCTCTTACTTTACTGCACTAAAGATTTTTAATTCATATATACATAGATACATAGACAGTGTCGGCAGATAAGGGCCTGTGGCCCACCCAGTCTGCCCATTTGAGCTTTTAAGTTTACTTTGTTTTCCTAGAAGTCTGTTGCCCCTTAACCCTGACCTCCAGAATTCCTTTATGTCTATCCCATGCATTCTTAAATCCCGTGATTGTTTCAGCCCTCACCATTTCCTCTGGCAGGGTGTTCCACTTGTCCACCACCCGTTCTGTGAAGAAATTCTTCCTCACGTTTCCTCTGAATCGTCCTCCCTGCAACTTCATCCCATGCCCTCTAGTCCTGGAACATCTTTTTCGCTTAAAAATAGTGTATTCCTGCATCCTGTTCCTCCCTGTAAGATACTTGTATGTCTCTATCATATCCCCTCTCTCCCTCCTCTCCTCCAGGGAGTACATATTCAATTCCTTCAACCTGTCCTCATAGGACTTGAGATGCAATCCATGTACCATCTTTGTTGCCCTCCTCTGAACCTTCTCTACCCTGTCTATGTCCTTATGTGAGTAAGGTCTCCAGAACGGTACACTGTACTCCAGATGGGGCCTCACTAGTGTCTTGTATAGTGGAATTATGACCTCCCTTTTCCTGCTGGTGATGCCCCTACCTATACATCCCAGCATCCTATTTGCTTTACCTGCTGCCTTGTCACACTATTTCCCTACCTTGAGGTCATCAGAGATGACAACCCCAAGATCTCTTTCCTGTTTGGTGCATGCTATATCCTCACCCCCCAACTGATATATTGTGCCAGGGTTTTTGTGCCCCATATGCATTATCTTGCACTTCTTTGCATTGAATTTCAGCTGCCAAACCCCTGACCATTCTTCAAGTTTCTGAGGGTCCCTTCTCATTCTGTCTACACTCTCTGGTGTGTCTACTCTGTTAGAGCTTTGTGTCATCAGCAAACAGGGAAATTCTGCCTTCTAGGTCCTGCGCAATGTCACTAATGAAGATGTTGATCTCTCCAGAGTTTACAAAAGTAAAGTATCTAATTTGCTTCATCATGCCACATTACATAAATCATTGCAACTTATCCAGTCTTACAGTTTTCCCAGTGCCAGGACTATTATTCCTTTCATCAGTCTACTTAATTGATAAGGCTGTGACTGTGAAAAATTCTAACCGGAGACTTGAACTGCATGGGCTCCCCCAGCCCTATACTGATAGTGCCAAGGTCCCAACCACCATCCCTTCCTGCATTATTACGCACTGCCCTTCATCCCTCCCGATGTGTTGCTGCTGGGTAAGGGTTGCAGTGGTGTCTCAGCATAGAGACTATCTAATAAAGCGGGGGCTGCACAGGGGCTAGCGGGTCAATAATGGTGTCTATTGCTGAAGAGAACGCCATCTATCAAGGCCCTGAACTGCTTGGGCCCACTTTAATCACCCATCCAGTCACTTCTTCCTGCGGCCCAGCTATGTTAAAACTACAGCAGTCTCTTGAACTAGCTGACAATACCCCAAAACACCGGCCCAGATCGGACTGAAAAAAAAACTCACACTCTTATAACTGATGCCCCAATCTCTGGCGAAAATTAATGCGAGGTGTAACTGTTCATACTTAGGCCCTTGGCATGGCCACACCAGAATCATTTTAAACAACAGCCTACCTGGTTCAAATATAAATTCAGGCAGTACTCCACATAAAGTCAGCTGACCACACAACCGTAACTCTCTCATGGACTCGACGGATCAAACAACGGTGGTTTAGTATTCAGGCTTCCTTCTCCAGTCTAGCACTGGTGGCAGAAAACTTGCGGCTGAAACAATAGTGGCAAATGGTTGGTGTGGATAGACCCAGACACTCAGTGTGTCACTCAGACTAGGCTGTTTGATGTGCTAACATGGTGGGCTGGTCCGTCCCACTGCCTGCCACTAGGGATTAGGGAGCAGTGGCAGCAGCGAGAGAAAAGGCAGCTTGGCAGACGCAGGGCACCATAGCAAACAGGCTAGCAAGGAAAATTAAAATCTGTCAACTCACAGCACAAAGCAAAATGCTCAGATACACAAGCTACGACTGCAACATTTATTCAGCATAAATGTTTCTGTTTACCAGTGTGCTTTATGCTGAATAAATGTTGCAGCTGTAGCTCATGTTATCTGACCGTTTTTTTATTTTGTGCTACAAGTTAGCCAGTTTTTATTTTTCTTCATCCCCGGAGCAGTGGAAATGTTGAATAATTTTTTTCCCTGTCATTTTCGCAGAAGTGGCTACATTTTACACATAGAAGAGGGGATTTTGAGCTACGAGAAAAGGTGGACCCAGTACACTTAACAGCAGGGTTCTGATCTACCTGGGTTTGCCGGATCCTATGAGGTCCAGGAGGATTCTGATTTTAAGCGGACTGACCCGCCCATCCCTAATTTCCCCCCAGTCAACCCACCAGGCCATACCCCAATTCCTCCACACCACTCCCTAAGCCACTGATTTATCTCCCTGATCTTCATCTTGTTTTCCCCAGTAGCCCTTGGTACTGGCAGGATCTCCGAAAAGGAGATCTTACAGCCTATGGAAAGGCATAACCTGGCCAACTCCCAGAACCTTGCCTGAATTTCTAGTTCACTATTTTCATTTATGTAATTTGTCCCCAAGTGCACCAGAATGTCCTGGGTCCCCCCGCATTCCCTTGCCAGTGAATACAACTCATGTTTGGCCTTGTGCACCGTCAGGCCTGGGTGGCATTTGGTTCTGATCAGACAGGTTTTACCCTCCCCCTGCCCCTCCCACTGGATGCCTCTGATCATGGAGTTCCCCAATAGCAGTACTCTAACCTCCCCCTTGCCTCCTAGTTCACCCCTCAGATTCCCCCTCCTTCCATGCCCCTCCTCATCCCTTCGTCCGGATTCTCCCCTCAACCAGCTGCTCACGCCTCCCACAATCTGGGTGTTGAAGGTAGCCCCTTCACTATTGTCCCTGGTCACCTCCTCTACCTGTGTCCTGGCCTTCTTTATCCCCCCCACCCGAGTATCTCTCTCTCTCTGTATCTCTTTCCCCACTCCTTACTAATCCATCCATCCTACCCATTTGCCTGCTTGGCTTTCTGCTCACTATTATGCCAGTTACGTCCTGCGCCTTCCTGCCTGTCATGCTCCCCTGTTCCATACCATCAGCCTCCTCCTTGTTCCCCTGATCCTCTTTTTTCCCCCACCCCTCTTCCCCCATCCTGTCTGGGACTCCCTCTATTGCGCCCTTGCTTTTGCCCCTTCACCCTTTCTATCCGTCCCTGCCCCAGCTTCACCAGCAGCAGAAGCAGCAGCAGCATCATCATCCTCCTCCTCTCCTCTCCGACACACCCCTCTTCTACCAATGAGTGTAGAGGTTAAAACAATTTGTGAGCCTTAGCCCATCCCCCAGTGCTCCCCCATCCCTACTGCCTCTCCCATTTTCATTTGGACACCCCAGACTCTTGCCTACTGCTGTGAAAATTTCCACCTTTTGGGTCCCACCTGCAAGGGTCCCCTAGAGTCCCCTGTGAACCCCCTTCCCTCCTCTCCTAGTGTGAGCACCTCTATTCACTCCTCCCCCAGCTTGGGAGACCCCAGCACCTAGTGCTTCCATGTAGGTGACCACTTGCCTCCTACCTCTCCAATCCTCCCCCCGCCAGCACCCCCAGCTGCCTTCAGATCCCCTCTACCTCCTCCTTAAGCTGTACCAGCTGGTAGCACACTGAGCATCCCCCAAACCTCCAAGCCCAGTCCAGTATCTTGGCCACACCACACCCTGTGTACCCAACCACCCACCCAAAGATACCTGCTCTAGTGATATGTGGTCCCCTCCCCATCATCACAACACTAATCCTAGCCCAGCCTCTAACAGAAAGTTTTCCTGATATATTCCAGTTTAAGGCCTTCCATAATATCCAACTGTTCCACTAATCAGCAATTCACTGTAGATGCTGCAGTCCTATTTGAGACCTACCTATGCTTTCTCCCTGCCCCGTGGCTGCATTGTTGGGTAAAACTACATGAGCTGCACCTGAAGCCTCTTCCTCCAATTGCAGGGCAGGTGTTTCCCTATAAATGAGCTGCGTTCTGGGGAGGGAGGGTAGGATTACAGCCCACACCTGATTCTCACAAGAGTGTATCAGCCCTGGCAACACAATCCCAGCTCACCTCAATTTAAACTCAGAAACATAATTACCAGAAGCAGCAGTTACCTCCCCCACAGAAACTTTCAGAAGTGTATCCTGTTCCATCCCCACTGCAAACTGTGGCACACAATCCCAGCTCGCCTCAGTTTAAACTCAGAAACAGAATTATGAAGTTATTGACAAACTTGGAGATACTGCAGGAAATCTGGCCATCTCCCCTAAAGCAATAAATAGTATAATGACTGTATTGTGTGAGAACCTCTATAGGGCTCAAGCCCCTTTCAGTTGGCCTGACTTTGACAAATTCTTAGCTCAGACTATGTTCCCGTCCCTTACTGACACCCAAAGATCTGCACTGGAAGCTCCGACAGAGGAGGAAGAACTACTTAAAGCTATTAGTGGCATAGCCTTGCATAAGGCACCAGGAAATGATGGCTTCCCAGCTGACTTCTAGCAGGCCACCAAGTAAGTAATGAGTAGGCCAACGCTATTAATGAGGGAGACTCGTGCCGACAAGGTACTTCCAGGATCTCTAAAAGAAGCACATCCTTACCATGGATCCCCTTAAGCCAGTCACGGCGACATCGTGGAATGTCAGAGGCATCTCAGACCACGCACCCATACAGTTATAAATTTATCTAAACCCTGCTAAAGACCAGAGGAGCCACTTGATACAAAACACAATTTTGCATCAGTGGTATCGCACCCCTGCTAAACTCAAGGCACTGGGAATCACTCCCCAGAATAACTGCTGGAGGCGCAACTTGCCAAGAGCTGACTTGTTGCACATACTGTGGGCATGCCCTTTAATTCTGCCCTTTTGGTAGCAGGTTACCCAAACATGTTCAGCCATTCTGGGTACTGGTGTTCAGTTTGCACCCCAGACTCTCTTGTTAAGGTGCAAACACCCGGGGCTAGACTAGTGCTGGGAGAACTCAGTGACGTTCTGACCCTTATTAAATAAGAACTGGAACTCGGTGGAGTTCTGATTTGCTCTGATTAGTTCTGATTTTTTATAAATATTTGAAAAAATGCAATAAAATGCATAAATTTGGCCAAAGTCAGTCATATTCAGCACAGAGGCAAAAAGGAAATAATTTAATGCATGATTTGTATGCAAATTACAGTAAAACTGCTAAATAAAAGCAATAATTAGTTACTACTAGCTGCTTCATGGCTGGTCTCTATTGGTAGCAATAGCATCCGGCATATTCTGCTCGGGCCTGTGACATGAGCGTGCTTGGAGAGAGACAGAGACAGAGAGAGAGAGACAGACAGATGCAAATACTATTGAACCACAAAGAAATACCAAGCACTGCAGGCAATTAAGATTATGTTTATGTTTGCTTGCAACCATGAGCAAGAAACTTGCTGTGACAGCTTGCTGGAGTAGCAGGTTGTGGAGGTGCGGCAGTGTTGTGTCCAGTGCTGCCGCTGCTTTTTGGGGCTTGTCCCTGTGGCACCAATGAATGAACATGCTGCCTATGCCAGCAGCTCAGAAGTGTGCCACCAACTTGAAAGAAATTCACCATTGCAATGAGGGAGCACCCCCTCATTGCAGGGCGTGTCTTGCCTGGTGTAACATTTCAATAAACATTGTGGCAGCTGTTGCCATCCGCCTCTGAAAGCCAACATCGGGGGTGCCCGATCTCCCTGTTGGCATGCCCCCTCCCCAGTTCATTTGCCGATGGGGGAGTCCAATCCCCGTCGGTTTAATGTCCTCCTTGTTGGAATTTGTCTGCCGAGGGGGGTGCCCAATGCCCCTCGGCATTATGCCCCCTCAGACACAGACACGCTTTCTTTGCCGATGGGGGGGGGTCCAATCCCCATTGGCCTCAGTCCCCCACCCCAAAATCACAGGTGGCACACTGGGAGCCCACCCCAGTGTGCCCAACATTTGTCAGAATTCACCTGTAATAAAGAAAACAGTCCTGCGAGGTCCGGTGTTTTTGTTTTTTTCACTACCTGAAACAAGGAAACAGTCCATCGTTGTCTGCGTTGCCCCTCCCCAACCCACACCCACCCTCTGTGCACCCCCTCCTCACCCCATACTTACCTTTGGAGCCCAGCACGATGATCTTCGGTGGAGTGGGAACACGTCTGCACTCTTCAAAGCTGACTGAGAACTGAAGAAATGCCAGTAAGCTGTAAAATGGCATAAATGGAGGGGGGGGGTCAACTTAGTGGATATCTCAGCCATGGCTCCAAATTTTCAACATGGGGTTCTTGGGCCCCACCTCATGAACCCAGTCATTGTCATTTTGTTATTTGGTCCCAAAAGGTGATTTCACAGTCACTGCACGGAATCACCTTATGGGACTGATTAATGAAATGAGGTGGGCTCCCAAAAACCTATGTTGCAAATTTGGTGAAAAAATTCCCAAAAATAACTGTGCTACAAGTGTGCATTGCGCAGTCCCCACACACTCGTAACTTCAAGAATTTTTAATCTTTTCACTGCAGATTTTCAACATTGCCATTTTTCCACATCTCCTTATGAACAGTACAGCTGTCATTTTTCACATCCTGCCCAAAATGTGTTTTCGCACATCTGGCACACAGTGGCGTGGTCATTGTGCAAAATCAACGTTCGGGACAGATTAACAAAATCACAGTGCCACTGTTCATGAGCGGAGGTCCCAAAATGCCTATGTTGAAAATCTGGTGTTAAAAATCTCCCAAATAATTGCATTACGGGTGTGTGTTGCGCAGTTTCTAGGGAAGCTTGTGACCACCAATTTTTTTATATTTTCACTCCAGATTTTCAATGTTACCAACATTACCTTTTTTTACCCCTCCTCATGAACAGTACAGCTGTCATTTCTCACATCCTGTTCTAAATGTGTTTTTGCACCTGTGGCACCAAATGGCGCAGTCACTGTGCAAAATCACCTTTCGACTAACGAACTGATAGTGTCACTGTTCATGCGGTGGGGTCACAAAAAGCCCATGTTGAAAACTTGGAGTGAAAATACAAAGAAACACCCAGAGGGCATTAGAGTTTCTGACCATAATGCCCTACCCTGTATGGACTGACAGGCGTCACTGTGCCCCCTCATGATATGGTTGCCACTCAGCTTAAAGAGACTCTCCTTATCAACATTATTTATCCCTTTCGAGTACTTGAATGTCCCAATCATGTCACCTCTAATTCTCCTGTCTTCCAGGGAGCACATGTTTTCAGTGCCCTCAACCTCTCCTCGTATGCCTTGCCCTGCTGACCGGCTATAATCTTTGTAGCCCTCCTCTGTACTTTCTCCAGCAGGTTGATGTCCTTTTTGAGGTGTGGGCACCAGTACTGAACTCCATACTCTAGATGCGGCCTTACCAGTGACCTGTACAAGGGCAGTATAACCTCCTCTCTCCTACTACTGATCCCCCTAGCTATGCATCCCAGCATCTTGTTTGCCTTTGCTGCTGCTTTCTTGCACTGTGTGGAGTGCTTCAGGTCACTAGTGATCATCACTCCCAGGTCCTTCTCCTCTGATGCAGATATTCGGACTCCACCCAGGTAATACTCTGTCCTGGGATTCTTGGCTCCAATATGCATAATTTTGCATTTCTTGGCATTGAAGCCAATCTGCCAGATCATGGACCACTTCCCCAGCTTTTCCAGATCTTCCTGTAGGTCCCGTATCCCTTCAGCTATGTCCACTCTCCCACAGAGCTTGGTGTCATCTGTGAATAGGCACATTTTGCCTTTAATGCCATCCCCAATGTCATTAATGAAGACATTGAACAACACCGGCCCCAGCACAGAGCCCTGTGGGACCCCACTGGTTACCTCTCTGGTGCCAGATAACTCTCCCCCCACCATCACCCTCTGGGTTCTGTCCCTCAGCCAGTTTTCCACCCATCTGACCATCTTTTCCCCAACTTCAAGATCCACCAACTTCCTGATCAACCTTTTGTGGGGCACAGAGTCAAAGGCCTTGCTGAAATCAAGATAGAGGATGTCTACCACTTGGCCCCTGTCTACTGTCTTAGTGACACAGTCAAAGAAGTCAATCAGATTTGTTTGACACGATCTCCCCCATGAACCCATGCTGCCTCTTATCCTCTAGATATTCCACCAACCTTTCCTTTAGGATGGTCTCCATGAGCTTGCCTGCAATGGAGGTCAGACTGACTGGTCTGTAATTCCCTGGATCATCCTTGGGACCACTTTTGTGAAGGGAACTACGTGTGCTGTTCTCCAGTCCTGTGGTACCATGCCTGACTCTAGTGAACTATTAAATAGGTCTGTTAGTGGCTCTGCCAGCTCCTCAGCCAGTTTCTTTAGTACCCTTGGATGTACTCTGTTCGGGCCTGGTGATTTGTCCACTTTCAGCGCCAGCAGACCCTCCCTCACTCTATCCTTCTCTATCACTATGTCTGTGTTCCCCTCCCCCCGCTCCTCTTTTCCTTCCTGAAGGCACTGGTCCATCCTTCTACCTGGTGAAGACAGAACAGAAGTATTCATTTAGTATTTCTTCTTTTCCTTCATTGTCCTCCACCCACTCCACACCTTTCTTAAGCCTAACAATCCCTTCCTTCTTGTCCCTTTTCTCACTTATATAGTGAAAGAAAGCCTTCTCCTTCTTCTTAATTCCTTCAGCTATTTGAAGCTCTTTCTGTGCCTTTGCTCACTGTACTTCCTTACTTGCCTCACTAGCCAATCTTAGGTAATTTTTCCTATCCACCTCTCTCTTGGTCTTCCTGAATTTTCTATAGGCCATCCTCTTTTCCCTTACTGCCTTGGCAACCCCAGAACTGAACTAACTGGGCGCTTTGGCCATTGTGTTCTTCCCCTTGAGCCTAACACACTCATCTGTGGCAACCAGTATTCCTTCCTTAATGATGGACCACTTTAGGTCCACCCCGTTCTGATGCCCACCAGATGGCTCCTTAGAACCTCACCCATTTTCCTAAAGTCCGCCCTCCTGAAATCCAAGATTTTGGTCTTAGTCAGGATGCTTTCCCTGCCCATATCCAAATGGAACCACACTGTGCAATGGTCACTTTCTCCCAGTGGATCCCTGACCATTATTTCCTGTACATGCTCCCCATTGGTGAGCATCAGATCAAGATTTGCCTCAGCTCTTGTTGGTTCAGTGGCAGGCATTGAGCTAAGCCTTGGACTTTTCATCCCAAAGTTCACTCCATTCTCCTATACTGCACCCATTTCAGCATATTTCCTTATGGAATGGGGTGAGTGTAAAGCCCGAACACCCCAAGGCACACCTTGATACTTGTTGGTGTCTGCAGGGTAGGATGAGGTGAAATGGAGTGAGTGTTATGGGTGATGACCCAAAGGCACACTCCAATGCCTGTCTGTCTCTACAGGGTTGGGGTGGGGTTGGCATCAGTTCAATACTTCACTACCATTCCTATTCTGCATCTGCCTAACTCCTGCACTTCCAATGCTAATGCCAGCAAGCAAACATTCTGCATAGACAAATGCTTGTTATTAATGCTGCTGTGGTGTGGGTATTATTTTGATGGATTTTCTAGACAGAGAAGTCCAGGTGAAAGAAAGGTATGATCAAAATGAGCAGCAGTAAGAGCCCACTCACCCTACCCATGTGAATGATGCAACTGCATCATGTGTCCCAGTGTACTGTGGTATGGTACACTACCTGGTCCAACAGGTGGTAATGTCTATGACTGCTTCTACTACTGGATTTTTCTTGGGTCTGTTCCTCATGTGGTTTATTCCCACTGCCCTCCTCCTCAACTAAAACATTTCTTTCCATTTCTTCTTCATCTGCAATTTTCATCCCCTCCTGTCGTAAACCATCTGCTGCTTGATCATTCTCTTCCTCTTTGTTATTAGCACCCTCGTCGGGTTCAACCTCAGAATAATCAGATGACATCTATAAGGGACTGGCAGTAGCATAGTGTGCAATTGTTCTATACCTTTGCATGCCTATGAGGATGATACCCACCAACCCTTTGGTTTTAACTGCATAACTTTTTCTTTTTTTTTTTTTTACCTGGGACTGATCCGACAGATGCACATCTTTTGGGTTCAGGCATTTGCTTGGAAGACAAAACTTTAGACATGAACAAATCACTTTTGGGGGTTTTTATTTTGGTTTCCCTTTGCTGGCTGACTGAAGTCTTTTGCAGTGGCACCGGCTGCACTACCTTCCTGAGAAGAATGCGCCTCATCGACACTTGGATCCATTTTTCATTTTTTATTTTAAGTGTAAAAAAAAAGATCCCTTTACCTAACGTCCTCTGACGATTCCCACCCACACCCACAGGCCAGGAATGGATTTACAGTCGTGAGTCGTGAACGTGATCCGTTCGTGATGGTAGTAGTATACAGCACATAGCTGTCCACCACCACTTCCTTCCAGTCTTAGCTGACTGACTCCTACTACAGTTACTATTCAGTGACCTACTCAACAGTGTGCCTCAGAATGTAAATTGGTGATGCAGACGTCTGGCACATGGCTGTCTGCACAGTCCCACGTGGCTTGGTTAACACTTATACGTAATGATAAACTAATAAGGATAAGGAGGAGGAATAATGAACAAAATGAGTGATGATGATCGATGATGATGATGATGATGACACTTGTGTGTGCACTTTTATTGCTTGTGTTGTAGTGTACACAGACTGGTGAGGTCACAAATTTAGAATATCCCCTGGACCCCCCACAGCCAGTAGCACAGGGGGCAGTAACTTGTATGTTGTTTGTCAGAAAAGTATTTTTATTTATTTGTAATACATGAAATCATGAATGAACATTGATGAGGGATCATGATTGGGAGGCACAAGTCAAAGATTTGTTTTGTCAACCTGCCTTTGCCCTGTACACACAGCCACAGTGAGGCCAGGAAACGAAAAAAAAACCTTTTATTTGGGATTTCTGGGACTATAAAATTTCTCGTACCCCCCCCAGTCCCTCTTCTGCCTGGATCTGGATGGCACAAACCAAAGATTAATTTTTGTCAGCCTGCCCTTGCCCTATACACCCTCACACAGCCACATTGAGGTTAGAAAAAGGAAAAAAAATAATTTGGGATTTCTGGGACTGTAAAGTTTCTTCTGCCCCTCCCCCATAGTCTCTCTCGCCTCTGGATATGGATGGCACAAGTCAAAGATTTATTTTGCCAGCCTGCCCATGTCCAATACACACAGTCACACTGAGGTCAAAAAAAGAAAAAACAACTTTTATTGTGGATTTCTGGAACTGTAAAATTTCTCACTCCCTCTCTCTCTCTCTCTCTCTCTCTCTCCCCCGTCTGGATCTGGGATGGCACAAGTCAAAGATTTATTTTGCCAGCCTGCCCTTGCCCTGTATACACAGCCACACTGAAGCCAGGTAAAAAAAAGAAACTTTTACTTCAAATTTCTGAGACTGTTCAATTTCTCATCCCCCTCCCCCATAGTCTCTCTCTCCCTTCTGGATGGCACAAGTCAAAGATTTATTTTGCCAGCCTGCCCTTGCCCTGTACACTCAGCCACCCTGAAGCCAGGAAAAAAAGAGACTTTTATTTGGGATTTTGGGGACTGTTAAATTTCTTGTGGGCTCCCCGCAGTCTCTCTTAGTCTCTCTCTCTCTCTCTCTCTCTCTCTCCCCACCTCCCCCTCTGGATGGCACAAGTCAAAGATTTATTTTGCCAGCCTGCCCTTGCCCTGTCCACACAGCCACACTGAAGCCAGGAAAAAAAAGAAACTTTTATTTATGATTTCTGAGACTGTTAAATTTCTTGTGCCCCCCATAGTGTCTCTCTCTTCTCCCCCGGATGGCACAAGTCAAAGATTTATTTTGCCAGCCTACCCTTGCCCTATACACACAGCCACACTGAAGCCAGGAAAAAAAGAAACTTTTATTTGGGATTTTGGGGACTGTTAAATTTCTTGTGGGCCCGCTCCAGTCTATCTGAGTCTCTCTCCCTCTCTCCCCCTTCCCCCTCTTGATGGCACAAGTCAAATATTTATTTTGCAAGTCTGCCCTTGCCCTGTACACATAGCCACACTGAAGCCAGGTTAAAAACAAACAAACTTTTATTTGGGATTTCTGGGACTGTTAAATTTCTCGTGAGCCCCCCCCCCAGTAGTAACATAGAAACATAGACTTTGATGGCAGATAAGGACTGCTTGGCCCACCTAGTCTGACCATTTACCTACCTATTAGATAAGCTGCAGATTCTAGTTAACCAACAGCCTACTTCTTCCTATCCCACACCAGAATTGACTTATATCTGTCCCATGCATTCTTGATTAGTCTCTCTCTCTCTTCCCCCTCTGGATGGCACAAGTCAACGATTTATTTTGCCAGCCTGTCCTCACCCTGTTATACACTGGCACACTGAAGCCAGGAAAAAAATAACTTTTATTTGGGATTTCTGGGACTGTTAAATTTCTGATGGGCCCCTTAGAATTATAGAAACATAGAAATTGTCAGCAGATAAGGACCGCTAGGCCAATCCAGTCTGTCCATATGTCCTGTACTTGATTATAGCTTTTGACCCTCTCCCCTGCTTAACCTCAATGGTTCCCCTATGCCTATCTCATGCATGTTTAAATCCAGCCACAGTGCTCACTCTCACCACCTCCTGTGGCAGACCATTCCATGCATCCACCACCCTCTCTGTGAAGAAAAACTTCCTCACATTCTGCCACCTTCCAATTTCATATCATGCCCCCTACTTCTTGTACTCCTCCTGTATTGGAAGATTTCCACCTCCTGCACCCTGTTTATGCCCTTGAGGTACTTTAATGTTTCTATCATGTGCCCTCTCTCCCTCCTCTCCTCCAGCGAGTACATATTGAGGTCGCTTGATCTCTCCTCATAAGTCTTGTGGTGCAAGCCCTGTGCCACCTTAGTCACCCTTCTCAGGACCACCTCCAGTCTGTTAATGTCCTTTTGAAGGTGCGACCTCCAGAACTGCACACAGTACTTCATGTGAGGTCCGACCAGGGTTTTGTATAATGGCATCACTACCTCATGTCTTCTGCTGTTGATACCCCTGCCTATGCACCCCAGCATGCCACTGGCTCTCCCTGCTGTCTTTGTGCTCTGCTTTGACATTTTCAGGTCATCTGAAATAGTAACCCCCAGGTCTCTTTCCTCTTTGGTGACTGTCGGCAACCCCCCCCCCCAATCCTGTAGCTCTTTCCAAGGTTAAAGTGTCCCAGGTGCATAATTTTGCACTTTTTATGTTGGTGCGCTTGCGCAGCCAACATCTTGTGTCAGTGCAGATTTGGAGGTGTGGTCACTGTTCAGGGAATGCAGGGCACACATCAGTAGGTGCGTCCCTTATTCACCAATCAGCCTGCGTGCTGCGCCACTCCATGCATACTTAATGTGACGATGAGATCAAATGAAAGGTCCACTGCAATGCAAGCTAAGCTTGTCATATGCAGCGGACCTCCCGATGTGCTCTCCCTGGTGATGAAAACAAAATGAACATGGCGGCACACTGCCTGACATACTTCCGACTTCAGGGGTGTCCAGTCCCCCATCGGCATGTCCTGCCCCAATGTATGTGCCGATGGGGGAGCTCACTCCTAGCAGGCATAATGCATTCCCCCCCATTTGTTATGTGCCGAGGGGGTGCCCAATCCCCCTTGGCTCTTGCCCCACTACTTTCATTATGGGGGTATGGGGTTGTCAAGGGAGACCCAAGAGGGAGGGATAGTACTGGAAGGGGTCAGTTTGTAGCAAGGGGGAGCAGGGGCCACAGACCTGGACTCAGACTCCGCAAGAAGGCACAGATTGGGGCTGCAAGAGTGGGACTCGGGTAAACCATGAACAAACAGCAAAGACAGGGGAGGGAGGAAACTGTGCAGTAACAAGCTAGGCAGGAAGCAAGGATGCAGGGGACGGGGGCTTCGGCAGGAAGGGATAGAGAAATGGGGCATGGACCAGAAATGACGCTTGGAGTACAAGGAACAGAGGGGAAATCTTTGGAGGGGGGTGATCCAAAGAAGCAAAGCACACGGGAGGGTAGCACCATAGAAGAGCCAGGAAACTAGGTTTTGGGGCAGAGAGATAAGCAGGATGAGGAGAGGAGGGCTCAAAAAGATTCAGAGGGGGAGATGAGCTGCACTGAAGAACCAGAAAGGGGCCCAGGGAATTGAACAGGAGGAGGATGGGGGGAGGAGGTCTCAAGAAGTTTCGGCGGGGAGATAGCAAGGGTAAGGATGGGGAAAACTTGGGGAAAAGGAGGAGAACAGCAGCGGTGAGGGGTGCCCAAGAGGAGAAAGGGCATAGAGTCTTAATAGTGGGGGACTCTACTATAAAAGGAGTTACATGGGGAGAAGGGGAGAGAGGGGGGATAAAATATAGGTGGAGTGCCTGCCAGGCAAGATGGCAGCCAAAGTCATGCATTGGATTCCCTCAAGGGGGAAGGAAATAGATGAGAAAACTCATCTGTTCTTCCACCTAGGCACGAACAACCATGCAAGGAGTAGTGTGATGGAGGTGCAGACAAGGTTTATGGCACTGGCTAGGTTCTGTAGCAGCTTGGATTTTAAAATCCCTGTCTTTTTCTGAGGTGCTGCCAGTACCAAGGGCCAGCACGGAGGTGAGGCAAAGTATAGTGGAGTTCAATAGTTGGCTTACAGATTGGTGTGCTCAGCAGGGGGTATGAAGTGATAGGAGATTGAGGTTCAACATGGAGCGACAATAGCCTCTATGCACCTAAATGTGGAGGGGAAAGCAGTGCTCAAATGCAGACTGGACCATTATGTTGACAAATGCTACCATTTAAGCTAAACCTGGGGGGGCCTTGTTGATGAGGCAGGAGGCAGTAGGGGGGCAAAAAGCCCTACCCACACAGCAAAAAGTTAAGGGGGCAAAATATATAGGGCAGGAGGAAAGAGGGGGGTGGAGGGTCATGTGTGCAAACGCCAGAAGTCTGGGTAGGAAGATCCCAGATCTAACAGCAAAAATGGTTGAGGAGGGCCTTGACATTGTGGGGGGTAACAGAAACATGGTGCCACCAGGAGCAGGGTTGGGAAATGGTGATACCAGGGTACAAATTGTTCAGGAGGGACAGGATGAAAACGAGGAGGGTTTGCACTCTACGTAAAGAAGAGTATCAGGGCATCAGAACTGCAGGGTAAGTGAGGAGAGGTGGAAAGACTCTGGGTCTCATTGGCAGTGGGTAAGGGAAAAACAGTGTGTATGGGGGTGGTTTACAGGCCCCCAGCACAGCAGGAATCAGTGGATAGAAGCATGGCTGATGAGTCAGTGAGAATGGCGGCAAGGGGGGAAGTGGTGCTGATGGGGGACTTCAACCTACTGAACGTAGACTGGGACACCCTTTCTGCTGCTTCAGCCAGCAGCAGGGAAATATTGAACTCCCTGCAAATGGCCCTCCTAAATCAACTGCTCAGGGAGCCAACCAGGGCAGGAGCTGCTCTTGATCTAGTCCTGACAAATGGGGATAGGGTAGGAGATGTATCAGTGGGGGAACATCTTGGTACGAGTGATCACAGCATGGTCATGTTTACAATAAGGAACACTGCGGAAGTTCCCTGGTATAGGTTGAGGGTGCTGGATTTCAAGAGGGGAAACTTCAGGAGAATGGGGGAAATGATGGAGAGGGCATTGGAAGGGGTGGAGGAGTTGAGAGAGGTGGAGGTAACGTGGGGAAGATAAAAGAAGCTATTGTAGAGGCCACTGACATCTGTGCCAGGAAAGCAAGTAACAATAAGAGGAGGAGGAAGCCTCTGTGGTACACTAGGAAGGTAGCGTAAAAGGTAAAGGCAAAAAGGAAGGCCTTCAGGGAGTTCAAGGAAATGCAAGCGGAAGTGGACTGGGGAAAATACCAGGTGAGCCAGAGAGAAGCCGGGGGAAAGGTAAGGAGGGCAAAGGCACAGACAGAGGAGTGCATACTTGAGGAGTCAAAAAAGGGGATAAGGCTTTCTTTCGGTACGTAAGTGAAAAGAGAAAGACTAGGCAGGGAATACTCCAGTTAAAAACAAATGAGGGGGAGTTGCTACAAGGGGGCAGAGAGAAAGTGGATCTGCTAAACAACTATTTTTGTTCGGTGTTCACTATGGAGGAAGACGGTGAAGGCGGCAGAGCAGGAAAAGCAATGGCAGGGGAAGGGGAAGTGGATATGAGACCATTCCTCGTGGAGAAGATTTTGGGAGAACTAGGCTGCATGAAAGTGGACAAGGCAATGGGACCGGATGGGATGCACCCAAGCGTGTTAAGGGAACTAAAAGAGATACTGGCAGTGCCATTGACTGCACTCTTCAATCAGTCCTTGGAGACTGGGGTGGTACCAGAAGACTGGAGGCAGGCAAACGTAGTCCCGCTGCATAAGGGGGGGGGAGTGGGAAATTAGAGGCCCGTGAGCTTGACATCGGTGGTAGGCGATGGAGATGGAGAAACTAATAAAAGGCAGGATCACCAGCTATCTGGAGGAAAGCAGCCTGATGAATCCAAGGCAACATGGTTTTACGAGGGGCATATCCTGTCAAACAAATTTGATAGAGTTTTTTGACATGGTCACAAAGGAACTGGGTCAAGGGAGGGAGGTAAATGTGCTTTATCTGGATTTCAAGAAGGCTTCTGACTCCATGCCCCACAGGAGACGGCTATATAAAATGTCAGGCCTGGGGCAGGGGCAGAGGGTGGTTAAATGGGTGGGAAGCTGGCTGGGGGACAGGAGGCAAAGGGTCATAATAAATGGGGTTGTATCTGGAGAGGGCAAGGTCACAAGCGGGGTCCCTCAGGATCAGTGTTGGGGCCCCTAGTATTCAATCTATTTGTAGGGGACATTGTGGAGGGCCTTGAAGGGGGTGTGAGTCTGTTTGCAGATGATATTAAAATCTGCAATAGGGTAGACACTCAGGAAGGGGTAGAAAGAATGCAGAGAGATTTGGTGAGGCTTGAGGCATGGCCAAAGAGGTGCCAACTTTCATTCAACACAGAAAAGTGCAAAGCCATGCACAGGATACAGGAACTGAAGGGCAGGGTTTTGCATGGGGGGGGGCAGAGATCTGGAGGTAACAGAACAAGAAAGGGACCTGAGCATCACTATATCATGGGGCATGAAGGTGGAAAGGCAGTGCACGAGTGCAGTGGCTAGGGGTAGTGGAATGCCGGGATGCATCAGTAGGGGGATCACCAGTAGAAATAGAGAGGGCATAGTACCCATGTACACCCATCTGATTAGACCGCATTTGGAATACGGAGTTCAGTTCTGGAGGCCATACCTCAAAAAGGATGCAAGCAGGCTGGAGCGAATTCAGAGTAAAGCAACAAATATGGTAAAAGGGTTGAGCCACCTATCCTATGAAGAAAGGTTGAGAGATCTAAACATGCACTCCCTGGAACAGAGGAGGGAGAGGGGGGACATGAGTGAGACCTTCAAGTACCTTAAGGGTATAAACAGGGTGCCAGTGGAAAGCATCTTTCAGATGAAGGATAATCAGAGGACGAGGGGGCATGGCCTGCAGGTGGAAGGGGGGCAGTTCAGGGGTAACATTAGGAAGTACTATTTCACAGAGAGAGTGGTGGATAAGTGGAACAGACTCCCGGAGGTGGTTGTTGGAGAAGAAACAGTGGAGGGATTCAAAAGGGCATGGGACAACCACAGGGGAGTGTTGAGGGTGGGAGAGCGCATGTCCTAGCAGATAGCTGGACAAATGAGCAGACTCAGTAGGCCTTGTCAGTCCTTTTCTGCTGTCACACTTCTATGAATCTATGAATATACTGACACATTATTGAACTCTGAACATATCAGGATGCATGGTCTCATTTACTTGGAGGTCCTTGACAGGGTTTGTTTTTCAGTTTCAAAAAACATTTTATTTGCATATTCTGTTGTATTGTATGAACATTGCTTGTGAGTCAGGCAGTGTATCAATGCAAACCACATGATGCACCAATCAACAAACACCAATACAGGATAAAACAATTTTGACACATTACATGAATTTATTTTCATAGTTGTAATATTCTCTTTATATGTGCTGGCCCTATTACACATATTGCACCACCATCCATTCTGCTTCATGGGCTCTTACAGCAGCCCTCCCCATGGTGTATGTGTACGTGCCCAGCACCACACCAGGGCGGCGCCAGAGAGGGGCCACACAAAAATTTCAATAAACAGATTAACTGCAAAAAACAATCTCACATCTGCTTGTCTAACAATTAAAGCTAAAATGAACTGGGAGGAAGAACTGAATCTCAAGCTTTCAGATGAGGAATGGGACGGTACATGGCGAATGGCAAGTAGCAGCTTCAAGGAACGACGAGGTTGGTTGATTCATTTTAAGATCTTGCATGGATACTATCTAAGCCCAGATAAATTTCATACTATGGGGTATGTGGGAGACTCCAGTTGTTGGAGGTGTAGCAACCCCGGTACAGGTATGACGCATATGCTCTAGGATTCTCCCAAGATTCAAGGCCTCTGGCAGTCAATCTTTTTTAGTTGTAATAAGGTATTAGGGCAGCGCATACCACCTACACCTTTGCCTTTTATACTAGGACTATTCTCAGAGCATATAGGGTTGGATATGTGCCAAAAAATATGGGTCTCACATGCTTCTCTTAGCCTTAAAAGGCTTCTGTTTCAAAAACTGGATGAGTGCCCTAGTACACATCATGACGGAGTGTTACAATCAAATGATTTTCTTTTTTAACAGTGAGAGGGTCTGTTACTCAATAAATAAGCTGAATGTCTTCCGGAGAATGTGGGCACCTTTCTGGAACATGAAGTAGTATATATACACTTATGAATTATAGTTTTCTCACAATGCATGGTAGACATAGTTATTACACCCTTTGTTGAAGTTTTGAATTTAAACAGGATTAAGGTCTAGTAGAGAGAGTTAGTAAAACGTAAAACGTTTTGCACAATATTTAATGGACATGCATATTTGACTGTAATTATCTGTATGTATTTTGATTGTTTTAATGGTTGTAATCTTATTGAATCAATAAAAAATTATTATGGAAACAATAACAATTAGACAATATTTACCCTGTAACTTACAGTAACATTAAATCTTGTCCCCTTTAAACTTTAAACTTCTCATGTATAGGAGACAGTATGTAACTTGTACTGTTGTACAGTGATAGCCTGCTGAATTTCTTGCCAGCTGCTAAAGAGCTAGTGACACCTTCAGGAGAACTTTAACACAACATAATATTTAGACACAGTCCAGCTTGTATTTCCCATTGAGAAAGGGTCACGAGAAGACTCATAGCACTGGGGTACTTGTAGCTGCGGGCTCCATGCTTTGAAATTTATTTTGGCATTCTGGCTTGATTTACTTATTTAAATTGCATTAGTGCTCCTTCTATCTGTATTTTCATTGTATCTCCCATTAGTTCTATATTTCTCGTCTCTATTATTTATTGCTGAGATAATTTGTATGGAAACAGGATTTTTACTCCTGAAGAGTTTGTCTATTCCTGCTGCTTTCTCCCTACCTGAAGTCATAGAGCACTGCTTGTGATATCGCAGTTAGTCCCATAGCAACAGATTGTGATGTCACAACAGAGGATTATGACTTGAAGTAGGTAGTAAGCTATAAAGGCAGATGGACTCTAAAGGAACTCTAAGGGATAAAGATCATATATTCGTGCACATTTCCTTAGTAATAAATAATGGTGAGGAGAAATATACAAAATATTAATAGAATGCAGGCAGTATTGTACCTAAGTATTATGTTTTTCACAGTTTCCTTTGAGGCATCAGTAGTTCTTTAAATCAGTAACAATGAAAAGCAGATCCCAGGAAGAATCGCATTGCCAAATTTTTCTTTCCAAGTTTGCTTTTAAAGATTGATACTTGCACACAACATCTAAAGGGAGTGTAAACTTTTATGTATGCTGCTACTTTAGTGAATGAATCTGTTCCTTGTACCTGGCTAGCCACTTCTCTCAATTTCCACAATCTCACGGAGACCGCTTTGTAAGTTTATTTGTACATTATGCTAACCACAGCTTCGGTGTATCCAATTGCCATCTATCAATTATCTTTCTATCAGGATGCATTTTTGAAACATGCAGCTTTTGTCAAGTTCACTGCTTTCGATTCATCTGCACGTTAAGCAATCCAGCATTACAACTATGTGATGGTCAGCAGTTGCAGTGTAACGGAAAATACACACAAGGACCTTAATAAGCAAATAATACATATGAATCATCAGTATTATCATTTTAGTGTTACCATTTTAATCACTGTTGTCTGCATTACTGTGTTCACCATCACAGTGTAAAGCATTTGGCCAAAGCAAACTCGTTATGTAGGTATGGTCTGTTCTGATAAACATCTGTTCACCCACAAACTATGCTGTGTGCTGAGTAAAGACATTTCAAACATATCAGAGTACAGTACATGCAACGCCATGTTTACTGCCACGCTCAAGACCTTCCCATTAAATCAGGCAATACATTATTACAGCTGTCATTGCTAACCTGGAAAACTCTGATTGTGACCGTTGTTCTTGCAAAGAAATGACTTTAGACATCATAGTGTGAGACCGTGGACTTGGTTGTAAGGGATACACAGCTGTATTAAAAAAGACATGGAATATTTTATATGTATTGGGACTTTGGCAAAGCAATTTCAATTTTAACTTTTTATTTTCCTAATACCGAACTACTGCTGCAGTTGAGATGATCTGGCTGCCTTTACATTACATTGTGGGTCAGCAGTTCAGATAACAAAGCGTTAATTCTTCAGTGTTTGTGCAACACATAGATGTCATGTATGATGGGGTCCTGCAACACCCATCCTAAAATAAATGAGTGGAGTTCATCTAATATTCATTAAATCAATACAGTAAAGCAGGGAAAGTAACCAGCGGGAGCACAAGGGGATAGACACACATAATAGACAGACTGAGCACCACTGGGGGATCTAAGGGTGGGAGCTCAGTCTGCAGGTTGTTATGGGTGGTTTGGATTCCGACTTAGGAGGGAGCTTTCATGGGGATGAGATAGATTTAGTTATTTATTTATTTATTTAGCTTTTGTTAACCAGGTAAGCACACTAGACAGTCAAGTGCCTATTTTCAGGTGTGACCCGGGAGAATTACAAGGTACAGGCAATAGCAATACAGAGTCAAGTTACAGCAATCAAGAGGGTACAGTCAGATACAGGCAGTAATAACACAGTGGCGAATGGCGACAACAAGGACCAGTCAAGAAAGCAAACATATATCAGATAGATAGGTACATACAGATAGATACTCTCTGTAGATAGAAAGATAAATAGTTACATACATACAGACAGATAGATACTGTCTGTAAATAGAGAGAAAGATACTGTAGATAGATAAATTCATTTAGTTGTTTAACCAGGAGTAGTACACTAAACAAGAGAGACCTGGGAGCACAGGGAAATTAAGTGACTTGCTTAGGGTCACACAGTATGCAAGTGGAAGCTGTGGGATTCAAACCCAGGTCTGGTCTGCTGGATATCACCAGATTAGCAGTTCAGAGCCCTAAACCACTGCACTATACTGCCTCAGATAGATAGATACTGTCCATAGATAGACAGAGATAGATAGGTAGATAGATAGATACTGTATGTAGATAGATAATACAAAATCACTCATGCCCCCACAATGCAAAGCATCATGGGCTGCATATGCAAATCACCACAGAATGTTATGCTGGTCCAACTTTAAGCAGAATTGCATGGTGCTGAAAGGCCTCTCACACCATGCAATTCTGCTTAAAGTGGACCAACTCTTATGCGGTGATTTGCATATGCAGCCCATGATGCTTTGCATTGTGGGGGCATGTGTGATTTTGTATTTTCTTGAAACTTGGCTTCCCAGCCAAATGCCCTTTGGGGTAACCCTTGCCTCAGTGTTTGCACACAGAGGTTCTTTGTCTTGTAGATAGATAATTTCTATAGCTAGACAGATAGATAGATACTGTCTGTAGACAGAGTGATAGATAGATACTGTCTGTAGATAGATAGATATATACTGTCTGTAGATAGATAGAGAGATAGATACTGCCTGTAGATATATCGATAGATAAATACTGTCTGTAGATAGATAGATAGACAGATAGATAGATACTGTCAATAGACGTCAATAAATACTCTGTAGATAGACAGATTTGATGAATAGATACTGTTAGATAGATGTATACTGTTAAATAAAAAGATACTCTGTAGATAGACAGATAGATGGATAGATAGATCGATAGATACTGTTGGATAGATAGATAGATACTGTCAATAGACTGTCAATAGATAGATACTCTGTAGATAGACAGATAGATAGATGGATAGATAGAAACTGTCAATAGATAGATACTCTGTAGATAGCTAGACAGATAGATAGATAGATAGATAGATAGATAGATAGATAGATAGATAGATAGATAGATATTATTAAATAGATAGATACTGTTAGATAGATAGACAGACAGACAGCTAGAGAGATACTATTAGATAGAGACAGATAGATACTGTAGATAGATAGATACTATTAGATAGATAGATACTGTCTAAAGCTAGGTAGATAGATGAAAGACAGACAGATACATACATGGATGTATGCATACATACATACATAGATGGGTGGGGCAAGGGAGAGAGAGAAAGGGAGAGGGAGATTGAGATCCCTGAATCACTGCTGGCACACAAGCCAGCAGCACATCTCCATCTGTGACTGTAGATGTCAAGAAAGTACCGTTGTTCTCTTACAGAGAATGCAGGGGAACAGCTCCTCTTATTAACCTGGGCATCCTGGATTTTGGGATGCCTAGAAAAGGTATTTTCAGGGCAATTTTCAAAAACAAACACCAGAATATAGCTAAATGGCTCCCCTTTACCTAGGTCCAGGTATTTCTTTTCAAAATACATAATAGGGAGGTGGGCATGCGGGGCTTAGCCCCCTCCCCCCCCCAAAAACAAAAAGTTAAATTTTTACATTACCTCAGTAGCGGTCATCCATGTGTGTTTGGACTGCTACCATTAGTGCTATTTTTGAGTACGGCTTTCTTACTATGCACTGTCATTGTCTGCGCCGCTTTTACTGCATGGTTGTTGACTACGCTGTTGTTACAGGTGGCATTTGAACCTAGTGTCTTCTTGGCACAGCCCCCTTTAGCCTTGAAAATTTCATGAAAAACTTCCACACCATCTAGGCTGTGAGAGCAAAAAAAAACTTAATGTCAAGTGTAGGGAACCCAAAAAGTTTTTTGTTTTTTTTTAGTTCTCCATATCTGAAAAGCTGAGCAAGACATCATCACAAAACTTTTCATGTCTTGTGACTCTGGCAGCCTGATTGCACATGCCAGATTTTGTGCTCTTTCATCAAACTACACCAAAGTTATTAAAGTACAAAAATTGGGGTTTAACATTAAACAGCCTACTCAACCATATCCATAGGGGTGCTAGTGTGCCCCTATAATATGTGAATGTATATAATATGTGAATGTATATACATTAGAGTGAATCCAGAACAAATCATAAATTCATTGATCAAGTCTTCTTGTGACCTCTCTAGTGAAACATTAGAGGAAGAGCCTGTGTAAGATTTTGATGGCTACTATATCGGACTCAAGAGTCTCACTTGCCACAGAAAATGAGGCATAAGCCAATGAAGGTCTTCTGTAGTTTGTGGGTGCCATAGATAAGTAGGTATGAGCGCATTGTTGGGTAGGCAACAATGATGATATAATTTGAGAGGAACAGCATCCGTTTCCGTGTTGTCCCATAGATGAAACATGTAAGCAAGGAGGTTACGTACAAGGCATAGATTAAGATGAGGCAGATGAGCATCTTCACAACACGGACATGAACATAAGATTGGGGGCTGCTGAAGCTGTTTGAGCTGGCCTTCATTCTCTTGGTGTGATGACAGAGGGTGATGATGATAAGGGAGCAACTCGTTACCATGAGTATGAAGGGCAAGAGGCAGATGAGCACAGGGCAGAGCACAACGTACAAAAATTTAGTTTCTGATGAAGCCTGACCAGAGGTGCTATTACTTTCACTGAATGTTGCATTGGCTAGGACCAACATCACTGCGTCAAAGGCTGTCAGGCCTCCAATGATGGCGCTGCATAGGATGGCAAAAACAACCAACCGGGGCACCCTGTTGGAGACCTGTTGTTTTATCCAGACAAAGAACCTCCAGGTACAGTTGATGATCTTTAAACAGTAGAAGATACAGAGCCATGTCAAGAGCCATGAGCTCAGAGCACAACTGAACATGCCCAAGAGGAGTATATACATGTTGCCCAAAGACATCAGTTCCAACACCAGACACAGGGATATGGTATATGATACTATCTGATGGAAGATGTTGGAGAAGGCCACACTTGCTATGATCACATCGCTGGGGGGCAGCCTGCCATCCATACTGATGTCCAGAAAGTTCTTGGTTACAATCAGAACATTTCCCATTAAGCCAAGGACAGATAGCAATGTGTTGCAAGCCACAGTGGCAGCCACCATTTCTGAAGCCATCAGTGCGCGTGTTGCCAGAGGGGCTGAGAGATTTCTGTAAAAATCTCTCTCTTTCTCTCTCTGCTGTATATGAATTTGCTCAGTGTCTTTTTGTTTTGCTTGTGATCCCAGTTTGTCATGCCTTCCTAATGCTTACAGTTCTGTCTCACTGCAGGTTATTGACATTTTCTAATGAGAATGCAAATTGTAGATGGGGTGTTGGATTTCATGACAATGCCATTCACTGTAGTCCAGTTGTATCATCTCTTCTTTTTTTGAATTTTAGTGCTCCCTGAATCTTAACCCTATCCTCTCCTTCCAGGGGGTTACCCCATCTACCATTCTATCAATTCTGGCTGTGTGCTGCCATGAATTACCCTCCCCTAGGTATCAGTCTATTTGAGGTCCTGCTGGATCCTAATTGTAATCTGACCAAGAGAACTAGTGTAGAAACCATAGCTGACATTTACATTGTTCTGGCGCCATGAGCTCTGCAAGAGCGCCTTTTTACAAATTAAAAATAATGACGATGATTTACAGGGTAAATCTGGGGAGGAAGCTGTCAGTAGTACCAAAGCTCTGACAGGACAAATGAGTGTCACTGTGAGTGTTGGTATATGACCACATACAGGGAAGGGGGTGGGATATAGCAGGCATAACTGGCCCTGACAGAGCACCACTGTATGTAAGCGATCAGCTTTGTCACAGCCATGTCACTACCAGTGGGTGTCACTGTGAGGGCCAGAACAAGATCACTAGATACAGGGGAAGGGGTTCAGGGTATAGGAGGCATAGCTGACGTTGACAGGATACTGCTGGGAGAAAGCTCTCAGCAGTGTCACAGCCCTGTCACTACCAGTGGTGTCACTGTGAGTGTCGGTACAAGGCACGATTAGATACAGGAGAGGGGAGAAAGGATACAGAAGCCATAGCTGACATTGATAGGGTACTGCTGTGGGAAAGCTTCTAGCAGTGTCACAGACCTGTCACTACCACTGGGTATCACTGTAAGTGCTGGTACAAGAGCAGCAGATACAAGGGAGGGGGGGGTTCAGGGTATAGGAGCCATACAGTAGCTGGCATTGACAGGATACTGCATTAGGGAATTTCTCAGCAGTATCACAGCCTTGTCACTACCAGTGGGTGTCACTGTGAGTACAGGTACAAGAGCACCAGATAGAGAGGAAGGGGTTCAGGGTATAGGAGCCATAGCTAGCAAGGAAGTTATGTATAAGACAGATCAAGATGAGAAAGACGAGCATCTTGGCAACACGAATGTGAACATCAGATCGGGGGTTGCTGAAGCTGCTTGAGCTGGCCTTCATTATCTTGGTGTGGTGATAGAGGGTGATGATAATGAGGGTACAGTTGGTTATCATCAGTATGAATGGCAAACAGCAGATGATCACAGAGCAGAGCACAATGTGCAGAAATTTAGTTTCAGGCGAATCCTGACAGAGGTGCTATTACTTTCACTTACAGCTGCGTTTGCTGGGACTGACTTAATTGTGCCAAAGGCTGCCAGGCCTCCGAGGATGGCACTGCATAAGATGGCAAAAACAATCAGCTGGAGCACCTTGTTGGAGACTTGCTGTTTTATCCAGACGAAGACCCTCCAGGTGCTGTTGATGATCTTTACGCAGTGGAAGATGCAGAGCCATGACAAGAGCCATGAGCTCAGAGCAGAGCAGAACATGCCCAATAGGAATGGAAACTTGCCACCTAAAGACATCAGCTCCAGCACCAGACACAGGGAACTGATGTATGATACTATGTGGTGGAAAATGCTGGAGAAGGCCAAACTTGTTATGATCACGTCACTGGGCGTTAGCCTACCATCCATCATGAAGTCCAACAAGTTCTTGGCCACAATCAAAACATTTCCCATTGAGCCAAGGACAGACAGCAGCGTGTAGGAAGCCAAAATGGCAGCCACCATTTCTGGAGCTTGCTGAATTTGCTTGGAGTCTTTTTGTTTTGCTTGTGATTCCAGTTTGTCAAGCCTGTCTAATGCTCACAGCTCTGTCTCACTGCAATTTAATGACACATTCTAACGAGAATGCAAACTGTGGATGGAGTGTTGGATTTTATGATGATAATGCCATTCTCAGTGGTCCAGTTGTGTAACCTCTTCCTCTTTCACATTTTAGTGCTCCCTGAATCTTAACCTTATTTTCTCCCTTCAGGCAGTTACCCCATCTACCATTCTATCAATTCTGGCCATGTTCTGCCATGAATTACGAGGTTCTGCTGGATCCAGATTGTAATTTGGTCAAGAGAACTGGAGTGGAAACCATAGCTGCCATTCAAAGGGTAAATCAGTGAGGAAGCTCTCTGCAGTACCAAAGCCATGACGGATCAATTTGTGTCACTCAGAGTGTTGGTATCAGAGTACCTACAGAGGAGGAGGAGGGTCAGGGTATAGGAGACATAGCTAGCCTTGACAGCACCACTGTAGGGAAGATAACAGCTTTGTCACAGTCTTGTTGCTACCAGTGGGTGTCACTGTGAGTGTTGGTATAAGAGCACTAGATATAGGGGAGGGGGGTTAGGGTATAGGAACCATAGCTGGCATTGACAGCACCACCGTAGGGAAGATAACAGCTTTGTCACAACCTTGTTGCTACCAGTGGGTGTCACTGTGAGTGTTGGTACAAGAGCACTAGAAACAAGGGAGGGAGTCAGGTTATAGGAGCCATAGCTGGCATTGACAGGCACTGCGGTGGGAAAACTCTCAGCAGTGTCACAGCCCTGTCACTACCAGTGGGTGTCTCTGTGAGTGCTGGTACAAGAGCATTAGATATAGGGGAGGGGGTTAGGGTATAGGAACCATAGCTGGCATTGACAGGGCACTGCTATAGGGAAGAGCAGAACCAGAATTTAGAGGCAAACTTCCACCTGGCCTGTGGAGGCAGGCAGCTTCAGTTCCCGTAAAGGGCTTCTAACTTGAGGCACGAGTTTTTCAGGATGGAGTCTACATGCCCAGAAAACTTGAGGTGCTGATCAAGCCACACCCCAAGATACTTGGAGGAGGAGGTGTCCTCGAGAGTAGAACCGTCAAGGGTGTGGAAGGAGGGCAATTTGGATAGCCTAGAGAGTCTCTGCCTAGTGTCAAAGGTCATGGAGACTGTTTTCTTGGTGTTTAGGGAGAATTGATGAGAGCTTAACCAAAGCTGTACTTTCTCAAAGTCATGCTGGAGATTGGCAGCAACATCATTTATGGATTGGCCAGAACAGAAAATAACACTGTTGCCTGCATACATACGGGTGGAGGAGGAGGTACACATGCACAGGTGCAGGAAACAGGAGCCATAGCTGGCACTGACAGGACACTGCTGTGGGGAAGCTCTCAGCAGTGTCATAGCCTTATCACTACCAGCGGGTGTCACTGTGAGTACTGGTACAAGAGAACTACAGTAGATACAGGGGAGGGAGTTTGGGTATAGGAGCCATAGCTGGCAGTGACAGGGCACTGCTATGGGGAAGCTCTCAGCAGTGTCACAGCCCTGTCACTACCAGTGGGTGTCGCTGGCGAGTGCTGGTACAAAACCACTAGATACGGGGGTTCAGGATATAGGAGCCATAGCTGGCATTGACAGGATACTGCTGTGGGGAAGCTCTCAGCAGTGTCACAGCCCTGTCACTACCAGTGGGTGTCACTGTGATTGCTGGTACAAGAGCACTAGATACAGGGGAGGGGGTTCAGGGTATAGGAGCCATAGCTGGCATTGACTGGGCACTGCTGTGGGGAAGCTTGCAGCAGTGTCACAGCTCTGTCATAACCCATGAGTGTCGCTGTGAGTACTTGTACAAGAGCACTAGATACAGGAGAGGGGTTCAGGGTATGGGAGCTATAGTTAGCATTGACAGGGCACTGCTGTAGGAAAGCTCTCAGCAGTGTCACAACCCTGTCACTATCAATTGGTGTCACTATGAGTATCAGTATAGGTGCACTTGATACGGGGGGGGGGATAGGAGCCATAGCTGGCACTGACAGGGTACTGCTGTGGGGAAGCTGTCAGCAGTGTCACAGCCCTGTCACTACCAGTGGGTGTCACTGTGAGTGCAGATCCAGCACTACTAGATACAGAGAAGGGGGCTCAGGATATATACCTGACATTGACAGGGTACTGCTATGGGGAAGCTTTCAGCAGTGTCACAGCCCTGTCACTACCAGTGGGTGTCACTGTGCCTGCTGGTACAAGAGCACTAGATACAGGAGAGGCAGATCAGAGTATAGGAACCATAGTTAAAATTGACAGGTTACTGTTCTGGGGGAATCTCTCAGCAGTATCACAGCCATGACACTACCAGTGGTTGTCACTGTGAGTGCTGGTACAAGAGCACTAGATACAGGGGAAGGGGTTCAGGGTATAGGAGCCATAGCTGGCATTGACAGGGCACTATTGTGGGGAAGCTCTCAGAAGTGCTACTGCCATGGCACCACCAGTGGCTGTCGCTGTGAGTGCTGGTACAAGAGCACTAGATACAGGGGAAGGAGGTCAGGATATAGAAGCCATAGCTGCCATGGACAGCCATGTGCAGCAATGGGCAGCAATGGCCATGACATGGAGCTGCCTGGTGTGGGGATGCTCTCAACAGAATCACTGCCTTGTCTCTACCAGTGGGTGTCACTGTTAGTGCTCGTACAAGAACACTAGATACAGGGAGTGGGGCTCAGGATATAGGAGCCATAGCTGGCATTGACAGGGCACTGCTGTGGGGAAGCTCTCTGCAGTATCACTGCCTTGTCACTGTAAGTGCTGGTACAATAGCAATAGATACAGGGGATGGGATTCAGGATATAGGAGCCATAGCTGGTATTGAGTGGGCACTGCTGTGGGTTAGCTGTCAGCAGTGTCACAGCCCTGTCACTACCAGTGGGTGTCACTGTGAGCGCCGGTAAAAGAGCACTAGACACAGGGGAGAGGTTTCAGGGTATAGAAGTCATAGCTGGCATTGACAGGGCACTGCTGTAGGGAAGCTCTCAGCAGTGTCACAGCTCTGTCACTACCAGTGAGTGTCGCTGTGAATGTTGGTACAACAGTACCAGACACAGGGAAGGGGGTTCCAGGTAATAGTATCCATAGCTGGCATTGACAGGGTACTGCTGTGGGGAAGCGGTCAGCAGTGTCACAGCCCTGTCACTACCAGTGGGTGTCACTGTGAGTGTTGGTACAAGAGCACTAGATATGGAGGAGGGAGTTCAGGGTACAGGAATCATAGCTGACATTGGCAGGGTACTGCATTGTGGAATCTCTCAGCAGTGTCACAGCCCTGTCATTACTAGTGGGTGTCACTGTGACTGCTAGTACAAGACCGCTAGATACAGAGGAGGGGGTTCAGGGTATAGGAGCCATAGCTGGCATTGACAGGGCACTGCTTTGGGGAAGCTCTGAGCAGTGTCACTGCCTGTCATTACCAGTGGGTGTCACTGTGAGTGCTGGTACAAGAGCACGAGACACAGGGAAGTGAGTTCTGGGTATATTAGCCATAAATGCCATCGACAGGGCACTGCTGCGGGGAAGCTCTCAACAGTGTCCCAGCCCTGTCACTATCAGTGACTGTCACTGTGAGTGCTGGTACAACAGTACCAGACACAGGGAAGGGGGTTCCAGGTAATAGTATCCATAGCTGGCATTGACAGGGTACTGCTGTGGGGAAGCGGTCAGCAGTGTCACAGCCCTGTCACTACCAGTGGGTGTCACTGTGAGTGTTGGTACAAGAGCACTAGATATGGAGGAGGGAGTTCAGGGTACAGGAATCATAGCTGACATTGGCAGGGTACTGCATTGTGGAATCTCTCAGCAGTGTCACAGCCCTGTCACTACTAGTGGGTGTCACTGTGACTGCTAGTACAAGACCGCTGGATACAGAGGAGGGGGTTCAGGGTATAGGAGCCATAGCTGGCATTGACAGGGCACTGCTTTGGGGAAGCTCTGAGCAGTGTCATTGCCTGTCATTACCAGTGGGTGTCACTGTGAGTGCTGGTACAAGAGCACTAGACACAGGGAAGTGAGTTCTGGGTATATTAGCCATAACTGGCATCGACAGGGCACTGCTGTGGGGAAGCTCTCAGCAGTGTCCCAGCCCTGTCACTATCAGTGAGTGTCACTGTGAGTGCTGGTACAAGAGCACTAGGTACAGTAGAGGGGGTTCAGGATATAGGAGCCATAGTTGGTATTGACATGGCACTGCTGTGGGGAAGCTCTCAGCAGTGTCCCAGCCCTGTCACTATCAGTGAGTGTCACTGTGAGTGTTGGTACAAGAGCACTAGATACAGTAGAGGGGGTTCAGGATATAGGAGCCATAGTTGGTATTGACATGGCACTGCTGTGGGGAAGCTCTCAGCAGTGTTACTGCTCTGTCACTACCAGTGAGTGTCACTGTGAGTGCTGGTACAAGAGCACTAGATACAGTAGAGGGGGTTCAGGATATAGGAGCCATACCTCTGTCCTGTACCTGCCCCCACCCCCTCCTTCCTCTCTCAATGCCTCCACCTGGTTCTGTCCCCTGGCAGGGTTCTCAGCATCCTGAAGGCGATGGTCCAAGGACCTACCTCTGTCCCTCTACCTGCTCCCACCCCGTCCCTCCTTCCTTTCCTTCCAGTGCCTCCTCCTGGTTCTGCTCCCTTGCAGGTTCTCAGCATCCTGGAGGGGTCAGTCCTGTGGTAACCTTTTTTATCCCCTCTCTCCCTCTTCTACCTATCTTCTACTGTCTTCCCAACTTAATAATCTTCTTTCCGATACCTGTCCCCTCCCCCCATCTTCTCACTCTTTTGTCCTTGCCTGGTTCTGCCCCTGGCTGATTTCCTTTGCATCCTGGAGGGTCCAGATCTAGATGTGCCTCCTCCTTCTCTACTTAAACTATTATCCCCTCATTTCCACTATACCACACTACATTGCACTTAATAGGTAGCCCCCTTAACCTCTATCACTATATGTAACTTAACCCCCTTCCCTTTTGCCCAGTCCTTTTTGTATTGTCTAGCTGCTACTACTAATTTCTCAAGACCTGCACTATGTCCCACTTAAGTAAGCTGGTTTATCTTTATACTGTTATTGTCTGGGCTCCCACGTCCCTCTGCTCTTCCTTCCCCTAGCTGGCTCCACTAGACCATAGCACTTTATGTCTATAATGTACTGCCTACCAGCTTCTCAACTGTAACGCCAATCCAGCAGTGTGTTGGTGATATTGGATTCAAGCTGTACCTAACCATTATGTATGTTCACTGTAATGGTATGTATAATCTCTGATGTAATTCCACATTTACCCCCCAACCCCACCCCACCGGTCGCACTGTGAGATGAGCAATGTGTTCAGTGTGCCTTCCTTGTGAAACATTTAAAAAAAAAATAATAATAGTTGACATCGACAGGGGTACTGCTAAGGGGAAGCTCTCTGCAGTATTACAGCCCTGTCACTGCCAGTGGGTGTCACTGTGAGTGCTGGTACAAGAGCACTAGGCAGAGTAGTGGATTCTGGGCATAGGAGCTGGCATAGACAAGGCACTGCTGTTGGGAAGTTCTCAGCAGTGTCACAGCCCTATCACTATTTTACTTTTTTTTTTTTTTTTCCTTAATTAGGAGAGACACACTAAGCTGAAGCTTGTTTACAGGTGTGACCTGGGAGCACAGGAAGTTAAGTGACTTGCTCAGGGTTCCACAGTATGCAAGTGGGGGCTGTGGGATTCAAACCCAGGTCTCCAGGTTTGCAGCTCAGCGCCTTAAACCACTGCGTTATACTGCCTTCACTACCAGTGGTTGGTCACTGTGAGTGCTGGTGCAAGAGCAATAGACACTGGGGAGGGGGTTCAGGGTACAGGAGCCATTATGTATGTATTTATTTAAAGCTGATAACCGGAAGAAGAACACAAAGCCGGGGCTCGATTCCAGGTGTGACCAGGGGAAGGGGTTAGAGGCGTATAATACATACACAAAATGAGAAGCAGGCAGGTTACAGTAGGCCTGAGATATACAGACATAATTACAGCGAGGCAGGCAGGTTACAAGGTGCCCGGAGTCAATCTAAATGGCAAGTGGCATAAGTACATACTTGCAAATAAACTGAGCTAAAATTTAACAAAGTATACAAGGAAAGCAAAAATGGCAGTAGCCAGCAATACAAAAAACTTAAAATAATCAATAAAACAATAACATAATTAAAGACTAAACTGGAGGAAAAATATGGTTGGGGGGTACACTTGGTAGACACAGGTGAAGAAATAAAGTAAAGAAGATAAGAGTGAAGGCAGATTAAGGGAATTAAGCAATCAAACAGATGAAACAGTTAGCCATGAATTTACAGGACCAGGGAATTAGTCAGGAGAGTGACAGAAGCAGGGGGGAATGGGGATGCAATTAAGCGAATGTTTGATGAGGTTTAGTGAGGGTAGGGAGCGGAGAAAGGTGGGAAGGCAATTCCACAGGTGCAGGAAAAAGTAAGAGAAAGAAACCATACCAGACTTAAAGTGTGGACGGGGCGGGGGAGAGCAAAAGAGTGAGGATCACGTGAACGGAGGGAGTAGGCTGTAAGTGGGGAGGGAGATAAGAGGAAGGCAAGGTAGGGGACAAGCAGGCCAAACCAGAATTTAGCAGGAATGATAGAGGTGTGGTGGCTACGGCGGGAGGACAAGAAAGGGAGAGACAGTGAAGAGTAGATGGCACAATGGTGTGTCCTGAAAGGAACATTCAAGGTGAAGCGACAGAAAGCATTGAAAAGAACATCCAATCCACGCAGAACAGATGCATAAACAACATCTGTGTAGTCAAACAGAGATCTGATAGTTCTTGTAAGGAGTATCTGGTGAACAGGGAGTGAGAGGGCATCTTTGTTTCTATGGTCTTACTTGTGCATTTGTTCTCCTAGAAGCTAACCTTCTGATGCCTTAACAATTGACTTGCTTCTTATTGTATTTATCTGTTGTTTTTATCTACAATTTTGTACTTTGATACTACCTGACGCTGGGTCGATGACCCTAAACTGCGCGCATCTTCTGAGCTTTGTCACGGTTTATATTCTAGCACTGTTTGTATTCTTTGTGTTCCTGACATGGAGCCTTTGCAAAAGAGTCCTTGATGCAAAGGGTTGCAATTCTGATTACTTAATAAATTAATAAATAAATAAATATATAAATATAGAGCGCACCAAGTCTGGGGTGGAGATCTGAATGCATGTAGTTGACATGAGCTGAGAAATTAGGTGGTTGTCAAGCCAGACGTATTAAGTACTTGTAAGAGGAGACAGTTTCCAAAGGGGTACCATCAAGGTATAGAAAGGTGGGGGAGTGGAGAGCTTGGCTAGTATTTAGAGAGTACCGAAAAACACAGAAACTGTTTTGGTGGTGTTAACCTTAAGCTGGTTGGCATGGAACCAATTTAGGATGTGAGTAAAATCTGATTGTAACTGGGCAGTCACCAAAGGAGTGGAGGGGCCCAATAAAAAGAGTATAGTATCTTTGGCATAAAGATGGATTTGGGATAAGGAGCATACAACTGGGAGATCATTCAGAAACACAGAGAACAGTATAGGCCCAAGAATGGAGCCTTGAGGTATGCCAGCTAGGATAGGGAAAGGAGAGGAGATTATGTCTACAGCTTGGACGCATTGGGAGCGACTTTGTAATGTAAGAATTGAACCATTTGTCAGATAGGGGGAAAGACCAGCAAGCTGAAGTTTAGTGAGAAGAAGCAAGCAGGAGACGGGAATCAAAAGCATTGGCTAGGTCTATAAATATGGCTGCAGTGAGAAGGCCTAGATCCATACCTGTAAAAATGGTATCAGTGACTCGCAGAAGTGAAGAGACAGTGGAGTGTTCTTTATGAAAACCCTGCTGGAAAGGTGAGAGGAAATTTGAAGAAGAAAGGAAAAGGGAGAGTCTGAAAAGGACAGGGGACTCCTGGAGCTTCACAAGAATTGGAGATTGGATAGTAGTTATCGGATGAGTAGAGATCACCACCTTTGTGAAGAGGAATAACATTAGCTGCTTTCCAGGCCTGGGGAACAGTACCTAGGGTAAAGGAGAGGTTGAGTAGATGAGCAAGGGGGGTGGGCAACGGCAGTGCCTGACATTTGAATTAGAAGAGGGTCAAGCCCATTGGGGCTAGACTTGCGAGGCTTCAGTGATTTGAAGGCCTGAAGCACCTCTTGGACAGAAATAGAAAACTGGAAAGAGTCAGGAGAAGGAATAGAAGGCGGAGATGGGCAGAGGGTTACAGGGGTATTTAGAGTTTGAAAGGTGGGTGGAGGGGAAGGAAGAACTGTGGAGGAAGTAGGGAGGGTCATAGCTGGCATTGACAGGGCACTGCTTTGGGGAAGCTCTCAGCAGTGTCATAGCACTGTCACTACCAGTAGGTGTCACTGTGAGTGCTTGTGCAAGAGTACTAGATATAGGGGAGGGGGTTCCGCATATAGGAGTAGCATTGACAGGGTATTGCTGTGGGGAAGCTCTCAGCAGTGTCCCAGCCCTGTTACTACCAGTGGGTGTCACTGTGAGTGCTGGTACAAGAGCACTAGATACAGGAGAGGGGGTTCAGGGTATAGGAGCCATAGCTGACATTGTCAGGGTACTGCTCTGGGGACACTCTCAGCAGTGTCATAGCCCTGTCACTACCAGGGGTGTCACTGTGAGTGCTGGTACAAGAGCACTAGATACAGAGGATTGGGATATTGGTATATTAGCCATAGCTGACAGTGGCAGGGTACTGCTTTTGGGAAGCTCTCAGCAGTGTAACAAACCTGTCACTACTAGAGGGTGTCTCTTTGAGTGCTGGTACAAAACCACTAGATACAGGGGAGGAAGTTCAGGGTATAAGAGCCATAGCTGGCATTGACAGGGTACTTCTCTGGGGACGCCCTCAGCAGTGTCACAGCCCTTTCACTACAGTGGGTGTCAGTGTGAGTGCTGGTACAAGGGCACTAGATACAGGGGAGAGGGTTCAGGGTGTAGGAACCATAGCTGGCATTGACTGGGCATGGCTATGGAAAGCTCACAGCAGTGTCCCAGACCTGTCACTACCAGTGGGTGTCACCGTGAGTGCTGGTACAAGAGCACTAGATACAGTGGAGGGGGTTCAGAGTACAGGAGCCATAGCTGACATTGACAGGGCACTACTGTGGGGAAGCTCTCAGCAGTGTCACAGCCCTGTCACTACCAGTGGATGTCACTGTGAGTGCTGGTACAACAGCATTAGATACAGGGGAGGGGGTTCAGGGTATAGGAGCCATAGCTTGTTTTGACAGGGTACTGCTGTGGGGAAGATCTCAGCATTGTCACAGCCCTGTCACTATCAAAGGGTTTCACTGTGAGTGCTGATACAATACCACTATATACAGGAGACGGGGTTCAGGATAAAGGAGCCATAGCAGGCATTGACTGGGTACTGCTGTGGGGAAGCCTTCGGTAGTGTCACATCCCTGTCACTACTAGTAGGTGTCACTGAGACTGCTCGTACAACAGCACAAGATACAGGGGAGGGGTTCAGGGAAAAGAAGCCATAGCTGGCATTGATAAGCAGCTGCTGAGGGGAAGCTCTCAGCAATGTTAAAGCCCTGTCACTACCAGTGGGTGTCACTGTGAGTGCTGGTAGAAGACCACTCGAAACAGAAGAGGGGATTCAGGGTGTAGGAGCCATAGCTGGCATTGATTGGGCACTGCTGTGGTGATGCCCTCAGTAGTGTTACAGCCCTGTCACTTGCAGTTGGAAGGACTGCGACCGCTGGTAGAAAACCTTGAGATTCAGGGGAGCAGGTTCGGGGTAAAGCAGCCACTACTGTAATTGACAGGGCACTGCTGTGGGGAAGCTCTGAGCAGTATCACTGCTCTATCACTACCAGTGTTTGTCACTCTGAGGGCTGATACAAGAGCACTAGACACAGGGGAGTGGGTTCTGGGTATATTACCAATAGTTGACATTTACCAGGTACTGCTGTGGGGAAGCTCTCAGCAGTGTGACATACATATTATGACAGTGAATGTCTCTAGGTATGCTGGTACAAGAGCACTCGATACAGGGGAAGGGACTTGGGGTATAGGAGCCATGAGTGGCATTCACAGGGCACTGCTGTGGGGAAACTCTCAGCAGTGTCACAGCCCTGTCACTATCAGTAGGTGTCACTGTGAGTGCTGGTACAAGAGCACTAGATACAGGGGAAGGGGTTTAGGGTATAGGAGCCACAGCTGGCATTGACTGGCCACTGCTCTGGGGAAGCTGTCAGCAGTGTCACTGCCCTGTCACTGCCAGTGGATATCACTGTGAGTGTTGGTAGAAGAGCACAAGATACAGGTGAAGGGGTTCATCGGATTAGGAACCATAGCTGGCATTGACAGGGCACTGCTGTGGGGAAGCTGTCAGCAGTGTCACAGCCCTATCACTACCAGTGGGTGTCACTGGGAGTGCTGGTACAAGAGCACTAGATACAGGGAAGGGGTTCAGGGTATAGGAGCCATAGCTGGCATTGACAGGGTACTGCTGTGTTGAAACTCTCAGAAGTATCACAGCCCTGTCACTAGCAAAAGGTTTTACTATGAGTGTCAGTATAAGTGCTCTAGATACAGAGGAGGGGGTTCAGTGTATTGGAACCATACATTGACAGGGTACTGGCTGTGGAAAGCTCACAGCAGTGTCCCATCCTTGTCACTACCAGTGGGTGTCACTGTGAGAGCTGGTACAAGAGCCCTAGACACAGGGGAGGGAGTTCAGGGTTTACGAGCCATAGTTGACATTGACAGGGTACTGCTGTGGGGAAGCTCTCAGCAGTGTTACACCCTGTCTCTACCAGTGGGTGTCACTGTGAGTGTTTGTACAAGAGCACTAGATACAGTGGAGGGGGTTCAGGGTGTAGCAGCCGTAGATGACATTGACAGGATACTGCTGTAGGGAAGCTCTCAGCAGTGTCACAGCCCTGTCACTAGCAGTGGGTGTCACTGTGAGTGCTGGTACAAGAGCACTAGATACAGGGGAGGGGGTCAGGGTATAGGAGCCATAGCTGGTATTGATAGGGCACTGCTGTGGGGAAGCTCTCAGCAGTGTCACAACCCTGTCACTACAATGGGTGTCACTGTGAGTGCTGGTACAAGAGCACTAGATACAGGGTAGGGGGTTCAGAGTATAGGAGCCATAGCTGGCATTGACAGTGCACTGCTGTGGGGAAGCTCTCAGTAGTGTCACAGCCCTGTCACTACCAGTGGGTGTCACTGTGAGTGCTGGTACAAGAGCACTAGATACAGGGGAGGGGATTCAGGATATAGGAGCCATAGCTGGCACTGACAGTGCACTGCTGTGGGGAAGCTCTCAGCAGAGTCACAGCCCTGTCACTACCAGTGGGTGTCACTGTGAGTGCTGGTACAAAAGCACTAGATACAGGGGAGGGGGTTCATTGTATAGGAGCCATAGCTGGCATTGACAGGGTACTGCTGTGGGGAAGCTCTCAGCAGTGTTACAGTCCTGCCACTACCAGTGGGTGTCACTGTAAGTGCTGGTACAGGAGCACTAGATACAGGTGTAACCCCTCTACAAATGGGGGTTCCCGAAAAGTCTTTCTTGAGCTTGATTAAACGTTCACTGCCAGGCTGGTGTCCTGTGTTTTAGCAGTTTAAATGTGATTGCCAGAGAGTGCCTGTATAGCCTCTGTGTACTGTCTCTTTAAGAGCTGACTGGATTGTAGTCTTAATTAATCTAAAAGGGAGCTCTGTGAGAAGCTGTACTTGTTTGCTGATCATTTGTTAGAATAGTAATAATATTGCAGCTTGTTCTAACCTGCCTTCTTTGCAGCAAGGACTGTTATGTTTATCTCCACCAACTTGGCCCGGGACTGTCAGAATGGGCCAATCAGTACATTTGGGACTCTAAAACAGAGCCTGCCTACAGGGGCTTGGTGGGGCCAAAACTTGTAGGAATTGTAGTTTTTGCATTTTGGCGCCTAAAATAACCTGGAAGGGGGGCCCTTGTTGTGACTGACAGACAGATCAGCCAACCAAATCTTTTGGATCTTGGGGAAATTACCAAGCTGCTTGTAGCTACTTTCAGTTCTGAGTTGGGAAGTGAAGAGATAACAGCTTGAATGATTCAAGCAGCAGCCCTGGCATAAATTCACGTGGGAGAACTGTGGAAAGGCCTGACTTTTGGCCTGCATGCCTGCCTGCTGTCCCTGAGAGGGGACTTGTGTTTTTTTCGGACTGAATCCGAACTTGGAGAGTGAAGTAAGCTACCGAATTGTGAATTGTGACCAAGCTCCTTCCTAAAGAAGAAGGAAGATTTGCTGAATGCGATCGGCCTGTTTGGACATCCAGCCACCTCTGAAATCCCGGATTGTGCAGAGACTCTGTAATTGCAACCTGTAGAGCTTTTTGCCTGGTACAGTGGAATTTCCTTACATGTGAATGTGTTGTGTGCTTATAGTGGTCACAATTTGGTTCCCCACCATGGTTTGAATTGTATTCTGCTTGCTGGAAGCTGCATTAGAATTTCCTTAAATGTAAATGTGCTGTGTGCTGCTAGTGGGTCGCGATTTGATTCCCCACTGTGGTTTGAACTGTATTCTGCTTGCTGGAAGCTGCATCCAGCCCCACGGACTGAATCCAAAATCATCTCCATTGGGCCTGGGCCTTGCCACACTGGCTCAGCCTGACTTCCCGCTGTCACAAACCCACTCAGCTCTGCTTCACCGTGACCTCAAAAGTCTCTCTGATGTAAGTCCTTGTATATTCAAAGCAAATGTATATTGGACTCCTTAATTTAGTCTGGGACCTGGTATCCCCAGACATCAAAGGATCTCCTTGAGGACATTATAAAATGGATATCTTGGTTACTGCCTTAAAAGCAAACTAACAAGATAATTGCACCTCAGATATCTGCAGTTTAAGCTACCTCCTGTCCTTTGAACTTATCCCTTGGGGGTTTTGATGTGTCAGTTTCACATGCTGTTTCAGCATCTCTCATGACAGGCAGTCCATATCTCATTTTTATATTTACAAACAATGATCAAACAGCACTCAGAACTGGCTGTCCTCATCACAATTCCTCCCCACCTAGACTGAATTTGGGGGTTCTATCCCCTACGTGGGATGAGCTTCCCAAATCAGTTCACTCCTCATAAACCCTAGACAGCCCATCTGAGTTCTGATTTTGTTTTCCAGCCCAATGTACGATTGTCAGATCATACCCTTGTAATGCAAGACTCCATCTTAGCAGTCTGCCATTGTTTTTCCCCATCTGTGTCAGCCAAACCAGGGGGTTGTGGTCAGTCTGCACCACAAAATGCTGCCCATACAAGTATGGCTCCAATTTCTTTAGGGCCCACACTATGGCCAGACACTCTTTTTCCACCATGGAGTATGCCTGCTCCCTGGGAAGTAACTTTTTACTCAGGTAGGCTATTGGGTGATCCCTTCCCTGGCTGGATGTCTGACTTAGTACTACCCCAATACCCATGTCTGAGGCATCAGTCTGAACTATAAAGGTTTTACTATAGTCAGGACTTGTCAACACAAGAGCACTGCACAGTGCTTCCTTTAGTTTGGAAAAGGCTTCCTCACAGGCTGGGCCCCAGGTAATTTTCTTGGGCATGCTTTTCTTTGTCAGGTCAGATAGGGGAGAAGCCAGGGTACTGTAATTGGGTACAAATTTTCTGTAGTACCCTGCTGTCCCTAGAAAACTCCTGACCTGCTTCTGAGTTTCTGGTCTGGGCCATGCCTGGATTACCTCTGTTTTTATTTGGTTAGGACGTAGCTGTCCCCGGCCTACCACATGCCTGAGGTATGCCACTTCTCCCATGGTCACCTGGCACTTCTTGGCTTTGACAGTGAACCCGGCACTCTGTATCCTGCCCAGCACTTCCCCAAGGTGGGATAGGTGTTCCTCCCAGCTGGTACTAAAGATGACAATGTCATCCAGGTATGCCATGGCGCACTCCTCAGCACCATTTAACACCTGGTTCACAAACCTTTGGAAAGTAGCTGGGGCATTCTTCATTCTGAAAGGCATTACTTTAAACTCAAATAAGCCTATCGAAGTGATGAAGACTGACCTCTCCCTAGCTCTGTTTGTCAACTCTACCTGCCAATACCCTTTGTCAGGTCAATGGTACGGGTGGGTCGCCCCTCCTACTTGTTCAGGGTTAGATCCGTCCAGGGCATTGGGTGGGCATCTGACTTGTGACTGCATTCAGTCCACGAGTCTACACAGAAACGAGTCGAGCCATCTGGCTTGGGTACAAGGACTACAGGTGAGGCCCAGGGACTGTGGGATCTCTGGATTACCCCTAAATCCAGCATCTCCTCCACTTCCCTCCTAATGTCCTTTTGGAGAACTTCTGACACCCGATATGCTGTCCGCTGTATGGGTGTCTGTGTCCCTGTCTCCACATCATGTGTCATTAAGGGGGTTAGTCCAGGCTTGGTGCTAAACAACGGAGCAAAGTCTTCTAAAACCTCCCTTACTTTCTGGATCTGGCCCGGGGTCAGCTGAGGAGACAATATTATTGCCTCCACAGAGGACTCCCACTTACTCTCTTCCAGCAAGTCCAGAAGGGGGTCTCCTTCATCTGTCCCCTTCCCATGACTACACACTGCAAACACCATGTCAGCCCTATTTGCATATGGCTTCATCATGTTGACATGGTACATCCTTTCTGTCTGTCTACAGTCAGATAACTCCACAATGTAGTTCACATCATTTACCTTCCTAACCACTTTGTACAGTCCTACCTACTCAGCCTGCAGCTTGTCTTCCGGGACCGGAATAAGGACCATGACTACCTGACCCACCATGTATGAGTGAGCTCTGGCTCTGCGGTCGTACCACACTTTTTGTTTCTGTTGGGCAGCTGTCTGGTTGCTCTGGGCTGTCCCCATAAGCTCCTTCAGCCTTTCCCTAAACCTTAGGACATAATGCACAATGGGAGTTCTCTGGGTGGCGTGCTTGCCTGCCCAGTCCTCCCAGATCAAGTCTAGGGGCCCACGTACGCAGTGTCCATATAAGAGTTCGAAGGGGGAAAATCCTGTTGACTCTTTGGGCACTTCCCTTTATGTAAACAACAGGTGGGGAAGGTATTTCTCCCAGTCCCTCCCATGCTGTTTGGCAAATGCCCAGAGCATTGACTTTAGGGTACCATTGAAACATTCCACAAGCCCACTGGCTTGTGGGTGATATGGTGTCGTGCATCTCTGTACCACCCCACACTTCTCCCATAAAGATTTCATCAGGTCCAACATGAAGGAACCCCCTCGATCGGTGATTACCTCCTGTGGAAACCCAACACGGGAGAAAATCCCAAGTAAGGCATCTACCACTTTGTCTGTCCTCAGAGAGGATAGGGCAACTGCCTGTGGGTACCGGGTGGCATAATCCACCACAGTCAGGATGAATCTCTTCCCTGAGGAGCTGGGGGTATTTAAAGGCCCCACAATATCCATTCCCACCCTCTGGAATGGCTCCTTCACTATGGGCAATGGAATCAGGATGGCTTGGGTTTTCTTGCCCACCGTCCCTGTTTCTTGGCACTGGTGACAAGACCTGCAATACTCCTTCACCTGCTGGGTGAAGTTAGGCCAGTAGAAATTCTGGGCCAACCGCTGCATAGTGCGCGCAATTCTCAGATGACCAGACAAGGGAATATCATGTGCAATTTTGAGCAACTGCTCATGATACCCTTGGGGAATGACAAGCTGCCTGCCTAGCATCCCTCCCTCCCTCTGTCTGTACTGCCTGTGTGTACATAAGTCCATTTTCCCAATAAACCTTATGTCTGCTGTCACCTCCCTGTGTTCCCTCTGAATCTGCCCAAGCCCTCAGCTTCTCTAAACTAGGGTCACTCCTCTGAGCAGCTGCAAACCTCTCACACATTCCCAAGGCATGGGACAGGTCCCCTTCAGTCGCTAAACTAGGGTCCCTAGCACTAGCACCAGGGCTGTCAGGATCACTGTCAATCCCAACCTCTGACAAGGGGTCACCCCCCTCCCTCTTTGGAGTAACCCTCTGTAGCTATGTGGTTACTTGCTACTGGGGAAATTTCTACCCCCTTTTTATCAGTCTCCCCATCTGGAGACACAGGCTGGGGAACCAGCCTCTCAGCGGTTTCCACACTGGTTTCTGTGGGGTTCATGGAACTACAATTTTCCCTTGCCGCTTGGCTATGGGTAACTGCACATACCATCCCCTGATGGAGATTGTTACCCAGGATCACATCCACTGCTAATGTTTTGGCTACAGCCACCTGTTGCACAGTTCCCCCGTTTCAATCCAGTCTAGGAGAACACTAGCGAGGGGCAATGTTTTCTCCCTGCCCACAAAGTCCTGTACAGTGACGAATTTATTGGGTATAAGCTGACCAGGCTGTACCAGATCCCCTTTTACCAAAGTCAGGGATGCTCCTGTGTCCCTTAAACCCTGCGTCTGTACACCATTCACCATGACTGGGTGCATGTGTTCCTTCATGTTCACTGGCATGCTTCCAGGGACACACAAACAACTCACTTCTTTTCTAGCACCTGGTTGTATATTATGGCTTGCCTTTTTGGGACACTGCCTGGCAACATGCCCAGTTTTCTTACACAACCAACATTCAGTTCTTCTCTCAGAGAAATATTTTCTCTGAAACCTGGGGCTAACTGGTTTCGGTGGAGGCAGTGAGGGTTTAAGCTGCCCTGAAGGTGCACTTTTCCCTTTCTGCGCTGCCATGCCCGCCCCATTCGCTCTCAGACCAGGTCTGCTCTTGGCATAGTGGTCTGAGAGTTCAGCAGCCTCTTGCACTGTTTTTGGATCTCGGTCCTCTAGCCAGATTTTTAGCTCTGCTGGGCATGCCCAATAAAACTGTTCTAATAAAATCACATTTTCAATTTTATCAAAAGAGTTTGCCTCAATTCCTTCCCACCGTTTTAAAAACTGACGTTGTTTCATGGCTAGCTCCTCATAGCTCATGTCAGGGCTTCTCCTGAGCTTATAGAATTTAGCTCTGTATGATTCAGCAGTTAACTCAAACTTTTTTAACAGTGCAGCTTTTGGCTTGCTGTAATCATTGCTGTCCTCATTGTTCATTTGACCCAATGCATCTCGAGCTTTCCCGGTAAGTAGCGGGGATAGCTGGAAGCTCCAGGACCCTCTAGGAATTTTAGCCTGAATACAAACTTTTTCAAAAGAATTTAAAAAGACATCCATGTCCTCCCCCTCTTTAAACTCAGCTATTAATTTGGAGTTTAATTTGTAACCCAGTCCTGCAGTCCCAGTTAAACCCAAGCCACTTACCTGCTCTGATGCCGCTGGTTGGAGTCTTAGCTTCTCCAGTTTGTGTTGCCACTGGCACTCCTCTCTCTTCTCCTCTGCAGCTCGCTGGTGGTCATGCTCCTCACGGTCTGCCTCCCTCTGTTCTCGCTCTGCCTCCAGTTCCATCCTCTCGCTCAATTTGCAGTCTGAGTATCTCTGGATTCAGGATACTGGTGACCATCCCCTGCTGCTGTGGCCCTTCACTGACAGTGGCCCTGCTGTCCTCCTCATTGGATCTAGACTCTGCACTGGCAGCTAGCCCTGCCACATTCAAGGTTTGGTCCTTTTCAGTCATGGTCGGTGACTCGCTGCTCTGGGTATCTGCTACCATCAGGGCCTCTATGAGGGTCTGCTTTATGGCTGTCACCCCAAATAGGACTCCTCTGTCCCCGCACAACTGCTTTAAGTCTTCTACAGTGTGTCTGCAGTAGTTGGAAGCCATCTTTCCTGACTACTGCTACTCTGACTGGCACTTAAAAAAAAATAAAACTGGTAGGAACTTGACTGTAAGCCAAGGGATATAGTTCTGTTTCCTTTTGAAATAAAACAGTGCCTTTCTTTTTTTTTTTTTCAAATGAGCTGAACAGTCTCAAGTTGACACCCTGTACAATAAAGCTTATACCACCAAACTTGTTATGCCACTGCTGCTAACCAATCTGTCACAAATCCACTCAGCAGGTCATCTCTCTACTCCCAAAGTGCCAATCTCTGAGCATAGAATTGTGAACAGTTTAACAGAACAAGGTAACCCTCTTGTCTGTTTTGTGGGTTCGAGTCACCTTAGTCCCAAGTTCTGGAGGGATTCAAACTGATAACCTCTTGTTAGTGTACCCAATTGTCAGGCTCAGATAATTCTGTCTTCGGGGGGCCAGATATCTTTGCCTACAGGCACCTAATCAGGCATTTCAAATGAACCCTTAGAACTCTATGCAAGACCTTAGAGAACTTTTATCTGTTTCCCAGTTTGGTATCACAATAAGTACATGCACAGTGTCAACAATAACCATTCTAAGCTCCACTTATATAAAAAGAGGTTTCAAGGCACACCAGGCAGTTTCTGTTTTTAAAATATATATCTTTACTTTAAAATAGATAAAATAGGAAAACAGTAAAATACAGAACAAAATATCCCAACACATACAGCCTTAAAACAAGCAGGTTTAAATGTGCAAATTCTTACATATACTCAGACTAGTCTTATGTAAGGTCCTTCCTTCTTTATCTTTCAGTGCTTCATGGTGTCTCTTCTCTCAGTCAGAAAATGGAAAATGAATGTCTCTCTGTAAGGTCTGCTCAGTATATTTAAAGCAGTCTTGAGCCAGCCTTCTCTCTGAGGTCCCCTAACTCCACCTTTTGGTGTATTACAATTTATATTTTATAACACAGGATGTCCTATTAAGATACTTAAAAAAATAATAGATGACCAAATGAATCGTTTCTCTTCCTCTGACTGGTCCAAACCGGTCTGTGCTCTGCTTCATCGAGACCTCAAAAGTCTCTTTGATGTAAGTCACTGTATATTCAAAGCAAATGTATATTGGACTCCTTAATTTAGTTTGGGACCTGGCATCTCTAGACATCAAAGGTCTCTTTGATGAAATGAGCTGGCTTCCTGGGAGGATACCCATAACACTGGCCTGTGTTCCTTTTCTCAGCACACCTAGTGCACATCAAAGGATCTCCCTGAGGGCATTATAAAATGGATATTGTGGTTCCTGCCTTCAAAGTAAACTAACAAGATAATCGCACCTCAGATATCTGCAGTTTAAGCTACCTCCTGTCCTTTGAACTTATCCCTGGGGGGTTTTGATGTGTCAGTTTCACATGCTGTTTCAGCATCTCTCATGACAGACAGTCCATAACCCATTTTTATATTTACAGACAATGATCATACAGCACTCAGAACTGGCTGTCCACGTCACACCCGCTGCACAGAGAAAGTCATCGATGAGAGACCTGCCTGGGGATCAGCCCCCTTACTCAACACTTGAACAGTAATGACGCCTCAGTGATTCGTGTGGGCCCCGCTTCTCCGGGTACTCCAGCTCAACAATCTGCAGTCTCGATTTCATCCTGCCTCTGTCCAGTATTGGGTATTGTGAGTAAACATCAGGGTAGTTCCCTGCAACAACAGCTAAATCTAAAGTGTTTGTCATCTGATTGTCTTGTTGCTTTTTTCTTTCATGAACTGAGCCCTCCGGCTCCAGATTACAAGTAGTATGTGTTGTGCATGTTGCTTTCTTCCATCACAGGGCCCAAACCAGCTGCAACGTTCCTGGCTAGCCCAACGTTTTCCTACCTGGGTACCCAGAGTGTGTGACTGTGTGGAAACTTGAAGCGCATGCATAACTATTTGATTAATATAGCCTTTTAGCCAATCAACCTGATTACGCCCCTTCCTTGTTCAAGTCCCCCTGAATAAATCAGATCTGATGTTTTGGGCATTTAACCTAACTGTGATTCCACTTTGTGCCAAGAGTACTGTGCTGTTGTTATTTACTGTGCATAACCTTGTTTTACAGGGGGTCCCCAGGGTCAAGCCAGAGGAACCAGCCCTGGTGATAAGTGCAAACAGTGAGGGTACTGGTATGGTGTACAAGGGGTACTGTGTAAGTGATTATCTTATATTGCTCAGGCCACTAGAAGGGAAAGAGGGGGGTTACAGAGTCCTGGAGGGCTGTTCCCAGGTTAGTTTGACCACTACCAACCCTGATCTCTGGGTGGAGACACCTGTTGCAGAACCTAGGCCCCTTAATCTGCTACTAGCCAAGCAGACAGGGGTAGTAGCCCATGGGATAGCACCACCTAGGGGCTACAACTTGGAGGCTCACCGCTGGGATTTTGTGCCTTCTAGTGAATAAAAATTATGAATTATTGTTAAAGATTAATGGCTATCCCAGTAGAAATGGCTGTACACCAGTTGGGTTGTGTACTGGGCAGGAGAATGACCCCCAAAATGCTCTGCTTATACTGGATATTCCCCTGGGTACCAGTAATGACATTTTAGAGGGAGCACCCTCCAAAGTTGAAGGTTTAAAAAACCCTGTGGTGGTGGGTCGACAGGCTGATTTGATCGATCAAACTTTCATAGCCTTGGTAGAGTGTGATCCCGTGAACAGCTCTAAAGTGCCACAGACTATTGCCTCAGAAGGGGTCCTAGCCACCTGGAGAGTGATAACAAAAGACAGTAAAGACCCTGGGGAGGATAAACTCCCACCATTATCTGAGACTTTTGAGGAAAAATTTGCTAAGTTGTTGCTGGAGAAAAGGAAAACCATAGAGGACTTTAAGAAACTGTTCCTGCCACCTAGGGGTGTTCTTTCCCCAACACCCCCTTCCACTCCAGCACCTGTTACTGCCCTGCCATCTGTAGCCTTGCCAATGCTGGTCCCTATATCTGTACCCACCGTTAGTCACGACTCCTACCGAAGTCTGAGAATCTTCTCAGGCACCCTCCCCCACCCCCCCAGGGGGAGGATGACTGGGAGATCTGGATCGATTATGTTGCCCCCTTGGTACCCAAGTGGCAAGTGCAGAGGCTGGGAAGTGGAAAAGAATCATAGAAAGTTTGAGGGCCCCACCCTTGAAGCCGTTAAATTTTTGAGGTCCACGAACCCTGATGCATCTGCTCAGAAGAACCTATCTGTACTTGAAGGCAATTTTGGGAGCATTGAGTCAGGGGAGACCTTAATGTGAAAATTCCAAGGTACCAAACAATGGAAGGGGGAAAGTTTGTCTGCGTATGTTACCCACCTAGAAAGAGCTCTGCAGTAAGCTTACCAGAAAGGTAGGGGAGCTGCTAGTGATTTGAAGTGTGTGAGATTGGGGCACATACTGCAACATGCCAAGCATTCTAAACTGCACATCACCCAGTTAAGGCTCCAGGATAGGAGAGGCAACCCACCTGATGACTGTGACTTGATAAAAGAACTCCAGGAGGTAGAAGGTGAAGAGGGAGATTGTAATTATGGGGTGAGTGCAGCCCAAGTGATCATGGCACCGGAAGGCCCTTCCAAAATGGAGACCACTAAGAGTGTCCCACCGTGGGCTAAACAGTGGGGGGGGGGGAGTTGCTGAAGGAAGTCAGAAAAGTACCACCGTGTGCGTTCGTTGAGGTATTCCCTGCTGACAGAGACCCTGGCCCCTGTCAGGACGTGACTGCTATGGGGGTTGGGGTGCACCCTCAGACATCCTCTACTGAGGGTGGCTTCTCGGCTGAGCTCAAGGTATTGACTGCCCCTAAAAGAACTTTTGAGGCATCGTACACTACCTGCAGAAGTCAGATCACAATCTCTGTCGATGCTCCAGCATCCCCTTTTATGTTTTCCCCAAGAATGCCCCAAGAGCGTGTCATTTATCACAGTTGTGTTAAGAATGGCCATATGAAGAGGAAATACCAGTCTCAGAAGGACTTAGAGAAAGTGGTGAACTAACTTTAAGGAGAGCTTCATAAAATGAGTCAGTGGCCAAGGGGTGCATGAAATGACCGCAGTAAAGGCTTCGGCCATCCTAACTCAAACCCCTCTGTGGATAAATTGTCTGTCCAGGCCCCTGCTGTTGTCCCTTCAGACTGGTCCAAATATTGGGCCCTTCGATGGAGACTTCTCTTGAGGTACTTGAAGGTTTCTATCATGTCCCCCTCTCCCTCCTTTCCTCAAGGGTACAGTATATGTATTAAGCTCTTTTAGTCTCTCTTCGTATGGCTTCTGGTGCAGACCCTGCACCATTTTGGTTGTCTTCCTCTGGACTTCCTCCATCCTGTCTATGTTCTTGCAGAGATGGGGTCTCCAGAACTGCACCCAGTACTCCAGATGGAGTCTCACCAACTGTCTGTACAGACAACTTCTTGCTTTCTACTGGTGATGCCTCTCCCTATGCATCCCAGAATCCCCCAGCTCTCCTTACTGCCTTCTCACATTGCTTGCCTACCTTAAGGTTGTCTGATATGAGTACCCCCAGGTCTCTTTCCATTTGTGTTGTTAGTACCTTCCCCCCCATTATGTACTCTTCCCCTGGGTTTTTGTTTCCCAGGTGCATTACTTTGCCCTTCATAACATGGTTGGTTAGGAGCAAGGAGGCTTATGCAGCCCATGTGTGCACATATTTCATTATTAATAATACCTGAACTTAAAACTAGTCAAAATTAGGTTGTCTAAATGTCTTTTGAATTCATTCTTAGTTTTACTTATAAACACCAGGAGACGGAGTCTGTTCCAAGGGTTAACCACTCTAAGAGTATAAAATTATTTCTAATGTACGTGGTTAAACCTTTCACTTGAGACCTGGAGTGGGTGACCGCTGGTATTATGATAGTCATTTTTAAATTCAAAGCCAAGTTCTGCGAACAGAAAAGGATCATGTATAATATCATAGAATAACAAAAGGTCCCCTCTCAGGCGACATGTTGCCAGGGACATAAGGTTCAGTGAAGCAATTCTGTGATCGGAGGACAGGTTGTATAAGCCATTGATATTCTTAGTGAATCTTCATTGTACTCTTTCCACTAACATGTTCTCAGATTTTTTTAATGGGCACCAAAGTTGAGACACATGCTGTAGATGGGGTCTTGCATATGGTTTCATAACCTTGGGTGACCTAGATATAATATTTCTTTTTATAGACCAAATTACTCTGTTGGTTTTGCTAACTGATTCATTGATCTGTTTATTGTGCCCCCAGTTATTATTAATAAATAACCCCAGATCTTTCTCATGAGTGGTGCTTTCTAGGGAAATATCCTGTAGACGGCACCTAGACAGTGGATTCTGTGCACCTAGATGCATGACCTTGCATTTACTATAATTTAATCTCATACCCCAGGAGTTTACCCAATTATATATTTTATTTATGTAACCCCCCCCCCTACAAATGGGGGTTCCCGAAAAGTCTTCTTTGAGCTTGCCTAAATGCTCACTGCCAGGCTGGTGTCCTGCATTTTAGCAGTTTAAATGTGATTGCCAGAGAGTGCCTGTATAGCCTCTGTGTACTGTCTCTTTAAGAGCTGCCTGGATTGCAGTCATAATTAATCTGAGAGGGAGCTCTGTTAGAAGATGTACTTGTTTGCTGATCATTTGTTAGAGTAGTAATAATATTGCAGTTTGTTCTAACCTGCCTTCTTTGCAGCATGGACAGTTCTGTTTGTTTCCATCATCTTGGTCCTGGACTGCAGAATGGGCCAATCAGTACATTTGGAATTCTAAAATGGAGCCTGCCTACGGGGACTTGGTGGGGACAAAACTTGTAGGAATTGTAGTTTTGGGCTTTGGCACCTAAAATAACCTGGAGGGGGAGCTCTTGTTGTGATTGACAGACATATCAGCCAACCAAACCTTTTGGATCTTGGGGAAAGTCCCACACTGCAGTTTCAGTTAGATCTGAGTTGGGAAGTGGAGAAGTAACAGCTCAAGATAGTTCGAGAAGCAATCCATAGTGGATTTGCACGGGAGAACTGTGAAAAGGCCTGAGTTTGGCCTGCATGTCTGCCTGCTGTTCCTGAGAGGGAACTTTTGCCTTTTTTCGGATTAAATCCGAACTTGGAGAGCGAATTAAGCCACTGAATTATGATCAGGCTTTAACCTGAAGAAGACCGAAGATTTGCTGAATGAGATCGGCCTGTCAGGACTTCCAGCTACCTCTGAACTCCCGGATTGTGCAGAGACTCTGTAATTGCGACCGGAGAGCCATTTGCCTGGTACAGTAGAATTTCCTTACATGTGAATGTGCTGTGTGCTTATAGTGGGTCGTGATTTGGTTCCCCACTGTGTGTCTGAACTGTGTTTTGCTTGCTGGAGGCTGTATCCAGCTCCATGGACTGAATCCGTATCCATTTCCATTTGCCTGGGCGCTGCTACACTGGCCCAGCCAGAATACCTGCTGCACAGAGAAAATCATTGACGAGAGCCCTGCCTGTGGATCAGACCCCTGCTCAATGCCTTGAACAGGAACAATGCCTCAGTGATTCGTGTGGGCTCTGTTTCTCTGGGCACTCCAGCTCAACAGCCTGCAGTCTCGATTTCATCCTGCCTGTGTCCAGTATTGGGTATCGTGAGTAAACACCAGGGTTGCTCCCTGCAACAACAGCTAAATCTAAAAGTGTTGTCATCTGATTGTCTTGTTGCCTTTTCTTTCATGAACTGAGCCCTCCGGCTCCAGATTACAAATAGTGTGTGTTGTGCATGTTGCTTTCTTCCATCACAGGGGTCCCAACCAGCTGAAACGTTCCTGGCTAGCCCGCCATTTTCCTACCTGGGTACTCAGAGTGTGTGACTGTGTAGGGACTCTGAACTGCATGCATAACTGTCTGATTAATATAGCTTTTAAGCAAATCAACCTGATTATGCCCCTTCCTTGTTCAAGTCCCCTGAATAAATCAGATTTAACTTTGTTTGTGTTTAACTTGACTGTGATTCCAGTTTGTGCCAAGAGTATTGTACTGTTGTTATTTGCTGTACTTAACCTTGTTTTACAGGGGATCCCCAGGGTCAAGGTAGAGGAACCAGCCCTGGTGGTAAGTGCAAACTGTGTGGGTAATTGCCTGATGAATAAGGGTCATTGTGAAAGTGATTATTCTGTACTGTTCAGGCCACTAGAAGGAGAAATGGGGGGTTACAGTGTCCCGGAGGGCTGTGCCCAGGTCAGCTTGACCACTACCAACCCTGACCTCCGAGTGAAGGCACCCATATCAGAACCTAGGCCCATTAACCTGCAACTAGCCAAGCAGTCAGGGGTAGTAGCCCTTGGGATAACGCCACCTAGGGGTTACATCTAAATAATTTTGTATCGTTTGAAATTTTTCTGTGGTAAGACAGGGCCCACCAGTCTTTACTGCTTTGTGTTAAAACTAAGCTGCCATACTCCTGACCGTTCCTCCAACCTTGCCAAGTCCCTTCTCATCCTTTCCACACCTCCTTGTGTATCAGCCCTGTTGCAGATCTTTGTGTCGTCTACAAAGAGGCATACTCTTCCTTCCAGTCCCTCTGCAATGTCACTTATAAAGAAATTTAAGATAGGGTTGTCAGAATGCGATGAAGTTCTGGGTTCTGGTTCTGGGCTAGAACTTTGCAAACAGTTCTAGGGTTCTAACCTTCTTTAGAACTCAAACTCGTTTTGTGTGCAGGATTGGATAGAAAGAACAGATAGAGATACTGAGAGGAGAAAAAAACATACATAAAAAGAGCTGCACTCTCAGCACAGCATTAATACTGGTTCACTGCACATGCAGAAAAGGGAAATACATTGAGCCTCTCAAAGTGCAAATGTCAAGTGTCACAATTCCATGCCTTTAGCACATCTGCATATGAGCAGCACATTCTCTCATTTTCTCCCTTTAAAACATTTTTAGCATGTAATTCCCAGTAATTAGTTTTCCAGGCTGGCATCCTCTGTTTTTTAAATGTATGACGAAAAAAAGCTTTTTTTTAGTAGTTAGAACCCTTAACACTTAGAACCCATGGATGTTCTAGTTCTAAATTAGAACTCGAACCCATGGGTTCTAATCTTTCTAGAACTAGTTCTGACAACCCTAATTTAAGAGTACTGGTCCCAGTACTGAACCCTGTGATGCCCCACTAGTAACTTCCTTTTCTCCAGAGTGTGCTGTTTACTTTTACCCTCTGCATCCTGTTGTCCAGCCAATTTGTTACCCAGGCTACCACCCTAGGACCCCTCCCAGGCTGGTTAACTTGTTTATTAATCTTTTGTGTGGTACTGTGCCAAATGTCTCGCTAAAGTCTAAGTAGACCATATCTACAGCCCCCTTCCTGGTCTACTACTTTGGTCACGCAGTCAAAGAAATCTATTAGGTTTGTCTGACATGACCTTCCCGCTGTGAATCCATGCTGCCTTGGGTCCTGTGCCCCGCAGGCCTCTAGGTACACAACAATTCTTTCTTTTAGAATTAATTCCATCATTATCCCTACCAGTGAGTTCAAACTAACAGGTCTGTAGTTTCCTGCCTCTGCCTTGCTCCCACTCTTGTGAAGGGGGATCACATCCACCTTCCTCCAGTCCTCAGGTACCACACCATCCTCCCATGATTTGTTAAAAAGGGTAGTCAGTGGTGTCACTAGGTCTCCCCTTAGTTCTTCTAGAATTCTGGGGTGAATCCCATAAGATCCCATTGCTTTGTCCACCTTGAGTTTTAAGAGTTCTTTCAGGACCCTTTAGTCTGTGAATGGACTAGTATCGACCCCCCTGCCTAGAGTGCTTCTATTGTTTAGTTTAGGTACCTCCCCCTCTTCTTCTTTTGTGAATACTGAGCAAAAGTATTCATTCAGTATCTCTGCCTTTTCACTGTCGCTCTCAGCCCATCTCCCCTTCCGTTTATTAAGCCTCACTATCCCGGCCCTGGTCTTTCTGCACTCCCTAATGTATCCATAAAAGGTTTTATCTACCTTCTTTTTTGTTGTTAAAAATGTTATTAGTTTAAAGGAGATGCACACACATAAACACAGCAGTACATAAAGGATATGAGACCATACCGCAACATTTAGAATGGCCAGAACTCAGAATAAAAACAAGAAGCCATGATATAGTAGATCTTAGTAAGTAAAGGCCAGCCAAATGCAGAATATCAAGTCTTTTCTATCTCAAGACAATAAACGAAAGGGCCATGCTAGGTCAGGCTAGGTCCCTATAACTAATCTGGGAGAGGAACCTAGTGTACTGTTCTGTGACACTACCTGTCAATGCATTATGGGCCTAAAGAAAACAATCCCAGGATAGGACAGGGTATAGTGCATCCTGAAATTTATGCATGTATTAATGTCAACTATGTACAAAGAGGCAATCCGATCTAAAAGAAGAGGTCAGTCAATTGTCTAGAACCAAATCAAGGGGATCCAGTCTAGTGACGGGGGTGGGGGGCCCCATCCAGAAAAGGACGATGGGCTTATGAAGCTGCCCTAGGTTGAATGTCATGACAATACTTCGACTCAAGGTAGGGCTGCCAGCATTTCTCAAACTGAGATGTTGAACCCCCAGCAAAGCTGGGAATTCTTTCAAACATAGCCCCTTCAGCTACTGCCAGAAGAAGTTCATGAAAGGTCGGAATCTCAGGGGATCTCCATCTTGTCAGAATGAGTCTTTTGGTGATAGCCCCTACTACAGTGACCCATTTGGCCCCGGGACAATGTTTCGGTGTGGAAGATCATCCACACCCCAAGAGAAGGAGAGAGGGGTCAGGGACAACCGTGGGGAATATTTGCTGACACATATCCTGGGTTGATGTCCAAAAGGGATGGAGAGAGGGGCAATCCCAGATAATATGAAACAGATTTGCCCCCTAGCTCCCACACCCACAGCAATTGTCAGACGAAATAAGACCCATGTGTTTAAGTTTAGCAGGGTCACGGTACCACCTATGCAGGGTCTTATTCATTATAAGGTGGGTCCATCCATCTCTGCAGGCAGTATGGATTCTTGCCCAACCATGTGACCATTGTCGTTCCGAGATAGTGATCTGCAAATCTTTCTCCCATTGAGCTCTAACAGTCTGGGTGGGGTCAGCAGAAGCATCTCTGAGAGCTGTATGTATCACACTCGCTGTATTGCTGGAGCGCTTCCCCAATATACTAATAGGACGGGGGCCTTGACAAATCTCCTTACTTTGAGGGGCACTGGATAAATGGGTGATGGCATCCCTAATTTGGAGATATCTCCAAAAGTGGGTCGAAGTAAGATGATATTGAGCTTTCAGGGCCTCAAAGGAATCTAGTGAGTGAGTACCAGGGATTAGCAAATAGTGCATCAGGGAAATACCTTGAGCTTCCCACAGCTTCCAGTGGAGCATGTGGTTCCCTACCTGTAGGGCATGATTGTTCCAAAGAGGGATAAATTCCCACGGTATCGGGGCCTGTCCAAAGTAGGCAAGGGTTCTTTTCCAACTTTTAGTTGAAACCTGTATTGAGGGAGAAAGACCAGAGGGGGAGTTCTTATCATACAGGACCACTGCAGGGGAAGGAGCATGCACTAGCGACGCCTCCAAAGGGAGTCAGGTCAGAGAGGCCTGACATATCTTGGAGAACCATCTGGTTGTCTGAGCTGAGACATAAGCCAAGTGGTACCCTTGTAACCAAGGAAGCCCCCACCCACCCCTAGTCCAGTGCTGCTGCAATTTTAGTTTGCTAAATCTGGGAAGGGACCCCTCCCACAGGAAGTTGTCCATTAGAACCTCCATTTTCATGAACTATTTCTGGGGAACAGGCACGGGTAGACAAGCTTACAGGTATAACATCTTAGGGGCAGCCATCATCTTGATGGAGTAAATTCTTCTCGCTAATGAGAGCCTCAAAGCTTCCCATCTCTCCATGTCCTGTCTGAGAGAATCTAGTAAATTGGTAAAGTTAATTGAGATAATTTTTGCCAGGTTCAGATGGAGAATAATGCCCAGATATTTAATACCGTTGGGAGAACATTTTAGCCCTAAAGTGGTGAAAACTTCTCCAGAGGACACTGAGTTCAGTGGCAGAACCTCAGTTTTTGACTGGTTCAGCTTAAGTCCTGATACCCCAGAAAACTCAGCCAGAATATTAAAGATATCCTTGATCACTTGGGGGTGTACTCCGTAGTGATGAAGAGATCATCCGCATAAAGGAATGTTTTGAATGTGGAGTCCCCCCCACCCCGTATTCCAGGAATCAGGTGAGATTCCCGGAGAGCAATGGCCAAGGGTTCTATAGCTAGGGCGAATAAGAGCAGGGAAAGGGGGTAGCCTTGTCTCATACCTTTCTGCAATTGAAAAGGCACAGATAGGGTGCTATTTGTCAGGACTGAGGCCATGGGGGAAGCATATAATAACTTTATCCAGGAGATAAAACTCAGTCCCATTCCCATTGTGGAGAGGGCGTGGAACAGGAAGGGCCACTTGACCAAATCAAAGGCCTTTTTAAAGTCGATGGCCAAGGCTACGGAAGGCTTTTTGGAAACTTTGATAAGATACATTAACAAAACCAAAGTCCTATGGTGATCCGACCCTAAGCGACCTTTGGAAAAACCTGCTTGGGAGGGATGGATCTGGCCCAGTAGGAGGTGTTCAAGCCTACCTGCCAGAACTTGTCCCAGAATTTTGGCATCAGCACTGATGAGTGAAATGGGGTGGTAACTACCTGGGGAAAGTAAATCTTTCCCCTTCTTTGGGAGAACTGTAATGGTGGCTTCTCTCAGGGAGGGAGGTAGTCAGCCTATAGTGAAAGAGTCTCGGAATGCCCGAACCAAATATGGAGCCAGGTTAACTCCACATATTCTGTAAAGATCTATGGGCAACCCATCCTTCCCAGGGGCCTTACCAAGGTTCATGGACTTAATTGCTTCAGCCACCTCCTCCTCTGTTATTGGGGTTTCTAAAAGTTTAGAGTCACTTTCCAGAAGTCTAGGGATAGACAATGAGGCCAAAAAGCCTTGAATTTTAAGTGGATCGGGGGTGAGGAGAAGCATATAACTGCTCATAAAACTTTCTCATGATCTCATTGACCCCTTTTTTGAGTAACATTTTACCCCACTCTTATCTGATAAAGCATGTATCATCCTGGAGGCTTGTTGGTGTTTCAGACAATAGGCTAGAAGTTTGCTGGCCTTCTCCCCTCCCCCCCAGTAAGCATGTCGCAGTCTCCTAAGATTCAACTTGGCCTGATGGGTTAGATTAGAATTAAGGGAAATTCTTGTTCTGGCCAACTGATCCAGCAAAGTCTGGGATGGAGCTTGAGACTTAAAGCCTTGTACTGGGATTCTAATAAGTATAATTGCTTCTCTAAAGCCCTTTGATCAGCCTCTCGGTGACGCCTCCTGGCAGAAGCAAAGGCAATTATTCTGCCTTGGATAGTTGCCTTGAAGGCCTCCCAGAGGGTCGAATCTGAGACTTCCCCATTATCATTATTACTCAAGTACTCTGCCACTTCAGGACTTAGCCACTCTTGGAATTTAACATCTTCCAGCAAGAGGTAGTCTAGATGCCAAGCAGAAGTTGGAGGGGAGTCTTGCCCCTGTCTAATCAGTAGCTCTAATGGTGCATGATCAGAAATAATTATCGGATGCATAGTGGAGTTGATGACCATGTCATATAACCCAGAGGAGATAAGCCAAAGGTCTATTCTGCTGGATGACCCGTGGGCTTGAGAGAAGCAAGTATAGTCATGTACCCCTGGGTGCTGTTTTCCAGGTATCCAGCAACACCTGTTCACTCATTAGTCTCTGGACTGCTAACTTAGCCTGTCTGTGGGGTTCAGGGGCCTTATTGCTCCTGTCCATCGTGTGATCTAGCGTCAAATTGAAATCCCCACGCATTAGTACTGGAGCTTTTTTGTGTTAAAGTCAGTATGGGCCTGGTTGATATTATGAAAGTACTGAGGGCAATCCTGATTTGGGGCATAAATATTGGCCATAATCAGTAGGCACTCCGATGTTTCCATTTCAGCCATGACCCATCTCCCCTCCTTATATTGAATATGCCTGATCGATTTCCACCTCAATTTTTTATGGAGAAGTATAGAGACTCCCCGTTCATGAGATGCAACCACACAGTGCATCTCTTTGCCCACCCACATTCCCTTGTTTGAGCTTCTTTGACTCCCCGGAGGAGAGCTTCGTTTCTTGTAGGAATGCTACAAGAGGGCCCAACTTTTTCAGATGAAGCAGAACCTTCTTTCTTTTAACTGGAGAGTTGAGCCCTCTTACGTTCCAGGAAATGAGTTTAGTTTCCATCCCGACCGAATTGTGTCATGACTGAAATTGGATGAGAAAGGAGTCCCCAGTGAATGAGGCTATATCTGGCGGCCAAGCTCTGCCAACATCCACCCCTCCTGCGCCAGAGTCGAGACCTAACCCCATTCATCAGATTGCCATAATCAGAAACATGACATGGTAGATCACACTTACCACCATATAACATATGTACCTCAGACATGGGCACTAACAATAACAGTAAAGAAAAAAGAACACAGTTTTTAACACAACCATCCCCACCCCACCTACCCATGTAAACAATTCAACAACTGACCAGCATCTGCTGCAAGTACCAGCTGCTACACAGCCCAGATACCAGCGGGGGTCGCTTGGGGGTGAGTAACTACCAGAGTGCATCAAAGGACAGAGGACAAACCAAAGTCCTGGAGTCTCTGCACACTCTCCACTTCCCAAACGACAAGGACCTTTCAGCAGGTATGGCCTGTTGGGCTACTGCCCATCTAGGTACCTTATTCAGTGGCCAGGCACAACCTCATAATCCTCCACCCCCCCCAAGCAAACGGAATAGACTGGGGCCAGAGAGTACCGGTATACCAGTCCAGCACTAAAATACCCCCCCTTCGGAAGAAAGCCTGGGTGATCCCATCTATGGGTATGAGGATCAGGGTAAAGGCTGCACAAGATAAGGGGGAAATTAATCGAGCAAATGCCGAGTGAACAGCACAACAAAGCCCCCAAAACAGCCCTACTGACCTCCCATGCACTTGAGGGGCCTGTGGGCATTTGTTGAAATCACCCCTCCCACTCTGGCACCTCTTCACCCACGGGGGGGAGGAGAAAATATATTAAGATGGCCCAAAGCATGGTGGTGCATAGACCTAATCTTCAGCAACATAATGAATCCCTATGTACTTACTTCCACCACGTTGGTGGGGGGGAGGAAGAGCTCAGGATTTAGGCCACCTGAGCCTGACAATTATAGTAGACTGGTTTAAATCACCGGGGTAAACTTTAACACAGAGACAAGGAACAAGTTCAAAGTCAGCCAACTGAGTTCATGGCAGGATTAAGTGTTGACGATGACCTCTCAGGCGGCAGCATGACAAGCGGTTATCTGTGCTCACAGCGGCCTCGGGGAGGGTGTCACTTGCTACTTCTGCCCATGAAAGGCGTCTTGTGGCCTGGGATTTGCTTTCCTTCGCAAGCGATCTCCTGGGAGGCTTGGGTAAGTCCTGCGGGGGGCCATCCATCAGTAAATCCATCAAAGCCCTAAACTTATTGTTACTCATGTCTAGTTTTTGGGAGCTGTGTGAGGCAATCGAGTCAGGGCTCTCGCTGTGACTTCTGGATCGGAGCCGGGGAGTTTTGCCAATGTGCGCCCCTTCTATCTGCGCCCTTCTTCTATTCTTTCTTTTGCTGCCAGGGGATTTCTGAGAAGGAGCCCAGTTGGGAGTATGCAGGGTAGAGGGCTTTTGAGTTTCAGGGCTGATCTCCTGCTGTCCTGTCTCCATCGGTGTAGGCCTGGTTGGTACAGCCCCAGGACTGCCATAGTCTCTTAACTTGCCCCAGTTCAATTTGGGGGCCTGTGCTGCAAGAAAATTCTCAGCTGCTGTGGGGTTGTTGAACACCCGCGGGGAGCCATTAAATATCACTCTGAGGGAGGCAGGGTACCTGAGGGAATACTCGAGCCCAAGTTCAGCACAGGCTCTTCATGCTGGAGTGAAAGCCCTGCATCTTGCTGTCACCTCCTATGAGTAATCTGCAAAGATTTGGATTCTGTGGCCTTGCCAAGAAAGTTCTTTCTTTGCATGGGCCAGTCTTGCAATGGTTTCCCTGTCCTGAAACCGGAGAAACCGGGCAAGGATCATGCGCTGGCAGGCCCCAGATGCAGGGTGGGGAGCTAGAGATCTGTGAGCTCTGTCAATCTCGGTTGGGGCCCTGCAGCACCAGTCCAGCATGGAAGGTAGCTCCTTTTGCAGAAACAAGATGGCATCGGTCCCCTCGCAGCCCTCTGGGAACCCCACAAACCAGAAGTTATTCCCGCGGCTGCGATTCTCTAAGTCCTCCACTCTGGACTATAACATGTTTATCATTCTGTCCTGCTCCTGGAGCCTGGCTCCTGCTTTATGCCAGTTGTCCTCTGCTTCAGGGAGTCTGTGCTCCATAATACATGCTCTTTGCGAGAGGTCCACAATGTCTGAAGTATTCTTTTTAGTTGCCACATCCATGTTGTCCAAGCAGGGCAGGATTTCTGCAAACATCTGCCGAATTTCGGACAGGTTCCCCTCTGGTCTTGTTTGTATGGGAGCAGAATCCATCTTGGGGATCGAACTGTTTAACAAGGCCATGTAAAAGCAAAGGGTTCTGCAGCTTGAAATATCTTGCAGCCAGAGGACCAATCGAGGGATTACTAGACGGGCAAATAACTATAAATGATAAAAGTGCTATAGTCGCGCTGTACTGTAAAAGGATCCGGATTTATTAGGATTTATTTGTGGGGTTTCAGAGAGCTCAGGACTCAAGCATCCATTTTGTTCAGCTGCTAGCCATACCCCCCTTATCCCCCCTTCTTAATTGAGCTGGCTATCCTTTCCATAGTGTAGCACCCCCCCAGCCCCTATCACTAGTACAACCATCCATTCACCGATCTCTGTTCCTGGTGGCTAGTGGTGCCCCCCAGTACACAGTAACCCACCACCCCGCACCTCGCACCCCCCTCCATCGTGACCTGTACCAGTGACTGGCACAGCCCTCCATGCCCTGCCACGGCCAGCTGCCAACTGATCAGTACCAGAGCGCATACAGTAAATTGTATGCGCTCATTGGAAGTTTCCCTGAAAGGGGGTATTTAAAATACAGTGGAGTTCAAGCACCAGAAGAGAGCCATTTCACAATGCCCCACCCCCGCATGACAGCAGCTGGCCACACAATGGCAGGCAGTAGACTCCTGTTTGACATGGTCAGCTGCAGGAGTCAAATTGGTCCAAGCCAGTTAGGAGACTTGTAAATCAAATGTCAGAGTTCGTAAAACTTTCAGTAGGGAGTAGGCTGAAATCTCTGAGATATCTGGTGAGGTGGACTGGCCCTGTCAGGTGTATCCAGGTAGACTGCAGCTACAGATGCCAGATTTGGGATCTATATGTAGTAACAGAGGCCCACCATCAAAAGGAGAAGTGCTGGACTCTGGGATCTCAAGCCTGTGTGGCAAAGGAGTCTGTTATTCTTGAGAAGGCCCACGAGGCAAGAAAAAGTAGATTCAAGCGAATGTTAGTCTGTTTTTTCTGTTTGTAGTTTTCTCAATTTAAAATTGTCTGTTTGTTAACTTTCCTAATGTTGTTGTATGTCCTCTAGTTACTGTATATTTTCTAAATGTAGTAATGTTAAATATTTAGGGATGCAATCAGGCTCACCCCTGCTACTCCTGCCTCTACTGTGGATCTGGCTTCTGCAACCCTTCTGTAGTACGCAGGGATCCGGACCCCAGTGATAGTAGGCAGTAGTAACTGGGCTGTACATTGGACCAGCAACTACTCATGAATAGTACAGCATTGAGAAACCCTTTCCTGACGTTCCCAGTGGGGTGGATACAGCGTGACATAGTCAGTCCCATCAGCATTACAAAGGGCACTTGGCACTTAGGGTCTGCAGATGTGAGCGATGTGTGGCAACAGATACATTGTTTATTGGTTTCCAGGCAACAACAAAGAACAATCTTCATTTTTATGTTTGCTTGCACGCATGTGCAAGAAACATAGTGCCATCATCGGAGATTTCGGAGGTGTGTCACCCCCTCCTCCAATTCAGTCAGTGTGTTGGCAGGCGCGGCCCCTGTAGTTGGGTCGCATTCTGAGCTGTCTATGACACTTCCAAAATGCAGTGGCATTACAGTTGAAAGGGGAGCTACGCTTGAATGAGCAGCGATAAGATAAGGCTCGCCACGCGCAGCTCCCCACAGACAGAAGCCCACGCGGGGGCAGCGCCCGCACGCACGCACTGTATAGCCAACGGGTGCCCAATCCCCTGTCGGCTGTGCGCGCCCCCGCCCCCCAAACCCTTTCTGAAATGCCACGCCTGGGTGCCCACCCCAGCGTGGCAAATACTCCTTAGGCCGACGGGTGCCCAATCCCGCCGGCTGAACGCACTCCCCCACCGGCCTGTGCCACCGCTGGGAGCCCACCACAGCGTATAATGTCCCACGTCCCCATTTTTTTTTCCCTGTAAAGAAAAAACTGTCCCACGTAGTCTCCCCGCCCCTCCCACAACCCGCACCCACCCACTGCGCACCCTGCCTCCCCACACCCCCCTCACCCCATACTTACCTCCGGAGCTCGGCGCGATGATCTTCGGTGGACCGGGAACACGTCTGCACTCTTCAAAGCCGACCGCAAACTGAGGAAATGCCGGTAAGCTGTATAATGGGCTAGATAGGGGGTTTTCAACTTTGTTGCATATCTCAGGCATTTTTTGGAATTTTTGCACCAAATTTTCAACATGGGGTTTTGGACCCTTCTCGATTGATGTCATCACATGGTTATTCGACTGGAAGGGTGATTTTGCAGTCACTGCGCAAAATCACCCTTCGGGCCTGAATAACGCCATGACAGTGACATCATTCATGAGAAGGGGTCCCAAAAACCCCATGTTGAAAATTTGATGCCAAAATTCCAAAAAATGACTGTTTTACGAGCGTGCGTTGCACAGTTCCTATGCAGGCTCATAAGTTCGTGAATTTTCAGTATTTTCACTCCAGATTTTCAACATTGCCATTTTACCACACCTTCTTATAAGTGGTACAGTTGTCATTTTTCACATCTCACCCAAAATGTGTTTCCGCCCATGTAGCGCACAATGGCGCAGTCGGTGTGCGAATTCAATGTGCGGGACAAATTAAGAAAATCACAGTGACACTGTTCATGAGGTGAGGTCTTAAAATGGCTATGTTGAAAATTTGGTGGAAAAATTCCAAAAAATGACTGTTTTATGAGCGTGCGTTGTACAGTTCCTATGCACGCTTGTAAGTTCGTGAATTTTCAATATTTTCACTCCAGATTTCCAACATTGCCATTTTGCCACACCTTCTTATGAGTAGTACAGCTGTCATTTTTCACATCTCACCCAAAACGTGTTTCCGGCCATGTAGCGCACAATGGCGCAGTCGGTGTGCAAAATCAATGTGGGATAAATTAAAAAATCACAGTGACACTGTTCATGAGCAAAGGTCTTAAATGGCTATGTTGAAAATTTGGTGAAAAATTCCAAAAATGACTGTTTCTGACGTGCGCTCGTTCCTCCTTTTTCGTGGATCATAATTTTCAATATTTTCCTCAGATTTTCAACATTGCCATTTTTACCACACCTTCTTATGAGTAGTATAGCTGTCATTTTTCACATCTCACCCAAAAACGTGTTTCCCCATGTAGCGATAAATGGCGCAGTCGGTGTAAAATCAATGTACGGATAAATTAAGAAATCACAGTGACACTGTTCATGAGCAAAGGTCTTAAAATGGCTATGTTGAAAATTTGGTGAAAAAATTCCTAAAAATGACTGTTTTATGAGCGTGCTTGCAGTTCCTACGCACGCTTGTAAGTTCGCTAATTTTCAATATTTACACTCCAGATTTTCAACATTTCCATTTTATTACACTTCCTTATGAACAGTACAGCTGAAATTTTTCATGTCGCCTAAAATGTAGTTTTCAAGACATGTAGCGCACAATGGTGCTGTTGGTGTGCGAAAGCAATGTTTAGGACAGATTAAGTAAATCACAGTTACACTGTTCATGAGCAGAGGTCTTAAAATAGCTATGTTGAAAATTTGGTGACAAAATTCCATAAAATGACTGTGATACGAGTGAGCATTGCGCAGTTTCCACGCACCCTCGTTGCTTCATGACTTTGTAATATTTTCAGTCCAGATTTTCACCAGTGACATTTTTCCACGCTTCCTTATGAACAGTACAGCTGTCATTTTTCACAACATGGCTGAAGTGTGTTTTCACAGTTTCAGCGCAGAGATGCGTGGTCGCTGTGGGAAATCATTGTTCGGCACAGATAAAGAAAAACACAGTGACACTGTTCATGATCGGAGGCACCAAAATGCCTGAGTTGATAATCTGCTGTAAAAAATCCCCAACCTAATTATATTACAGGTGTGCGTTGCACAGTTTCTATGTACGCTCGTGACTGCACCATTTTTTTTTATATTTTTTGTACAGATTTGCAACATTGCCATTTTTTACACCTCCCCATGAACAGTACAGCTGTCATTTTTACATCCTGTTCGAATGTTTTTGCACCTGTGGTGCTAAATGCCGAGTCACTGTGCATAAGCAGCTGCTAACAAAGTGATATTCCCTGTTCATGAGGTGGGGTCACAAAACAAACATGTTGAAGATTTGGAGGAAAATACCAACGAATGCATGAGGTATTAGGGTTTCCAACTATAACGCCAACCCTGTAGAGAATGACAGGCATCAGGGTGTGACTTGGGATTCTTGCCTGTGATGCTCATACCATTCCACACCCTGCAGTCAGTGAGAGGCATCAGTATGCCTTGGACTCTTAGGCCCAAACTTCACCCATTCTCCTATATCGCACCCATCTCACCATATTTCCGAATGAAATGGTGCGATAAGGGCCAAAGACCCAATGGAACACCGTGACACTTGTCAGTGTCTGCAGGGTGGAGTGGTGAAATGGCGGCCTGCTATGCCTGACGACCCAAATGCACACCCCAATGCCTGTCACTCTCTGCAGGGTGGTGGTGGGGTTGGCTTCAGTTCAATACTTCACTGCCATTCCTATTACGCAGCTCTGTAACTTCTACGCTACCACTGCCAATGCCAGCAAGCAAACATTCGGCATTGACAAATGCTTGTTTTTTCTGCACACATGGATTACTTAGGTCCCAGTGTTCGACTGGGTGGATGGGTAATAAGGCTACGGATGGTTATTGTTTAGAATACATGTAACCCTATATAGTTTCATGCTGCATATAGCTATTGTAACATTGTTTTTTTCATAGCATGTTATTCCCCCTATGGGTAATGAGTGGAAAGGTGTCTGCCTTAACTTTGTAAGAGGATGAACTGCATATATTATCTGTATCCTTTCATGAAATGTATAGAATGTCTTTGCTTGTAAGTTTTGCCTGCAAAATTTATAAAATAAAAGTAAAAAAAAAAAATCATATACACAGAATCATTAGACCGGAATATACTTTTAGGTCTTTGCTTTACACAGTTTGGAAAGCTTTTTGTTATCCCCTCCTCCCACATTATTGCATTGTCCACAGGGAGTACAGTTGTCCCATCAGGTCCTCTATTCCTGTGTGCTGTATAATTGCTTCTGGCAGTTTTGGGTGTCTGCAGTCAGCTGAGTTGGAAACATTTCTGACTCTGTATCACTGTCTGGACTGCCAGCCATCCCATCCTGCATAGCATGCACCCACAGGCATGGAGCGTGGTGTGTACGCACTTGGGTTCTGTGGTTCCCTCTCTGCAGAGCACTCACACTACTGAATGACCATCAATGTGACATCACTGCCATTAAACCACCGGTGGTAAGTACCCTGAGTACCGTCAGTGTGCCATCGCTGCCATTACACCACCAGAGGTAAGTACCCTGAGTACCGTCAGTGTGCCATCGCTGCCATTACACCACCGGTGGTAAGTACCCTGAGTACCGTCAGTGTGCCATCGCTGCCATTACACCACCGGTGGTAAGTAACCTGAGTACCGTCAGTGTGCCATCACTGCCCTTACACCACCGGTGGTAAGTAACCTGAGTACCGTCAGTTTGCCATCACTGCCATTACACCACCGGTGGTAAGTAACCTGAGTACCGTCAGTTTGCCATCACTGCCATTACACCACCGGTGGTAAGTACCCTGAATACCATCAGTGTGACATCACTGCCATTACACCACCAGTGGTAAGTATCCTGAATGCAGACCTTTATATTTAACCTAAATCTGGGACAGCTGTGTTTCAGTAAGCACAAGTCATCCACTGTTTATTCGGCAAAGTCTGTGATCTGCTTCTGTAGAGGACTCTTCTAAATGTAACAAGTAAACCTGCACCTGATCTGATATGGGGAGTGGGGGGAGAGGTTGCCTGGAGTTACTAATGAAGTTCCCATATTCAGGGTGCCTTGTACTTTGACACAGCACCTGGCTTTGTACTGTATGAACAGGGGCCTATATTGGGACATGAAAGAATCAACCTTGAGAGAGTTTTAACCAGTTTAGTGGCAACATGATAAGGTACAGAACATGACCACAATCGTTACTCCATCCAGGCCTTATGGGAGTGTGTTGAGTGGATGTGACAGTACTTTAAAGTAAAAGTCTCCTCAACCCATTTTCTGTATACCTGTGTAGTTTGTAGCCATGAATAATCAATCCATCTCTTGCATCCCACTAATTTCATCCTACTTTAAATATAAATGAGGTTGATTCACTCTGTTTTGCCCTGGTGTGAAAACCTGTTTGTCTCCGTTGCAAAGGTCATGATTCCACTCATTCAAGGTATCATGAGAGTTAACGATCAGTACCTGCACAAGCCACCTGAAGTTATACTCTCACTCAGTTCTGTTACATGTCTTGTGAGGTCTCTGTATTCTCTAAAAGTATTTTTTTCTAACTCAGATACACTTTAAAGTATAGAAAACAACAAGCTCTTGCTATGCATAGAAATGTTTCAGGGCCAGTATAAGACAAGAACACAGGGACTACAGAGGAGAGGACAGCAACAGCACTGACTAATACAGTGTAACTGTATTAGAGAGACACAGTAAACTGAACGCTTGTTTACAGGTGCGACCTGGGAGCACAGGGAAGTTAAGTGACTTGATCAGGGTCACACAGTATGCAAGAGGGGGCTGAGGGATTCAAACCCAGGTCTCCAGATTTGCAGTTCAGAGCCTTAAACCACTGCACTATACTGCTTCCCAAGAAATGACTCACTGCATTACCAAGCCCTGCCTGCGCCCTCCCTAGACCATGGTGCCCAAGCCCTCTCAATAAAACTCTCCCCTGACCCAAACCATGCTCCTCTTACTCTCACCGTTGCCTACATCCCACCCCACAGCCAATCCCCTGCCTATAAAGCGCGCTCTGACTACCTAGCTAGCCGCCCCCACAAAATGGAACAAATCCCAGTTGGGGATCTCAACATAAACTGGCTGGTGAGCTCATCAACACACACCAAAGATACCTTTGCTGCATTAAATATGACCCAACTTGTATTCCAGCCTACCAGGGCCAATCCCATTAATGGAACCCACACCCTACTAGATATCCTGCTCACTAATCATCCCCACCATATTACCGACCTGAGTGTCCTACCCAATGCCTGAAGCGACCACTTCCCAGTTATCTTCAGCTGGTCCTGTCAGCTACCAAAACCACCACCAAATATCACCTGTCGTTGTCGACTACACCCAGGAGGCATAGCTAGTCTCAAACAATATCTAATTAACTGGGACTGGTCACCTATTTCCCAAGCCTAGCACATAGAGGATGCATTGCACTACTTCACCACCACCTTTAATACCACCTGTGATGCTTTTGCACCGACCACCAAAGTGACCACTAAGAAACGTAGTGCCTCCTGGATCACCCCAGAACTCCTACAATAGTTCAAAATGTGTGACAACCTCTGGCATCGTGCCACTGCCTCCGGTTTGCTAAGCGATAGGCAGGCCTATAATGCTGCCCACAATAAGTGTACCTGGGCAATCCGCAGGGCCAAGGCAGAGCACTACAGAACTGCCCTAGCCACCTCCTGGGGTAGCACAAGAAAGTTCTGGGATAACATCAAGGAGCTTAATGGTAAATCCTGCTCCCCCCATCACAACTTAATGTTAATGGTACTACCATCACAGACACACTTCACATAGATAACTGCCTTAATTTCACCTTCTCAGACCTCAGCTCAGTCCTCTCTAGCAACTTTTTCAATCCAATTCAGCCTACCCTACCGCCTGGGCTCCTCCACCCCCCTTCAAACTCAGAGTCATTACCCCTACAGAAGCGAAAGCCTACCTGTCCAAAGCCTCCAGAGCTCCAATTACTGCAAAGACGCCTTCGATATGCATATCCTGTACCTTGCGCTAGACTCAGTTATCTCCCCACTCATGAACCTTCTAAATCTGTCCCTGCACCTGGGCCAGTTCTCAACCTCATGGAAAACGGCAGTGATAACACCAAAATTGAAATGTGGCTACAGCTCCCTTCCAAACAACTACCGGCCCATCTCATTTCTCCCCCCACTCTCTAAAGCCCTTGAAAAGATCATGGCCAATCAGCTCACTGACTACCTCCTCACTCACAACCTCTTATGTAGGTAACAGTGTGGTTTCAGAGATGGTCATAGCACTACAACCGCCCTCACAGAATTTGCTAACTCCCTGCACTCCACGCTTGACAAGGGGCACCTTGCAGGGGCTGTGTTTATAGACCTCTCAAAGGCCTTCAACATGGCTTCTCACCCCCTCCTTCTTATCATATTACAACAAATTGGGGTCTCTCATTGTCCACTCTCATGGCTCTCTAGCTATCTTTCATCTAGAACCCAATGTGTTAAAATTAATAATACCATATCTACTATGCTGCCTGTGCGCTCAGGAGTTCACCAGGGATCTATCCTGGGTCCCTGCTATTCAGCATGTACCTCAACGCCCTGCCTAAATCCTGCCCCGGCAACCTTCTCCTCTTTGTAGACGACGCTGTTCTTTACACTGCACATCTTGATCCTCTCTCTCTCTCTCTCTCTCTCTCTCTCTCCAGCGTACCTTACAAAACTCCTTCTCTCAGATTGAACACTGGTTTGCTGAACACAGATTGGTGGTCAACATTAAAAAAACTAAGACGATGCTCTATGCCCACCGCCAAAACAGATCAAAGGATTTTCCCCTTGAAATAGTCTCTGCCTCGCTCATCCCACTGGAACAGGTCCAAAAGTATAAGTATCCAGGTATTACATTTGACTCTTCTCTCTCATTCCATGAACACATAAAAATCCTCACCTCTGCCACTAACACCCACATTGGCCTCCTGTACAGATATAAAGACTGCCTGCCACCTGAAGCACTTCACCTAGCCATTACCTCCTTAGTCTTATCGTTGGTGGACTACGGCCTCACAATCTATGCTGCCACCGACCCTACAGCGCTTCATCAAATACAAGTAGTCATCAATAAGGCCTGCCGGCTCCTCTCTGGTGCCGACAGAAATACACATACCTGCACCCTATACGCACTCACCAATATCCTCTCCCTTGAGGAAAGACTATTATACCAGACCTGTCTCTTCACCCAAAAAATCCACCTGGGTTTAACCCCAATAGGTGTCATGGCTTCTCTTCAGGCAGACACCATCTCAGCGTCCACATGGGCCACCCCAAAAACTATCTGGAAGGTGCAGCCTGGCCCAGCGATCCTTCCTCCTTAGAGCTCCATCCTGGTACAATGCCCTCCCACTGGCTGTCACATCAATCACCAATCTAGGTCCTTCTAAAGCTGCCTTAAGGACCTATATCCTCTCCTCACGTCAATGCCAGTGTAACCAGTAACCTGTGGATCCTGCACCACGCCGCTAGGCCACGCACCTGCCCTTGGCCAGGCAGTGGAGAGCCCTCACTATTTCTAGCCTACAGGCTCCTCACCTCCCTCGGTTACCATATAGTTGCACTGGACTATGAATGCATTGTATTATGTATAAGACAAGGCCTCCCTGAGGTGGCTTACTACCAATTCATATCATGCATTGCTTTAGCTACCAATTGTATAGGTCTTAACCGCTCATTAGGTAAATATGTCGATAGCTCTGCCCTGTTTTAGCTACAAATATATAGACATTAACCCGAGCTCATTGTACTTATACTCTGTATGATTGCTCACCCACATTTATTCTGTGTATGTACTGTAGGAATGTCTATGTTTTATTCTGACGTGGAGCCTTTGGAAACAAGTCTATGACTCAAAGGGTTGTAATTCTGATTTCCTAAATAAATAAAATAAATAAACTACTGCAGGCTTTAGCACCAGAACCTCATAAAATTCCAGGATACCTTACGTGAGATGAGTCATGACCTTTGCAATGGAGTCAAGCAGGTTCTCAAACCAGACTTAAGAACCTTGTTTACATTTAAATCCTCATGAAATTAGGAGGGTGCATTAGAGGCAATCCTTGTTCATGCCTACGAACTACACAGGTAAACAGAATAAAAGGTTGAGGGGACCTTCCCGTTAACATATGATGCCACTGTGCCCTACCTGTTTCTGACATAGGACGGTAACATATGACGCCACCTTTTCCTACTTACTGCCACCATAGGACGGAAATGTATGATGCCACACGTCCTTCTTCCCACTGGCAAAGGACCATGATGTATAATGCCACCACATCCTAATTCCTGTTGGCATACGACTATAACATATGATACCCCTGCATCTTATTTCTTGCTGGCATAGGACGATGATGTATGAGCCCCCTTTTGGGAACAGACATGTGTCACTCGAGGGCTGGCCAGAGGAGGTAGGGAGGATTGCCTCATCTAGCCCGATGCAACTGTACTGTGGTGTTCCACAGGGGTCGGTTCTGTCATCTTTGTTGTTCATGGTATATATGCTTCCATTGGGAGACATTATCAGGCAATATGGGTTGGGTTTTCAGTGTCACACTGATGATACTCAGCTATACCTGTCCTGTGCACCCGGAAACCAGGTGGCAGCCTTGATGATTAGCAACTGCCTGGAAGAGATCCAGAACTGGATGACACACAACTGGCAGTGACTCAGCCTGAACAAGATGGAGATACTAGTGGTGGAACCAGACCATTGTTTTGATGGGAGGGGATTCCGGAACTCGCTGGGCTCATCCTAGAGGGTGCTCCCCTGGTTCCCTCCACTCAGGTGAAGTATCTGGGCATGGTCCTGGATGATGGCCTGACACTCGAGGCTCAAGTGTTGGCAATCATTAAGAATGGTTTTTATCACTTGAGGAACATTGCCCAGATCCAATCCCTGATACCATCCGATGACCTGCCACCCAGGTGCATGCCTTCGTCATGTCCAGGCTAGATTACTGCAATGTTCTGTACCTGGGGCTATCTGGAGGCAACCTTCACCCACTGCAGCTGGTGCAGAACATGGCAGCCAGGTTGTTTACTGGCATTTCTAAATTTGACCATGTCACACCTGTCCTCTGTGAACTGCACTGGTTACCAGGGAGGTGGAGGATTGCCTTCAAGGTCAGGTTGCTTACCAATAAATCACTGCACAGGACTGGACCAGCCTACCTGCAAGACCTCCTGATTCCTCACCGCCCATCTCGGGCTGTCCGTTCCACTGGGTGTTGCCTCCTGGTGGTTCCCAGGGCTAGGTTGCGGCAATCTGGGGAACGAGCGTTCTCGGTTGCCACACCAACCCTGTGGAATTCCTTATCTCAACATCTGTGGGAGGCACCTTCGTCAGAAGCCTTTAAAAGAGGCCTAAAAATGCTGCTCTTTGAGCAAGCGTTAAATTTGGTCTGATAATTAACCCTGCTGATTTATTAATTGAGTGAATTACTGTCAATTATGCTTTATAATTATGATGTACTATTTTATTAGTTTGTTTTATTAATATACTGTTTGATACTGATTGGATGGGTTGAAATTTGTTTAGTCTGTGCTTCATGAGCTTTATGTGTAACTTTGTATTATTTGTGTTTTTAATATTGTTATGCTCTCCGAGCCTCTGGGAAGGAGTGCTATATAAACAAAGTCCCTATCCTAGCCTAGCCTATCCTAGTCTAACCTATCCTAGTCTATTCTAGCCTAGCCTATTCTATCATATCATAGCCTAGCCTATCATATCCTATCCTAGTCTAACCTGTCCTAGTCTAATCTATCCTATCCTATCATGGCCTAGTCTAGTCTATCCTATCCTAGCCTTGCCTATCCTAGTCTAACCTATCCTAGCCTATCCTATCCTAGTCTATCCTATCCTAGTCTAACCTATCCTATCCTATCATAACCTAGCTTAGCCTAGTCTAACCTATCCTAGTCTATCCTAGCCTAGCCTAGCCTATCCTATCCTATCCTATCCTATCCTATCCCAGCCTAGTCTAACCCATCCTAGTCTCATCCCATCCCATCATAGCTCATCCTATCCCAGCCTAGCCTAGCCTAGCCTAGCCTATCCTAGCCTATCCTAGTCTAACCTATCCTAGTCTATCCTAGCCTAGCCTATCCTATCCTATCATAGCCTAGCCTAGCCTATCATATCCTATCCTATCCTATCCTATTGAGCATTTCTCCCCCTTAGAGTGAAACAAGTCAATGTAACTCAGCTGGTAACTATCTTGGGTAAACATATTGCAAAAATGGATAAAAGCAAAACACCAGTGCAAACAAGATCTTGCATCTCAGCAGCTTGCTGGGCAGCTGCCGTCTGGAGGAATTTGCGCGGCAGCCCTTCTGGACAGTAAGTGAAGGGATCCCTTCAAATTCATCCAGATCTGGTCCTTCTGGTAAAGTAAGGGACATCTCTCCTAATGTGGGGCAGTTGAGCTGAATGGGCAGAGGTGTTGTGAGGGGTAAAATAAGAGGCATCCCTCGTAATGTGGGGCAGTTGAGCGGTATGGACAGAGGGGTTTGAGGGGTAAAATAAGGGCATCTGTCCTAATGTGGGACTGTTGAGAGTTCTGAAGAGGGGGTTCTGAGTGGTAAAATGAGGGATGTCCCTCCTACTGTTGGAATTTGTAATCATTCCCCCTGCGGTATTCCAGTTGGTTCCAGCATTCTGGTTCTGGAACTCTTCCGGTGTCACAATCATTCTCATTCCAGAACCATTACAGCTTTTAAAGTACTGGGAAACGCTCCTTGAACAAATGACTGGTAGGTAACAGGATGCCCACTCTATGGAGAGAGGAGGCTGAAAAGCTCAGTGAGCTTTGCTGAGCAATAAATAAATGAAAGGAGAGTGTATTTGCAAAGCCAAAGTTAAATAAAGCTGCAGTGCTTGGTAGAGGAAACTGACTTAGCAGTCACCCATTGCAAATGTTTTCTGAGGTTTGCCATGCTCCATTTGATGCCCGAGGTCTCTCCATGCTCTGCTTGAACAGAGGAAGGAACTGATTAATATTACCCTTCCCCATACACCCTGCTGACTAACTGATTGACCAAGCTTCCTGCTGACACATTAAGGGTAGCGTGGTGATAGTAACCTCAGAAAAAGCACAAACATAAGATCACGAGATCCCAAAGCTCTCTGTGTTTAGAAGGTAAGCATCATTTTTCCTGCTCCACCTCCCTCCAAGGCAGCGTGGTCTGGTGGCTAGGACTTAGGCTTTGCAAACACAAGGGGAAAGGGGGGAAATTGTTTAACCAGGAAGGCACAATAAGCCAAAGCTTGTTTCCAGGTGCGACCTGTGAGCACAAGGAAGTTAAGTGACTTGATCAGGGTCACACAGTATGTAAGTGGGGGTTGTGGGATTCAAACCCCCGATCTCCAGGTTTGCAGCTCAGCTCACAAGACTCAAGTTCAAATCCCACCAGAGCTGCTTACTCGCTGTATGACCCTCAGCAGGTCACTTAACCTGCTCAGCCCTTCCCAGCAGTGAAACTGGGGGAAAAAAGCAGGAGGCACTGAATCTCAGCTGGGCTGTCCTGGGTAAATACTCTGCAAAAATTGTTACAAGCAGGACCCCACTGAAAGCTAGTTAATGAATTTTAGCTGGGCTATTCTGTGTAACTACAGTGTAAAAATGGTTAAAAGCAGGACCCCAATGAAAACTAGACAATGTAACTCAACTGGTAACCATCCTGGGTAAATATATTGTAAAAAAATAGATAAAAGTAAAACACCAGTGAAAAGATATTGCATCTCAACTTGATTATCTTTGGTAAATACACTGTAAAAATGGCTAAAACCAGGACCCCACTGAAAATGAGGTATTATAGTTCAGCTAGAACTCTCCTGGGTAAAATACATTGTAAAAATCAGTAGAACCAGGACCTCACTGAAAATGAGATATTATATTTCAGCTGGGGCTCTCCTGGGTAAATACACTGTAAAAATCAGTAGAACCAGGATCCCACTGAAAATGAGGCATTGTATCTCAGCTGGGCTCTCCTGGGCAAATACATTGTAAAAATGGCTAAAACCAGGATCCCACTCAAAATGAGGCATTGTATCTCAGCTGGGCTCTCCTGGGTAAATACAGTGTAAAAGTGGATAAAAGCAGGATCCCACTCAAAATGAGCTACAGCATCCCAGCTGGGCTATCCTGGGTAAATGCATTGTGAAAATAGGTAAAATACAGACCCCCATTAGATCAAAGAAATTGTATTTCAGAGAGAGGGGCTATCTTGTGTAAATAAATTGTTTAAATGGGTAGATGACAGACCACTCTGAAAACAAGTTCTTGCATCTTATTTGGACTAACCTGGGAAAAAAATTGCAAAAATGGATTATGCTGGGTAACATAGAAACACAGAAGTTGACGGCAGAAGGAGACTGCTAGGTCCATCTAGTCTGCCCATTTGTTTTAGACCTATTTTGACACTCTAGTTGCCCTTTGTAGTCAGGGCTCCCTTGTGTCTATGCCATGCATTCTTGAATCCCACCACAGTGTTGACCCCCACAACCTCTCGGGGCAGGCTGTTCCAGGCATCCACTACTCTTTCTGTGAAGAAAAACTTCCTGGTGTTGGTAGAGAACCTCCCTCCTTGCAGCCTGAGGTCACGTCCCCTGGTCCTGGAGCCCTTCTTGAAGTGAAAAAGTTCCTGTGCCTATACCTTGTTGATGCCTTTTATGTGCTTGAATGTTTCAATCATGTCCCCCCCCCCCACTCCAGGGAGTACATATTCAGTTCCCTAAGTCTCTTCTCGTAGGACATGTACTGCAGACCCTGAATCATTTTTGTCGCCTTTCTCTGTACTGTTTCCACTTGGTCAATGTCTTTCCTGAGGTGAGGCCTCCAGAACTGGACTCTGTATTCCAGGTGAGGCCTGACCAGCGTCTATACAGTAGTAGTATCACCTCCCTCCTCCTGTTCGTGATTCCCCTGCCAATGCAGCCCAGCATTCTGTTGGCTTTCAATGTTGCCTTCTCACACTGCTTACTAACCTTCAAGTCATCTGAGATTATGATTCTCAGATCTCGTTCCTGGTTTGAGGCCGCCAGCCTTTTGCCTCCTAGGTAATACTCCTTTCTTGGATTTTCTTTCCAATGTGCATGACCTTGCACTTTTTGGCATTAAATGGCTTCCTCCCATGGATCGCATTAAGAGCCACTCCTGCCTGCTGGAAAAGAAGACCCTACCTGGACTTGCTCCTCCCTCATCACAAGCTTTATTCAACCCTGTTCCTAACGAATATGCTACAAGAAGTGTCTCAAAGCAAGCCCTAGCAGTCCCATTCAGGAGAACTGCCCAGGGAAGGCAAGCTTTTGCAGTCAGGGTCCCCACCTGCTTAAATGAGCTTCCTCTCTCCACCACAAGCCTCACTTGCCTCAGTCACTTTAAATCTGAGCTTCAAAATACTATCCCCCCCCGGAACGCTGCGACGGTTACACTTAACCTGACCTGGTACTAGCCTCCTTTCAACTGGGCAGTTGCCCTGTGTCACCATTTTCGGGGAGCCATTATTCCCACTATCCCCTCCCTAACCAGTTCTCTGATCCACTGAACTATGAAGTTCACCACCCCTTCTGCCCAGGTTCACCTGTCTTGTACCCCCCTTTCCCTCCACCTACACCAGATTTGCCCCCTACTGCCCCCTTCACCCTCCCCATTTACACTAGTAATGTACCACAATGCCATCCCTTCTCCGCACCTGACATGCTTCTCAGAGCTATCCCTCTCCCTACAGTACTGTCACCAGCCTGGATCTCTTCCTGGCCCTAAGCCTGAAGCATGCTCTCCCTGTGGCTGTACTCTACAGCTGACTCTCCAGCTAACTGTTAGGATATTGACATAGCTGTTTAGATAGCACTCCCGATCTTGCTTGCTTATGTTCCTATTGGCAATGCAGTTTTTGACCAATACTGCTAACTGTATGGTATCCCATTGTGCTCTGTACCCATGCCATGATCATGTTATAGTAAGTTATCCTATGCTTGCCTTATTTAACCCTTCTGTGATGTCTGAATGTTTACTATTTGTTGATTGCTGACAATGCCACTGGCTGCTACTGTCTCCTACCCATGTTTGTTACTCCCTTGCCTATGTCTTGATGAGGATCCTTTGTAAAGGAGCTTTTAGCTCAAAGGTTGTAATTCCAATTTCTCATTAAATAAATGAATAAATCTCAGCTGCCATACTAAAGACCATTCTTCTAGTTTCTTGAGGTCAGCTTCCATCTTGCTCACTCCTTCTGAGGTGTCCACCCTGCTACATATCTTGGTGTCATCTGTGAACAGACACACCTTCCCTTCCAGTCCATCAGCAATGTCTGCTACAAAAACATTGAACAGCACAGACCCCAGCACTGAGCTCTGAGGCACCCCACTGGTCACCCTGCCTTCCATCGATTGCGTTCCATTTACCTGTACCCTCCGGGTTCTGCCTTGTAACCAGTTTTGTACCCATCTGAATGCTTCTGGACCAACCGCTCTGTGGTCAAGCCTCTTTACCAGCCTTCTTTGTGGAACCAAGTGGAAGGCCTTACTAAATTCTAGGTAGACCACATCTACTGCCCCACCACCATCCACTACTTTTGTAGCATACTCAAAAAACTTAAGCAGATTTGTCTGGCATGACCTACCTGCTGTGAAACCATGCTTTTTAGGGTCTTCTTGGCCGCTAGTTTTGAGGAATGCTATGATCCTCTGTTTGAGTAGTGTCTCCATTAGTTCCCCTACTATAGACGTGAGGCTCACTGGTCTGTAATTACTAGCCTCTTTGCAACTGCCTGATTTGTGAAGTGGAACCACTATTGCCTTTTTCCAGTCTTCTGGTATCACTCTGCTTTTCAAGGATTTTGTGAATAGAAGTGCCAGAGGGACTGTTAATTCTGCCCCCAGTTTCTTAAGGATTCTGGAGTGCATCTCGTCTGGTCCCATGGCTTTGTCTGCTTTTAGTTTATTTAGCACCTCCCATACTTTGGCTTCTGCAAAGGGACTCCTGTCTACTCCTGGTCCTGGGGTGTTGTGTTTTTTCAGGGCTGGGCCATCCCATGGGTCCTCTTTGGCAAACACCGAGCGGAAGTATTTGTTAAGGATTTCTACTTTCTCTGAATCATGTTTGGTGCATTTCCCTTCTTAAGTAGCAATCTTTACTATCCCCCCTTTGTCTTCCTATGTTCCCTAATGTATCTAAAAAATAATTTGTCCCCTCTCTTTGCTCCTTCTGCTATCTTTTCCGCTGTCTGTGCTTTTGCCTTTCTAATTTGTTTGTTAGACTCTCTCATTTTTTTCTTGTACAACTCCCAGTCTTTCTCAGTTTTGGTTTCCTGGTTTATGCTGTGCACCGTCTTTTTTGACTGTGGTAGCCACTTCCTTGGAAAACCATAGAGGATTTATTTTTCCTTTTGCTTTGCTTTGCTGACCCATCTGGCACATTGATCAGTAGATGCGTTACATAAACGGGTAAAAACAGGATCCAACTGAATATGAGCCGTGTCTCTTCTGGGCTATCATTGGTAAATACTGTGTAAAAATATGTAAAAGCAGGACCTTACTGAAAATGAGATACTGCAACTAAGCTGGTCTATTCTTGGTAAATGCATTGTGGAAATAGGTTGAATATGGACTCCACTGAAAATAAGATGTAATTTAAAAAAATAGGTAAATGGTGTGTGAATATGGATAAAAGACATACCCCCCACTGGAAATGAGAAGCTGGACCTCAGCTGGGCTATCCTTAGTAAAGTCAGTGTAAAAATGGGTAAAAGTAGGACCTCACTGAAAATAAGATATTGTATCTCAGTTGGGCTATGCTGGGTAAACAGAAACATAGAAATTTAAGGGCTGATAAAGACCATAGGCCCAACTGTATTGTGAGACTACTGTATGTAAAAGCAGGAACCCTCTGTAAACAGAGTGTTGCATAAAGTGGGCTTGTTTGGGTAAATAAACTGTAACCCCAGAAGCTTAGTCCTGACATTCACTAAGGAGGAGGCAGTGCACTTTGATAATTAGACCTTGCACGTGAAGCGCTAGGGTTTTCACGCCACTGACTCAGCATTACAATTTCTCCCTTAAAGGCTGAAACAAACCTCTGTCTCCATTTGGCTAGCACCATAATTTGAGTATTTAATGCAAACTGAAAAACATGCTAGTTTTGACTGTACTGACCTCCGAGTACAAGCCCTGTGTGTTTTTTCTGCTTCGATAATGAGAATAAAATTCCTCGTGGCAATATTAATGGTGGCAGCCTATCAAGGTATTATTAAAAAATGGTTTACCCCTGACCCCCTTCCCAATATTGGAAGACTGGCACACGGAGGTGGAAGAAGTCTATGACAGGGAGATCTTAACCTTGTCCATCAGACAGCAGGTGAAAAGGGGACAAACAGGTGGATGAGATGGGTGGCGAATATGATGGAAATTGATCCACAGTTTTTTAAGGGTCTTGGACTACGCGTGTGCCAGGGAGGGATGGATAAGTTTTGAAGATATTGGGGGTCAGTCATTATGGCACTGACTGGATTGCCTGTATGCACATTACCTCAGCTCTGTATTACTTTGCCTGGAATATTGTGTTTTATTGCACATGGTGAAACTGCTGACAATGTACTGTTGTTGTTGTTGTACTGTTTGTCGTGTCGCAAAAACATGAAAATCAGTAAACACTGATTATTAAAAAATAAATATCAGAAAGTGAGTGGAACAATGAAAATCATTACAAGCAAATTCAAAAAATTTAAAATAAACACTTGTTTTGTCTTCACACTTTCCAGTCCCTGGCACCACTGACTCTTTTCGAGATGCTTCTAACATAGTAATATACCAACATAGTAACATACTAACATAGTAACATACCAACATAGTAGCATAGTAACATACCAACATAGTAACATAGTAACATACCAACATAGTAATATAGTAACATACCAACATAGTAACATACCAACATAGTAACATAGTAACATACCAACATAGTAACATGCCAACACAGTAACATAGTAACATACCAACATAGTAACATACCAACATAGTAACATAGTAATTAATGGCAGATTAGGACCACTGGGCCCATCCAGTCTGCCTGTATATCCTGCCAACTGTATATTGGTGGCCACTGACCCTATCTGGCCATCGGCTTTATCCTCTCCTTCCCACATCTAGGGTTCCCTTGTGACTATCCCATGCATGTTTAAATCCTCCTACTGTGCTTCTTCCCACCACCTCCTGGGACAGGCTATTCCCTGCAGCCACCACCTTTTCCATGAAGAAAACCTTTTTCATATTCCCCTTATTCTGCCCCCTTCCAATCTCATAACATGCCCCCTCACTCTAGTACTTCTCCTGTACTGAAAGATGTTGCATATTTGCACCTTGTTCATGCCCTGAAGATGCTTATTTTATTTATTTAATTTAGTTTTTGTTAACCGGGTGGGTGCCATAGCCAGAAAATGACTATTTTCAGGCAAGACCCAGGAGGTTACAAGGATTACAAGACATACAAAGATTACAAGGGTACAGAGTAAACAATGAAAAACAAGGTTACAATATTAACAAGGTAAAATCATGAGAGTGAGGATGTACAAATACAGGCAAAACAAGGCAATGTTCAAGCAACAACATATACAATTCGGGTGGTAGAACAAAATCAGGAATAAAGTGCTAAGAATTGATAAGCAAAAAACAAAGTGCCGATTAAGATGACTATTGGGGAAGATTTAAAGGAAATGAAATGCAGCCTAGGGGTCCTGTAAGATGAAGGGAGGTAGCAAATCAAGGAGGGTTAAACCATGAACAGGAATCCTGGCTGATGAGGAGGGAATGATATTTGGCTTTAAACTGGGCATGACTAGACGCCTGGTGAACTTCCAGGGGGAGGGAGTTCCAAAGATTGGGCGCAGTATGGGAGAAAACTGTGCATCCCCTGAGAGTTTTGCATCTAGGAACATGCAGCAGAGACCTACCAGCTGATCGAAGTGCGTGGGAGGAGAGCTGTGAGGATAATAAGGAGGTTACAGAGACAGGATGCCAGCTCTAATGATACTGTCAGTCAGGGAGCCAAGAGCAAAGGGCCAAAGAGAAGAAGGTGATAACCAGTTATGGTCCACATAGAGCTGGCAATGGTGTTTTAATTGGGGGGGAGGCAGAGGCAGAGGCATATCTACAGATACTATTGTAGGTCATGTCCCACTTTCTAACTAAGGTCTTAGATGCATTTAGATAAGTGACGGCTCCATAGGAGAGTGCTGGAAGAAGTATGCCATGGGTGATGGCAAGTCTAGCAGAGGGCGTGAGGGCATGGCTGGTTCTATATGCCACACCAGTTTTGATGTTGACAGACTTACAAGTAGCCATACTGCACTGATCAAGATTAAGGGTTTCATCAAGTAGGACTCCAAGGTATTTGAAAGAGTTCACTGATTCAAGAACGGAGCCATCCAAAGCAGGATATTTTAAACAGGTCCCAAGTAGATTTTAATTTGGCAGTAGAACCAGAGAGCATCGACTGAGTTCTGCCGACATTGAGTATTAGCTCATGACTAGATAGCCAAGACTAAATGGAAATAAAGGCGGAGGAGAGAGTTTGGTTAATCCGTACTCTATCCTTGCAGCTATAGTACAGAACAAGGTTATTGGCATATGGAATTGATGAGCAGTCAGGGATATTTATTGCGCTCTTGTTAATAAAAATCGAGATGAGAAGTGGGCCTAGTATGGACCCCTGAGGGACACCTAGATTAGTGGACCGTTGATCAGACAAGGCAGAGTTAAATTTCACAACCTGAACTCTGTTTGATAAATAGCTATTAAACCAAGTGGTGGGAGAAACCAAGGGCTAAAAGATTTTCAAGGAGAAGGGGATTGTCCACAAGGTCAAATGCCTCGGTAAGGTCGATGAAGGCTGCACCAGTAAAGGCCAGATTCTATAGTGCATAGGGTATCATTCATAAAGTGGAGAAGGGCAGTTGAGGTACTGTGCCCTTTATGAAAACCATGTTGATTTGGTGACAGGAGATTATTTTGTTGACCAGGTTAAGTGCACTAGACAAATCCTGCCTATTTTCAGGCACAACCCAGGGGAAGGGGATACAGATGAATGCCAACTGACCTTAAACCAGATTAAACTGTTGGTGGTATTTTTTTTTTTTTAGTGAATGAGAGAAATTTTGCCCGGACACCAGGGAAGTTCCCCTACTCTTTTCAATAAGTGCCATGGGATCTTTAACATCCACCAATCCAGGCAGATGAGACCTCAGTTTAACATCTCATCCGAAAGACGGCACCTCAGAAGTGCAGCACCCCTCTCATGCTGCATTACAGTGTCAGTACTGGGATATTAAATCAAGTACCAGATGTGGGAACTGAACCCACAGCCCTCTGATCTCCCATCCTCAGAGGCGAGTGTGCTACCTACTGAGCTACTGAGCCACTGAGCCACTGACACTATACTTGGACAAGAAGTCACTGACTTCGGCAGCTACTAACTTTTCAAGGATTTTACTCAGGACTGATAGTATAGCTATAGGTTAGTAGTCAATGATGTCTTTTTTGTCCCCTTTTTTATGTTGATTGCACGCATGTGCAAGAAACATACTGCGGCAGCTTTCTCCAGAAGCAGTTTGTGGAGGCACGGCACTGTTGTGGCCAATGCCTCCACAGCCTTTAAAGGCTTGGCCCACTTCCCCCAATGCCATGGCACGCTGCTGCTGACACTAGTTCAGCCAGCATGCCACCAACTTGTAAAAATTTAGCCGCTGCAATCAGGGGCCACCTCATCATTGCAGCGTCAGCCATTCGCTGCAATGAGGGAGCAACCCCTCATTGCAGGGCGGGATCTTGATACACTGATATTGTTTGTGAACATGGCGGCGCCGGCGCCATGTTCACAAACAATATTAACCCCTGCTGAGGGGTGCCCAATCCCTCGGCAGCATGTGCCCCGACTGTGTTTATTTACTGACAGGGCCCCAATCTCCGTCGGCTTCAGCGCCACAAGATTTATATTGCGACAGAGAGCCTACTCCCCGTCAACATTATATAACACCCGGCTTTTGTTGTCTGCTGACAGGGTGCCCAATCCCCGTCGGCATGATATATCCACCCCTTTTGTTGTGTGCCGCAGGGTGCCCAATCTCCTGTCGGCTACAGCTTCCCCAAAAGAAAGTCTCTGTTGGCATGCTGGGAGCCCACCCCAGAGTGCCACATGCCCTAAAATAAAAATGGTCCCAATGTCTTTTTTTTCAAAACCTGTAAAACAGGAAACAGTCCCTCGGCGCTCTCCCTGCCCCCCTCCCACAACCCGCGCCCACCCACTGCGCACCCTGTCTCCCCACACCCCCTCACCCCATACTTACCCCTGGAGTCTGGCGCAATGATCTTCGGTGGACCGGGAACATGTTTGCACTCTTCAAAGCCGACCGCGAACTGAGGAAATGCCGGTAAGCTGTATAATGGGATAAAAAGGGCGTTTTCAACTTTGATGCATATCTCGGGCATTTTTTTGAATTTTGGCACTAAATTTTCAACATGGGGTTTTTGGGACCTCTCCTCATGAATTCTGGCACTGTCATGTTGTTATTCGGCCCCAAAAGGTGATTTCATGGTCACTGCACGGAATCCCCTTTCGGGATGGATTAATGAAATGGCAGTACCAGTGTTCATGAGGTGGATGCTCAAAAAGCCAATACTGCAAATTTGGTGGGGAAAAATCAAAAAAATGACTGTTTCATGAGCGTGCGTTGCGCAGTTGCTACGCATACTTGTAACTTTGTGAATTTGCAATATTTTCACGCCAGATTTTCAACATTGGCATTTTTTCAGACCTCCTTGTGAACAGTATAGCTGTCATTTTCCACATCCTGGCCGAACTGTGTTTTTGCACTTCCGGTGCAGAATTGCACGGTTGCTGTGGGAAATCAGTGTTCAGGACAGATTAAGAAAATGACAGTGATACTGTTCATGAGCAGAGGTCCTAAAATGCCTATGTTGAAAATTTGGTGATGAAAGTCCATAACATGAGTGTGTTACGCATGTGCATTGCGCAGTTTCCACGCACGCTCGTACATTCGCAACTTTGCAATGTTTTCACTCCAGATTTTCAGCATTGCCATTTTGCCACACCTCCTTATGAACAGTGTAGCTGTCATTTTTTTACATCCTGACCGAAATGTGTTTTCGCTCTTGCGTTGCACAATAGCGCGGTCGCTGAGGGAAATCAGTGTTCAGGACATATTAAGAAAATCACAAAGACACTGTTCATGAGCAGAGGTCCTAAAATGCCTACGTTGAAAATTTTGTGATGAAACTCCATAAAATGACTGTGTTGCAAGCATGTGTTGTGCAGGTTCTACGCACCCTTGTTAGTTTGCAGATTAGTAATATTTTCACGCCAGATTTTCAACACTGGCATTTGTTCACACCTCCTTATGAACAATACAGCTGTTATTTTTCACATCCTGACTGAAATGTGTTTCTGCGCTTCCAGCACACAATACCGCAGTCGATGTTGGAAATCAGTGTTTGGGACAGATTAGGATCGAGCAACTGGTGGGGGAGTGACAGAGCTCAACTGAGCTCTGTCGGGACTGCTGCGGATTTCTTTGTGGGCAGGAAAAGGCAACAACGCAGGCAGGAGCCCAGTACAAAAGAGCAGCCTGCAGCACTGGGAGATAAAGAATGAGTGAGTGAGGGAGGGGGAGTGAGTGAGCTCAATGGAGCTTTGTTGGGACTGCTGCGGATTTCTTTGTGGGCAGAAAAAGGCAGCAATTCATGCAGGGGCTGAGTACAAAAGGGCAGCCTGCAGCAGTGGGAGAAACAGAATGAGCAAGTGAGAGAGGGGGAGTGAGCGAGCTCAACGGAGCTCTATCTTGACTGCTGCGGATTTTTTTGTGGGCAGAAAAGGGTGGCAACACAGGCAGGAGCCCAGTACAGAAGTGCAGCCTGCAGCGCCAGCAGAAACGGAACAAGCAAGTGAGACAGAGGAGTGAGTGAGGCCAAAGGAGCTTTGTCAGGACTGCTGCAAATTTTTTGTGGGCAGAAAAAGATGCCGACAGAGGTAGGAGCCCAGTACAAAAGGGCAGCCTGCAGCACCAGGAGAAACAGAATAAGCAAGTGAGACAGGGGGAGTGAGCGACCTCAATGGAACTCTGTCGGGACAGCTGCGGATTTCTTTGTGAGCAGGAAAAGGTGCCAATGCAGGCAGGAGCCCAGTACAAAAGGGCAGCCTGCAGCCAGGAGAAATAGAATGAGTGAGTGAGAGAGGGGGAGTGAGCGAGCTCAACGGAGCTGTGTCAGGACTGCTGCAGATGTCTTTGTAGGCAGAAAAATCCACCAACGCAGGCAGGAACCCAGTATAAAAGGGCAGCCTGCAGCAGCGGGAGATGCAAAATGAGCGAGTGAGTGAGGGGGAGTGAGTGAGCTCAATGGAGCTCTGTTGGAAGTGCTGCAGATTTATTTGTGGGCAGAAAAAGGCAGCAATGCATGCAGGGGCCCAGTACAAAAGGGCAGCCTGCAGCGCCGACAGAAACGGAACGAGCGAGTGAGAGAGGGGGAGTGAGCGAGCTCAATGGAGCTCTGTCGGGACTGCTGCAGATTTGTTTGTGGGCAGAAAAAGGCACCAACAGAGGCAGGAGACCACTACAAAATGGCAGCCTGCAGCATCAGGAGAAACAGAATGAGCGAGTGAGAGAGGCGGAGTGAGCGACCTCAACAGAGCTGTGTCGGGACAGCTGCTGAATTCTTCGTGGGCAGAAAAAGGTGCCTATGCAGGCAGAAGCCCAGTACAAAAGGGTAGCCTGCAGCACCGGGAGAAACACAATGAGCGAGTGAGAGAGGGGGAGTGAGCGAGCTCAACGGAGCTCTATTGTCACTGCTGTGGATTTCTTTGTGGGCAGAAAAAGGTGGCCACCCAGGCATTAGCCCAATACAAAAGGCCAGCCTGCAGCGCCGGCAGAAACGGAACAAGTGAGAGAGAGAGGGGGAGTGAGATAGGTCAACGGACCTGTGTCAGGACTGCTGCATATTTCTTTGTGGGCAGAAAAAGCCACCAACAGAGGCGGGAGCCCAGTACAAAGGGCAGCCTGCAGCGCCAGCAGAAAAAGAATGAGCGAGTGAGAGAGGGGGAGTGACCCACCTCAACAGAGCTCTGTCAGGACACCTGCAGATTACTTTTTGGGCAGAAAACATGCTAACACAGGCAGGAGCCCAGTACAAAACAGCAGCCTGCAGCACTGGGAGAACCAGAACGAGTGAGTGACACAGGGGCAGTTAGCGAGCTCAACGGACCAACGCAATCAACATTCGGCATTGACAAATCCTTGTTTGTAAACAGGAGTGACTTTCGTGATTTTCCAAATGTCTGGGACATGGCCATGGCAGAGGGAGAGGGTAAGGATTTTGGACAAAGACAGGGCAATAAAGGGCACTGCCAGCTTTAGAAGTTTTGGTTCAAGGCTGTCAGAGCCTACACTGGTAGTGTCTGAGATGGAGTTTAGTAGTTTCAGTACCTCAGACTTTGATATGGCCTTACAGTAGAAGGGTGGGTGTGGAGCTGGGGAGGTGGGCAGAGCAGGTTGAGGGGTGGGCAGCAGGGAGGACTGTAATGAGGATGTGAGGTGAGACAGGTCAGTGAAATGCTTGTTAAAAGAATTCACAATCATTGTTGCGTTATTACAGTGGGCTTCGATACTAACCATGTTGTTAGCGGAGAGAATTTGCTTGGTCCCTAGAAAGGTTATTACATGGGCCCAGAATTTCCTGGAGTCACCAGCTGCACCAACTAGGAGTCCTGTACAGTATGAGCTTCTAGCTAGTCTGATCTGTTTTTTACAGGTGTTCCTCTGTGATCTGTAGGTGTTGTAATCGGCTAAAGGCCAGATTTTTTAAAACATCTCCAACTCTTGTCTCTAATGCGGATAGCAGCCAGAAGATCTTTGTGGAACCATCTAGTAGGTTTACCACGTAACTGCCGAGTGACAACTGGTGCATTCCTATCTTGTAGGGCACTAAATTGGGCAAGAAAGTAGTCTAACGCAGCTTGGGCATCATGGGTCTGGTAGAGGCAGGACCAATCAACAGATGATACATCAAGCAGGAATTTTGCTTTGTCCAGATTGGCATAATTCCTAAAGGTGATGTAGCGAGATGGCACGGACAAGGCCACAGAGTGATTCTATACACAGTAGATGGGGAAGTGGTCAGATATGTCACCAGGCAAGGTACCAGCAGCCGCAATTCTGTCGATGCGGTTTGTCAGAACCCATTCAATCAAGGTACTAGATGTAGCATTAGAGGTTACCCTAGTGAGCATGGCTATGACTTGATGCAGCCTGAGACTTTGCACCATGGTAAGGAGGGTGTTATGACCGGGGCCAAGCCAGTTGAGATTAGTATCACCGAGAATAAGTAATTCACGTAGACCATCGGTATTAACAGAGTCTTCAAGCAGTTTGACAAAGCCAGACAGGCCGCTGGGGGGCAGGCTGTAAACACGTACTATGTGTAGCTTCTTTGCACCCATAAGTAGGAGGGCATGAAGTGATTCACAGGTGGAGATGAGGGGGGATTTAATAGGAGAGATATTTAGATGTGTTTTAAAGAACAAAGCTACTCCCCTCCCTGTTTTGGAGGCAGCCTATCTTTCTTGATAAGATTATAATTATTGCAGGAGCAGGCGGAGTCAGGGATGGAGGGCTTAAGCCATGTCTCTGAGAGATGGAAGATATCAAGACTGTGAAGAGTGACCTAAGCGTCAAGTTCAGTGAAGTTATGTAGCAAGTTCCTGATGTTTACATGGGCTATGCGGATCCCTTTCAAGCTTGTCCAATCAGCACTTATACACTGCTGTTGAAATGTGGGACCCGGGTTCAGTCCTACGTCACCTGCTGGCAAGATAGTAATAATAATGAGATACCAGGGCTTGCGATGGATATAGTGTGTGACAAGGAAAAAGTCAAGGCAAGGACGGTGTTCCAAATAATCAGCTAATAGATATACAAGGAAGCATGGAAGGACCACCCCGGGTGGTCCTGGTTGTCAGTAGACCCAACCAGCAAGTTTGAAAATCTGTACTCATAAGCTGAACAGAAGTGTCTGTTGCAGGCATAGGAGCAGGGAGACAATGATAGCCATGCAAGGGCAATTAGCAATATGCTACCAGCTAGAGACAGGAAGACTGGATGAGCCATTCTGGTACACAAAAGTAGAACGTTTTTTGTCAGATTAACTGGGTAGTAGGGTCAGGCAAGCAGCAACTTTTTGGAGGTAGTAGCATACCATAGTTCAGTCAAGAGGAGGTAAGGACATGGTAGTTATATAGAAACATAGACTTTGACGGCAGATAAGGACCGCTTGGCCCATCTAGTCTGCCCATTTCCCTACCTACAGGATAGGCCACAGATCCTAGTTAACCAACAGCCTATTTCTACCTACCCCCCACAAGAATTGCCTTATGTCTGTCCCATGCATTCTTGAATTCTCCCACAGTTTTAGACCCCACAACCTCCTCAGGAAGGCTGTTCCATGCATCCATTACCCTCTCTGTGAAATAATACTTCCTCACATTGCCCTGAATCGCCCCTCTATCTTTAAATTGTGTCCCCTTGTTCTTGCACGTCTCTTTTTCTGAAAGATGCTACCCTCTTGGACTTTGTTGATTCCACTGAGGTACTAAAAGTTTCTATCATGTCCCCCCTCTCCCTTCTTTCCTCAAGGGTATACATATTAAGCTCCTTTAGTCTCTCCTCATATGGCTTGTCTTGCAGACCCTGCACCATTTTAGTTGCCCTACTCTGGACTGCCTCTATCCTGTCTATGTCCTTGCGGAGATGGGGTCTCCAGAACTGGACGCAGTACTCCAGATGGGGTCTCACCAACTGTCTGTACAGAGGGATAACAACTTCCTGTTTTCTGCTGCTGATGCCTCTCCCTATGCATCCCAGTATCCCCAGCCTTCCCTACTGCCTTCTCACATTGCTTGCTAACCTTAAGGTCATCTGATATGATTACCCCCAGGTCCCTTTCCTTTTTTGTTGTTGTTACTACCCCTCCATTGTGTATTCTTCCCCTGGGTTCTTGTTTCCCAGGTGCATTATTTTGCACTTCTTTGCATTGAATCCTAGCTGCCATACTTCTGACCATTCCTCCAACCTTGCCGAATCCCTTCTCATCCTTTCCATGCCTCCTTGTGTATCAACTCTGCTGCAGATCTTTGTGTCATCTGCAAAGAGGCATACTTTTCCTTCCAGTCCCTCTGCAACGTCACTTATGAAGACATTAAAAAGGACTGGACCCAATACTGAACCCTGCGGTACCCGACTAGTAACCCCTCTTTCTTCAGAGTGGACTCCATTTACAACTACCTTCTGTGTCCTGTTGTCCAGCCAATGTTTTACCCAGGCTGCCACCCTGGGACCCACTCCCAGGCTGGTTAATTTGACTATTAATCTTTTGTGTGGGACTGTGTCAAATGCCTCGCTAAAGTCTAGGTAGGTCATGTCCACAGCCCCTCCCTGGTCTACTACTTTGGTCACCCAGTCAAAGAAATCTATTTGATTTGTCTGACTTGTCCTTCCCGCTGTGAACCCATACTTTCTTGGGTCCTGTGCCTCTCTGGCCTCTAGGTACTCAACTATTCTTTCCTTCAGAAGTGACTCCATCACTTTCCCTACCACATAGGTCAAACTGACAGGTCTGTAGTTTCCTGCCTCTGTCTTGGCCCCACTTTTGTTAAGGGGAATCACATCTGCCTTCCTCCAGTACTCGGGTACCACCCCATCCTCCCATGATTTATTAAAAAGAATAGCCAGTGGTTTCACTAGTTCCCCTCTTAATTCTTTTAGAATTCTGGGGTGAATTCCATCAGGCCCCATTGCTTTGTCCACCTTCAGTTTTAGAAGTTCTTGCAGAACCTTCTTTCTATGAAAGGACTGGGATCGACCCTATCAAGAGTGCTTCTGTTAATTGGATTAGGCACTTCCCTCCTCTTTGTGAATGCGAGCAGAAATATTCATTCAGTATCCCTGCTTTTCACTGTCCCTCTGCCCACCCACTGTTCATTCTATTCAGCCTCACTATCTCCTCCTCTTTGTCTTTCGCTACGCTGATGTACCTATAAAAGGTTTTATCTCTTCTAACCGAGTTGGCTATCTTTTCTCAGTTTGGGCCTTGCTATTCTGACTTCCTTCCTGCTTCCTTCTGCCTTAACTGGTACAGCTCTCTGTCCTGCTCCTTCTGTGTTTCCTTATACTTCCGGAATGCTATCTTTTTCTTCCTGACTTTCACAGCCACCTCTTTTGAGAACCATAGTGGCTTTTTCTTTCATTTTGATTTGTTTATTTGCTACACACAAAGGCTTGTTGCCTCTGTGATGGCAGTTTTGATGATTCCCCATTGTTGCTCCACACCTCCTTCTAGCCTGTTTGCTAGTGCTTTTCTGAGGCACTCTCCCATCTTGCCAAAGTCAGCCCTCATGAAGTCCAGTACCCTCACTTTTGTATGGCTTGATTCTGTAGCTGAGTTTAACGTGAACCACACTGTTCGATGGTCACTTGTTCCCAGATGGCAACCCACTTCTAGATCTGAGATCCTCTCAGGGGGGTGAGATACTAACAACAACAAAAATGGAAAAGGACCTGGGGGTAGTCATATCGGATGACCTAAAGGTGGGCAAGCAATGTGAGAGAGTAGCAAGGAAGGCTGGGGGGATACTGGGATGCATAGGGAGAGGCATCACCAGTAGAAAACAGGAAGTTACTATTCCTCTGTACAGACAGCTGGTCAGACCCCATCTGGAGTACTGCATGCAGTTCTGGAGACCCAATCTCTGCAAAGACATAGACAGAATGGAAGCTGTCCAGAGGAGGGCAACTAAAATGGTGCAGGGTCTGCACCAGAAGACATATGAAGAGAGACTTAAGGAGCTTGATATGTATAGCCTCGAGGAAAGGAGGGAGAGGGGGGACACGATAGAAACATTCAAGTACCTCACGGGAATCAACAAAGTCCAAGAGGGTAGCATCTTTCAAAAAAAGAGGTGTGCAAGAACAAGGCGACACAATTTGAAGATAGAGGGGGCGGCTCAGAGGTAATTTAAGGAAGTATTTTTTCACAGAGAAGGTTGTGGATGCATGGAACGGCCTTCCAGAGGAGGTTGTGGAGTCAAAAACAGTGGTGGAATTCAAGCATGCACGGGACAGTCATAAGGCAATTCTAGGGGGTGGGGGTAGGAAGAAGTAGGCTGCTGGTTAACTAGGATCTGCAGCTTATCCATTAGGTAGGGAAATGGGCAAACTGGGTGGACCAAGCGGTCCTTATCTGCCATCAAATTCTATGTTTCTATGTTTCTCACTGCCCCGTTTGAGACTACAAGGTCTAAGTAGATGTAAGTCCCCTAAGGTAAGATGCCCCAAGTAGTCAAAGAGTATAAGGAGCAAATGGTGAAACAGGCTTTTAGTCACCTGATCAAAAAAGGCTATAAAAGAAAATGCCCAGACTGGGCAAGTGGGAGGGGGTGGGTGAGGAGCCAGCGCAAAGTGACGGCAGGGAAAGAGCTGTTAGCTCCCTCCGAATCCCTTGGATCCGTACCTGTGTCCTACTTCGAACCACCAGCGTGGTTTGAGCATGGTTCAGCAACTGAAATTGCTTAAATTCAAATCCGAGGAGCGAGGGTCATCCGGGCATACTCCTGAGACCAGGACTGCAGGGGAGATTCTAGCAGGCCAGGTGGCAGCACCGGGAAAGTCGCTGGAGGGTCAAGTCAGCAATAGGCAGGCATGGAGAGCCTTTCATTCATGTCTCCCTTTCCCTCCTTACTTCCAGTGTGTTTATATAGTGCGTCTTTCAATCTCTTCTCATATGTCTTCTGTTGCAAGCCCTGTACCATCTTTGTTGCCCTTCTCTGAACCACATCCACCCTGTCTATGTCCTTACAAAGATGCAGCCTCCAGAACTGTACACAGTATTCCAGATGAGGTCTCACCAGTGTTTTGTATAGTGGCATCACCACCTCCTTTCTCCTGCTAGTGATACCCCTTCCTATGCATCCCAACATGCCATTGGCCCTCTCTTCAGCCTTTGTACTCTGTTTGGCCACCTTTAGGTCATCTAAGATGATAACCCCCAGATCCCTTTCTTCCCTGGTGACCAACAACAACTGCCCCGTGTCTTGTAGCTCTCTCCCGGGTTTCTGCATCCCAGGTGCATCATTTTGCACTTCTTCACAGTGAACCTCAGTTGCTATTCTTTGGACTATTTTTCCAGCTTTCCTAGGTCCCTCCTGATTTTCTCCATCCTTTCTGGAGTGTCCACCCTGTTATAGTTCTTTTTGTCATCTGCGAATGGGCACATCTTTTCCTCCAGCCCTTCTGCAATGTCACTAATGAAGATATTGAAAAGGACTGGCCCCAAGACTGATCCATGAGGTACCCCACTGATCACACCCCTCTCCTCCGATTGGATCCCATTTACCACCACCCTCTGCTTCCTGTCTGCTAACCAGTTTTAAACCCAGTTTACCACTTTGTGACCCACGCCCATGGTGCCCAGCTTGTTCACCAGTCTTTTATGTGGGATAGTGTCGAAGGCCTTGCAGAAATCGAGGTAGGCGACATCTACCACACCCACCCCATCCACCTCCTTTGTTACCTGGTCAAAAAAAATCTATCAGATTTATTTGATATGACCTTCTTACAGTAAATCCATTCTGCTGTAGATCCAGGACCCTGCTGGATTCCAAGTGTTCCACAATTCTTTCCTTAAGCAGTCCCTCCATAATCTTACCCACCACTGAGGTGAGGCTGACTGGCCCATAGTTTCATGCCTCCTCTCTGCTACCATTTATGAGAAGAGGGACCACATGTGCACTCCTCCAGTCTTCTGGAACCACTCCTGTGTTGAGCAACTCACTGAACATGGCTGCCAGTGGCACAGCTAGCTCCCTCCAAAGTTCCCTCAAAATCCCAGGATGCACACCATCTGGCCCCATTGCTTTGTCCACCTTCAGCTTTGTGAGTTCCTCCTGGACTCTGTCTTCTGTAAATGGACCAGTGTTCACCTCCCTTCCCCTTTGAATTGACACTGGGTCAGGTGAGCGCATACAATAACAGTGCCACCAACAATAGCGTCGCAATTTAGGCGCTGATTTCTTTTTTGCATTACGATTCTCACTCCGAGGGGCAGCGGATCCTATAGAAACATAGAAACATAGAATTTGATGGCAGATAAGGACCACTTGGCCCACCCAGTCTGCCCATTTCCCTACCCAATGGACAAGCTGCAGATCCTAGTTAATCAGCAGCCTACTTTTTCCTACCCCCACCCCCTAGAATTGCCTTTATGACTGTCCCATGCATGTTTGAATTCCACCACTGTTTTGATTCCACAACATCTCCTCCGGAAGGCCATTCCATGCATCCACAACCCTCTCAGAAAAATATCTCTTAAATTACTTCTGAGCCTACCCCCATCTTCAAATTGTGCCCTTGTTCTGCACACCTCTTCTGAAAGATGTTACCTCCTGACTTTGTTGATTCCCTTTGAGGTACTTGAAAGTTTTATCATGTTCTCCTCTCCTCCTTTCCTCGAGGCTACATATTAAGCTCCTTAAGTTTCTCTTCATATGTCTTCTCCGTGCAGATCCTGCACCATTTTAGTTGCCCTCCTCTGGACAGCTTCCATCCTGTCTATGTCTTTGCGGAGATTGGGTCTCCAGAACTGCACACAGTACTCCAGATGGGGTCTCACCAGCTGTCTGTACAGAGGAAAACAACTTCCTGCTTTCTACTGGTGATGCCTCTCCTGTGCATCCCAGTATCCCTCCAGCCCTCCTTACTGCCCTCTCACATTGCTTTCCCACCTTATGTCATCTGATATGACTACCCCAGGTCCCTTTCCATTTTGCTGTTGTTAGTATCTCACCCCCCATTGTGTACTCTTCCCCTTGGTTTTTGTTTCCCAGGTGCATTACCTTGCACTTCTTAGCACTGAATCTAAGCTGCCATACATTTGACCATTCCTCTAACCTTGCCAAGTCCCTTTTCATCCTTTCCACCACACCTAGTGCATCAACTCTGTTGCAGATCTTTGTGACATCTGCAAAGAGACATACTTTTCCTTCCATTCCCTCTGCAATGTCGCTTATAAAGACATTGAAGAGGACCAGTGCTAATACTGAACCCTGTGGTACCCCACTAGTAACCCCACTTTCTTCAGAGTGGACTCCATTTACTATTACTCTCTATGTCCTATTCTCCAGCCAATTCTTTACCCAGGCTGTCATCTTGGGACCCACTCCCAGGCTGGCTAACTTGTATATTAATCTTTTGTGTGGGACTGTGTCAAATGCCTTGCTAAAGTCTAGGTAGGCCATGTCCACAGCCCCTCCTTGATCTACTACTTTGGTCACCCAGTCAAAGAAATCCTGGGGAAAGTTAAAAAGTTTGGTGCCATTGTGGCTCCATTTAAAATAAAAATCAAAGTCCTGCACTGTGCTAAAATGGTGAGAGACCAGGATTAGAACCCTGATCTCAACCCCTGTTGGATGAGCTGTTTGATGCCCTAGCCTTCCACACCATGGGAGCAGCTTGGCCAGCCTCCTGGTGCTTTTGTCCTTTCTACAGGACCACGGACAGCGATCAGGGGAGCGCTTACAGCATGTGCTGTAAATTCCTAGTCACTGTCTGTGTGAGCGCTTACCAGACTAGTGCCGTGTAGTGCCGCGCTATTCTGGTAACGCTCAAATGATGGTGTACTCTTTGTATCTGGTGCCCAGCTGTGATCCCTGCCCCTCCTCTTCTTTAGTGAATACTGAACAGAAGTATCTATTCAGTATTTCTACCTTTTCCAGGTCTCCCTCTACACCCTCCCCAGCATCCCCCTTGAGCCACACGACCCCCCCAGTACTTCCTTCTTTCACTGATGTACCTGTAAAATGTCTTGTCCTGTTTCTTCACTTTCTGAGCTAGTCTTTCCTCTGTCTGTGCCTTTGCGCTCCTAACAGCTTTCCATGCTTCCTTCAGTCAGTTTAGGTACACCACCCTATCCTCTTCCTTCTATGTCTCCTTATATTTTTTGAAACCCATCCTTGTGCCCCTTACTCTCTCTGCTACCTTTTATGAGAACCATAGTGGTCTCCTCCTTCTCTCGCCTTTGTGCCTTGGCCTAATCCACTGATTTGTCACTTCCATTATGGTTCTGTAACCTCCCTCTGGGGGCTTACCTGAGATGCCCCACCATTTCTCCGTTTTTTCCATCTGTTTACTGGTGTCCCTGTTCTTTTCCTCATTTTTCCTGGTGCCCCTGGTTCTCCTCAGTTTCCTCGGACAGCCCCGCATGTTGTTTTTTCCCAGTTCTGATCTAAATCCTTGACCGTGGGCTGCCGGGATGCTTGCTTCAGGCCGGCACTCACGCATTTGCAAGCGGCACCTTTGATGTGCCGACTCATGAGCTTGTGGGGGAATGGAGAAGGAAACAGTGGCCCCAGCACCTCTCCTTGGCTAACTGAGGGCTGGTGACCTGGAGTATGTGGCAGAGAAGCCGTGGTAGGGGTTAAAATTAAAAGTTTAGTAATGTGGCTAAGACGAGGGTTCATACGTATGTATGACCCTCATGAATATTAATTAGGTTGCTGCCTACTGCCTGGGGGGACAGAATTGTGGTGACAGTGGGATGACAGGGGCTTTTTTTAACCAGTGGTATTGTTAGCCAGAGGACAGTCAGGGCCACAATCCAGTGGGGGTGTCTACACAAATAAGGTATTGTGCTGGGCTGCACCAGACCTCGGATCCTGAGAAACTGTATTGTACTGCCTTGGACAGATTGGGGGCTGACATTTTGATAACACTCTGACCTTTTCCATCAGCCAGTCAGTGATCTAGGTGCCCAAACTAAACCAAAGGAACTCCTGGGAGAAGGAGGGTACTAATTCTGGTGCCTAGATTATGCCCCAATAAACGAGCAGGACATATTGATCTCTATGGATATAGATTATTGATTGGCTTCATCAGCCAATCAGAACCCTGTATTCTCGGCTGAAACTGTGTGGACTTTCTGGGACTGAGTCAGTCTGTTCCCGGGCTCTGTACAAGTCAGGAGTATTCTGTGAGAGTGGACTTTGGACTTCAGGGGCTTTTCCCAGGCCCTAGTTAGAAATTGTTGTTGGCAGAATTGGATCGAGAAGGGGGAAAGAGAGAAGGAGACTGAACTATGATCTTGATTCCACAGGTACTGAAAAGTTGCTTAATTATTGCTGGGAGAAACTAGTTGCTGCAGAAACCCTGCACTAATGGGCTGCACTGGCTGAGAGGACTGTACGGATTATCTGAGTGCTGCCATTGCTGCTGAGAGGTCGTTTGCTTGCGTAGGACCGCAAGTGTAAATTTTGAAGAGGCAAAGTATCTCTGGATGTCAGGGTGCTAGCCAGGTGCTGTACATGTCCTGAGTGAACTGGTTAAAGTTGGCTGAGAACTGTGTTCTAGCTACAGCTGAAGACAAGGTTGTGGACAGGGTTTAACTGGAAAGTGCTGACTGGTGTACAGGGGCCTGTTGTTCTTGAAGTCCCCTGTTGGACTGCACCTGCGCTTCTTGGAACTAGGGCACGCACCCACTCCCACTGGCACTGGACTTAATTCGAATAACTCCTGTGGACTCTGCTTTTTCAAACTCAGTGCAGAGACTGCAGGAGGACCCCAATTATTTGGGAGTCCTTACCCAGAGTCAGCGAGGGAACCTGCTAACCCCTTCCAAATGGGACTCACTGTCTCAGGAGGTCACCGGTGCTTGCTGGGGTGCTAGGGCACCTAGGATCCATTGGGGGAGCCGAGCTGTGGAGCCAGTCCCAGATCTGGGCCTTTTGGGGCTGGTGCTGTCCTGCCCCAGAGCTCTGCAATGAGCCAGAAGTGGCTGAAGGTGAAAAGTGGACAGAACTGCAATCAAGGTGACCGGGTGCCAGATCCATGAGCAAGTTCCATCCTGTGCTGCCATCTGCCATCAAATTCTATGTTTCTGTGTTTATCACCCCTGTCACTCTGTATAGGCCTGCATCCCTCCAGGTGGAGCCCCAGTCCCCAGTAAAGCCAACTCCCTGAGCTCTGCACCAGTTTTTCAACCAGTCATTGAATCCCATGGTGCGAAGTACCCTAGCCTCATCCATGCCATAGACAGGTAGCACTTCAGAGAATGTTACTGTGTGTGCTACTTGTCTAAGGCCCCTCCCCAACTCTACAAACTCCTGTTGCACTGCTCTGATCACATTCTCAGCCAGGTCATTTGTCCCTAGGTGGATAATGACAGCCAGCTCACTCCCCCTTGCAGCTGCTCCCATGATCCTGAGGATTGGTTTCCTGTCCCTCCAAGCCATGGTGCCGGACAGGCACCTTACTTCCCTTTCCTCCCTCCCTCCTCCCCCGTTCTACCCCTATCATTTGAGTCCCCCACCAGGAGTTGTTTCCTTCCCCTGTGGGGTCCTGTGCCACCCTCCTGTGGGTCTCCATTGTGGAGGTTCCCAGCATCCTTCTTGGTCTCCACTGCAGGTGCCTCCATAGAGGAACCATGCTCCACCAGAGTGGTGAATGAATTGTGGAGAGGCACAACTGGAGGGATATGCCTCTGTTCCACCACCCTCAACCTCCCTGAGCCCACCATGGTCCAACCACTCCTCTTTCTTGGCAACCTCTGATGTAGTGGCGGTGGCCTGGGTGGTCCCTGGGTGGGGGAGCAGGTTTCCTGAATTCTTGCCAGGTCAGCATGGAGGCTCCTCCCTCAGACCAAAAAGGTGCCTGCAAATAGGGCAGCAGCACAGTCTCCAGAATGTCTCCCGGATGACTGCTGCTCCACAGCCACTGCATTACACCACTCCCCACATGTCTGTGTCCATTCATGTTACAGATGCTTTTCTTTTTTTTTGTTCTTGTTTTAGTGTGTGCAAGCTTGAGAGTGTCTCTACCCCCTATTCAGTGTGCTGTGCCTTTAAGGATATGAAGAGGTGTATATTGTTAGTAGTTTTGGGAAGTGATGTCAGAACCCTTGCTATAAAGGAAGTTGTGCACTTGGGACGGGTGGGTTGAGGGCAGGGTGGAGGACTAAACCTATGAACTCCAGAAACAATCAACTACAACTCTGACCTCCACCCCAGGAAGTGCCTTCCTTCCTTTCAGTCACCTATTTGACAGTGGTTAAGTAACATATCTAGTCACAAATGACTGCAAATATCTCCCAGCTACAGTTCCTCCCTGGCATATTAAAGTTAAACTAAGAAAAGTCAACCCCAAAAACAGAATCAATACTTGTTACTTACACAGGTCCAAAAAGTAATAATTCAATTTAGTGTAGTCTAGAAAATAACCTCCTTGATTTAAGGAAGCTTTGGCTGCTTTCTCTCTCTCTTTCTCTGTCTCAGCAGCAGCAGATATGATTGAAACCTTCAAGTACATGAAGGGAGTAAACAAGACAAGCATGGAGGGACTATTCAAGTTTAAGGGGGCGTAGGGACACTTGAGGTCATGATCTCAGATTGGAGGGGGGAAGGTTCAGGAAGGAAATGAGAAGACACTTGTTTATGGAGTGAGTGGTGTCTGGGTGGAATGCGTTGCCTGCCTGGTATCCTGTAGAACAGTGGACTGCTTCAAAGGGGGATGGGATGGGGTAAGATGGAGGATCAGGGCAGGGGAGGGAGGGAGCAGCTGCAGTATAAGGGTTGCTAGCTGCACACTTAAGCAGACTCGGTAGACCATAAGGCCTTTATCTGCTGGCAAATTCGTATGTTTGTGTATTTAGAAGTTTGACTGTTAAACTTACATGTAGAGTTCACTCTGACGGTTCGGGAACTTTGGCCATCACAGACAAAAATTAAAGTTTGAAAACGGCATACTAGAATTTTTTTCTAAGGTTAATGTTTCATTAACAAAAGTTTTTAAAAAGTCTTTTTAAAGTTCAAGGTTTTTTTTAATCCTTTGTTGGGCTCCGTCTAGGTCCAATTGCTATGGTGATGGCTGTCTTCATTGCAGGTCTCATGTTGACTATGAAGCTGGTATGAGTGGAGGTCGGATGGATTGAAAAACAATTTCTGGCTTTTTATGTTGGCGCGCTTGCACAGCCAACATCTTGCAATAGTGCAGATTTGGAGGCGTTGTCACTGTTGGGCTAATGCAAGGCACGCATCAGTAGGTGCGTCCCTCATTCCCCAATCAGCCTGCGTGCTGGCGCCACATCCTGAATACTTAATGTGGTGATGAGATCAAATGAAAGGTCCACTGCAATGCGAGCTAAGCTCGTCATATGCAGCGGACATCCTGACGTGCTTTCCCTGGTGGTGAAAAAGAAAATGAACATGGCGGCACACTGCCTGCCATACTGCCGACTTTAGGGGTGTGCAATCCCCCTCCCGGCATGCCCTGCCCCAATGTATGTGCCGATGGGGGAGCCCACTCCCCACCGGCATAATGCATCCCCCCCATCTGTTATGTGCCCAATCCCCCTTGGCTCTTGCCCCCTCTTTCATTGTGTGCTACGGGGGTGTCCAATCCCCATCGCTACAGCATCCCAACAAAATATTTAGGTGGCACGCTGGGAGCCCACCCCAGCATGCCAAAGCCCCTGCAAACAAAAGTCCCCCCATTTTTCTTTTTTTTAACCTGTAAAAAGAAAACGGTCCTCACGGTCTCCTGCCAATCCTCCCACAACCTGTGCCTACCCACTGCGCACTGCCTCCCCACCCCCTTACCCCCATACTTACCCTGGAGTCCGCGCGACGATCTTCGTGGACTGGGGAACCTGTCTGCACTCTTCAAAGCCGACCGTAAACTGAGGAAATGCCGTAAGCTGTATAATGGAATAAATAGGATTTTTCAAGTTTGATGCATATCTCAGGCATGTTTTGAATTTTGGCACCAAATTTTCAACGGGGTTTTTGGGACCCTCCTCATGAATTCTGGCACTGTCATGGCATTAATCAGCCCCGAAGGTGATTTCGTGGTCACTGCACGGAATCACCTTTTGGGACTGATTAACGAAACGACAGTGCCACTGTTCATGGGGGGTCTCAAAAGCCTATGTGAAATTTGTGGGAAAATCCCAAAATGGTTGTTTTACGAGAGTGCATTACGCTGCCTGTTTCCACGCATGCTCATAACTTCATGAATTTGTAATATTTTCACTCCAGATTTTCAAAATTGCCATTTTCCATACCTCCTGATGAACAGTACAGCTGTTATTTTACATATCCTGGCTAAAATGTGTTTTTGCACGCCTGGCTAGAATAGCGAGTTGTTGTGCAAAATCACTTTTCAGGACAGTTTGAGGAAATGATGGTGACACTGTTCATGAGCAGAGGTCCTGAAATGCCTATGTTGAAAATTTGGTCGAAAGTCCATAAAATGACTGTGTTGCAGGGTCGTCAGCGCGGTTTCCACCTTACCTAAGCGCTTCATGGAAATTTGCAATATTTCCATGCCAGTTTTTCAACACTGGCATTTTTTCACACCTCCTTATGAACAGTACAGTTGTCATTTTTCACATCCTGCCCAAAATGTGTTTTCGCACCTGTGGCGTGCAATGGCGTGGTCACTGTGGGAAATCAACTTTTGGGACAGATTGACAAAATCGCAGCACCACTGTTCATAAGGGGAGGTCCCAAAATGCCTATGTTACAAATGTGGCTAACAAACTCCCAAAAATAATTGGGTTATGGACGTGTGTTGTGCAGTTTGTATGCATGTGCATTGCCTCACCAATATTTCATATTGTCACTCCAGATTTTCAACGTTGCCATTTTTTTATGCCTCCTTATAACCAATACAGTTGTCATTGTCCACATCCTGCCCAAAAATGTGTTTTCATCCCTCTGTCACCAAATGGCACAGCTGCTGTGCAAAACCGCCTTTCAGCTAACAAAGTGATTGTGCCGCTTTTCATGAGGTGGCCTGACAAGCAGCCCATGTTGAAAATGTGGAGTGAAATTACCACCACACATCTACGGTGTTAGGGTTTCCAACTGTAGCACACCCACCTGGTACAGACTGACAGGCGTCAGGGGTGTGGCTTGAGATCATTGGATGTAATGGTCACGCCATTCCACCCCGCACCTTGCAGCCACTGACAGGCATTGTGGTGTGCCTTGCACTGTTTGGCCACAAATGTCACCCCACGCTCCTATACTGTGCCCACATCAGCGTATTTCCTTATGGAATGGGGTAAGTATAACACCCAAAGACCACAAAGCACACCCCGACACTTGTCAGTGTCTACAGGGTAGGGTGAGGTACAATGGCATGAGCGTTATAGCTGACGACCCAAAGGCACACCCCAATGCCTGTTGCTCTCTACAGGGTGGGGGGGTTGGCATCACTTCAATACTACACTGCCATTCCTATTATGCATCTCTAGCTCTGGCAATGCCAGCACGACAGCATTCAGCATTGAAAAATGCTTGTTTTTTTTTTGCATTGGTTCAATTTTTTCTTTTCTTTGTTTTCCTGAGAGGATACCACTGTGACTTGCTGGGAGTTTAGCGAGTGACCGATGGCATAGAGTGAAGTTGTGAGATATGCTTTACTGAGGTATGCATGGCTTGCGCTGATCCCATAGAGAAAGCTGGCGCGTGTTTGTCGTTATAACCAGCTGATTATAATCGCAAAATTACAACCTGCTTTCTCTATGGGAAAAAATGGACACCAGATATTATAATAAAATATGGTACAATCCCATGCCTGTTGTGGACATTCTGTCACTGTGTGACTTTTTGGGGGCCCCTCAGACATGAGTGCCCCCCCCCCATAACCCAAGTAATGCTTTCCCAGGACTTGGGGAAAATAGAAATTTTATTTTCTGCCCCTTCCCCGACCTCCTAGATGCCCAAGCCAGGTGTTGCCCTTATTTTAGGGGTAATGCCTTTGTGTTGTTTCCTAAAGGGGGGAGTGGGGTTACACTTTAAAGCAGCAGTTCAGGGAAAAATGTTTTTCCAAAAAAAAAGAGAGTTTTAGCTGTAACTAATGAAAATATTAGAGTACCTGTCAAATTTGCATATTTAGGTACTTCCTATGCTGCACACCATAGGTTTTTTTTTTCTCAGTCCTAACCCTTCCCAGGTTTACAATGATATTTCCAAGCCAAAAGTGGTAGCCATCTTTTTTCTTAAGAAAAAAACTATATTAAAATATTTATCAAAATATTCACATCTTGATGGCACTAGAAAATATTACCACCAAATAAAACTGGAAGATCATATCCTCCCTTAACCTGGCCCAAGTTATTATGGAACCTACATGCCTCAACAATAAATCCCTCAATCATTCGCTCATTGATTGGGCCCTTACCATGCACCCCCACCATGTTATCGCTACTGGTTTATATCCAGATGCCATAAGTAACCACCACCTCATCTACATCGTGTGGAAGAGCCATCGCCACCAAACACCCCCAAGACACTGTACATTGTGAGTCATTTCAATAAATCCCTGGACCTCAACGCAGTACTTACTGACCTATCAACTGCCAACTGGACCCGTATCACTTCCACTGCCTCCATCACCCAGGCTTGAGAGTTCTTCTATAACAAATTCCTTGCCATCTGGAACAAAGGTGACCCCCTCAGGTGGGTCAGAGTACAGGAAAGTCAACTCTCCTGGATTACCCCTGAACACCTAGCTTGTATTTGGGCACATGACGTAGCCTGGAAGTCCCACAAATCCTCAGGCTCCCTAAGTGATTTCCAGCATTATAGCACTTTGCACAACTCATGCACCCACACCATAAGGTTTACATGAGCAGAATCTTCCCAAACCACCTTCCATGCCAACCTGAACCACTCATTTAAATTCTGGAAAGTGGTCCAAGCCCTTTTCTCCCCTTCCTCCGCCCAAACCCCCATCCTAGTTCTCCACGACACTGACACCGTAATATCCGACCCATTAGCAGTTGCCTCCAAATTTAACTCCTACTTTTCTTCTTGTGCTGCTAACCTTCTAACTTCTCTCCCCTCCCACCCCCATCACACACCCCTATGAACTCCACCCCCCTCACCCCTCCTTCTCCACTATACCTCTCTCCACCACCTCAAGGCCCTTCTTCCCTTGAACCCCTCTTCGGGTACCTCTCCTGATGGTCTTGACCCAAAACCCCTCTTCTTATCAGCCCCTGCCATTAGCAACCTTCTCACCTCACTCCTGAATCTCTCCTTCTCCCTGTTCTCAGTCCCTGTTGTATGGAAACACACCACAGTCCTCCCTCTTCCTAAAGGGGGTGACTCTTCCTGTTCTGGTAACTATCAGCCAATCTCCCTTCTCACTATCATGACTAAGTTCGAAGAACACCTTGTCTTAGTTCAACTCTCCTCCTACCTTGACTCCACTTCCTTTTTTACCCCTTTCCAGTCTGGTTTCAGTAAGAATCATTCCACCACTACCTCTCTCCTCAAGCTCACTGACTCCATACTTACCAGTATGAACAGTGGCCTCATCATCTCCACCGTTTTCGTCGACCTTGCAAAAGCATTTGATATGGTCTCCCACCCCATCCTTCTAACCAAACTCTCATCAGCTGAGCTTTCTCCCTCCATGGTTCAGGTCAGTTGGCAGAACCCAATTGGTTAGTTTTACTGACTCTGTATCCCTGCCCTTCCCAATCCAGACAGGTGTCCCACAGGACTCTGTTCTGGGCCCCCTACTTTTTTCCATTTTGCTAAATGACCTCCCCTCCTTTTGCTCCTCTTCTTCCATCCACATGTATGCAGATGACACTGTTCTGTACACATCTGGCTCATCCCTCTTTAGTGTTACTCCCGGTCAACAGCTGGACTTCGATAGGGTCCAGCCTGGCTACTTTCTCATCAACTATTCCTCAATGCCAAAAAGACTATCTCCATGACCTTTGGCAATAGTCAGAGACTGCCTTGCTTCCCATCCCTGCCTTCTTTCCTCACTCTCAACAGGGCAAAACTGGAGGATACTTCCTCAGTTTAGTATCTTGGTGCCTGGCTTGACCAGAATCTTGACACTTCTGTACACATGAATGCCATTGCCAAACAACTTCACCCTGAGCTTGGTGTCTTCTACCATAACCGCAGCTGCATCTTGCTGAGTGCCCGCTGTGCTGTGGTACAGAAAATGATCCTTCCAGTTTTCAGTTACGGTTATGTAATCTTCAGTGCCACTCCCAAATAATCTATGGCCAGACTGAACACCCTTTACAACTCCTTCTGCCTCTTTGCACTTGATGGTCACCCTCTCTCGTCACTGTGACCTCTGTAACTCTCTCTCCTTCCTCTCTCTCATCACTGTGACCTCTACAACTCCCTCTCTGTCCTCTCTCATTGTATTTCCTTCACAGTGAAATACTTGTAGTGCCCCAAAGTATAGGAGTGCCACAGGAATAAATAACTAAATAGGTGCCCCAGGCAGCAGTGTCTAGGGGGTCCCTCTGCAGTGAATCCTGCCCCCCCCCACTCACCCAGTAGCCATGGCAGCAAGGCAGAGTATGTTTAAAAAGAAAGAAAGAAGTTTTTGTCTCTCTCTGTCCCTGGCTGCCTGCTCTGTTCCATTCCAGCCCCCTCCCCGGAGTGAGTAAGGCCAGGGAGTATCTTTTAACTTCAGCTTGTTCTGGGCTGTTGGAGGGCAGCCAGCATTGCTAGGGATGCGGCATCCTGCAAGCTGGTGGTTGGCTCAGTGGAGCTGGGGCCAGTGAAGCAGACGAGTTGCCGTTGCCATGCTGTGGGCATAGGAGAGCCCAAAATGAGTTCTCTCAGGCAGTCCAGAAGAAAATAGATGTCTGCTCTCTGCGGAGAGAGGGAGAGAGGGAACACAGGTTAGTAGCAGTGAGTAACAACATAACTGTGGTCTGCCTGTCATCCCTCAGTGCAAGCTTTGGGTCCATGAGTGTGCGGCAGTCCCTGCTCTGTCCGGTGTGTGGTGTGGGTTCTGTTTAGCCCCTTTTTTTATTTTTGTCTAACTTAAAAGTAAAAGCGGTCTCTCGGCGGCAGCTTGTTGAAGACCCACATCCTCAGAGCCCCAGACAGAGAGTGTGTGAAAGGACCCAGAGGCCCCGAGTCATCCACTCCATTTCCTGTGAGTCCCTCCCTCTTCCAGCAGCACTTCCCTCCTTGCAAGTCTTTACCCCAAGCCAGGGCGGTGAGTTGATGGCAGCACCATCAGCTAAGTGCTGACTGCCCCAAGTCCTTAATAAAATAAATAAAAATGTTTAAAGTGCTAGGGCACCAGGAGAATCTGCTGAGAGCCAAGAGGTTGAGGATCATGGGACAACAAATTAAAATAAATTAATATTCATTTTAGGCAAGCGATGCCCAGGGCTGGGGTTAAGAGCACTAGGTCCTACTGAAATGAAATAAATATTTATGAAGGAGCTCCCTAAAGGAGGAGTTAAGGCCCACAGGCTCTATTCAAGGCTGAGCACTATTCCTAAAGAAATTAAAAGGGGCATGGCAATCCCCAGTAATCTGAAAGGAGACAAGCTAGGCTACAGAAAGGACGGGTTAGCTAGCCCATATGACCTGCCAGTTCCCTTGAACATACCCTAGAACCTGAAGCATAGAAAGGGGGTCCCAATTATTCCATCGATTATGTTTTTTATCCCTTGGCATTCTGGTTGGCTTTCAGAGCACTGAGTCAACGACTGAGGTCGCATTGGTGGGGAAGGGGTTTTAAATATTTCCCACCTCCAGTCTGCTCATAGAGGCAGCTGAGGAAAGAGTTGGCTAGCAGCTCAGTAATTGGGCTGGTATTGGGGTAAAAAGTCATTTAGGATGTTTTAGAGTGACAACAAGACTGGAACTGTATCTGATCTGTTGTAACCTGCAGTTGCCTGAACTGTGTTCTATTGCCCCCTGGAACTGATCACTTGCCCCTGATCTGGTTATTTGCCTCTGCTGCAGGCAATTGCCCCCTCCTGGAACTGGTCAGTTGCCCACAAACTGGTTATTTGCCTCTGCCATTGGCAATTGCCCCCAGGAATTGGTCAATTGCCCCTGAATTATTTGTCTCTGCTACTGGTCAGTTGCCCAGGAACTGGTCAATTGTCCCCAAACTGGCAATACGTTCCCCAGTAATCTGCGATTGCCCTGTAACTGTGCACCTATATCCCAGGTTTTCCACTGTACTGAACTGATAGTATTGCATGCAGACTCAGAAATGTCTGATTGTGCGTTTGTGACTCCAGTTGCATACTTCTTGGAATCAGTCTCCATCCAGTAGAGAAAATATTCTACACCTGCATTCTGTGTCGCCATCTTCCAGCTTCTGTACCTATGGTCCTGGTCAAAATCATCTTCATCCCATGTATGCAAATCCTGGAAGAGCCACATCAACATACAGTTTGTTGTTTGTCGCTGGTCCCAAGTTTCGACTAAGCTCAGTGCGATCCATGACGTCCTATTTGTTGTTTTCTAGCTCTCGTACAGATTTCTCAAGGTCCTCTTTCTCCATCCATATTGAATGCCCCATTTGTTATTTTTCTTCTCTCTTAGATATCACCTGCATTTTCCTGGTTGCTTTCTTGTTCCTGCATGCAGCATTCATCTTCTTCCATTCATCTGGTCCTGGTAGCCCACTGGAAGGGTTTGTGCCAAAGAATCGCCAGCAGTTTGTCTCATCTCTGGCAGCCCATTGATGGGTTGGTGCCAGACATCCTCTTCCACTCATCTGGTCCAGTCAGCCCACTGGTAGAGTTTGTGCTGAAGAATCTCTAGCCATTTATCTCATCCTTGGCAGCTGACTGGTGGGTTTGTGCCGGAACCTCGTTCTGTTTGCTCTTTTGTCCCGGCAGCCCAAGAAAAGGGGCGTTTTGGCGATGAACTCATGGCCTGTTTACCAATCCTCTCATAAATCCCAGTGGTCTCCCCATGCCCATACTGGAGTGCTAGTTTCTATGTTACAACCAGGATCCTTTGTTCTCATTCCCTTTTCTTGTCTTCCACCTCACCTCCAGCTCATGCGCATGAAGTTCATCACCAAAAGTGGACTCTGAAGTGCATTGATCCCTTGAACTTATTGTAATCTTGTTATGTTCTGCATTATAGAATGAGCCCTCCAGGCTAGTAGTCAATCAACTGAACATAAGAACATAAGAATTTGATGCAGATAAGACCCGCTTGGCCCACCTAGTCTGCCCATTTCCCTACCTAATGGATAAGCTGCAGATCCTAGTTAACCAACAGCCTACTTCCTCCTACCCCACACTAGACTTACCTTATGTCTGTCCCATGCATTCTTGAATTCCCCCACTGTTTTTGACTCCACAACCTCCTCAGGAAGGCCATTCCATGCATCCACAACTCACTCTGTGAAATAATACTTCCTCACATTACCTCTGAGCCGTCCCCCCTCTATCTTCAAATTGTGCCCCCTTGTTCTTGCATATCTCTTTTTCTGAAAGATGCTACCCTCTTGGACTTTGTTGATTCCCTTGAGATACTTGAATGTTTCTATCATGTCCCCCCTCTCCCTCCTTTCCTCAAGGGTATACATATTAAGCTCCTTTAGTCTCTTTCTTCGCATGGCTTCTGGTGCAGACCCTGCACCATTTTAGTTGCCCTCCTCTGGACAGCCTCTATCCTGTGACTATTTAGAGTGCTAAGCTTAGCAGAGAAATATAGAAGTTTTAGGCCAAGGTGCACCTTTTAGAGTTTATGTTATTTAAGTGTTATTCCTGTGCAGATGACAACAGTGTTGTCCATACTCTTTGTCATTATCACTGTTGGTGTTTTCCTCTGTGACTGTGTCCTCCTTCCCCTCCTGTCAAATAAACATCTTTTCTTCATCAGACCTCTGTTTATGACTTCTGCCTCTCCTTGTCGGGTGCCTCCATCCACCCACCTAGGAATCTATAGAGGAGAGACAGGGGGAACATGATTGAGACCTTCAAATACATGAAGGGGATAAATAGGATGGACACAGGAGGGCTTTTCCAGGTAAGAAAGGGGAGGGATACCTACGGGCACAATCTGAGAGTGGAGGGGGGGAAGGTTTAGGAGGGAAATGAGGAGACACTTCTTCATGGAGAATGTTGTGGCGGGTTGGAATGCATTACCAGAGGAAGTGGTATCCTGTAATATGGTGGGCTGCTTCAAAAGGGGATGGGACAGGGTAGGGCGGAGGGTCACTGGAGGGGGAGGGGCAGCTGCAGTATAGGGGCTGCTAGCTGTGCATTCGAGCAGACTCAATAGACTGTATGACCTTTATCTGCTGGCAGACTCGTATGTTTGTATGTATGTATGTTCTTATAGTGTCGCTCTGCCACAACACCTGCTGGGGAGGGATACTGGTGCTGACAGTCACATCCACATCTCAGAGTGAGGAACTAAGAAGTCTACCAGAGCATCACATACTGGTTTGGTTCCCTCCCCTTCCTATCTCTCCTCCTCACCTCCGCTACCCCCTCCACTCACTCCCTCCATAGTTATGACCCCAACTCTCTAACTATTCCCCGAAGAGCCACCTCTAAAGGCCAATCAGCATTCACCTATCGATTGCTAAAATTGTGGAACTCCCTCCCTTCATCCCTCTGACGTGTCCCTTCCCCCACTGCTCTCTCCTTCGCAAACTCCCTTCCCACAGCTGCACCAGCTCCTAATTTTACCCTCTGTTACCCTCTCCTAATGGATCAACCCTCTCATTGCCATCTACCTCCCTCCCTCTAATTTTGTAGCTGCATCATCTGCCCTCTCCAAGGGCCCTCAAACTGTAAAGCTGCATTTCCTGCAAAAACAAACCAATCCCAGGATTTAAGAATGCATGGGATAGACATAAGGGAATCCTGGATGTCAGGGGTAAGGGACAACAGACTTCTAGACAAACTTAAAGTGATCATACAAGCTCAAATGGGCAGACTGGGTGGGCCATAGGCCCTTATCTGCTGACACTATCTACGTATCTATGTAAGTAATCTTTACAGTGTAATACGCTAGTATTAATTTGATGGCTCTGTATCTTGTTCATCAATCACTGTACCATTGCTCTAAACTTATTAACTGCTGTATTTTTATATTTGTTTTAATTGTATCTCCCCTGCCCCCGGACGCACCTGGAAACGAGCCTTAGCTCAGTGTGCCTTCCTGGTGAAACCTTTAAAAAAATAGACAGACAAGCAAATAAATAAATAAATAAGATGCAGGAATCTTTTATAGTGATAAAAAGGTACGGCTGTATCTTTTTGCTCAGTTTTGTTCCACTGCTACTTTAAACAGAAATTAATAATGACAAATATATATTTATTGTATTTATACATAGCCATCCTTTATACAGAATATTTGCTGTTAAATAAAAAGGAATACATCTCATGGCAATCGACAGTGATATCACGACTGAGGGTTGTGAGGTGTGACTTCAAGTGAGGATTGAGCTGCTGGCACAGATGAACTCTTAAGAGATAGTGCTCCAGTGTCTGTGCTACATTCCACAGTAACAGTGATGGGGAGAAGAAATCTACAGAATATACTGTATATATATCAAATATGAACTTAACTGTGTCTGTATATACAGTATTATGTTTTTCAAAGCTTTCCCCAAAGCTGCCAGTGGCTTAAACCTTTTATGCTGTCTATTCATTTTACTTTATATTAGCCAATGTTTAGGTAAAGCAAGAGGGAGAGATGGAGAGAGCGAGAGAGAAAGAGAGAGAGAGAGAGCAGTGTAGGGTCAGTGAGGGTAAGCGCAATAAACCAGTATGTTTGCATATTCATTAGAATATGTCTCTTCACCGGAGCTGCAGCAGAGGCACACGGAACATGCATGAGGCATGAACTGTTGATACCACTACAGAGCAAATGAAAGGAAGCTCATGTTCTGTGTAGCATCCCTTGCTCACATTGAGATTGTTACTCAACTCTGGTGACAAACGGAAGCATCCCCAAAAATGTTTGAAACCCTCCTGGCATGTGTGACATTGATGGCCTTCCTTGGTCTTCCAGGAAACATCTTCATTATCGGCACTACAGTTCATGACTTCCGGAGGACTGGGAGTCTGCCACCCAATGACTTGATCTTGACAAGCCTGGCTGTCTCCAATGTCTTGTTTCAGTGTGCTTTGTATGCTTTTTGTCTGCTGCTGGCACTTAGCAAATTTTGCTACACCAGGAATTATTCACTTTTCTGTCTGTTGTTTAGCTGCTCCCTGAGCACCTGGTTCACGACCTGGCTCTGTGTCTTCTACTGGGTCAAAATCGCCAACAGCTCCATATGGTTCATCACCTGGCTCAAGCAGCATATTGTGCACATGGTTCCCTACATAATCATCGCCACCATGGTGGGAAGTGGAATTGTCACTGGCCTAACTTTCTTTGACATAGTACCACAGGGCCAGGCAAACATAACTGTTAGTCTCAGCTTGGGAAACTGCACTATCGATAAGGTCTCATTCCAGTTAAAGATGTTTAACATTGTAGTTTACGCCATCCTTACCTGTGTCTTGCCCTTTGCTCTCATGGTCACCAGCAGCTTCCTCATCGTCCTCACCCTCTGCCAGCACACCAGGAGAATGGAGACCAGCTCAAGTGGCTTTGGCAGTCCCAGCTCTGAGGTTCACGTTCGCGTTGCCAAGATGATCATAAGCCTCATTGTCAGCTACATCGTGTTTGTTCTCTTTATCCTCTCCTCCTTATTCTACCCGAAGCTTGCCCAGGGCTCCTTGTTCTACGTCTTTGCCTTCTTCATGCTCATTTATCCTGCAGTGGGCTCTTGCCTGCTTATTTATGGCAGCCCCAAGCTGAGGAAGTCCTGTGCAGTGTTGTGCTGCCGCAGCTCGAGGACCTCGAATGACTCCTAAATACATGTATGGTGGCTACCTGCCCTTCCATTCCCTGTGACAGTGAAGTGTCTGGATGTAAATGGAGGCCATTTTTCTTTCAAGGACCACTGTTTTGTCACACCCTACAGATTTGCTTATGGGCATGCAGTGATATCATATGATCCTATCTTTCTCACTAACCAACATCACAATTCGCTGCATCCTGCTACTTCTCAGAGAAGCAGGGTAGTAAAGTAAGAAAAAAATCCTCATTCCACAAGAGGCACATTTTAAAACACATGCTTTCCACTGCCACTTAGCGGATTAAATAATAGGACCACAGTGAACTTGCACCTAGAAAAGAATTGTGCTTCCCCATGTTAGTGAACTCCACTGCTGCCTTGTAAGTGTTTACTAATTAACGTGTTTACAAGTAGAAAATGACTTATGCATAGCCGGCCCATCAGCGCAGCCGTTGGATTTCCGCTAGTGATGCCGGCGACCCGGGTTTGGGAATGGACCCGGTTCGCTGGAGGGCTGGCTAGGGTAGAAGGACGGAGCATCCTATGGACAGCCTCCTTCTCTGGGGAGAGGGTGTATCTCGTCCGCGCCGACAGACCCTGGTGGAAGCTGGCGCTGCAGCTATTGATGGAACAACAGCACCAAGGGGGCGGGGCAGATGCAGGATGTCATTGCACATCCCTGCCCTCAGTAAAAAATAGGGGAGAAAACTCCCTCTGTCTGCTGCCTCTTTGAAACCTGCCTTTGGCTTCAATTAGCCTCCTGACTGGCTCTCCCCAGATAGATACAAGGATCACAGCTCCTGGCCAGTGCTGCGACCCCACCCTCAGAGGAGTAAGTCAGTAGTTTCATGGTGAGGAGCACAGCAGGTAGGTGGAAGCCCAATGAAGGCGCTGTGACTAGGCATACTCAAATCCTCTAACCTGATTGGCTAAATGTAATCACAAGGCATAGGTTTATCAGGCCACAGATCGCTCTACAAAAACAAACTCTGGCCAGAACTGATAAGGCTGCATGAGAGGAATCTAGGTTAAAAATATTGACTTTTAAAAAAAATACTTTTACATCAAATTTTCAACACAGCCTTGTTATGATGACCCTGCCTCACAAAGAAGGGCAGAGAAAATGTTCAACTCCTGATCTAAAGATGCTGTCTTGCAGGGACTGCAAAATCAACTTTTGGGCTGAAAACACACATTTTGAGCAGGAGTTGAAAAATGACAGATGTCACATTCATGAGCTGCTGTACCAAAATGGCTACGTTGAAAATTTGTGGTAAAAATATTGAATATTACCAGAGGTATGAGCCTGCATTTGCAAAATTCAACATAGCCTCATAATTTAATAGTTGAACATACTAGAATTATAGAACACAAGAATGTGCAGAGTATAATACCACCCCATATTAAATGTATTCAAGGCCAGGGAATACATTGCTAATCTTTTTTTGGTATTGAAAAAGGTTCTCTTGGTCCACGGGGAGGAAATTAATCAAGCCCTAAATATCATGATATCAGGGCAGAAAGTGGGTTAGGTTGCACTCGGATGGAAGTGAGGATAAGGTCAAGAAAATGTATTGTGGCACTGTACTCTAGAAAGACCCTGCTGAAAGTCTGCGGCACATATGTCAAGCAGAGAAACACCAGCTTGGCACAGATGCCGAATTCTTTGGTGCAGTCTTATACTGCAGCAAGTTAAATTGTGTCAGTATTCATTTTTGAGTGGGGATTGTGAGAAATCTCAGATGGTTGTCAATTCCAATGCACCTTTTTTCTTCCTTGATGGCAAAACTGCTGGTTTAAAAAATGGGCTCTGTAGACCTTTATGATCCATCATTTTCAATAATCCCAACTTTTTACACCCTGTGGGTCACTGTCCCACATAGGAAGACTGAGCTTCTCCCTCCTCTCTGACTGCAGACCAAGCCCCCTTTTTATGTTGACAAATATTCCCCCATCTGCTACTTGCTAAATGGCAGTGAATTTATGTAGCACTGTTTAATTCTGTATATCTATGCAGTGTCATAAAATGCCTACTGGCATCCTTGGTAAGCTTCCCTCTATCAGTTTCTTCATATTTCCTCCAGAGTTTACATTTACTGCAGCCGTAAAAACAATGTGTTTGGTAGTAAAAATAAAAAATTTGCTGCTGGGCTTTCTGTTTAGATATCACTGTTAAGGAGAAGCAGCATGTTCAAAACAGGAATACCTGAAAGGATCTAACAGATAATATCCACATTTATGTTTTCTAGTAGTTGTTACCGTCTTCTCCCTGTAGAACAGCAGGCTGAGATGGGACATGATCTCAACCTTCCCATACTCAAGGGTATTGACAGGATTGAACAAATGGATATGTTCTCCAGCAGGACACAGGGACATGCTCTGAAGGTCACAGATGGCAAATTTAGGGGTAACATTAGGAAGCGGATTTTGTCCCAGAAGGCAGTAGCCTTCCAAAATGACCTGCCAATAGAGACTGTGGACATGAAAACACTAGAGTGGTGGTCCCCAGTGTTGCCCATCCCTTACCTTTTGCCAGCACTAAAATCAGCAGTGTGAGAACCCTGCACTGTCCCTGCCCCATGCCGTACCTACCCACATGGATAAACAGAGGGCTTCAGCCTCTAGTGCTGTCAGTCTGCCACCTTTCATCAGCACTACATCTATCACAGTGCGGAAACCCTGAACTGTCTGTTCTACACTGCAACTGCCTCTGTGGATTTAAAGAGGACTTCAGTCTCCAGTGGTGCCAGTCCTTTACTGTTCACCAGTCACACACTGTACCTGTCACTATAGATAAACAAAAAAGATTTAGTCCTCAGTTCTGGCAGACCCTCACCATTCACCAGGAGTAAATGCAGACAGTGTGGAAACCAAGCACTGTCACTGCCCCCATACTGTAGCTGTCTCTGTGGATTACCAGAGGGTTTAAAGCTGAAGTGGTGTCAGTCTCTCACCTCTTGCCAGCACTAAATCCATCACAATGTGGGTAAGTTTGCCCTGAACCTGCCTCACATGGTACCTGTGGATAAACTGAGGGCTTCATCCACTTTTTACCAGCACTAACTTCATCACAGTTGGTGAGTGGGTGGGGGGGAAGCCTGCACTGTTCCTGTCCCTGTGGATAAACAAGGAGCTTTAGTTTACTGTCCATGCTGTCTGAGCTGTACCTCTTATCAGCATTAAATACATCAGAGTGAAGAAGCCAGCAGTGAATCTGATTCTGTGGATAAACCGAGGTGTTGTAAGCCCCCACCTTTCACTAGCACTGGATGGCAAATATACAAAGGTTGAACAGAAAAAGAAAAATAAAAAAACAACAACAGAAGAAAATGGTATCAGATCCCAATAAATGCCCATAGGAACAAGGGTTAAAACTTAGTTTGTCTGTGGGGGTGGGGTGGGTGGGTTGGCATTTGCAGGAGAATGTTGTCAGCAGCTTCTGACAGAGTTCTGCAAAGACACACACACACTTCCAATTTGCACACATTTAATTTATACTGCAATAAGTTTCCAGTTTGCAAATGCATTCTTTTTTATTGCAATACAAGAACTACACACCATTCCTCCACAGTAAGTCTGGGTTTTGAATTGCACAGGCAAAGCTGGCTCTGGACTGTCTGTAATTTGACACTGTAGTCTGCTTAAAGAGATCCACCAAGCTATATTGTACTGCCCCTGCACCTGATATATAGGTGTCTTGCCACCACAGCATTCCTAAATTGTGCAGATGCCCCCAAATTATGCAGCAGATAAAAAAATTATATCCCTCGTAAAATTAATTAAACAGGGTCCCAAAGACTTCCTGGTTGTGAGTGCTGCCTACGTTCCGCCCCCACACTCACTAACATGATGACGAGATGCTAAGGAGAGCACGAGGGTGCTCTTCATTATAATCAATGGGCGGTGGCTTTTCAATCTTTGTTTAACATTATAATGGCCACTTGGTAATGAAACGTGGGCACCAGTCAACTAACAAGGCCCTTGTTAGTTGACCGGTGCCCACGTTTTATTACCAAGCGGCCATTATAATGTTAAGAAAAGATCAAAATGCTACCTCCCATTGATTATACTGGAGCGCACCCTCATGCTCTCCCTAGCATCTCGTCATCACATTAGTGAGCGCGTGGGCAGAGCATAGGTGGCACTTACAACTAGGAAGTCCTTGGGACCCTGTTTAATTAATTTTATGAGGGATATAATTTTTTATCTGCTGCATAATTTTGGGGCATCTGCACAATTTAGGAATGCTGTGGCAGTAGGGTACCTATTTATCAGGTGCAGGAGCTGATCTTGGTGGATCTCTTTAATGAGACACTACTTCAGAGTTTCAATAAGGGAAATTCCAGTACAGTATACAGTACTTGTATGCTTCTTCTTTGCTAGCCATTAAAAAAATAATTTAGCAACTCCTCTGGAGTTCCTCTAGAAGCTTGATGTGTCCTATGTTGGAAATTAAGACAAAGGGTGACAAACAAGCCTACTCAACAGAGAGAAGGGAGTACTGTATTTCAACTGGCGTAGTGATTTGCAGTTGTGGCAGAATACACTGAAAACTCCAATAATTTAGGGAACAAATAGCATTTATAGCAAGCAACTGATAACATTTTGCTTGCTGTCCCTGTGGGGGCTGGAAAGAACAGACAGATAATGAGTTAACCCCTAGGCTGCTGAAAGAACTAGAATGAATCTATTTGAATGAGCTGGACAGATGCTCAGTCCGCAGCCCTGCAAGGGTTAAATTGAGGGGCTAAAAGACACCAGCTTCAAAAGGTTTTTTGTTGTTGTTTATATCCTGAGAAGTTGGGAAGCACAGTAGCATCCACCCTCCCTTTAGATGCCTTTAAGACAGAGCAGCAAATAGCAAAAATCAGAGGGGGAGTGCACTATTTTGCAGTTGTGTACAGATACTTCCAAAAGTCCCAAAAGGAAGTTCAATGATAAGCTTATTTTTAGAGCTAATGCAAGAGGGTTGCAGGCTCCACCTACCTGCAGCCGTAATGAGTTACTGCATAAGGACTAATGTACATATAAAACTTGTTCTTCCTCATGAAACCAGGACTGGCCCATTGCTCAACTAAACCAACCTCTGGCTGTTTTCTGTCTGTTCGACAAAGCCAACCTCTGGCTGCCCATCCTAACCTGTAGTCCAGCCTGTCTCTAATTTGATTGCAACAGGGACACCACCTGGCTCTTATTAATTAATTGGTATCCTCCTAATTTGCTTGTGTTAACTCTCTTACTGTAACTAGTATGCTGTAAATAAGGTTTACTTGAACTCTTTATTTGTTCTCTGTATGTTTTGTATTGTTGAAATTGACGTGGAACCTCTGTAAAAGAGTCCCTGACTCATAGGTATTGTAATCCGAGAACTCAATAAATAAATAAATAAAATACATGTTTTTATCATTTTTTTGTAATATTTTGTTACAGCAAAAGACAATTTTCTAAGCACAATAAAAACATTCAAGGTGTGGGATGCTGGAGAATACCTACACATCCAGGGACTACCGGGTCCTCTGCCTGTGGTGTTGGGACTTACTGCACTGTTGGCATGTGGGTATCCCCCAGCACTCTACATCCTGTCTGGTTTTATCACCTTACTTACATGTTTTTTTTTTCATTTGGATGGGCATCTGTGCTCTTTGTATATTGTTCCAGGTTGTTGAATTATTAGTTTATTATTATTTCAAAAGTCTTACCAGGAAAGACATACTGAGCTGGAAGAGCTCATTTCCAGATGAGTCCTGGGGGGGTGGGGAAGGGGAGTCTGCAGAAATAAGTTACAACTGTAAATTACAAAATACAAAAATACAAAGCAACAAAATGAACAATTTTGCAAGGCTGAACATATGGAGAGTGACGGTACAACAAAGTACAGAAGGCACCAGTAAGTATGGAGAACAAGACAATGCTGGAACAGCAGCTGGGAATGACTGAAAACCTGGAGAGGGACGTGGGATTGGAGGGCTGCAGATTAACAACCCCAAGAGCAGGATCGCCAACAACTGTCAGATTGAGTAGTGATGTCACGGAGTAGCTATTTGAGTGACTGGGAGGAAGGAGCAGAACAAATGGTAAGGGAGAGAGAGACCCAGAGTTTGGGGAAGCAAAATGTAAAATGGTGAGGGGCAGATTGCATGGCTCCATTGGGTCTCGGGGGCAGTTAGTCCCACCCTTATGAAACCTCAACTGCCCAGCTGGCCTCACTTCCCAGCTGTCTATGTCTCTGCTCAGTTTCCTTAAAACTTTACCGAACTCTTGTCTAACCCAGTGTCCACCGGATCCACATTTTGCGGCAGAACCTTTTGTTTTGTTGTTCCTACAATCTGGAAGTGTCTACTTCAGCTTACCTCATCAACTTCATACTAAGGTTCATATTAAGGTGGTTAAAGTGCAAGGGGGCTGTGAGGCCCATAACCACACCTGAATTAATTATACTAGCCAAAGTTGGCTTTGTTGATAATAAATTTATCCAGGCGATTTTTAAATGTTATCTTATTTTCACTTGAGATAATTTCAAATGGTAGATTATTCCAAGGATTAATAATCCTCTGAGTGAAATAATACTTTCATGATGTATGATAGAATTTTGCCCTAGTTATGTGGAGTGGATGACATCTGATGTTGTAGGCATTATGTTTGAACACGAAACCCATTTGGGTGAACAGATAAGGGTCATTAACAATATCAAACGTACAGATTAGATCACCCTGAAGACGTCTAAGCAATAGTGGCATAAGATTGAGATCTTTTAGATGTTTTTCATATGGAACAATAAATTGTCCAGTTATATTTTTGGTTCTCTAAGATGGCTCTAATACTGCTTTTCTTACTAATTTCATAAATAATGACTCAAGTCATTAAAGATGGCCGCCACTGGCAATTTTTTAAAATCCCTTCCTTTCAGGTCACTTTTTACTTTACATACTGCATTCATCCGGTGGATATGTTAGGTGGTTGCTAGCACACATTTCAAATGGTGAACAATACAGCACCACACCAAAAATGTTTAATGTCTTCATAGTGGGTGTGGCCTGAGAGCAGGGCCTTTTTAAAATGCTTAAACCCCTATCTCCATTCAGGCATGAAACACAATAAAATGAAAATGGGAATATTGATGTTTTTTGCCAGAATGATATTATTAGTACAACAAATATATATATATATATATATGTGTGTGTGTGTGTGTGTATGTGTGTGTGTGCGCGCGCGTGTGAATGATGAAATTTGGTTTCCTTAACATATATATATATACTGTATATATATATATAAAGGGATATACAATGGTGAGCTGTCAGATAAATGATTTATCTACACAAGTGCTGTTTGACCTCGGGTAACCTCACGAGTGGTGTAAGCCACGAGTGATGATTCCGAGGTCAAACAGCACAAGTGTAGATAAATCATTTATCTGACAGCTCACCATTGTATATTTCATTTATGCAATAGGGATGCTTTCTATCAGTGCAGGAACATTTGGTTTTGAATGTTTATCTTTATTTTAAATGATAATTTCTGGGAGTTTTGGTTAACTTTCCTAGAATATGTCTGCCTAGCACAGTGGTTGCTATTAAATGAAACACCACTCATTTTGTGGAAAACTTCTTGCTGAACAAATGTCATGCTCTCAGTACTATTCTACCTTTTTCATTTTAAAGTTATTCACATTTGTTTGTCAAAAAAGGGAAAAGAAAATTGAATTGTATGCTGTATTTTTCGCTAATTATAAAAAAAAACTAAAAAGTATCTATAAATGAAACACCACTCATTTTGTAGATATTTTTGTGCTGAACATTTTTTGTGCTCACAGTACCATCCTATCATTTTTGGTTTTAAAGTTATTCACATTTGTTTGTCAAAAACGTGAACAAACAATTACGTTTTCATCTGCTTTTTTGCTCATTGTAAAACATCTGTAAGGTATCTATACATGAAACACCACTCATTTTGTAGATAATTTTGTGCTGAACAATTTTCGTGCTCACAGTACCATGCTATCTTTTTTCATTTTAAAGTTACTCCCATTTGAATATGGTTAGTACTGCTTCTGAGGTCGAACATTCTAAATGAATTCTAAAGAGATTTGTGACATAGTAACTGTGTGTATAAATGGTCACTGTATGTATAAATTTATTTATACATACAGTGACTCAGATAAACGCATTTATCACACTGAATATATGTCCACCCCATTGCATAACTATATATATATATATATATATATATATATATACACACACACACACACACACATACTGTATGATGCAATTTGGTTCCTTTAACAAATTAAGTCTTGCCTAACAAACATTATAAAATGGCAAGAATGGATTCTCACTGCTGATTGGCTAATACCACCTCCAAGCTGGGCATTTATTTTTCAATAAATGCCCAGCAAGAAATTAGTACCAGCCTGAGTGCCACCTTACCACATACCCTTGTGCAAGGGTGCTCACCCTGCTTACTCATTGGCTGAAACCACCAGCTAACATTTAAAATCCCCGCCATGTTTTTCTCTTCATTAGCGAGACCAACAGCGCGCCCCCCACACACACACACACACACGCGCACAGTCGCTCCTTCGCTATAACATCGCTCCTGTTCAAAAAAAGAAAAAAAGACACTCCACGTATTCTGCAGTCGGGAAGAGTGCCCAAATCTTTTTTTTCCTCACAGCTGCACTCTCCCGACCGCACTATCGCAGCACTGCGCTAAACCGGAAGTGAAACAATTCATTCACACAGGTCCCACGCTTAACAGACTCAACGTACAACTGCAGCCCAAGTAAAAGAAAAAAAAATGTTAAACAAACATGACACAACGATGCCCACAGACTGCTTCTGCATATTTACTAATTCTTCAGGTGGATGTGTCTCTGTCGAGAAGCGGTGGGTGGGGGGTTGATAGCTGTAGGAGGAGCAACACAACCTGGAACAGCCTTAAAGAAACATGGACTATTTTTTAAAATACTTTTGTTTCTGCTAATACTATTAATTTTTTTATAATGATTTCCTCTCTTCATTAAAGCTTAATAAGAAAACCATTTTATAAGCGCAGTAATACCCTCCAGGGTGTGAATTATTGGGAAATACCAGACCTTCCAGGGGCTATAAGGCCCTCCGCCTGTGGCGTCGGGCCTCATCACGCCCCTGGGCGGTCCGGTATTTCCCAATAATGCCCACCCTGTCAGGTATTATTGCTTACATATTTCCCTCTCTAGTTTTTTTTTTCTCTATACAATCATTATTTATTTGGTTTTTTTTAATTTTTTGGTAACCGGGTAAGGCCCACTAGACACAAGTGCCTGCTATCAGGGGTGAACTGGGAGCACTGGAGTAGGCAGGTGACTTGTTCAGTCTCACACAGTATGCAAGTGGAGGTTGTGGGACTCAAACCCAGGTCTGCTGGATGCATCTGCCTAATTGCACAGTTCATTATTCTAGGCTACACTGCCAGCACCATGTTTTATGTTTAATTGACTGATTAAGCACCAGCTGTACTGGTTGGCACTGCCTCTGCTTGCTGCTGTCATACCCTAACCGGTGCCTGACCGACTGTATTCCCTGCTTTATACAGAATGTAAGCAATAACCCCCACCAGGGTATCTGGTTGTGCTATATTATGTAGACTAGAGTTGCTTGGAATCCATCAAACAGAATCAGAGTCATCAGATTCTGATCCAGTTTTCAGATTTAGGATTTTGGGATCTGCTGTCTGAAAATCCCGAATCCTAACCTGAATCCTAACACTTATTTTTTACATAGCAGTTCAGAATTGAGGATTTCAAATCTGAATCCTAAATCTGATTTTTAGGTCCTTTTAGAATCTGAAACAGAATCAGATTAGGATTCAGCAGTTCCAAAAATCCCAAATCCTAAAATCGAATCAGAATTGAACGATTCTGAGCATCCCTAATATAGACTATTTGGATAGGCTGCACCCTGTCCTTCAGCCCCGTGGCATGTCAATATACAGTCAGTTCCTGATGTATGCACATGCTTGGGACATTCCATTTTTGTGTATGTATCTGAAACGACATAGAACCGAAACTGCACTGAAAACAAAGGAGCCACTCAGTAAAACACACTTTCTCACGTACTACTCACTTTTACCTTTGCTGACTGTATCAAGCTCAGTAAAAGCGTACCAGTTCAGTAAATGTTGCATATTGTCAGTCTTGTAAGCTATGTTTTCTCCATGGCTACTTGCTCTGGCAAACAAACAGGTTGAAAGTAACTAAAGCGTGTATGTTTTTTTTTTTTTACCAGGATAGACACACTAAGCTGAAAGCTTGTTTACAGGTGCGAGCACAAGGAAGCTAAGTGACTTGCTCAGGATTACAGAGTATGCAAGTAGAAGCTGTGGGATTCAAACCCAGGTCTCTAGGTTTGCAGCTCAGAGCCTTAAACGACTGTGCTATACTGCCTCCTTTGGGGCATACATAGGTCATTTTTAAATATTTTTGCCCCAAATTTTCGACATATGTTTTTTGGGACCCCACCACACAAACAATGTGTCTACCCAAAATAGCCCAGCTGAGATGCAATATCTCATTTTCAGTGGGGTCCTGCTTTTACCCATTTTCACAGTGTTTCTACCCAGAATAGCCCAGCTGGGATACAATATCTCATTTTCAGTGGGGTCCCGCTTTTACCAGTTTTCACAATGTATTTACCCAGCCTAGCCCAGCTGAGGTGCAATATCTCATTTTGAGTGGGGTCCTGCCTTTACCCATTTTTGCAATGTATTTATCCAGAATAGCCCAGCTAAGAGGCAATATCTCGTTTTAGGGGGATCCTGCTTCTAAACATTTTTATAGCCAGGAGGACTGAATCACTGAGTTGTTATGTGTCTTGCTCTGGGTCACACAGTATGCTTTTCCAGTGAGATTTGAATCTGCGTCTCTTGTGTCCCAAGCCTGAACTGTTACTACTAGACCTTGCAACCTCCATTCTATCCACACTGTCCTTTCTTTACTGGTTTTACTAATTGCATGAAACATGCCATCATGGTATTGATACCCAAAAATGAAAGGCTCTGCCCTCTCTAGCCTATGCTGAGATACCATGCCCCAAGGGGCACATTTTTCTTGGTCCCTCATCTGGCCACCTGGTCTTTGGCTGGTGTGTTCTAGTGACCTGTATGCCCACAATGGGATCATGTGCAGTGGGGTCAATGTGGTGTAGGGTCATGAGGGGTGACAGTCATGGGATCCTCCCCAGTAGGATCCACGTAGCATGGGGACCATGAGGGGTGACAGTCATGGGATCCTCCCCAGTAGGGTCCATGTAGCATGGGGACCATGAGGGGTGACAGTCATGGGATCCTGCCCAGTAGGGTCCATGTAGCATGGGGACCATGAGGGGTGACAGTCATGGGATCCTGCCCAGTAGGGTCCACATAGCACGGGGACCATGAGGGGTGACAGTCATGGGATCCTGCCCAGTAGGGTCCATGTAGCATGGGGACCATGCGGGACAACAGTAATGGAATCCTACCCAGTAGGGTCCATGTAGCACGGGGACCATGAGGGGTTACAGTCATGGGATCCTCCCCAGTAGGGTCCATGTAGCATGGGGACCATGTGGGGTGACAGTCATGGGATCCTCCCCAGTAGGGTCCACGTAGCATGGGGACCATGAGGGACAACAGTAATGGGATCCTGTCCAGTGGGGTCAATGTGGTGTAGGGTCATGAGGGGTAACAGTCATGGGATCCTCCCCAGTAGGGTCCATGTAGCATGGGGACCATGAGGGGTGACAGTCATGGGATCCTGCCCAGTAGAGTCCACGTAGCATGGGGACCATGCGGGATAACAGTAATGGGATCCTGTCCAGTGGGGTCCACATGGTGTGGGATATGTGAGGGCAGACAGTCATGAGACAATGCCCATTGGGATCTGTATGGTATAGGGCCTGTAAGGGCCAACAGTCATGGAATCATGCCCAGTGGGTTCCACATGGTGTGAGATATACGAGGGTCTGCAGTCATGGGATTATGCCCAATGGAATCCGCATGGTGTAGGGCCTGTGAGGACTGGCATTTATGGGATCATGCCCAGTGGGTTCCACATGGTGTGGGGTAAGGGAGGGCCAACAGTCCTGGGATTATGTCTAATGGGGTCCACATTGTGTGTGGTATGCTAGGGCCAACAGTCATAAGATTCTGCCCAGTGGGATCCACATGGTGTGGGGTAAATGAGGGCTGACAGTCATTGTATCATGCCCAGTGGGCTCCACATGGTGTGGAGTATGCGAGATCCAACAGGCATGGGACCCTCCCAGTGGGGTTGCAATGGTGTGGGGTCTTCAGGGGCTGACAGTCATGGGATCATGCCAAAGGGGACCACATGACCTGGGGCCCGAGAGGGCTGAGTTATTGAATCATGCCCACTGGAGTCCATGTTGTGTATGGCATGAAACGGACAACAGCAATTGTATCGTGCCCAATGGGGTCCAGATGGTGTGGTGTATGTGAGGGCCAACAGTCATTGGATCATGCCCAATGGGGACCACATGGTGTAGGGTCATCAAGGGCTGACAGTCATGGGATCCTGCCCAGTGGACTCCACATGGTGTGGGCCTTCAAGGGCTGACAGTCATGGGATCATGCCAGTGGGGTTCAGATGACCTGGGGCCCAAGAGGGCTGACAGTTATTGGATTATGCCCTGTGGGGTCTACATGGTGTGGAACCTGAGAGGGCTGGCAGTAAAGGTATCATGCCCAGTGGGGTACTCATGGCCTGGGGCCCGAGAGGGCTGACAGTTATTGGATCACAGCCAGTGGGGTCCACATAGTGAGGAGGCTGAGAGGGCCGGCAGTAATGGTATCATGCCCAGCGGGGTCCACTCACTATACTCTTATTCCAAGGTCTCACTATCCCAGCCATGGGACTTATGGTAGATGAGGCACCAGGACCTGATGGCTTGAATCTGAGGGTTCTGAAACAGCTAGGTCCAGAACTGACTTCCCCTGATGGATCTGTTCAAGCACTGCATAACGATGGAGAGGTACCAGGTGACTGAAGGACAGATGCTGTAGTGCCACTCCACAAGGGTAGTGACACAAAGGACCCAGGAAACTACAGGTCAGTCATTCTTACCTCAATTATTGGTATGCCATATTTATTTATTTTATTTATTTAGTTTTTGTTGACTGGGTAAGAGCACTAGACAAATTCTTGCCTATTTTCATTCACGACCCGAGGGGGAGGGCGATACAGATGAATGTCAACTGACCTTGAACCAGATTAAGCTTTTGGTGGTGGTATGCTCATGGAGACCGTAATGAAGGAACAAAATGTGGACTACCTGGAATCAATGAGGCTCCAGGGAAATTAAAAACATGGGTTTATTGTGCGAAGATTATGCCAGACTAACCTGATAGTTTTCTTTGACCGGGTAACCACAGCAGTGGACAGGGGCCAGGTTGTCAATATACTGCACCTCAACTCTAAGGCATTTGATTCTGTGCCACACAAGAGACTGTTAAGTAAGCTGGAGGATCTGAAGCTGGACCTTTGGCTTTGGTCTGGGATTCTGCTGCACTCGATCTGCATTTGACCTTGCAAGGTCTCAGCACTCCATGCTCGTTATGATCTCAGCACACCATGCTCATTCAGCTCACCAGCTTTCAGCTCTCAATCAATTTCTGGGGCATGCCAGCCATTCTAATCCGGTGCAGGGTTCCTGCAGCCGACGGTCTCGCTCTGCATTTAGTCCGCATCATCGAGAGTGTCCAACTTGGGGCGGGATCCTTCTCACCTGGCCCATAGCTGGGAATATCCTCACCCCGGGCTTGGCTTTAGCTACCTGCTACATGAAAGCAGCTCCTGGTGTAGAATTTAAGACAACTGGTGAAGGGTGGTTACGACAATCTCCTTTGGCTCTCGTGTTCCACTATAACGGGTGGCCATTGACTTTAGTGGTTTCCGTAGCAAGGCACCTTCACTGCATTCTCCCTACGACTGCCTCTGGTTCACCTGATTTGATTTAGGGTGGGTAGGCCAGGTGAGTGCCTCAGCAGTTGTTGCTCTCCTCCTGTGCCTTGGATGCACTTATTGTTGCAGAGTTTTCTCACAACCTTCCACGACGTTCCCACTAGAGAGTTTGAGTGAGAGCCTTCCTTCAAATTGGAATATTTTCCACCTCCCTTTAATTGGGTTTTCCAAATTGCAGCTGCAGAGCCGTCACTAAATAAACTATCCCAAGCCTGGAGGGAAGGCGACTTAGGCCTTGGATCCCCAGAGATTTCCTCCTCATAGGGTTTTTTTTCTCTCCTCCTTTGCCTCAGATTATAACACTTAGTTAGCTTAGTCGTTTACTCTAGTTTCTTTAAGCAGGTTCCATTGTTGGATGGAGGTGGAGGATGTCCTGCCGTTCCCTCTCTCCTTAGGGGATCCCCTACTCTCAAAGCAAGCCATCAGTATCATGCTACACAAACCTGGGCAGTTATTACGACAACTGAGCATATCATTGCATTATCAAACTGCCTATACTTTTCTTCTACTACGTTACTGTTACTACTCCTACATCACAGTTACTGCTTGCTCATCTGCTTCATGTTGCCTCCTCTTTGGGGATGATACTACATTTTTTGGGGGGATTCCTAAGGTACCTTTAGCCACGGGAACCATCTCATTGCACCTCAAGGGGTGGAACCCTCTCCGAGGGTTCCTTGCCTTCATACCCCTACAGGGTGGTAATTCCTCTGGAATAGAGAGTGCGAACAGCCAAAATCAAACTAACACAGTTGCACAAGCATAACACTATACTGGCTGCATAGGTCAGTGAAATGAAAGGCTTGCTCTGTAGTTTGGTGACCAAGCAGCCAGCCACTCCCACTTCCTGAGCTATATAAGCAGTTCCTCTAAGCCTCACTGTGAAGCATTTTTTCTTTGCCCCATCATCCTTCCCTCCTCCTCCAGTGGCAGCACTCTCTCCTTAGGGGGATTCCTAAGGTACCTTTAGCCACGGGAACCATCCCGTTGCACCTCTAGGGGTGGAACCCTCTCTGAGGGTTCCTTGCCTTCATACCCCTACAGGGTGGTAATTCCTCTGGAATAGAAAGTGCGAATGGCCAAAACCAAACTGACACAGTTGCACAAGCATAACACTGTACTAGCTGCGTAGGTCAGTGAATGTCTGTTGTACTCATTTGTTTCAACAGTTATCTGCATCTTTCAGGAGGGATACATGTACTAACACTGTAATAGCCATGTACTAATAATGTAATATCTGCTACATAGATATTCACCACTTTCAGAAGGAACATGTGTAGTGCTCTTGTACTAATGTTCTACCGTCTGTTGTACTGATTTTGTTTCAACAGTTATCTGTGACTTTCACAAGGGATTCATGTAACAACAATGTAATACCTATGTACTAATATTATCTGCTGTACTGCATTGCTGCTATATAGTTATTCACTATTTTAATAATGAAGTGTAGCCACAATTTATTTTAAATTGATTTTACTTTATTTTTGTTGATCTGCAAATTGACCAGGAAAGAGGCTCACCTACCTGCTAGTTTGTAAAAATATATAAATTATATTACTAGTCTGAACACAATATCAACTCCAGTATTTCGTAACTATTTGCTACCTTATCTGGATGACTGGTCCTACACAAATAATTAATTTACTGTTAGTATAATTATACAAATTATTATATAGATCATTTTGAAAGGAGAGAACAAAAATAGAAACAAAGTGCTGTGGAAGTGTGTGGACTGAACACAAAACAAAAAGGTAATAGTAAATGCACACTGAAAATAGAAAACAGAGTTGGAAAAAGCCATTTCAACCATAGAACTTTTTCAGGAATTTTCTACAAAGAAAAGAAAGTGAAGTTAGTGGTTGCTAGTTTCTCTTTGTGGATAGAAACATAGAAACATGGAGGTTGTCAACAGATAAGGACCTCTTGGCCCACCCAGTCTGTTCTATATTCCCCACCTACTGTTCCCCCCGCAGACCCTAATCAATCTCCAGTCTTCTCCCCCCCCTTGCCTTTCTTCTAAAGTTTCCTTGTGTTTATCCCATGCATACTTGAATCCCTCTACCATTTTAACACCCACCACCTCTGCTGGGAGGCTGTTCCAGGCATCCACCACCCTCTTCATGAAGAAGTATTTCTGCACATCTCCCCTGAGTCCCTCCCCCCAGCTTCATAGCATGACCCCTTGTTCCGGAGCATCTTTTTCCATGGAAAATGCTTCTGAATCCTTCCTGTAACCTATTACTACCTGTGAGGTATTTTAATGTTTCTATCATATCCCCCTTTCTCACATCCCCCCTTTTCCTCCTTTCCTCGAGAAATTGAGTCTTTTCTCATGAGGTTTTTGATGGACACCCTGCATCATGCTGGTTGCCCTCCTTTTTACTGCCTCCACCCTATCTATGTCTTTCCAGAGGTGGTTCTCCAGAACTGGACAAAGGACTTGAGGTGGGGTCTTGCCAGTGATCTACACAGGGGTAATTCCTGAATAGGACCTATGGTCAAAACATTAATTATAACTTTATTTTCTATTTTTAGCCTTCATTTAGTATTACCTTTGTGTTTTATATTTAAAGGAGCACATTCAAGAACTGTACTGATCATAGTCTGAAAGCCCATGAACATCTCTTTTAAATGAGGTATTAGGCTGGTAGCAGTCCAGACATATCGATGATTAAATCTGCCCCATATTGATGCTACATTGTGACTATTTTTAGGACCATGTTGTGTCACTGATGATGAAACTGTGGTAGACTACAGGGTAGTTATACACAGCTTGATCATCAGTGATGTCACAAGGTTCTAGAAATGGTGGCAATGTAGTATGGATATGGGGCAGACTTAATCATCGATATATCCTGACTGCTGCCTGCTACAGAGGAGCCCAGTACCTCATTTAAAAGAGTCAGTCAAGGCCTTTCCAACTATGGTTGGCACGGTTCACGAATGTTCCCCTTTAATTAAACAAAAAATGGGACTCTTACCCTTAATATGCAAGCCTGTTACCCTGTCATCCAGAGCTCTTTTCGAAACTCCATAAATATTAGTGTAACTAGCACTAATTTGTAAAAGGTCACATTTGGGCATTATGCCGACTTGAATTCAGAGTGTTTAACTTTGTGAATAAGTACTCTACACACACTATAAATGACCATAGGTTACAATTACCCCTTCGGAGAAGAGTCATTGGACAAACGATCTGTTGTAATCCTTGCTGCTACGGCATGGAATTCCTTACCTGCAGAGTTGCTGTATATGGGTCTGCTTCTTTTAACTCTTTCAAAACACAGCTGATACCTTTATACTTAGAGAAACCAAAATGCAAATGTATACCATTTTTGTAGTTATATGATTTTATTTTGTGTTGTTCTATGGTTGTCATGTTACTGTTGTTTTATGTTTGTCATGTTACTGTGTATGTGCTTGACTTCGACACCTTTAAAAAGGGGCATTTTAGCTCAAAGGTTTTCAGAATACAGTAAATAAACCAACAAACAATTATAATCTTAAACACATGTAAAATGAATATTATAGGTCTCATCAAATTAGAAACAGATTGGAATAAATCGGCCCACTCACTAAACATGGAATATATTAAACAATCTTTTTTCACTTTTGAAAAAAAAAATGTTATCATCCAGACCATAATAACCAAGGTTTTGGGAAATGTTCCCCTCATCAGGGTGTCCAGTTATGATTTTAGTCAGTCATTATATATTCTTGCATAGTATGATCTATTTCATAAGCTCCTTGTCCTAAATTGGATTTGAGCCAAATAACAAATCTTTGGCTCCTCTTCAAACCTAGCAGTGTTTGTCAAGGTACATCATTTTGTCATTTTTTTTTTTTTTTTGAGTTATCTATTTTCTCTGCTACCATGTCCCGGATCCACCTCTCTTTCAGGCAGCTAAGGTCGCGGCACTCCTTCATTTAGCCCCCTCGAACCCTCACCTCGTATTGCAGCCAACCCCTGAGGTAGCTCGGCGTTACCCTCTCGTCGAGTGGGTCCCTCTCCTCCGAGGGGGAAGGCACCGGTTGGGGTGGCCCAGCACACTGTATTTTTATTTCAGCCTTGGGACGCTGTTGAGGTGGATTAGCCCACAGGAAGTCTGGAGGGTGCCAGTAGACCGGATGCTGTCATCTGGCCAATCCGGAGTGGTTTTTCCCATTTTCTGGCACTTCCTGCGTTGCAACGCTTTCTGCAGTGCTCCCAATCTCCAGCGGGGGCTGCTGCAGAGCAAAGCGGCCCTGTAACTCATCCCAGAAGAGGAGAACAGTCCTACAGAAACTCAATCCTCCCCTTCCCCTGCCGACCCCCAGCGACCTGAGTCCGTTCCCGAACCTGGGTCGCCAGCGTGGTGTGAGGTAAGGCACCAGCGCCTCAACCCTCTGCACCACTGGGGTGGCCTATTTTGTCATTTTAATATGCATTGTGATTTTCAGATGTTCACTTCCTCAGCTGCTGGTTCTACCTTCACTGCTAGGTGGGGGGGCGCCTGACCGGTGGATCGTGGGGTCGAGACAGGTCAAGGGAAGCCTGGCTGGATCCACGGGGAATAAAGAGCAAGTTAAAAAAAAAAATAAAGCCTGTTCCGATTTCCTGCCAGCAAGGATGGACCAAGGATTTGGAGGATGGGGCATTCCTAGGACTATAGTACTTAGGGCAACATATCAAGGGCCAGTCCCTGAAGGACCTTGCCACTTAATTAAGCAACCACAACTGGTCATTATCAAGGGGTGAATGACTGGTTGGAGATGTGGGTGGCATGAGACACAGCTGAGGGACACCTCCTTCCAGCCGATCAAGGAAATGACTGGCATGTCAGTCATTGTTGCGATTATACGTCTAGCCATCATAACAACTTTTGAAGCCGGCCTGCTGGCATAACCAGTAGCACCACCACCACTTGTGACGCCTATGACCCGGATTCAGGAACGAGCCTGGAGTGTTCGAGGGTCAAGCAGGTGGAGGAAGATGAACATCTGTCAAACTGCTGTCCTTCTCAAGGGTGGGTGGGGTGAGGATGTCAGGAAAGGTTGACACATGGTGACAGCCAGGAGTCAGTGAGCAGAACACCTCCTGCGCATATGACACTGGGGCTCAGTGGACATTTGGTGCTACCACACACACACACACTGGAGTGTGCATAGTGTGCCTTGGGTGTCATTGCACACCTGAGCCTCGGAGGGGAAACCTATGAAAAATCCCTGTGGTAAGGCAGCACAATGAAGCTAGGAAGTCCTTGGAAGTCCTTATTCTGAACTGATGCCACAACTAAGACTTGGTTGGACCCAGGGGTTATAGAGGGCCTTCCCTTCTGGTACGCTACTGTAGGGGGGAAGTCACGGTCCTCCCGGACCAGGCTGCTTGGGGGTGGGATGCCGGGGTGGGAAGCAACCTGGGGGTTCAAGGTTCATATGGGGCACATCCCCACACTAGCCAGAGAACTGAAAAAAAAGAATTAAAAACAAGCATTTGTCAATGCTGAATGTTTGCTTGCTGGCATTAACAGTGAAAGTGCAGGAGTTAGACAGATGCAGTATTGGAGTGGCATTGAAATATTGAACTGATGCCAACTGTACCCTCACTCTGCAGAGATCGACAGGCATTGGGTGTGGCTTTGGGTCATCGCCCATGACGGTCATGACATTTCACCTCACCTTACCCTTCAGACACTGACAAGTGTTGAGGTGTGCCTTGGGGTGTTTGGGCTTTACATTCACCTCATTCCATAAGGAAATACACTGAAATGGGTGCAGTATAGGAGAATGGAGTGAACTCTGGGGCCAAAGGGTCCAAGGCACACCTCGATGCCTATCACTGGCTACAGGGTGGGGGTGGGGGTGGAATAGCATGAGCATTACTGTCGACAATCCCAAGTCACACCCCTGACACCTGTCAGTCCCTACAGGGTAGGGAATTATGGTCGTAAACCCTAACACCCTGGGCATTTCTTGGTATTTTTACTCCAAGTTTTCAACATGGGCTGTTTATGACCCCACCGCATGAACAGTGACACTATCAGTTCATTAGGCGAAAGGTGATTTTGCACAGTGACTGCACCATTTGGAGCCACAGGTGCGAAAACACATTTCTAACAGGATGAGAAAATGACAGCTGTACTGTTCATGAGGAGGTATAAAAAATGGCATTGTTGAAAATCTGGAGTGAAAATATAAAAAAACTGGTGAAGTCATGAGCGTGCGTAGAAACTGTACAACGTACACCCGTAATGTAATTAATTTGGGGATTTTTTACAGCAGATTTTCAATATAGGCATTTTGGGACCTTCACTCACGAACAGTGTCACTGTGATTTTCTTAATCTGTCCCGAACTCTGATTTCCCACAGCGACCATGCTATTCTGCACCGGAAGTGCGAAAACACATTTCGGCCAGGGTGTGAAAATTGACAGCTGTACTGTTCATAAGGAGGTGTGGAAAAATGTCAATGTTGAAAATCTGGACTGAAAATATTACAAATTTGTGAACTTATGAGGGTGCGTGGGAAATTGCGCAATGCACACTTGTGACACAGTCATTTTATGGACTTTTGTCACCAAATTTTCAACATAGCCATTTTAACACCTCTGCTCATGAACAGTGTCACTGTGATTTTCTTAATCTGTCCCAAAGAGTGATTTCGCACACTGACCGCGCCATTGTGCGCTACATCTGCGAAAACACATTTTGGATGAGATGTGAAAGATGACAGTTGTACTGTTCATAAGGAGGTGTGGTAAAGACTAGGTTTGCTAGAAAAGGCATCTAGCTTCACCTGAGCTCTTTTCTTCTAGGTTGCTTGAAAGGACAGAGCAAAGAACCTTACCAGAGCAAGGAAAAGGAGTAAGGCTACTTTTGGCTAGGCAGATTTACTGTGTGTTATGATTTTGTTTTGTACTCACAGGGATTGTTACTGTTTGTTGCTAACATTGTATTGCTTTATTTTTCTCTGATTCAAATTGTTGTTGCTAGGTATACCTTTTGCTGCATTATTACAGGGTGTGCCTACAGGTGGGTGCTTACAGATTACTGCTTTAATCTTCAGATTCAAATTGTCTTTTGCAAGGTATATCTTCTGTTACTGCTTTATTTTTCTCTGTAGCAAAGTGTTTCTTACAGGATATATCTTCTGTGAGATTATTACAGGTGGTGCTTTATAGGTTTTACAGTTTTATCTATCATTGGGATAAGCTTTCAGGGCTACTGCATGTGTTGCTGGCTGATTGTTTCTGCTCTTACCTCCTTGTTTCTTTTGTCCATGGTTCTTCTCTTTCGGCAGGGGATGGGCCCAGCCACCCACCCCCATCCCCAACCACCCCACACTACACTCCTTTTCTAGGGTAGCACAGTCGTGACATTTCCTGTAGCAAACCAGGAAGGGGTGGATCAGAGGGGTATCCACACAGTGACCTAATTTACAAGAGCACAAGTAATTTAACTTGTTATAACAAGTTACACAAAAACAAACAAAATACAAAATCAAAATTTTGCTTTAATTTTCTTCCTTCTAATTACTCTGACCAGGTTATAAACCCAGCAACTTATCTGGAATGGATATTATTAACTGCAGGTACTGTGGGACACTTTTCAGAAGGGAAGTTTTACAGGATTTAGGACACTGTCCTACATGCTGGGCCATTGGAGATCTAAGGGCTCAGCTCCAGGCAGCATGGGCAGAGATTGTGCACCTCAAATCACATATTCAGGAGGAATTATATTATAAGAACCGCCCGCCATTTCCCCAACATCCAACAGAAGCACCTTGACCGCAGAGGGTAGTTGGTCCAGGAGGTTGGCAGGTGGTTAGGAGGGGCAAATCGGGTGTCCCATCACTCGGTGATCTTCAACATATCACCTCCACAAACCATATGAAAACTGCAAATAGGTATCTGCCTCTGTCTCTGAAATCAAACAAAGGGGCAGAGGACACTGCAGAGCAGGACACTGCTGCACAGGAGCAAGCACAACAAAAGTCGCCCAAAACAGGAGCAAAACAAAAGAAGCAAAAAGGAAATCAAAAAAACTTTTGATCACAGGAGACTCCATGATTTGGGGAGTTGATACCTATTTCCAGCCAGGGGTAATGGTCAGATGTCTCCCAGGTACATCAGCATGGAGAGACACTGACCGCATTGCTAAAATTGTACAGGAAGCAGGAGAAAACACTGATGTCCTGGTACACATAGGGACTAATGATCTCGCCAGCCAGTCAGTTGTGGAGACCAAGGAACACCTGACCAGGCTGGGTGACAAACTATCATCCTTTTTGTCTGGCATCTCCTTCTCTGAGATCCTGCCAGTCTGGGAGAGGGAGGCAGATGATGGAAGGTCAGAGAAGGGGAGATAGGGAAGCTAAACATGTGGCTCAAGGGCTGGTGCCAGGAAAAAGGACACAAATTTGTAGGGAACTGGCAACAGTTTGGGGAGAGAAAGTTTTTTTAAATTTGATGGACTGCATCTGACTAAGGAGGGAGTCAGTGCATTGGGGAAGAAGTTTAATGTCTTTGCAGAATATTTAAACTAGAAAATGGAGAGAGGGGTGCAGCACCCGCTATGTTGAATGGGAAGAACACCCCTCCCCCCTCAGCTAGTGGTCAAACAGGAGTTCAGCATGTTTGTCGTTCATTTGCATCACCAGGTAAGGAAAAAAGTCCAGCTCCCCATACGACACACAGGGGAAACACCAGACCTCGCCCAACAACTAACGCACCAAAATCTGGCCAATGGAAAATCATGTACACAAATGCTCGCAGTCTGGGAAACAAGATCCCAGACCTGCAGAAAATAATGACAGAGGCTAAACTGGACATAGTAGCCGTTAGCGAGACATGGTTTACCAGCAACCACACTTGGGAAACTTTAGTACCTGGCTATGTACTGTTCAGAAGAGACCGAGGTGCAAAAAGGGGGGGTGGAATGGCCCTTTATGGCAATGAAAATATCAAAGCTACAGAAATTCAGAATACACATAAGAAGCCAGAAGAACTGTGGGTCACCCTGGAAACAGGAAATGGGACAGCCATATGAACTGGGGTCGTCTACAGGCCTCCAGACCAGGGGGAAGAAGTAGACACATTACTGTTGGAAGATATACAAAACATGACAGCTAAAGGGGAGGTTCTGATAATGGGAGACTTTAACATGCTAGATGCAGATTGGTCTATACCAGCAGGAACATCTGCCAGTACTAGACACATGGTGGATTCCCTGCAGGGGGAGGGCCTCAAACAACTGGAACAACAACCCACAAGAGACAGGGCTATCCTAGATCTAGTACTGACTAACAGGGAAGGGATCACAGATCTCCAGGTAGAAGGTCACCTGGGGGCCAGTGACCATCACATGGCATGGTTCAATTTGGCCACTAGAACTAAATCATCCCATTCCAAGGCAAATATATGGGACTTCGGAGGAGCTGACTTTGATAAGATGGCCAACAGAGTTAAGCTAGCCCTGGCAAAAAGAAATACAGGTGAGAGGGTACAGGCACAATGGGCAAGCATTAAGGATGCAATACTTGAAGCAACATCCCATTGTGTTACAGAGAAAAGGAAGTGCAAAAGAAGAAAGAAACCACTTTGGTTCTCAAAAACAGTAGCAGAAAAGATCAGAGCCAAAAGGCTGGCCTTCAGGAAATATAAGGGAATGCAGTGGGATGAAGATAGGGAGGCATACCAAACTTCTCTAAGGGAAGCAGGGAAGGCAGTAAGGCAGGCAAAGGGCAGACTAGGCTGGCCAAGTGGTCCTTATCTGCCGTCAAAGTCTATGTTTCTAAAGGCCCAAACTGAGGAAACACTAGCACAAACAGTGAAAGAAGGTGATAAGACTTTCTATAGATACATTAGTGAAAGGGGAAAGTCCAGATGGGGTATTGCTAAGATCAAAGGGGATAAGGGGGCATGTGAAGAGGAGGACCATGTAAAAGCATCCATCCTAAATAGATACTTCTGTTTAGTATTTACTGAAGAGAAGGTACGGCAAGGTGCACAGCTCAGCACCATGGACACAGGGGGAGGGAGGGAGGTGTGAACTAGCCCCTTCACAAAAGAAAGGGTCCTACAAGAGCTTGATAAGCTCAGGGTGGAGAAGGTAATGGGAACTGATGGCATACATCCCAGGGTACTAAAGGAGCTAAGGGTGGAACTAGCAGAGCCATTATCAGAACTGTTTAGTGAGTCTGAGCACAGGAGAGGTCCCAGAAGACTGGAGAAGGGCTCATGTGATCCCGCTCCACAAGAGTGGTAGCAGGGAGGAGGCAGGGAACTACAGACCAGTCAGTCTTACCTCAGTAGTGGGCAAGATTATGGAGGCACTCCTTAAGGAAAGGATAGTGCAACACCTGGAATCCATAGGAGCACAGGATCCAAGACAGCATGGGTTTACAACAGGAAGGTCCTATCAAACTAATCTCATAGATTTCTTTGACTGGGTAACCGGAGTGGTGGACCAAGGGGGAGCAGCTGATGTCACCTACCTTGACTTCAGCAAAGCTTTCAATACTGTTCCACATAGAAGATTGATTAATAAGCTGGGTAGGCTCTGGTGGGTCAGAAGTTGGTCAAGTGAGTGGCAAACTGGTTGACGGGCAGAAAACAGAGTGGTGGTAAATGGTATACAGTCAGAAGAGATGCAAGTCACAAGTGGGGTACCTCAGGGATCAGTCCTGGGGCCAGTCCTCTTCAATATCTTCATCAGTGACATTGCAGATGGACTGGAGAGTAAGGTTTGTCTGTTTGCAGATGACACCAAGATCTGCAACAGAGTAGATGATCCAGATGGGGTGGGCAGAATGAGAAGAGATCTGGATAAACTGGCAAAATGGTCAGATAAGTGCAACTGGGGTTTAACGCAAAGAAGTGCAAGATCATGCACATAGGGAAGAGAAACCCTGAAGCCACCTATAGGCTGGGAGGAGAGTTTCTGGCAGTCACAAGGGAAGAAAGAGACTTGGGCACCATCATCACGGATGACCTGAAATCATCCAAGCAGACCACTAAAGCAGTAGATAAGGCTAGGGGGATGTTGGGGTGTATTAGTAGGGGTATCACAAGTTGTAAGAGGGAGGTAATAATCCCACTTTACAAGACACTGGTTAGGCCCCATCTGGAGTACTGCGTGCAGTACTGGCGGCCACACCTTCAGAAGGACATTAACTAAATTGAGGCATACAAGAGAAGGGCAATCAAAATGGTGCAGGGACTGCATCAGAAAACATATGAGGACAGATTAACTGAGTTCAGTATGTATACCCTTGAGCAAAGGAGGGAGAGAGGTGATATGATCGAAACATTCAAACACCTTAAGGGCATTAACAAGGTGAAAGAGTCTAACATGTTTTAATATAAGAAAAATAGCAGGACAAGTGGACACAGCATGAGATTAGAGGGAGGCCGATTAAGAGGTAATGTGAGGAAGTTCTTTTTCACAGAAAGGGTGGGGAATGCATGGAATGGCCTACCTCAGGAAGTGGTGGATATGAATACAGTAGGGCTTCAAACAGGCATGGGATAGGCATAAGGGAATAATACAGATGAGTATGAATAGATAGGTCATTGACAGAGCAAAGGCCAATGGCAGATTCACAAGATAGAAAAAGAAATGGGCAGACTGGATGGGCCTTGTGGTCCTTATCTGCCATCTTCTATGTTTCTATGTGACATGGCAATGTTAAAAATCTGGAGTGAAAAAATAAAAATTCTCAAAGTTACAAGCGTGCGTAGGAACTGCACAACGCATGCTCATAAAACAGTCATTTTGGGGAATTTTTTCACCAAATATTCAACAAAGGGTTTTTGGTGGTCTACCTCATGAACTGTGACACTGTTGCTTTTTTAATCAGTCCTGAAAGGTGGTTCCACCCAGTGACTGCGGAATCACCTTTTGGGATCGAATAACAAATTGACAGTGAGTTCATGAGGTGGGGTCCCAAAAACCCCATGTTGAAAATTTGGTGATAAAATTCCCCAAAATGGCCGAGATATGCACCAAAGTTGAAAAAAAAACCATTTATGCCATTATACAGCTTACCGGCATTTCTTCAGTTCGAGGTTGGCTTTGAAGAGTGCAGATGTTTTGCCGGTCCACCGAAGATCATCGCGCCGGCCTCCAGAGGTAAGTATGGAGTGAAGCGGGGGTGTGGGGAGGTGGAGTACGCAGAGGGCGGGCATGGGTTGGAGGGGCAAGAGAGTCAACAAGGGACCTTTTTTTATTATAGGTGTTTTTTTTTTTACATAGATGACGCAGGACTTTTGTCTCGCTGGGGTGGGCTTCCAGCGTGGCAGCTGGAACTTTGTTTGGAGGGGGCAGTTGAGCCGACGGGGGATTGGGCACCCACGTCAGCCATACAGACTTTTGCCATGCTGGGGTGGGCTCCCAGTGTGGCAGCTGGAACTTTGTTTGGGGGGGCAGTGGAGCCAACGGGGGATTGGGCACGCCTGTCAGCCATATGGATTTTTGCCACACTGGGTTGGGCTGCCAGCATGGCACCTGGAAGTTTGTTTGGGGGGGCAGTGGAGCCAATGGGGATTGGGCACCCCCCGTTGGCCATACAGTGTGCGGGGGTGGGGGGAGTGCATGAGTAAGCCGAGGTGGGCTCCCACCATGTTACTTGTGTGTTTGTTGGGGGAGGATCCAAGAAAAAAATGGAGCTGTCTATGACAGCTGTTCAGATGCAGTGCTGACGTGTAGGCAGTTTGCATACTGCCAACAGCAGTATGTAAATTGCCTGCCGTTGGCAGTATGCAAATTGCCTACACATTACCACTGTTGATTGTAGCAGTCTTTTACTTTGAACTGTACACCACTGCATCTGAACTGCTGTCATAGACAGCCAGACATCACTGCGGTGCTGCCGTGCCTGCAAAAAGGAGCAGGGCATTGGAAGCGGGGTGGCACACCTATGAAAACTCGTATGGTGGCACTATCTTTCCTGTACATGTGTGCAAGCAAACAGAAAAAAATGACAGCTTGCAATTTTACAATGAATTGTGCTTACTTTTTCGGTTTTAAGGGTTTGGCACAAGGTGTGCAGCACAAGTATGTTGACACTGCATGCCACACAGTGTCAGTTGCCAGTTGGATCGGTCATTTCTAAGAAGTTAAGGTCTAGTCCAGTAGTCAATCAAGAGTCTAGCTAGGCTCATGAATATTTAATTAGACTTATAATTCCCCAACAATCAGACTGTTTCAGGTATTTGCAGTTGCAGGGGAGACTAATGAAACTTGTATTGAGGGAAGAATGATACAATCCATCAAACCTGATTTTGATGTATCTTCACTCCATAGACGAGCAGCACAAAACGCTTAATAGCTTACTCCAAATTATGGAACCCACAAAGAGGGGAGTTCTACAGAACTAGTAAGGGGCAAATGACAGGTTTAAGTGGGGACCCAAATTACAGACAGTCAGTAGAAACAAATTTGGGAGGGGGTACACAAGACCACAGCCAGCAATAGCTGGAGAAAACTTCAGAGGAAGGTGGCAAGCAGATAGTTCTGCACTCCCCCTGTTACTTGTCACTCACCACTCCCAAGATTACTCAGGTAGCTTCTGCATAAACTGTGGTGCTAGTGCCACATATTACCATGTTTTTTGAGCTGCCCAACACTTGCAGGTTTCATCAGGGAAGTGCATACTGCTGTTTATACAACACTGTACTATGATCTCCAACAGTGCTTGGGGTGGGGCCCTAAATCTAGTACTGGTACCCTCCGTCTCCTGAGATTAAATCCCTGACTAAGAGATACATCTTCAGGATTATGATCACAGTTTATTCTAAAACAATTTTCTGCAGATTGTGCACTCCAACTAGTTGTGACAGGGGTGAATAAGACCCTGCTCCATTTGTTATGCAGAAAGAGTTAAATGCAAAGATCTGTTCTTTCCTCTACTATTGTGTCTCATCTGTCCGGTTGCACAATTAAATTTTCTTGTGAGACCTAGGAGCTGATCACTCTGACGGTTTCATGATTCTCTGCCTCTCACTGTTTCTCTACCTTTACTTGCTGTTTCTGTCTTTTCTTCTCTTCTCTCCCCCTTGCATATCTGCAGTTATAAAAATATATGTGAATCATTACGTGAAAATGTAACTGATATTGTATATTGAAACTGGTATACTCGCTGATGTGGAACCTTTGTAGAAGAGCCTTGGCTCAAAGGTATGGTAATCCTAGATTGAAATAAATAAATAAAAATAAATAAAAAAAATTGAGATCTTGTTGTTTAAAAAATGTATATAGCTATACTGTTGAAATGATTGCAAAAAGCTATTTGGAACTCAAAGGGTTAAACTAAGATGCTGGTTTGAAAAATCTCTACAGAGCTGTAAACAAGAGGTCAGTTCTGGATCATTATGTTCCTTTTGCTGCACCTGCAAGAACATTGGAAACTTACAAGAACATTGTGTGAGAAACAGGATGTTCTTCTTTAACGAGCTCCCTGCAAAGACTCGTTATAAAAACAGCAGCAATATTTTTGCTAGAGAGAGACAAAGACTGAGAGAGACAGAGATTTGAAACTGAGAAGAAACACTCAGAAGGACTGTTTTCTCTGAACTGCCTGTGTAAATAGTTATTCTCAACAATGTTTTTTACTTTGCTGTTAATTGAGAAAAATAAAACACTATTTGTGAATTTTACAACTACTCCTGGTTTTCCTATGCTTCCTGACCTGTGTTTCAACAACAGATGATTTCAGAAGTGGGATTTACGCCGTGCATTCTCTAAGCCAAGAGTTTTGTGTGTGGGTACTAGACCTGGTACCAGGGAAGCATTGAAAGGTATGGATTCTGCAGCAGCAAGCACAAGAATGGTTACCAGAAGAATGGCAGCGAAGCTAGCAGAGACAGAAGTCCAAGCTGAGATTGTACAGCCAGCACCAGTCGTGGAAAAAGAACAGGCAGTGACAGAACCTGAAAGCCTGACTGTCTTCTTCAAATGGTGGGCTATACAACAAAAAGAAACAGAGAAGCAAAGGGAAAAAGTGATTCAACGTTTAGAGGCATAGAGAAAAGAAGAAATGCAACAATTCGAGAAACAGAGAAAAGAAGAGATGCAGCAACAGGAGCGACAAAGAAGAGAAGAGATGCAGTGATGGATGGATGGATGTCTTGCAAGCTATCAAAGCTGAAGGATCTGGCACTGGTCCAGCAGAGCAACAAGACACAAACAACTTAAAAGACATTAAACAGACAAAGCTGTGTCCCTCGGATGATACATATGAACATACGAATCTGCCAGGGGAAACAGGCCTCATGGTCTGTCAAGTCTGCTCGAGCATGCAGCTAGCACCCCTAAAGTGCAGCTGCCCCAGCTCCCCTTCCACTTCTGAAGATTTCTCAGTACTGTTTACCCAGACCCTCGCCCCCCCCGTGCCCTGTCCCATGCCCTTTTGAAACTGCCCACCATCCTGCAGGATACCACCTCCTCTGGTAGAATGTTTCATTTCAACACCACCCTCTCCGTGAAATAATGCCACCTCATCTCTCTTCTAAATCTACCCCCTTCAATCTTAGCCCATGCCCTCTTGTGTCCCTTTCCCAGCCTAAATATCCCATCTGTGTCAGCTTTATTGATCCCCTTTAAGTACTTAAATGTTTCAATTATATTCCCCCAATCCCTCCTCTCCTAGAGGGTGTACAAACTCAAGCCCCTCAGTCTATGCTTGTAGGGCATACCTTCCATCCCCTGTATCATTTTTGTTGCCCTACGCAGCACCCCTTTAGCAGACTGATATCCTTCTTCAGATACAGATGCCAGTACTGCAGGCAATACTCTAAGCGCTGCCTGACTAAGGACCTGTACTGGGGCAGGATCACATCCCTATGTCTGGATGAGAATCCTCTTGCAATACACCCCAGCATTTTGTTAGACTTATCTGCAGCCTTCCTGTTCAGAGTTGTTCATGCTCTCTGTTACTATCACCCCTAGGTCTTTCTCTTCCTCTGTGACACCCAGCCGCACCCTACCCAACCAATATTCCTTCCTCGGGTTCTTCACCCCGAAGTGCATAACTTTGCACTTCTTCACATTGAAGCCCCAATTGCCACTTTGCCAACCACTTCTCCAGTTTGGCTAGGTCCCCCTGTAGCTCCTGCCACCCCTCTACACCATCCACTGCAGCCCACATCTTGATATCATCCTCGAACAGGTTGATGCTGCTCCTAACTCCATGTGAGATATCCAAAATGAACAGTCCAAACAAAACAGGACCCAGCACTGAGCCCTGCAGCACACCACTCTTCACTGGCCTAGGGGATGAGAGTTCCCCCACCACCCACCACCACCACCCATTGCTGTCTCCCCTTCAGCCAGACTACCGGAGCCTGCCTTCCCCAGCTTCAGAGCTCCCTCCAGGAGCAGGAACCTACACAGGTGCCTGGAAGAGGTAATTTAAAGTATCTCTAAACTGCACCCTTGTGAGGGGGGGTTAGCCCATCAACACGCTGCACATGTCAACTGCCCCACATCCACCCACCATCGTCACTACTTATATAGGCACTGCCTTATGACATAATTTCCTCTCCTAGGTCCCCACTTTTCCATTTGCAGGTTATACCTGCCAGCCACTAGAGGAACCCACAGACTCCTACCTCAGGTACAGTCTAACAAACCTCTAACCCCAAACCTCCTGGGTCCTTTCTGTCAACCTGTACCACTTCGCTCCTCCACTACTTCTGCTTACCTCAAATCTCTGGCCACATCGCTCCTCCTCTACCTACTTCTAATCCCTGTCTACAGCACTCCAGACCCCACCACATAGTTCACCATACATCCTGATCCCCAGCCTCACCCCTAGCCTGCACCCTGTGACCACTAGGGGTCACTATTTCTCACCCTGTTTGTGGCCCCAACCTAGTGTGCCTCAAGCCCCAGAACATGGAGCTCAGCTCCCACCCTGGTCCCTTCTCCAACTGCCCTGGCTGAGACTTGAATCTGGTACCCTCTGTACCAGAGTCTGGGACACTACCAGTAAGCCAAAGTGATATCTACACTTTCTGAACAGCACCCAAAATACTTCTACCTTTCTGCCCTGCTGCTGTGGCAAGCACCATGTCAGCCACCTCCTCCTAATATGCCTTCTCCTCATACTTACTCTGGTACCTATAACCCAGCAACCAGGCAGCCCACCCAGTACGCCGGCCCTAGCATCAATTCCCCCGGACATAATAAGATCCCACCCTACAATGGCCATGTGCCCCTACCCACAGCACCCATCCCTCACCTACCCTGGCGCCCACTGGCGGCTAATCACCCCTGCCCTCCCGACCGCGCTGACCCTACCCATCCCCTGCTCCCTGACGGCCTCCCCCCACCCCGATCACCCACCAAAGCTCATGCAACTCCGCCCCCACCAGAGCTTTGATCCTCCTACTACTACCACAGGCAATATACATCCCAACCCAGGCCCAACCCAGACCAGCCCCCCAACTGGGACCGCCAGTCTCCGCATAGCCTCCATGAATATATGCAGCATACTCAAACAATGTGATTCCCTCCAATGCTGGGTCATGCTGCATAAACCAGATGTCACAGCACTGGTGGAAACCTGGCTGTCAAAATCCACCCCTGACCACTTTGTCTCACTACCTGGATACACCCTATACCGAGAGGATCGTGTTGGCAAACGTGGGGGAGACTGTGCTATCTATACAGGGGCTCACTTACTGGGCTAGCACTCCCTGCCCCGGCTCTTGTAAACGGGGCACAGGCCCTCACCCTTAAACTTACGCCTGACCTCACCAGGGGCACCTATATCTCACTATGGCATACATTCCACCAAAGCACCAAAATCTGGCGATGTTATCCTTAACCGATTATCTCGCTACCCTCCAACACAAGGTTGATCACACTACTAAGGGAACTACAGACCAGTCAGCCTCACCTCGGTAGTGGGGAAGATCATGGAAGCACTACTGAAAGAGAGATTGGTGGAACATCTGGTTGTCAATGGACTACAGGACCCAAGGCAGCATGGTTTCACCAGGGGAAGGTCATGTCAGACCAACCTCATTGAATTTTTTGACTGGGTGACTAGGGAGGTGGATCAGGGGGTTGCAGTGGACATGGCCTATCTGGACTTCAGCAAGGCCTTTGACACTGTGCCACATAGAGACTATTGCACAAACTGGGGAATATGGGTGTGGGCAGGACAGTAGTCTTGGTGGGTAGGTAGCTGGCTGGGCAGCAGGACACAGAGGAGCGGTGGTAAATGGCTGTCACTCCACAGAGGAAGAGTGACCAGTGGGGTACCACAGGGATCAGTGTTGGGACCGGTACTATTCAATATCTTCATCAGTGACATTGCACAGGACCTAGAAGGCAGAATTTCACTGTTCGCTGATGACACAAAAGCTCTGTAACAGAGTAGACACACCAGAGGGTGTAGACAGAATGAGAAGGACCTGCAGAAACTTGAAGAATGGTCAGGGGTTTGGCAGTTGAAATTCAATGCAAGGAAGTGCAAGATAATGCATATAGGGCACAAAAACCCTGGCACAATATATCAGTTGGGGGTGAGGATATAGCATGCACCAAGCAGGAAAGGGATCTTGGGGTTATCATCTCTGATGACCTCAAGGTAGGGAAACAGTGTGACAAGGCATCAGGTAAAGCAAATAGGATACTGGGATGCATAGGCAGGGGCATCACCAGCAGGAAAAGGGAGGTCATAATTCCACTATACAAGACACTAGTGAGGCCGCAGCTGGAGTACACTGTGCAGTTCTGGAGACCTTACCTACGTAAGGACATAGACAGGGTAGAGAAGGTTCAGAGGAGGACAACAAAGATGGTGCATGGATTGCATCACAAGTCCTATGAGGGACAGGTTGAAGGCACTGATATGTACTCCCTGGAGGAGAGAGGGAGAGAGGGATATGATAGAGACATACAAGTATCTTACAGGAGGAACAGGGTGCAGGAATGCAATATTTTTAAGCGAAAAGATGTTCCAGGACTAGAGGGCATGGGATGAAGTTGGAGGGAGGACGATTCAGAGGAAACGTGAGGAAGAATTTCTTCACAGAACGGGTGGTGGACAAGTGGAACACCCTGCCAGAGGAAGTGGTGGGGGCTGAAACAATCACGGGATTTAAGAATACATGAGATAGACTTAAATGAATTCTGGAGGTCAGGGGTAAGGGGCAACAGACTTCCTGGAAAACATAAACTGAACTTACAAACTTAAATGGGCAGACTGGGTGGGCCATAGGCCCTTATCTGCCGACACTGTCTATGTATCTATGTATCCTTGTGGGGTACCTTAACGTGAACTGGCTCAGCACCTCCTCTTCCACCACCCGAGATACCTTCGTGGCTATGGATCTGACGCAACTCATCTCCCAACCCTCAAGAGTAAACGCCAAGACAGGTACCAGTACCCTTCTAGATGTAATCATCACAAACCGCCCCCAAAAAATCCAAGATATCCAGGTCCTCCTGGACTCACTTAGTGATCACTCCCCAATCCTATTCCGCTGGATGACCCCCAACCCCCAACTTAAAGCCCAACCCACGCTCCGCAGGTGCCTCAGACCTGGTGGGCTAAAAAGTCTCAAACGACTTCTTGCCCAGATTAACTGGTCACCCATACAGCATGCTCCTGACATAAACACTGCTCTCACCTTCTTTTCCCAGACTTTCAACAAAGCCTGCGACCTCTACGCACCCCTTACCAGAACATGTACCAAAAAGCTCTGGTGCGCCTGTTACCCCTTTTACTCTACTTCAACAGCCTGCCATTAGATAACCTATGGCACCTTGCCACTGAAACAGGCTGGGTAGTTGACAGACAGGCTTATAATGCAGCACGGAACAAGTGCACCTGGGCTATCCATAAAGCAAAGGCCGACCATTACCAGGCCACGCTCACCTCCTCCTCCTGGGGGTGTGCGCAAACTTTCTGGGACAACATTAAACAATTGAATGGGACTGCCCGCTCCCCCCCCTCCAGTCCAAATCACCGTGGATGGCTCTACCTCGACTAACCCAGCCTGCATAGCCAAATTCCTAAACACTACCTTCACGGACCTTAGCTCGGTCCTCCCCAGTAATTTCTTCGACCCTCCCCCCCTCCTGACCAGTCCCTGTCATCCAACGCCCTTGTTTCCACCTATGCAGGGTAACTGACCAGGAAGCCAGACCGCACCCGCTCAAAGCTTTAAAGAGCAATAGTCCCGGCAGCGACTCCCTGGACCCCAGCATTCTCCGTCGGGTGCTGGACCAGGTGCTGGACCAGGTACTTGCGCCGCTCACCACCCTACTCAACTAATCCCTCTGCCTGGGGCAATTCCCAACTGCATGGAAAACGGCCATAGTTATGCCCATTCACAAAGGCAGTGACAGATCTAATGCAGGGAACTTCAGACCTATCTCCATCCTCCCACCCCTCTCCAAAGCCCTTGAAAAGCTGGTGGCCTCTTAAATCACTGAGTACCTATCCAAGTACAACATCCTCTGCCCAGAACAGCATGGCTTCTGGGCAGGGCACAGTACTGGTATGGCCCTAATTGAGTTTTCAAACTTCATATACTCCTCCCTGGATGCCGGCGCCCTAGCCGGCGCAGTGTTTGTAGACCTCTCAAAGGCCTTCGACACTGTCTCCCACCCCCTCCTGCTGGAAGCCCTCTCCCATACTGGCCTATCTACTGGGCCAATCTCTTGGTGCACTAGCTACCTATCTGACCGCCTTCAATGTGTCAAAATCAACGGGTCACTTTCCACAACCTGTCCCATCCACTCAGGTGTCCCCCAGGGCTCCATCCTGGGACCGCTACTCTTCTCAATCTTCCTAAACACCCTACCCAGTGCATGCACTGGTAGAATTCTGTTGTATGCAGATGATGCCGTCCTCTTCACCACCCACCGCAACCCCATTGCCCTCCAGGACACCCTACAACTCGCCTTCAGTGATGCAGAAACCTGGTTCAAACAGCACAGGCTTGTCAGCAATCTCAAAAAAACCAAATCAATGCTCTTTGCCCACCCTCAAAACAAAGCCAGTAACTTCCCACTACACATCCTCCCCAGCTCCAAGCAACCCCTTGATCTAGTCCGCTTGTACAAATACCTTGGGATCAGCTTCGACACAGCCCTCTCCTTCCACACCCATATTGATGCACTTGCCTCTGCTACTAATGTGCGGCTAGGTATCCTCTACCGATATAAAAACTGTCTCCCCCCCCCGTTGCCCTCCGACTAGCAGTTACATCCTCGATACTGTCCCTGGTGGACTATGGCCTACCTGTATACAGTGCAGCTGATTCTCGGGACCGCCTCTCAAAATCCGTTGTCCCAAACAAGGCATGTAGGCTTACTGTAGGGCCCCCAGGCTCACTCACACATGTCAGCTTATATGACTTGGCAAGGCTGCTAATCTGGACGAGCGACTTCAATACCAAACCAGCCTCATTACTAAAAACCTCTCGGGCTATCCCCCCCTGGGCTGACAGCCTCCATCCACCAAGCCCAACCCTTGGTTAATACCCGAACCTCCTGCAAGATCACCCTTCTGATCCCTAGAACCAGGACAAGTCATGGACAGAGATATTTCTGTTATAGAGCCCCAGCCTGGTTTAATGCGCTCCCTCCAGCCATCTCGGACACCACTACTATCTCCACCTTCAAAACCGCACTGTGGAACCAGCTATTTAATGTACGTAATTGCACCTGTTGCCAGTTGTGACTTAGTCCACCACATACTGACAAAGCTCACATGAGCGGCACCACTGTAACCAGAATTGGTTCCTTTCGCTCTACAAGTACTTGCAAATATACATGGTTGTCAATATAATGGTTGTCATTTTATTACAATTTGAAACTCTGTGATGTAACAATGAGCCTATAATGTAATGTATTTGTCCTCAATGTGATGTAACAATGAGCCTGTAATGTAATGTATTTGTCCTCAGTGTGACGAGGTACCTTTGGAAATGAGCCACTGGCTCAAAGGTTGTAAACTGATGTTTCAAATAAACAAATAAACAGTTCATGATCCAGTTAACCATCTTTGCCCCCACCCCAACCAGCATATCCCCCTCAACTGCCCGTGAAACACTGAATCAAAGGCCTTACTGAAGTCCAAATACAGGACATCCACTGCATGGCCCCTGTCCAGCTCCCTTGTTACTTAGTCATAGGATTCTATCAGGTTGGTCTCCACAATCTCCCTGAGACAAACCCATGCTGCTGCCCATCCTGGAGCCCATTAACCTCCAGAAATTTCACCTGTCTCTCCTTTAGGATCACTTCCATAAGTTTACCAACTATGGAAGTGAGACTAACAGGACTGTAGTTGCCTGGCTTATCCTTTGGGCTGCTTTTGTGGATAGGCACCACATGAGCCATCCTCCAATCCTGTGGTATGCATCCTGTGTCCAGGGAGGTGTTGAACAGGTCCACCAGCAACCCGGCCAGCACCTCTGCCATCTCCCTCAACACCCTGGAGTGAATGCTATCAGGACCTGGTGCCTTATCCCCCCTCAGTGCCTTCAGACCCTCCAATACCTTGCTCTCTGTAATCATCCTGTCAGTCAACCCTTCCCCCCGTCCTCACACCCACCCACAGAGGTAGTAGACCACCCTCCTTCTTCGTGAACACAGAGCAGAAGTATTCATTCAGGGCTTCTGCCTGTTCCACCCCTTCTCCACCCATCCCCTTCCTTCTTTATCCTCACTATCTTGTCTCTGCAGCTCCTTTTTTCCCTTACACATTTAAAAAAGTCCTTCTCCCCACCCCTGATGCCCTGAGCCATCCTTAGCTCTCTGGAGGTCTTGGCCTCTCTTAGTAGCTTGGTTACCTTCTTGGACCTCTTGGCATACATCTTCCTGTCCTCCCTCCTCCCGATCCTCTTGCATCTCCAAAAAGCTACTTTCTTAGCCCTCACTCCCTCCAGCACCTTCATGCTCAGCCAACATGTTTTTTTAGCCCTGCTCCTTTTGCTCAGAGTCCTAGTGCATGCTTCAGTAGCCTCCCTCAGACCAAGTCTGATGATATCCCACTTCTGCTGTGCATCCATCCCTGGCCTAATCCCCTCTAGGCACCCCTTCAGGATTTCCTGCATCTTCTCAAAGTCCACCTGTCTGAAGTCCACCACTCTTGTTGCTGAACCTACAGACTCCCTGCTCAGGCTGAGTGTGAACCACACTGATTGGTGGTCACTCCCAGCTAGTGGGTCCTCTACCCTTAGTTCCCTCGCTGCCTCCCCATTCGATAGGACTAGGTCCAGTTTGTTACCTAGCCAAGTGGGCTCGCTGACCATCTGCACCAGAAGACAATCTTGGAACGCATCCAGGAGTACCTGCTCTCTGGCACTAGAGGTGGTTAAGGTTCCTCAATCCACCTGAAGTAGATTGAAGTCCTCCACGATCACCACACTCCCTTTTCTACATATCCACCAAATCTGTTCCAGTAACTCCCTATCCAACTCCTTGGACTGAGCAGGTGGCCTATACACCATCCCCAGCTTCCGTTTTCTACCTCTAGAATCCAGTTACTGCATCCATAGTGCCTCTGTCCTCCCCTCCTCCCCTTCATCCCTTGAGCATCTAATCCCATCCCTTATATAGATTGTCACCCCTCCCCCTCTTCCCACACCTCTGTCCTTCCTATAAATTCTGTACCTGGGATCCCTGGTTTTGGGTGACCCAGGTCTCCGTGATGGTCACAACGTCCACCATCCCTTCAGCTAAGAGATCCTGTAGCTCAGCTGTTTTGGTACCCAAGCTCCTCGCATTCAGGGAGACCACTCTCCACCCAGTTCCATCCTTCTCCCTACCCCATGCCCCCCCAACCTGACCCTTCACCTCTGATCCGCCCCTATAGTCAACACTGTTGACATGGGTGGTCAGCTCATTCAGCTCCCCTACCTGGTGATCTTGCATACTAGCTGCACACTCGCCTTCCCCCTTCCTAGTTTAAAAAAACCCTGGATACTATGCATTCCTTCAGCTTACACTTCAAGACTCTGCCCCGCACTTCTCAAGTGTAATCTATCCTTTGCGTACAGGTCGCTGTTGTCCCATGTATTCCCACAATCTCCCACCAGTCCATACCCCTGAGTATGACACCAGCCACCAAGCCACAAGTTGAACTCTACTATCCTGTCCTTCCTCACTCTGCTCTCCCTGGGAACTGGTAGCACTTCTGAGAAGGCCACTGAGCACCCTACCTCCATACTCAACTTCCCTAGTTCCTCAGATCTCTCCCTATCCAACTCCACCATACTATCCCCCTGCTCATTAGTGCCTATGTGCACCGTCACCTGAGGCTTCTCTCTTCTCCTCCTAACACACCTAATCAGAGACTGCCCCCACCCTACCCGCTGTCAAGCCTGGTACAGATTCCACCCATATCTGTTTTTTTCTCCCCTTCCACCCCATCTGATCCCCTTCAGGATAGATTCCCCCATCACTACAACTCCACCCCCACTTCCCCCACCGTTTGCCTGTACCTTCTTGCTGTCCCCATCACTCCCATGAGCGTCCACCCTTCCCAGTCCACCAGCGCCTGGACCCACCCTCCTGCTCATCCCCTCTGATTCTCACCATATTGTTCTTCCTGCTATACTTGCCGCCTCCCTTAGTAGTCAACAAACCATCTATGACCCCCACCATGCTAAGTATCCTTCCATCCCCCGGCTGCACTCTCTCTCTCTCTCCGCTGCCCTTTCCCTGTCCCCCATTCCCCACTCCTACCCCTACCTGTTATAGCCCCCTGATATCCTGTCCCTCTCCTCATCTGGACTGATGTGCCCTGCATTCCCCCTACCGTCATGCCCACCTGCCTCATCCCGGAGAGACCTACCATCATCATCCGCCCCTGATGTCAGTACCACATACCTATTACCTGAACCTGCCCCTCTACTACAGGCATTGCTTCTGCTGCCACCCCAATACAGTTCCATATTGCTATTAGGTTTCCTCATCCCTTCCCCTACCCTCATAGATCCCGCCAGCTCGGTTTCCCTGTATGCCTGAGGGGGTGCCCAACATACCCCCGCTCTTCCCCTCTCACCCCTCAGTCTCCTTAACTCCCCCACCAGCTGTTGGACCACTGCCTCCAACCTGCAACAAATAGGGCATTCCTTAGCCTCCACACTGTGATATTTAAACATACCTGATAACTTTTGAAAGAGTTGCCACAGCCTGCCAATGGCCAAAGCAGCAATGGGCAATCAGACTGGTACCCTACCTGACAGGTAAAGCTCAACTTGCCTACAGCAGTATGGACACTGCACAGTCAGAAAATTATGACCTTGTGAAAAGAGAAATCCTGAAAAGATACGACATCTCAGGAGAGACCTACAGGCAAAGATTCCAGTCCCTGAAGTATAACACATTCGACGGTCCTCGAGAAGCCTTCACCCAACTCAGAGAACCCCTTATGAAATGGCTCCAACCAGAGGGCAAAACAATCCCACAGATCATTGACACATTTGCAATGGAGCAATTCATTACCATCCTGCCTACAGATGTGCAGCTTTGGGTGAAAGAACACCGACCAGAAAATGGGGAAAAAGCCATTTCTTTGGCAGAGGACTATCAGATAGCCAGACAGACCACGCAGCAGAGAGGTAACAGCCAAGCACTGGTGAGACCCTCTTTTTCACAATTTAACTCCAGATTAGATAAAAACTCTGGTGGGGTAACAAATCTGCACCCAAAGACTTTATTTGCTGTAACTGTAACAAGCCAGGTCATATCGCAAGAAACTGCCATAAAAACAAGGAGGGTAACATTGGAGCAGATTTTGCCTTAGCAATTTGGAGCAAGTATTTAACAGTTGTCAAGGCGGATGATAAGACTGTAAAGGGACTTATTGATTCCAGAAGTAAACAGACCCTAGTGCATGTTGAAGTGCCAGGAAAACACTATGTAAAAGGACCAGGTACTGGTGTAATTTGCATCCATGGGGACACACGATATTATCCTACCACATAAGTGACCCATAATATCAGCGGGGTGTTGCACCAAATTATTTATTTATTTCAGTCTAGGATTACAAATACCTTTGAGCCAAGGCTCTTTTACAAAGGTTCCACGTCAGGTGGGGTATAATACAAGGTAGGACATTGTGACATGTTAACAGGTTATAGAGGCTTACATTATGACAGTATAACAGGCTACAGTGGTAAATAAACATATGAGTACATATGGTTCGGAGGACAGGGTTGATTGAACGAAGGACTAGGTACACAATATTAACAAGAATTTGGTAATAAACACAAAAATGCAGCCAATGGCTAGTGTCAGGATCTCACATAACACAGTGCAAGAAGGAAGTGCAGTATGGGGGGAGTGGGTGGGAGGAGTAGGAGGGGAGGTCAAGTAAGTGCTAGATAGAGAAAGATTAGGGAAGACCGTCACATGAGCTGGAGGTAGTTAGGAGCAGGCGAAGTTTAGATTTGAAAGGTCCAAGCTTAGGGATGGAGGAGATGTCCCTGTTTAGGCCATCTAACCAGCTAGAAGCTCTATAAGCAAAGGATCTTTGACCCAGTGTAGTCCGGCATCTTGGGATGTGTAGTGACTAAGATTCTGAGCCGGGCGGAGATTCAGAACAGGTCGGATGAGAGCTTGAACACCAGGAGGGGCAAGGACCATCATTGATTTTGTTAGCCATAAGGCATGTTTCGTATCTGATGCGTTTAGAGAGTTGGAGCCACCCAGTTTGAGCGTAAAGGTCACATGTGTGGGTGAGACGGTGTGACCCGGCGATGAGTCGGCAAGCTTTGTTGAGGACATGGATATCGTCTAAAGCGGTGGAGGCGGATCTGTAAATAGCGAGGCCATAGTCAATTGCTGCAGCTACCGAGCTCGGACTTCACGATCCGTGGGCATCAGTAAAGGGCTTTTCTATGCCTGTAGAGTAGGCCAATGCAAGTTTTGGCCACTTTGGTGACATTATCAATGTGGGTCCCATAAGAGAGATTATAATTGATAGTGACCCCAAGGTATTTGAAGGATGCCACTTGTTCCAGGGTTTCACCTAGGCAGTTGGAGATGGAGAGGGAGAGAAACCAGTGTTTGTTATGCGAGCTGCAGAACATCATGTTTTTTTGTTTTTTTTTTATAGTTAAGCCCAGTTTATGTGCACTGAACCAGCTCTCAACCGAGGAGAAGCCATGCTGGAGTTTGCTCCGGAGGAGGTGAGGGTCCTTGTGAGTGGAGTGGATGACCGCGTCATCGGCGAAGAGAAGGATTTGCCCTGGACAGGACTGAGGAAGATTATTCAGAAAGTGGCTGAATAGAAGGGGTCCGAGAATGGATCCTTGTGGAACCCCTGATACTACTGGTTTAGCCTCAGAGAGAAAGTCAGCAATTTTCACTCTTTGAGAGCGGTTTTTGAGGTAGCTCTTAAACCATGTTGTTGATTCCGGAGATAAGCCAGCATTGAGCAACTGTGAGATAAGTAAGCAGTGATGTACGGTATTGAATGTTTTAGTAAGGTCTATCAAGACCGATCCCGTAAGGAGGCTGTTGTCTAGAGAGCTGTGGATTGCTCCAGTGAATTCGAAAAGGGCAGATGTAGTACTGTGTCCTTTTCTAAAACCGTGCTGTTGGGGGCACAGGATATCGCGTTTGTTGAGGTATTCCGTAATTTGGTCAGATACAATACACTGAATGGCCTTGGGGAGGGGGGGGTAATATAGAGATGGGCCGATAGTTTCCAAGCAGAGCCCTGTCCCCACTCTTGTGGACTGGAGTAACGGTGGCTGATTTCTATCTGTCGGGGAACTGGCCAAGGGTGATGGATAAATTAAAGTGGGGATAGTACCCAAGTTACCTGCACCCGTGATTATTGGAAAGGACTGTCCAGGATTTACTGAGTTGATCTCACAGGAATTGAACCCTGCAGTTTCAGCAGTGGTGGTAACAAAAGCACAGGCAAAGAAAATCTCAGATGGTGGGGACACTTTTCCTTTCGATGGCTTTGATTCAGACTTGTTTGAGTCCTGCTCCAAGATCCGGAAGTCCAGGAAAGAAAGAAGATGCCTGAAACAATAGTGGCAACAAAAGGCTAAGGGACTTCAGGGGTTAAAATATGAAAATGCTGAAGCAAAACTGATAACTGATTGTGATTTTGTTTCGGAGCAAGCTAATGATGTTTCTCTCCAGGGTTATTTTAAGCAGCCGGGGGTGAAACCAAAACAGGGCGAACCAATGTTTAAAAAGTGTAATGGGTTATTGTACAGAGTTTGGGTTAAAGCTCAGACACAGGAACAGACAGAACAATTGCTTATACCACAGAAGTATAGAACAGAGTTATTACAGATAGCACATGATAGTCCTATGGCTGGTCACTCAGGGAGGGATCGCACCCTTGTCAGATTGCTGTATAGATTTTATTGGCCTGGAATTCATGAAGATGTTGCAACCTATTGCAGTTCTTGTGCTGAGTGTTAGAAAGTAGCCCCAATAACTAAATAAACTCTGGCCAGAATGATAGGGCTGCAGGAGAGGATTGTGGGTCATCCTTAGGATACGAGGAGGCTCATACGGTTACACCTGGCAATAAAGGTAATGAAAAGTATAACATCAAACCTGGTATAAACTACCCACAAGGCATATTTTCAACAGTTGGTTAGTAGATGCAAGTATTAAAAAATGTTTTATATATAAACCACAATATCAGTTCGAAGTCCATTTTGCACATGTTGGGGTGAAGCACTGAGGATATAAAATGTTTAGTTCTTCATCCATATGTATTCCTTCTCTTGAGAGACATTTTCTCTTGCACTGTGGATCCAATGAACTCTGCAATACAAAATACAAATAAAAAACAAGACATTATTATATCAGATGGTCACTTTGTCATAATCATACTGTAATACAATAACAAAAAAAACACACTTCTGTTGCAAAGTATGCCTGCCATCTTAATATACAGAAAATAAAAGTTGTCTCTAGAAATCATTCACACCTGGGGTATAGCGAGCTCCTGAGGTATAGATCCATTATGGCTGAGCATCTGATGTAATAATGCATTACTTTTTATCTAATGTTTTAGAATAGATTCCTGATATTTGGAATCATTGTACTGCAGAGTTCACTGGTTCCACAATTCTAAAGAAAATGTCTCTCAAGAGAAGTGACATACAAATGAATACCTGTCAATTTTATATCCTCGTTGCTTTATTCCAACATCCACAAAATGGATTTCTATATGGTTTATAGTTCCTGACATTATAGTTTATATGTAAAGCTTTTTCTATAATTACATGTACTGACCAACTGTGAAATATGCCTTTCGGGTAGTTTAAACCAGGTTTGATATGCTTTTCATTACCTTAATTGCTGGTTATAATTTTATAAGTGCCTCCTCGTACCCTGAGGATGCATCATATTTATTGTTTTAAATTTTTTATTTGTAGACATCACTGGATGTGGATAATATAATAACCGGTTACAATAGTACTACAAATATAGCATAAGGAAAAAACAGCGATGTCCAAATGGCGCATCACAGACAGAGATGGAGATTAAACAATGCTGTGCAGTAAGCTCTACCCAGGTCGCTGTCCATAGCACTAGGAAGAAGACAAAGGCTGGGAAATCAAAAATGTCAGACGAGCTACTCCCATGGCAGAGAGGACTGAGACATGGAACTGCTTGATCACAATGGTAGTGGAGATCAGGGTTCTAATCCTGGCATTCAAAATTTGTTTTTTCTCCTGTAATCCAACTCCAACTCAGAGTTGATAATTTTAGTTAAGGGGGGTGTGGAGGGGGGGGCAGAGCCCCCACTAAAAATAAGTGTTTGGACTGGTAGCAGTTGTCAGTGTCCTTTGTGACCACTGCCAGTGGCATTGCCTTTACTTGCCGCATTTGTCCCTGCCACTGTTCTGCATAGTGCTGTATGGAAGATGATATTATTGACAGCTCTGTTCATACTGTACATGTGCTATTCAAACCTAGTGACAGATAATATAAGGGCATTTCTGCATTATATTTCTAACTCTGATAAAACTCTGCTTCTGGAGTGAAACATTAGTTGTTTTTGCCCCAGTCTGGCGTAGCATTGCTCCCTGATATTCATTGCACTACTGCACTTTTGTTGTTTTTCGTATTCATTCTATGAATTCCCATATGCTTTTCTATTAAGCGGGTTAACATTTTACTGCTGACTGTGGAATAACACTGCTTTTTATTTGATGTACAAGTGGCAAGTACACAAATGTGCAATAGTACAATGAATAGCAGGGAGCAACGCTACAACAGATTAATGCAGAAAACAACTAACGTTTCTTTCTAAATCATCGCTGGAGATGGGCTCCCATTGTCTGCTTACTTTTTTTCATTGACTGTTGGACCGGTGGGGGGGGACTCTGGACACCTAGTGTTAGAATGGAGGCTTGGCAGCACTGGGGTTTGGCTGTCATTGTTTGCTTAATTTTTATGTTGATTGCATGCATGCGCAAGAAACATATTGTGGCAGCTTTCTCCACAAGCAGGTTGTGGAGGCACGGCACTGTTGTGGCCAATGCCCCCACAGCCTTTTAAGGCTTGGCCTGCTTTCCCCAATGCTGTGGCATGCTGCTGCTGACACTAATTCAGCCAGCATGCCCCAACTTTCAACGTTCGGCTGCAGCAATCAGGGGCTGCCTCGTCATTGCAGCGTCAGCCATTCGCTGCAATAATGGAGCGACCCGTCATTGCTGGGCGGAGCGTTAGTACTGTAATATTGTTTGTGAACATGGCTGAGACTTACTGCCATGTTCACAAGCAATAATCCTGAACCCCAGGGCTGAGGGGGTGCCCAATCCCCCTCGGCAGCATGTAGCCCCCCAGAGTGTTTGTGTGCTGCCAGGGGCCCCAATTCCCATCGGCTTTAGTGCCCCTAATAAAACATTTATTTGCAAGATGGGGGAGCCCACTCCCTGTCAGCATAACCCCCCCAAACACCCAGTGTAGTTGTGCCGAGGGGATGCCCAATCCCTCAGCTCTTGCGCCCCCCCTTTTGTGCCATCGGGGTGCCTAATCCCCCATCGGCTAGAGCTGCCCCCCTCAAAAAAACACTGTTGGCATGCTGGGAGCCCACCCCAGCATGCCAAATAGCCCTGTAAAAAAAGAAAACCTTCCCACTATGTTTTTTTTTATTTAACCTGTAAAGAAAGAAAACGGTCCTCGTGGTCTCCTGCCCACAACCTGCACCCACCCACTGCGCACCCTGTCTCCCCACACCCCCTCACCCCATACCTACCTCCGGAGTCTGGCACGATGATCTTCGGTGGACCGGGAACACGTCTACACTCTTCAAAGTCGACCGTGAACTGAGGAAATGCCGGTAAGCTGAAATGGAATAAATAGTTTTTTTTCAAATTTGATGCATATCTCAGGCATTTTTTGGAATTTTGGCACCAAATTTTCAACATGGGGTTTTTGGGACCCCTCCTCATGAATTCTATCACTGTCAAGGCATTAATCGGCCCTGAAAGGTGATTACGCGGTCACTGCACAGAATCACCATTTGGGACACATTAACGAAATGACAGTGCCAGTGTTCATGAGGTGGGCTCTCAAAAAGCCTATGTTGCAAATTTGGTGGAAAAAAATCCCCAAAATGACTGTTTTACGAGCGTGCGTTGGGCAGTTGCTACGCATGATCGTAACGTCACGAATTTGCAATATTGTCACGCCAGATTTTCAACATTGGCATTTTTCCCCACCTCCTTATAAACAGTACAGCTGTCATTTTTCACATCCTGGCCGAAATGTGTTGCTGTGCTTCTGGCACAGAATACCGCAGTTGCTGTCGGAAATCAGTGTTTGGGACAGATGAGGATCGAGCGAGTAAGAGAGGGGGGAGCGACCGAGCTCAACTGAGCTCTGTCGGGACTGCTGCGGATTTCCTTGTGGGCAGGAAAAGGCACCAACGCAGGCAGGAGCCCAGTACAAAAGGGCAGCCTGCAGCGCTGGGAGACACAGAACAAGCGAGTGAGAGAGGGGGAATGAGCGAGCTCAATGGAGCTCTATTGTGACTGCTGCAGATTTCTTTGTGGGCAGAAAAGGGCAGCAATGCAGGCAGGAGCCCCGTACAAAAGGGAAGCCTGCAGCACCAGCAGAAACGGAGCGAGCAAGTGAGAGAGGGGGAGTGAATGAGATCAATGGAGCTCTGTTGGGACTGCTGCAGATTTCTTTGTGGGCAGAAAAAGGTGCCAACAGAGGCAGGAGTCCAGTACAAAATGGCAGCCTGCAGTGCCAGGACAAACAGAATGAGTGAGTGAGGCAGGGGGAGTGAGCAACTTCAACGGAGCTCTGTCGGGACAGCTGCAGATATGTCTGTGGGCAGAAAAAGGTGCCAATGCAGGCAGAAGCCCAGTACAAAAGGGCAGCCTGCAGCAGTGGGAGACAGAGAACAAGCGAGTGAGGGAGGGAGGGGGAGTGAGTGAGCTCAACGGAGCTCTGTTGGGACTGCTGCAGATTTCTTTGTGGGCAGAAAAGCGCAGCAATGCATGCAGCAGCCCAGTACAAATGTGCAGCCTGCAGTGGTGGGAGAAACAGAACGAGCGAGTGAGAGAGGGGGAGTGAGCGAGCTCAACAGAGCTCTATCATGACTGCTGCAGATTTCTTTGTGGGCAGAAGGAGGCAGTAATGCAGGCAGGAGCCCTGTACAAACGGGGAGAATGCAGCACCGGCAGAAAAGGAAAGAGCTAGTGGGAGAGGGGGAGTGAGCGAGCTCAACAGAGCTATGTCAGGACTACTGCAGATTTCTTTGTGGGCAGAAAAAGGTGTCAACAGAGGCAGGAGCCCAGTCCAAAGGGCAGCCTGCAGCGCCAGGAGAAATGGAATGAGCGAGTGACACAGGGGGAGTGAGCAAGCTCAACGGACCTGTGTCGGGACTAATGCAGATTTGTTTGTGGGCAGAAAAAGACACCAACGCAAGCAGGAGCCCAGTAAAAAAGGGGCAGCCTGCAGCAGCGGGAGACACAGAATGAGTGAGTGAGTGAGGGAGGGGGAGTGAGTGAGCTCAATGGACCTCTGTTGGGACTGCTATGGATTTCTTTGTGGGCAGAAAAAGGCAGCAATGCATGCACTGGCCCAGTACAAAAGGGTAGCCTGCAGCAACGGGAGAAACTGAATGAGCGAGTGAGACAGGGGGAGTGAGAGAGCTCAACGGAGCTCTATTGTGTCTGCTGCAGATTTCTTTGTGGGCAGAAGAAGGCAGCAATGCAGGCAGGAGCCCAGTACAAAAGGGTAGCCAGCAGCGCCAGGTGAAACAAAATGAGCAAGTGAGACAGGGGGAGTGAGCAACCTCAATGGAGCTCTATCATGACTGCTGCGGACTTCTTTGTGGGCAGAAAAAGGCAGCAATGCAGGCAGGAGCCCAGTACAAAAGACCAGCCAGCAGCGCCGGCAGAAAAGGAATGAGCGAGTGAGAGAGGGGGAATGAGCGACCTCAACAGAGCTGTTTCAGGACTGCTGCAGATTTGTTTGTGGGCAGAAAAAGCCGGAAACGCAGGCAGGAGCCCACTACAAAAGGGCAGCCGGCAGAAGAGGGAGACACAGAACGAGTGAGTGAGGGAGGGGGAGTGAGTGAGCTCAACGGAGCTCTTTTGGGACTGTTGCAGATTTTTTTTGTGGGCAGAAAAATTCAGCAATGCATGCGGGGGCCCAGTACAAAAGGGCAGCCTGCAGCGCCGGGAGAAACAGAACGAGCAAGTGAGAGGGGGGAGTGAGTGAGTTCAACAGAGCTCTATCATGACTGCTGCAGATTTCTCTGTGGGCAGAAGAAGGTGGCAACGCGGGCAGGAGCCCTGTACAAAAGGGCAGCCTGCAGTGCCAGGAGAAACAGAATGAGGAGTGAGACAAGGGGAGTGAGCGACCTCAACGGAGCTGTGTTGGGACACCTGCGGATTTCTTTGTGAGCAGAAAAAGGTGCCAATGCAGGCAGGAGCCCAGTACAAAAGGGCAGCCTGCAGCGCCGCGAGACACACAATGAGCGAGTGACAGAGGGGGAGTGAGCGAGCTCAATCTATCGTGACTGCTGCAGATTTCTTTGTGGGCAGAAAAATCCACCAACAGAGGCAGGAGGCCAGTACAAGAGGGCAGCCTGCAGCGCCAGAAGAAACAGAATGAGCGAGTGAGAGAGGGGGAGTGAGCCACCTCAACAGAACTCTGTCGGGACAGCTGCAAATTTCTTTGTGGACAGAAAAGGGTGCCAACACGGGCAGGAGCTCAGTATAAAACAGCAGCCTGCAGCACCGGGAGAAACAGAACGAGCAAGTGACAGAGAAGCAGTGAGCAAGCTCAACAGACCAACGCAATCAGCATTCGATACTGACAAATGCTTGTTTCATTTACTGTCTGACTAGGTTTTGGCACTTGGTGTCAGAATTAGGGAAGTCTGGTGGCACAGGGTTGAGCAGCAAGTGGCTACTTGCTTTCATTTTATTTTACCACCCTATCCCATAATTGGGCACCCAGTGCTGGGGCAGGGTGTGGCACTATGGTTTAACTCCTGGTGACTGCCTAGCTGCCTGAATCAGGAGTCACCCAGCCAAACATGTCCACCAAACCAGAACTGCATTACTATTTCTTGCAAGCTACAGCACAGAAGCCCCCAAACCCAGTAGTATAGCTAACCTTAAAAGAGCTGTAATATGCTGTGCTTTTTCCATAAAATACTAGAGCAGTCTGGTCAGTAGTGAGAGAGTGCAGCACCAGTTAGCCACCCTGCCCAGCCAGCAGCTGTAGCACAGAGTAAGACCCTCAAGCAAAAGTCCTGCCAGCAGCAAAAACAGCCAAGAAAGAAACTACCTGCAGAACCAGAGTGACAGGGTTCTGACTGCTTGTGCCTTTTCATTAAGGTAAGTGGATGGGTTTATTTGAAAATGTCTCAGTACTGTGAGGAGAGGAGGGGAGAGACTCAAAAAAGAGAATGCATGGCCCTCGATCTCCTGGCCTGCCACTGCGGGTGGCCAATCCATTGAGGACCATTTTGGTAGGTGGATACCTGCTGTAAAGGGTTGGGATGGCCATTTCTTCTTGTTCGGGTGATGGGGAAGGTTTTACTTCTCCTGCCCTGAGGGAATAGCTTTGCTTTACTGGTGGGAGGGGGGCCCTGATTCTCCCAGCTTAGGGGGGGTGAGGATGGCCCTGCTTCTTTTGGCTTGGTGGAAGGGTATCTCCCTGTTTCTCCTGGCTTGGTGGTGGCCCTTTTTTTCCCGGCTTGGGGGTGGCCCTATCTTCTGGGTCATGTGGCCCAGCTTCTCCTGCTAGAGAAAGCAGGGGGGCAGGACCATTTCCCCCTCCTCAAGCCAGGAGGAGCACAGCCATCCCTCCCAAACCAAGAGAAGCCAGGCCATCCGTAACCCCACCCCCAAGACAGGAGAAGCAGGGCCATCCCCTGTGAAAGAATAAAACGGAATTTGCATTTTTATTTTTACAAACATAACATTCATCATTAGTTCAAACACTCCAAGAAGCAAGCATGAATATGCACATATGCATTTCCATTCGAGTTCCAATAGGTGCCCTGGCTTCCAACTGTTGTGCCTAGCCAGTGCCCTGGTAACTAACGGAAGCTGGAGCTGCCACTGTTGCTAGCCTTACATGCTGTGAAATATGATCAAATAGAAATAAAAAATGTAAATCTGGAGGTGGACACTGGACAGAAAAATTAAATGAAAGAGGTAAGAAATAAAAAAAAAACTGCAAAAACAAAATGCCTTTATAGTGTATAGTGGAACGTCATTGTTCACTGAAATGTAGCGCTCTCAAAATGTTCTTCTGCTGCACTAGTGACGTCCGTAGTGCAGCAGAACCAAAAAGTGACATTCGCAGGACAGCAGAATGACTTTTTGTTCTGCTGCAGTTCGGACGTCACACATGGGGTCCTTGAGCAACAATCTGACAGTTAGTCTTATTTTAAAAAGAAAGATGTAGCATTTTTTTTTTTGAGGCTACGACTTTCCACTATACACTATACAGAACAGTGGATGCGCATTATTAATGGTAGAGCTGTTTTCACCTCATTGATACTATGATGACTGATTACCTCTCAAGCTGCGCTCTTGAGGTAATCTGTCGTCATAGTACCAACTCGGTGAAAGAATAGCCCTGTTGTTAACTGGTACTCATGCACTATCCTATATATAGTGTATAGTGGAATGCTGTTATGCATGGAATTCCATGCCTGGAATATGCTTGTTCTGCTGCACTGGTGACATCATTATGTTGTTCTGCTGCAGTAGTGATGTCACTACTGCAGTAGAACCACTTGGGATGTTAGCACATTGTTGATTTCCTCTAATTCTGTGGTAAGACAGTATTCTAAAACCTCTAGAGACTTCACAAGTCAGTTTCATTATGGAAAAAAGAAAAAAAAAAACACACACTGCCCACATTTCACATAATACTGCTATACACTATAAAAAATACTGGATCAGCAACTTTATGCACAACCAGCGTGTTCTGCCACAGAAGGGTTCTGATCCCCTCTGACCTCAGGAGTGAAGCACACAAGAAGGCTGAAGATTAATGACCAGCATAATCAAAGGTTAAGACTCAAATGTATTGCAAGGTAATCTGAGAACAGGGGGAGTTGAAACCATTAAAATACCAGAAAAGGCACACAACTACATTAACTATCTAATTATTACAAATGTCTTAGCTTTAAAGACACATTTTGCAGGAAATCAACACATATATTATAGAATCAGGTAAATATGCTAGAGTGCAGGAAAAGAAGTGCCACTGAAAAGAAATAATCTTTTCATTGTTTATGGAAGTTAGCTGTTCCATGGCTATTTACCTTACATACTCTTGAAATGATGAATGTGTTTCAATAGAAATTACAGCCATTACTGCCTTAAGCACTTTTAAGAGGCACAATCATTTAAGGGGCTCTAGAAACAGTGCTATATACTGCAGGCAGGGTAGAAGGATGCACCGAAAACTCCCAAAATGTGTGCCATGGCACTCCATTTTTCCAGCTACAAACAGCAAGATGGCTTTATGCAGCCCTCTTGCATTAGTGCTAAACATGCTGTTTACCAAGTTGGATTGAAATGAAAACAAGGCTAGGGAGGAGAGGTGATTCTCCAGAGCATTTGTTTCTTAATCCCTAGGCTGCAGAAAGAACTGGAATTAATCTATTTGAACTCTGCACAGATGTTTAGTCTGCAGCACTGCAAGGGTTAAATTGAAGGGCTGCAAAGTAGTGGTAGGATCATTTGAAAATTCCAAAGGAAGTGTTCTTCCTTCTGAATCCTGTAGCTTATTTTTAGTGCTGATGCAGTAGGGCTGCAGGCTCCGCCTACCTGCAGCCCTAAAAAGACGAGGCACCCCTGGTGCCCCTACCCTTGATAGATGTGCTTTTTGAGAGAATTGCAATAGATGTGGCTGGCCCCTTAGACAAAAGTAAAAAGGGTAATCAATTAATTTTGATTGTATGTGACTACTGTATGCTACTCAACACCCAGAAGCAGTTCCAATGCGTACTGTCCCAGCCCCAAAAGTAGCAGCAGAGCTTGTCAACATTTTCAGCATGGTGGTATACCTAAAGAGATTATTACTGATCAGGGTAGTAATTTTGGTCCTGCATTACTGAAGGATCTGTAGTGACTACTAGGTATCACTGCCATAAGAACCTTCCCCATCACCCTCAGACATATGGTCTTGTTGAGCATTTCAATCAAAAAGGTTTGTAAAAGGAGAAGGGAAAGATTGGGACAAATACTTATCTTATCTGCTTTTTGCTTACACAGAAGTGCCACAAGCCTCAACAGGTTTTTCACCATTTGAAATGCTGTATGGTAGACAACCTAGAGGGCCTCTAGATGCAACAAATGAAACATGGGAAGATAACCTCACTCAGAAACAAACTATTACATTTTACATGTATGCCCTGAGAAAGAAGCTGGCAAAATATGTTGAAATTGCCCATAGTAATCAGGAAGAGGCCCAAAATCAGCAGAAGATGTATTACAACCATGGAATAAAAGAAAAAGTTTTTGAGCCAGGTGAAAAGGTCTTGCTACTGTTATCCACTACAGAAAATAAACTATTAATGAAGTGGCAAGGGCCTTATAAAGTGCTTAGACATATTGGCACAATTAACTATGAAACTGAGACCCTTGATAGGAAAAATCCTATCAAGATGTAACACACTAACCTCCTGAAGAAATAGGTTGAAAAACACCAAAGGCTACTTTGCTAGTTTTACTAGAAACTGATAAAGAAGATATTGATATAGTTTATGACAGACTGGAACAAACTGTAACTGCTGATACTGTATTGATGAATGTTTCCTTAACCTCTGAACAAACCGCAGAAATTCATAACTTACTAAAGACATTTAACAGTACTTTTAACACAGTGCCAGGATGAGCAAAAGGGGATCAGCATGTAATAGTGACAAGGAATGCTCATGTAACCCCCCCATTAAATCTGAGGTTTACCTTAATGTCTTCCTGGGCTCCTTAAATGCCCACTGCCAGGCTAGTATCCTGTGTAAGTGATTCTGTTTATTTGCATGAGAGTGCCATGCTAAGCCTCTGCGCATGTCCCTTTAAGAGACTGTCTACTCTGTGTATAGTGAATGGTCTTGCTTGGTCCAGGTGATTTAGGGCTTGTGACCGACCAGCCACTGCTCTGATTTGCTCCATTCTGCATTGGATTGATGTGTGGAGGGAGCCTGTATGGGAACTGTGCTTATTTACTGTGTATGTGCTGTTACATTTGAAATAGAGAAGTTTGTTTAACCTGCTTTCCTTAAAGCTTATCTGTCTGAATGGAAGCCACCATGTTAGGTCCAGGACTTCCAGTAATTGGACCAATCAAACTCTGGGGGCCTAAAATGGATCCTGGCCCAAGGGTCTCATGAAAAGGAAAACTGTAGTTTTTGTAGGTTTTATGTTGGCGCCAAAACTAGCCTGGAAAGCGAGACCAAACTGTGATTGACAGCTCCCTCAGCCAACCTGAATGCTTGATTTACAAGGGAAATCCCCAGTGTGATAAGAGACAGTGGATCAGCTAGAGTTGTAGGTTGATGTGTGAACGGCTTGAGCTTTCAAGCAGCTGCTTCCTGAACAGAGCATAAGGGAATCGGTGGGAAGAGGCCTACCTTGGCCTTCCTGCCACCTTTCTCCTGCATTGAGCTGCCTGATTGCAGAAGTCAGACTTGTCCAATTCCAACCTGGAACTGCGGCAGAAAGAATAAAAGATACCTATCAGTGCCATTTGCATTTTGGACTGAAGATTTGCTCCTGTGAAGCTGTAGGCTCACCTTGTGAGTGAGACGAACTTTGGATTGAAAGGTTTGCTCAGTGAAATTGCCAACTTAGCAACCAGACTGTACAGAGAGAGTGCTGCTTATTTTGAACTTACTGAATGTGTTTGGTGGGTCGAGTCCTGCTTGCCTATGACCTAACTTGTTATGCCAGCTGGAGGCTTCACCAGCAAGAAGACAAACAAACTTTGACAAATTGCTCATCCTACTGGAACTTTGCCAACCCGGCCCAGACCAAATACCCTGCACCAGAGACTGTTTCGATGAGAGACCGGCTTTGGGAATCCAGACCCTGCATTACAACTTGCAGGTTGCGGCCAGCTGGACGAAAGACCATGAAGAGGAGGTGTGTTGTGTCAGCCCTGTTTCCCCATGCTCATCAATGAACACCACGAGGTCTCCATATCACCTGCATTTCAGCAGGAACCTGGTGGTGTGAGTACAATCAGGGTAGATCCCTGCAACGATTGCTTAAATCATCTGTGGTATCATTTAATTGCATTATTTTTCTGGGTTTACAAGGGACTGAGCCAACCGGCTTGGATTACAAATAGTCATTTTGTTGTTGTGCATGCTAACTGCTTTTTTTCCATCAAGGGCCCCAACCTCAGCTGCAGTGCCGGGTAGCCCTAGGCAATGCCTCTAACTAGCCAGATATTCCATCCTGGGTAACCAGTGTTGTGTGACTGTTATTCGGGACTAGAAAAGTTCATGCCAAACCCTAACCAAATCAGATTACCAATTATTTGCCTAGATTCACGCCCCTTCCTTGTTCATGGACCCTAAATTTCACCTGGCTAGTGTGCATATTATTAGTGAGGTCACAGTGTTGACAGTGTATATCTGTATTGTTAACCTTATTTTACAGGAGGTCTCCAGAGAAATTGCTGCAAGTCCTACTCTAGTGGTAAGTGTAAAGGGTGTGTGCTTATTATTACTGTGTTATACTGACTGTGAATTTACTGCTATACCAGGTACTGGGCCACTAGAAGGGTTGGTGGGCGGTTATAGCTTCCCAGAGGGCTATAGTTCCATTGGCACCTGCCACCCCACCTTCCCCCTCCCCAACTCCCAGACCTATGAGTTTCCCTAACAGTCACTACTAATGCAGACTGCCTGACAATGCCCCCTCACACCCCACCATTTACTCTAGTGTGTCTTCTCCGCTCAGCCTCCCCTCACCCCCCATTTTTCCCTATACCTTATCACCCTTCTTCCCCCACCCTTCACCTCCGCCGTAGTACTTACCTCTCTCTCATACCTCCTTTCTTCACCCCACTGCCAGCTATCCCCGTCCCTCTGAACTACTGACAAGGCACTTTGCGGCTGCTTATCCCCCCCACACCCTCATAAAGTGTTTTTCTTGTTATTTAACATGTACGCATGTTTTGAGTTATTCTGTAAGCTCTGAATCCAAGCTGTATTGTTCATTGTGATGTACCTTTGCTTTCTCCTATTGTACTTTGTTTTGCAATCTATGATGTGGAACCTTTGTAAAAGAACTTGCACTCAAAGGTCTTTTCCGAATCACTAAGTAAATAAATAGCAGAGCAGGTGGACATACCCAATACCATTACTCTGGGTGGAGGCACCTTATTACTGAATCCAGGCCCTCAACCTGTACTTAGCCATACAGGCAGGGGTAGTAACATTAGGGATAGCGATGAGTAGGGGTTACACTCACCCTATTAAACAAAAAACATACAGATTATCAGAGCAGTTAACAGCAGACGTAGTTAAGGAAATACAAAAAATGAAAGAACTGGGTATCATAGAGGAGTCGAGGAGTGTTGGAATCATCACCAATGGTAATTATAAACAAAAAGGAAGGGGGCATAAGAATGTGCCTTGATTTTAGGAAACTTAATCAAGAATCAGAATTTGACAGTTATCCTATGCCCAGGGTAGATAATTTGGTGGACAGACTGGGAAGTGCCAAGTACCTCAGTACCCTTGATCTCACCAAGGGTTGCTGGCAGATTCCTCTAGCTAAAGAATCCAGAGACAAAACTGCATTTGTCACTCCTGTTGGATTCTATCAGTTCACCACCATGCCATGTGATTTACATGACGCACCCTCCACATTCCAGTGTTACATGAATGTAATGTTATCCCCTCACACTGGTGATTGTGCTGCGTACCTGGATGGCGTTATGGTTTACAGGCCAGACTGGGAAAGCCATCTGGAACACCTACAAGTAGTTATCCAATCAATCAAAAAGGTAGGTCCGACCATTAAGCCTACCAAATGTGCATTGGGCATGGAGGAAACCAGGTGTCAGGGATATGTTCTGGGAAATGCAGAAGTCAAGCCTGAGGTTTCTAGAAGCTGTAGCTAACAGTCCTATCCCTAAAACAGAGAAACACATCAGGTAATTTTTAGGGCTGGCTGGTTATTATTGGAGATTTGTTCCTAACGTTGCCCAGCTAGCTACTCCCCTCACTGAACTCACAAAAAAACAGTACCTGAATAATGTGAAATGGACCCCAGTGTGTGATGAGGCTTTTCGAGCCATTAGGGCTGTATTATGTTCAGCCCATTTTAAAGAAACACAGATTTCGAGAAACAATTTTTGTTACAGACTGATGCATCAGAGGTAGACCTAGGTGTGGTCTTGAGTCAAAATATAGATGAGACTGAACATCACATTCTATACATCAATAGGAAGTTGCATGACAGAGAGAAAAAGGTACTCCACCATTGAAAAGGAATGCCTTGCAGCAAAGTGGGCCATGGAGTCCCTTAAGTTTTATTTATTAGGAGCTGATTTTGTAATTATAACAGATCACAAGCCTCTCTGTTGGCTTAACCAAATGAAGGACAAAAATTCCAGAATCATAAGGTGGTACGTGGCACTACAGCCATTTAAATTTAAAGTGATGCACAAATCTTGGAAAGAGAATATCAGTGCTGATTTTCTGTCAATATATGGATCAGAAATTGAGAGTTCTGAAGGTTGAAAGAAAAATGTGTGAGTTTAAACTTTACTGTTTATTACACTGCATATGCACTGAACTGTACAGTTCATATGCTAATGTTAGAAATAAATTACTAGAAAGTTTAAAGAGGGGGTATGTGACAGGGTTGAATAAGGCCCTGTCCAATTTGTTACACAGAAATAGTTAAATGCAGGTTCTGTTCTTTCATCTCCTCTTGTGTCTCTTGTCTGTCTGGTTGCACAACTAAATTTTCTTGTGAGACCTAGAAACTGATCACTCCGTTGGTCTTGTGATTCTCTGCCTCTCACTGTTTCTCTACCTTCACTTGCTGTTTCTGTCTTTTCTTCTCTCCCCCTTACATATCTGCAGTTATAAAAATATATGTGAATCATTATGTGGAGATGTAACTGATCCTGAGATCCCTTTGTTTAAAAAATGAATATAGTTATATTGTTGAAATAATTTCAAAAAGCTATTTGGAACTCAAGGGGTTAAACTAAGATGTCGGTTTGAAAAATCTCTGTAGAACTGTAAACAAGAGGTCAGTTCTGAGTCATTATATTCTTTTTGCTGCACCTGCAAGAACATTGGAAACTTGCAAGAACACTGTGTAAGAAACAGGATGTTCTCCTTTAATGAGCTCTCTGCAAAGACTAGCAATATTTTTGCTAGAGAGAGACAGAGGCTGAGAGAGACTGACATTTGAAACCAAGAAGAAACACTCGGACTGTTTTCTCTGAACTGCCTTTGTAAATAGTTGGTCTCAGCAATTTTTTTTTTTACTTGGCTCTTATTGAGAAAAATAAAACACTATTTGTGAACTTTACAACTGCTCCTGGTTTTCCTATCCTTCCTGACCTGTGCCTCGATGACACTGGTCTGGATAGCTTACTCCTGTTACTCCATCCCTCGCCAGCAGATGGCACACTCCTATGACTGGCAGACAGTAACTACAGCACACGCTAGGGAACAGGTGCTGCTGGAGGCTATCCAAGACAGCTACCTAGTGCAATAGAAACATAGAAGTTGACGGCAGATAAGGACCGCAAGGCCCATCCAGTCTGCCCATTTCTTTTTCTACCTTATAAATGTGCCATCGGCCTTTGCTCTGTCAGTGACCTATCTATTCGTAGTCATTTGTATTGCTCCCTTATGCCTATCCCATGCCTGTTTGAAGCCCTGCACTGTATTCATAGCCACCACTTCTTGTGGTAAGCCATTCCATGCATCTACCACCCTTTCTGTGAAAATAATTTCCTCCACATTCCCCTTCCCTCTAATCTCATGCTGTGTCCTCTTGTCCTGCTATTTTTCTTATATTTAAACATGTTAGACTCTTTCACCTTGTTTATGCCCTTAAGGTGTTTAAATGTCTCGATCATATCACCTCTCCCTCCTTTGCTCAAGGGTATACATATTGAGCTCCATTAATCTGTCCTCATATGTCTTCTGATGCGGTCCCTGCACCATTTTGGTTGCCCTTCTGGACTGCCTCAATTTGAGTTAATGTCCTTGTGAAGGTGTGGCCTCCAATACGCAGAGTACTCAGATGGGGCCTAACCAATGTCTTGTACAGAGGATTATTACCTCCTTTTGACTTGTGATACCCTACTAATACACACCCTAACACCCCCTAGCCTTACCTACTGCTTTAGAGGTCTGCTTGGATGATTTTAGGTCATCAGTGATGATGATGCCCAAGTCTCTTTCTTCCTTTGTGACTGCTAGCAACTCCTTCCCAGCCTATAAGTGGCTTCAGGGTTTCTCTTCCTATGTGCATGATTTTGCACTTCTTTGCATTAAATCCCAGTTGCCACTCTTCTGACCATTCTGCTAGTTTATCCAGATCTCTTCTCATTCTGCCCACCCCATCTGGATCATCTACTCTGTTGCAGATCTTGGTGTCATCTGCAAACAGACAAGCCTTACCCTCTAGTCCATCTCAGGGTCACTAATGAAGATGTTGAATAGGACTGGCCCCAGGACTGATCCCTGAGGTACCCCACTTGTGACTTGCATCTCTTCTGACTGTATACCATTTACCACCACTCTCTGTTTTCTGCCAGTCAACCAGTTTGCCACCCAATTGACCAACTTCTGACCACCGAGCCTACCTAGCTTATTTATCAATCTTCTATGTGGAACAGTGTCAAAAGCTTTGCTGAAGTCAAGGTAGGCGACATCAACTGCTCCCCTTGGTCCACCACTCTGGTTACCCAGTCAAAGAAATCTATGAGATTAGTTTGACAGGACCTTCCTTTATGAAACCCATGCTGTCTTGGATCCTGTCCTATGGTTCCAGGTGTTTGCATCCTTTCCTTAAGAGTGCCTCCATAATCTTGCCCACTACTGAGGTAAGACTGACCGGTCTGTAGTTCCCCGCCTCCTCCTGCTACCACTCTGTGGAGTGGATCACATGAGCCCTTCTCCAGTCTTCTGGGACCTCTCCTGTGCTCAGAGACTCACTAAACAATTCTGCTAATGGCTCACTAGTTCCTCCTTTAGCTCCTTAGGTACCCTGGGATGTATGCCATCAGGTCCCATTGCCTTATCCACCCTGAGCTTAGCAAGCTCTGTAGGACCCTTCTTTTGTGAAGGAGTAGTGCTCACCTCCTCCCCTGTGTCCATGATGCTGAGCTGTGGGCCCTGCCTACCTTCTCTTCAGTAAATACTGAGCAAAAGTATCTATTTAGGATAGATGCCTTTACAGGGTCCTCCTCCTCACATGCTCCCTTTTCTCCATTAAATAGCAATACCCCCTCTGGACTTTCTCCTTTCACTAATGTATCTATAGAAAGTCTTGTCACCTTCTTTTACTGTTCGTGCTAGTGTTTCCTCAGTTTGGGACTTTGCCTGCCTTACTGCCTTACCTGCTTCCCTTAGGGCAGTTTGGTAGGTGATGGAACCTACTAGAGGGTGGAACATACTGGACTTGGTGCTAACAAATGGTGATCAAGTCCAGGATGTGGTAGTACAGGAGCCTCTAGCAGGAAGCGACCACCGCTCAGTGTGGTTCCTCCTTAACACAGGGAGGAGTCGGCTAAGACTAGGATAAGAGTGTTGGACTTCAGGAAGGCAGATTTTGCCAGAATGGGCAGCATCCTAGAGGGGTATTTAGCTAAAATTAACTCAGTGATGGATGCTGAACAGAAGTGGGCAATCATTATGAAGGGGCTGAATGAGACCACAAACTCGCGTGCCAAATCTCAGAGTAAGCAGTCCAGGTCCAAAAAAACAGGCTGGCTCAGCAAGGAAGTGAAGTGGAAGGCGAGGGAAAAAAGATTGGCCGTCATTAAGTTCAAAAAATTGGGATGTGAGAAGGATAGAGAGGTGTTCACAAAGGCATCTAGGGAGGTGACCAAGTCAGTCAGGGCAGCCAAGGGAGCAAAGGCAGCAAAGGAGTTGAAGTTGGCTCAGGGGATCAGAGCGGGGTAAAAGGGGTTCTTTAAATACATAATGGAGAAAAGGAGTTGTAGAGATGACATTGTTAGAATCAAGAGGGATGGGGGATGGGCGAAACAAGGGGAAGAACAGGTAGAGGCACTCAATGAGTACTTCTGTTCATTGTTCACAAAAGAAAGGGATGCTACAATACTGCAGGGAAAGGGGGCAAGGGTGGGGGCAGAGATAACAAATGGGTTCATCCAAGAGGATAGAATTCTGAAGGGCCTTAAGGCCTTGTGGGTGGGCAAGGCACCAGGACCAGACAGTGTACACCCAAGGGTCCTGAAGGAACTGGTGGAGGTGTTGGCTGGCTCCCTAATGGGCCTCTTCAACACCTCCTTGAAGATGGGGAAGGTACCCAGGGATTGAAAGATGGCTCACGTGGTGCTCCTTCACAAGCGTGGACCCAAGAACCAACAGGGCAACTACAGACTGGTAAGCTTGACTTCCATAGTGGGGAAGTTGATGGAGACCATTCCAAAGGAGAGGTTGATAACTTTTCTCAATAGTAATGGTCTACAGGATGAGAGACAGCATGGGTTTGTCTCTGGAACATCATGCCAAAACTAACCTGAAAGACTTCTTTGACTGGGTCACTAGGATGGTTGACGAAGGCCATGCTGTGGATGTCCTGTACCTGGACTTCAGCAAGGCTTTCGACTTGGTGCCCTATGGGAGGTTAATAAGCAAGCTGAGGGACATGGGGGTGGGGGAGAAACTGGTGGGATGGCTTGAGAGCTGGTTGCATGGCAGACAACAGAGGGTAGTTGTAAGGGGACAGACATCCAAGCCAAGATCAGTAACATATGGGGTACCACAGGGTTCAGTGCTGGGCCCTGTTTTGTTCAATGTCTTCACTGGGGACATTGCAGAGGGGGTCAAGAGCAAGATCAGCCTGTTTGCAAATGACACTGCAACCCCCCCCTACAAATGGAGGTTCCCAAAAAGTCTTCCTTGAACTTGTCTAAATGCTCACTGCCAGGCTGGTGTTCTGTGTTTTAGTAGATTAAATGTATTGCCAGAGAGTGCCTGTATAGGCTCTGTGTACTATCTCTTTAAGAGCTGCCTGGATTGCAGTCTTAATTAATCTAAAATGGAGCTCTGTTAGAAGATATGCTGGCTTGCTGATCATTTGTTAGAGTAGTAATTATATTGCAGTTTGTTCTAACCTGCCTTCTTTGCAGCAAGGACTGTTCTGTTTATCTCTACCAACTTGGCCCGGGACTGTCAGAATGGGCCAATCAGTACTGTTGGGACTCTAAAATGGAGCCTGCCTACAGGGGCTTTGTGGGGTCAAAACTTGTAGGAATTGTAGTTTTTACATTTTGGCGCCTAAAATAACCTGGAGGGGGATCCCTTGTTGTGACTGACAGACAGATCAGCCAACCAGACCTTTTGGATCTTGGGGAAATTCCCAAGCTGCTTGCAGCTAGTTTCAGTTCTGAGTTGGGAAGTGAAGAGAGAACAGCTTGAATGATTCAAGAAGCAGCCCCGGTGTGGATTCATGTGGGAGAACTGTGGAAAGGCGTGAGTTTTGGCCTGCCTGCTGTCCCTGAGAGGGAACTTGTGCCTTTTTCGGACTGAATCTGAACTTGGAGAGCGAAGTAAGCCATTGAATTGTGACCAGGCTCCTACCGGAAGAAGACCAAAGATTTGCTGAATGCGATTGGCCTGTCTGGACTTCTAGCCACCTCTGAACTCCCAGATAGTGCAGAGACTCTGTAATTGCGACCGGAGAGCCTTTTGCCTGGTACAGTGGCATTTTCTTACATGTGAATGTGCTGTGTTCTTATAGTGCGTCGTGATTTGGTTCCCCACTGTAGTTTGAATTGTATTCTGCTTGCTAGAAGCTGCAATCGAATTTCCTTACGTGTAAATGTGCTATGTGCTGCTAGTGGGTCGTGATTTGGTTCCCCACTGTGGTTTGAACTGTATTCTGCTTGCTTGAAGCTGCATTAGAATTTCCTTATGTGTAAATGTGCTGTGTGCTGCTAGTGGGTCGTGATTTGGTTCCCCACTGTGGTTTGAACTGTATTCTGCTTGCCTGAAGCCGCATCCAGCCCCACAGACTGAATCCAAAATCATCTCCATTGGGCCTGGGCCTTGCCACACTGGCCCAGCCTGACTACCCATTGCACAGAGAAAGTCATCGATGAGAGACCTGCCTGGGGATCAGCCCCTGCTCAATACTTGAACAAGAACGACGCCTCAGTGATTCGTGTGGACCCCGCTTCTCCGGGCACTCCAGCTCAACAACCTGCAGTCTCAATTTCATCCTGCCTGTGTCCAGTATTGGGTATCATGAGTAAACATCAGGGTAGCTCCCTGTAACAACTGCTAAATCTAAAGTATTGTCATCTGATTGTCTTGTTGCTTTTTCTTTCATGAACTGAGCCCTCCGGCTCCAGATTACAAGTAGTGTGTGTTGTGCATGTTGCCTTCTTCCATCACAGGGCCCCAAACCAGCTGCAACGTTCCTGGTTAGCCCACCATTTTCCTACCTGGATACCCAGAGTGTGTGAATGTGTGGGGACTTAAAGCGTATGCATAACTGTTTGATTAATATAGCCTTTAAGCCAATCAACCTGATTACGCCCCTCCCTTGTTCAAGTACCCTGAATAAATCAGATCTGACTTTTTTTGCTACATTTAACCTGACTGTGGTTCCAGTTTGTGCCAAGAGTGCTGTACTGTTGCTATCTACTGTGCATGACCTTGTTTTACAGGGGGTCCCCAGGATTGAGCCAGAGGAACCAGCCCTGGTGGTAAGTGCAAACAGTGTGGGTACTGGTATGGTGTACATGGGGTACTGTGAAAGTGATTATTGTATATTGCTCAGGCCACTAGAAGGGAAAGAGGGGGGTTATAGTGTCCCGGAGGGCTGTGCCCAGGTTAGCTTGACCACTACCAACCTTGACCTCTGAAAAGAGGCACCTGTTTCAGAACTCAGGCCCCTTAACCTGCTACTAGCCACACAGGCAGGGGTAGTAGCCCTTGGGATAGCGCCACCTAAGGGTTACAACACTCAGATTTGTGCAAAAGGGAACAATGAGAAAAGGAGGCAGGTACTCAGGGAGGATCTAGCTAAACTTGAACACTGGTCTAGGGAGTGGCAGGTGGTGTTTAACGCTAAGAAGTGCAAGATCAAGCATCTCAGAGCAGGAAATCCCAGGACCAGCTGCTGGCTGGGTGGACTGCAGGTAACAGCTTCAGAGGGGGAAGGGACCTCGGGGTAATAGTCACAGGAACATGAAGGTGTCAGCACAATGTAGGAGGGCAGCAGCAAGGGCATATAGTATGCTGGGGTGCATTGCCAGAGGGATCACCTCTAGAAAGGAGAAGGTCATCCTGCCCTTCAATGGTGAGGCCACACTTGGAGTACTGTGTACAGTACAGGTGCCCATATCTCAAAAAGAATTTGAGATTACGGGAGGGGGTGCAGCACAGGGCTATGAAAATGGTCATGGGACTTGGGAAGTTGCCGTATGAGGAGAGGTTGAGGGAGCTCAACATGTATTCGCTGGAAAACAGAAGGGAAAGAGGGGACATGATAGAAACCTTTAAGTACTTGAAAGGCATAAACAAAGTCAGAGAGAGAGGGCTGTTTTGCTTAAAGGGGGGAAGGGTCACTAGGGGGCACAGTCTGAAATTTTAAGGGGGAAGGTTCAAGAGGAAGATGAGGAGGCACTACTTCACAGAGAGAGTGGTGTCGAGATGGAACGCACTGCTGGAGGATTTAATTGAACTGAGGACAGTGGCTAGCTTTAAGCAAGGTTGGGATAGAGTCAAGGGCAGGATTAGTATAGACAAGCACACAAGGGGGGAAGACCAGGAAAGGGGAGGAAGGGAGGGGTTTGGGTGGGGTTTGGGCTGGGGCAGCTGCAGTAATATGAAACTAAGAGCTGCACAGTCAGGCAGACTTGACAGACCTGTGGGCCTTTTTCTGCCAGGCAATTTCATATGTTCGTATTAGTCTATGTCTGGCCAGCAGATGGCGTACTTCTTCTAGCCCATCCCTGGTGTGCGGGATACAACAGTATAGGAAGATAATGCCAGATATGGAGAATTTTACACTTATGTTATGGCTCCAAACTGATATATTTAAAACCTGACGAGTACCCTTCCTGGGATACTTGGAGGAGACTGAAGGTACAACCATTACATGTTAGTGGCAAGGGTTCTGTAATAAGGCAAACAAAGGGGAACATTTTCCTTCATCACTGGGGAGGCGGCAAGGTGGTCCCATACTAGGTTAGGGCAGATTTAGCCTTGTAGCCATCGTTTGAGCTGTGATGGTGGGTTCCTCTCACAAAAACTGTACTAATCCCCAATGTGGTAACATCAGACAAACTAGGGGAGGCTTTAAAACAATTTCTGTTCAAGTGTAAAAGAAGGACTCAGACATAAATGTGGGATTCTTGTTTTTCTTTATTTTTCATCTCTTCTTCATTATCGACTATACGTTCTGTGACATTCATTACTGCAGCTGTACGAAGGTTAGGATAATGGAAAATCTAAATTATATATACCTGTAACAGAGAATACATATTTAAGTCCCACCTTGTGCATAACAGTACCCCGAATTAATTTTCAATGTTACACACAATACAGGGACCGTGTAATAATACGACCGACAAAATATTTACAAGCACACCAAATTATTGTTTTTCTGTTACACGTAATGCAGGGAATGTGTAATCATATTAGTGACAAAATATTTACAAGTTCGTCAAATTATTGTTCTAAGGGCATGGATACAGTTCACTATCCGCTCACTGGCAATCTTTTGCTGAGTCATCGGAATGTCTTCAAACTAAGCTCCGCCCACCACCCCGGTGATACAGTGATAGCTGTAGAAAATCTGATCAGTACTGAGGCACTGCTGGGGTATGCGGTGGTATGCCAAGGCAGAATCATATTACAGTGAATGCATACTATAACCTGAGTGCCTCAGCGTACCTCAGCATGGGTCTATGTCATAACGGCGAATGCTTAAAGGCAATCACCGTTATCGCACACTCAGAGTGCCGAAAACATTTTCGGCACTCTGACAACCCCAGCGCACAGGACAACGGCGCCAGGAGAGTTTTAATGCTTTCTGTGGGGGCTGTGCCTACCACACCCCCTCGTGGGGGTTCGCTCTCGCATCTCCCCTACTGAAGGGATTCTCAGTTCCAGGGGGGTATGTCGGGGGGTGAAAGCATTAAAAAATAAAAGTTTGGGCCGGCACAATAAAATCGCACCAGCGCCCGGACCTGCACTCACCCACCCCAACCGCTAGCCAGCCCCCAATGCCATGATGCAGCTCGGCCATCCACCGCACCACCGCCCCCTACAGCTCCTCCGCCCTCTCCCAGCTCATGCTCACTGTGCTCTCCTCCCCCACGCGCGCGCATTCACATACCCACATCCTGTTGCCCAGTTCTCCCACCCCCTCATCCGGTTGCCCCCCTCCCATCGCTGTGAGGGATTGCGCCGGGAAGGAGTTGCCATTACAGACGGCGCCCTTCCTCATGCGTCCACCTCATGGGATACCCCTCAGCATCACCTCAGTACTGATCAACATTTGTACAACTACCACTGCACATCCTCTGGCTCTTCCCTATGATGTCAGAGCTTTCTTTCTGCTTGAAGGGAGAGATCTCTTCTTTCGCAGCAGTGCAGCATTGAAGAATTTTGAGTTTCAAGCATTTCTTTGTGGTGAACCTTCGACTTTTCAAGTCTGTAGTCTACATTTTAGCTGCTCCAGTGTCTACCAACTCCACTTTGCGAAGAATGCCAAGAAATTGCTGAGTTCCTCATCGGTCTTGGTGCTGTTCTCAGCTGGGGCCAGTGTTGGAGGGTCATTCTCTAATGAGTTCAGGGAGGAGTGTATGGCCTTCCAGGCCTTCCAGGAGAACCCTTCTCACTGCAGAAAGAAGCACAAGAAACAGCACCACAGCAGGTGATGAGACCAGGAAGGATCACACTACTGAATTGTTCAGCCTTAGTTGAGCTTCCTCCAGTTGATGGTTTCGTCAAGAGCTCCACGGTAACCCCAAGGGGCCTGTTGGCCTTGACTCTGGTTGAGCAAGAGATTGAGATATTTCTCAAGCCTGTCAACTAGTTGTTTGAAGGGATTGAAGACAAGTCGATCTCTCAGACTCCAGTGCTCCATGTCCTCACCCAGGAAGATGAGGCCAGAACGAAACCCCTGACTGAGTTGCCTCATGAGCTGCCTACACTGTTGGTTTTGTCTTCAAGAACCATTGTAGTCACTCTGCTGAATCAGGTGGCCTATACCAATCCATTGGTGAGCTTCTGTCAACATTTGCCCTTGGTCAAGGCACCACCCTCACTTTCAATCCGGCTCGACTGGGAGGTCATGCCATCAACACCCCTCAACCTCCTTATCCTAGGGTGAGGAGAGGCATTGATGCCGGATGCCTTGATGCTATGAGGAGCTCATCTGGTAGAAATGAACCATTGCTGGGAGGGGTAGGGCTATGCCCAAGGACCTTCACTCCCTTGGCTTTTGCTGGCCGTTCCTGTGCTGGTCCATCTGATACTGAAGTACCCTACATCTGCATTGCCACCACTTTGGGTGGAGCCACCTCCACCTCAGTCACTGTTCAGGGCTCCAACTAAAGAATCCTGCCCTACCTACAGCTTGCCAAGTCAGTTGTCAGTGGAGGATACCAGGGTTGTCCATGGTGGAAAAAGAATGAGGGCTTTTTTGAAAAATCTTCAGACTTGGAAGCTGAGTATTCGATGACCTCAACCAGGACTCACACCTTTAACCAGGAATCTGCCAAAGACCTTACTATGGCATATGACACTTCTTGTCACAATGGTCCACCATTACCTTGGTATGCCGGTATCTTTTGGACCACTGGTCTGACTCTGCCTGGTGTTGTAGTCTATGAAAGTGCCCTTAGAACCAGATCGGAAGCAGGCTGAATAATCTAGTTACTGATAGCCTGGATAGGGATGAATCCCCAGGGGTTGCCTTTCCCTTGGTTGAAACCATCTTGGGACTGGCCCTGGAACTTTGGCAGCATCCAGCATCCTGCCCAGCTTCTTCTATTCATGTGGTCCACAAGTATGCGATCCCCATGGGTATCCTTTCATGGTTCTCAGACCACCCCTCTGGTTATGGATTCTGCCTTCTGCAAATCAAAAGGCGAAGAAGACATGGACAAACCTCCAGACAAGGGGCCCAAGAAGACTGACTACATGTTTCTGGTCAGTGCGGCAGTAGTGATACCACTCACAAAGCTGGAGACCTGGGTTCGAAAGTGAGCCTGGGGCATCAAGGGCCAGCTGGATGAGGAGGATTGAGTAACCCAGTAGAGGCTCTCCTCATCCGGGGATGGTGGGCGGCAAACTCTGCTGCAACACTGCCACCTAGGTAACCATAGGTGGTGGTGCAAGCCGAGCGACTAAGAGGTGCGGAGTGCTCCCTGCGGAAGATGTCGGCATGCTCTGTGCATAGCATCACGATGTTGGCTCCATGGAGCATCCAATGGGAGTAAAAGGAGGGAAAAAAAATCATCTGAAGCAGGACAAAGTGGATGACCTCCATAGACCACACACCTCCTTCTTGGCTCAGGGTAGGCTCGACCAAGAGTGGCTACCAGTGGAGAACTGGTGTGCAAACTCAAAAAGAAAAAGCGGAGCACTCAGAGAGTAGTGTGCTGCCAGGGTTGGGCTAATTTACATGAAACATAGAAACATAGATTTTGACGGCAGATAAGGACCGCTTGGCCCCATCTAGTCTGCTCATTTCCCTACCTACAGGATAGGCCGCAGATCCCAGTTAACCAACACCCTATTTCTTCCTACCCCCCCCACAATAATTGCCTTATGTCTGTCCCATGCATTCTTGAATTCTCCCACAGTTTTAGACCCCACAACCTCTTCAGGAAGGCTGTTCCATGCATCCACTACTCTCTCTGTGAAATAATAATTCCTCACATTGCCCCTGAACCGCCCTCCTTCTATCTTTAAATTGTGTCCCCTTGTTCTTGCACATCTCTTTTCTGAAAGATGCTACCCTCTTGGACTTTGTTGATTCCACTGAGGTACTTAAAAGTTTCTATCATGCCCCCCCCCCTTCTTTCCTCAAGGGTATACATATTAGCCCTTTAGTCTCTCCTCATACGGCTTCTCTTGCAGACTCTGCACCATTTTAGTTGCCCTCCTCTGACTGCCTCTATCCTGTCTATGTCCTTGCAGAGATGGGGTCTCCAGAACTGGACACAGTACTCCAGATGGGGTCTCATCAACTGTCTGTACAGAGGGATAACAACTTCCTGTTTTCTACTGCTGATGCCTCTCCCTATGCATCCCAGTATACCCCCAGCCCTCCCTACTGCCTTCTCACATTGCTTGCTAACCTTAAGGTCATCTGATATGATTACCCCCCCCGGGCCCTTTCCTTCTTTGTTGTTGTTACTACCTCCCCACCCATTGTGTATTCTTCCCTGGGTTTTTGTTTCCCAAGTGCATTATTTTGCACTTCTTTGCATTGAATCCTAGCTGCCATACTTCTGATCATTCCTCCAACCTTGCCAAGTCCCTTCTCATCCTTTCCACGCCTCCTTGTGTATCAACCCTGTTGCAAATCTTTGTGTCATCTGCAAAAAGGCATACTTTTCCTTCCAGTCCCTCTGCAATGTCACTGATGAAGACATTAAAAAGACTGGACCCAATATTGAACCCTGCGGTACCCCACTAGTAACCCCTCTTTCTTCAAGTGGACTCCATTTACAATTGCCTTCTGTGTCCTGTTGTGTAGCCAATGTTTTACCTAGGCTACCACCCTGGGACCCACTCCCAGGCTGGTTAATTTGACTATTAATCTTTTGTGGGGACTGTGTCAAATGCCCTACAAAGTCTAGGTAGGCCACATCCACAGCCCTCCTGGTCTACTACTTTGGTCACCAGTCAAAATCTATTAGATCTCGTCTGATGTGACCTTCCGCTAGAACCCATGCAGCCCTGGGTCCCAGCCCCACTGGCCCCAGGTACTCAACTATTCTTTCCTTCAGAAGTGACTTCATCACTTTCCTACCACAGAGGTCAGACTGACAGGTCTGCAGTTTCCTGCCTCTATCTTGGTACCACTTTTGTGAAGGGAAATCACATCCGCCTTCCTCAAGTCCTCGGGTACCACACCATCCTCCCATGATTTATTAAAAAGAGTAGCCAGTGGTTTTACTAGTTCCTCCCAGAATTCTTTTAGAATTCTGGGATGAATTCCATCAGGACCCATTGCTTTGTCCACCTTCAGTTTTTGGAGTTCTTGCAGAACCCTTTCTTCTGTGAAAAGACTGGGATCGACCCCCCTATCAAGAGTGCTTCTGTTAATTGGATTAGGCACTTCCCCCTCCTCTTTTGTGAATACTGAGCAGAAATATTCGTTCAGTATCCCTGCTTTTTCACTGTCCCCTTCTGCCCACCCACCATTCATTCTATTCAGCCTCACTATCCCTCCCTTTATCTTTCTATCGCTGATGCACCTATAAAGGTTTTATTCCCTTCTTAACTGAGTTGGCTATCTTTTCCTCAGTTTGGGCCTTTGCTACTCTGACTTCCCTCCCTGCTTCCTTCTGCCTTAACTGGTACAGCTCTCTGTCCTGCTCCTTCTGTGTTTCCTTATACTTCGGAATGCTGTCTTTTCTTCCTGACTTTACAGCCACCTCTTTTGAGAACCATAGTGGCTTTTTCTTTCTTTTGATTTATTTGCTTCACACAAAGGCTTGTTGCCTCTGTGATGGCAGTTTGATGATTCCCATTGTTGCTCACACCTCTTTCTAGCCTGTTTGCTAGTGCTTTCTGAGGCACTCTCCCATCTTGCCAAAGTCAGCCCTCCTAAAGTCCAGTACCCTCACTTTTGTATGGCTTGACTTGTAGCTGAGTTTAACGTGAACCACACTGTTTGATGGTCACTTGTCTCCAGATGGCAACCCACTTCTAGATCTGAGATCCTCTCACTGCCCCCGTTTGAGAGTATGAGGTCTAAGATTGCTCCCTCACAAGTGGGTTCCGAAACTAGCTGTCTGAGGCCCGCCACCTGTAGGGCATCAAGAATGGCCCTGCTCTTGGATGTGGCTGCAGCAAATGTGCTCCAGTTAACATCTGGCATATTCAGGTCTCCCATCAATAGTATCTCCCCTTTCGCTGCCATTCTTAGAATGCCTTCCATCATATCCTTGTCCATTCCCTTCCCCTGACATGGAGGTCTGTACACAACCCCTGTGCGGATTGTGGTGCCTTTTCCAGTCTCCAAGGTGACCCACAGTGCCTCCTCTCCTCCCTGTTTACTCTTTTTTCAGTTGCTTTTATCCTTCCTTTACATAGAGAGCTATTCCTCCGCCCCTTCTCCCCTGCCTGTCTCTCTCTGTAGGTTGTGTACCCTGGTATGTTAACATCCCAGTCATGGTTCTCTGTGTACCATGTTTCTGTGACTGCTATGATATCCAGGCATCCCTCTTCCATCAAAGCCACCAGCTCAGGGAGCTTGTTGCCCAGACTATAGGCATTGGTACTCATTACTCTCCATTTCCTGATGGCCTTACTCCCTTTTGACCCATCCCTGTCTTTCTTGCCTTTGTCACTTTCTCCATTTACCTCTGCCCGTCTCCCTATCAACACCTCTATGTTGGTGTTTGCCGCACTTACTACCATGATTTTTTTGGGGGTGGCTAGGATTTCCCTGCTCCTTTCCAGTGCCTCCCCCCTTGGATAGTTTAAATGTTTGCCAATGAAGCATTTAAACCTACCACCTAGGATCCTGGTTCCCCTCCCGGACAGATGCAGCCCATCATGCCAGTGTAGGCTTGCATCACTCCAGGTGGACCCCCAGTCCCCAATGAAGCCAAATCCCTGAGCTCCACACCAGTTTTTCAACCACTGATTGAATCCCATGGTGTGTAACACCCTAGCCTCTCTTATGCCATAGATGGGCAGCACCTCCGAGAAGGTTACCATGCGTGCTACTTGACTAAGACCCCTCCCCAATTCCACAAACTCTTCCTGTACTTCTCTAATCCCTTTCTTAGCCAGGTTATTTGTCCCTAGGTGGACAATGACATCCAGCTCCCTCCCCTATGCAGCTGCTCTGGCAATCCTGAAGATTTGCTCCCTGTCCCTCCAAGCCATGGCACCAGGTAGGCACCTTACCTCTCTCTCCCCTTCCTCCCCCAGTTCTACCTTCCTAACAATGGAGTCCCCAACCAGGAGTTGTTTCCTTCCCCTGCAGGGTCCCTTGCCACCCTCCTGTGGGTCTCCTTTGTGGAGGTTCCCCACATCCTCCTTGGTCTCCACTGCGGGTGCCTCCATAGAGGAACCACACTTTGCCAGAAAGGCATAGGAACTGTGAAGAGGTACAACTGGAGGGATGTGCCTCTGTTCCACCACCCTCACCCTCCCTGAGCCCATTGTGGTCCAACCGCTCCTCTTTCTTGGCAACCTTTGAGGCAGCGGCAGTGGCACTGGTGGTCCCTGGATGGAAGGAGGTCCCACAAATCCTGGCCAACTCAGCCTGGAGATGAGCAACCTCCTCCCTCAGCCCAGGAGGTGCCTGCAGATGGGACAACACCACATCCTCCAGAACGTCTCCCGGAAGACTGCTGCTCCACAGCCACTTCACTGCACGCTAATCATGTCTTATTTCTGGCCCCTTAACTGTTTGCAATCCTTACTCTTTCCTCTGTTTTTTTCTCTCTCTCTCCTTACTTTCTGCCTGTGTGCCTTTAAGCTCCTGATTGTCCTGTTCTGAGACAAGAATATCGTAAATTTATCAGTAGACCTCTTACTTGCTCAGAGGCAGACCTCCAGCAGCTAGAGGGGGCTGGAGAGCTACTCTTGCCCTTCTAGGATGGTGGGTCTTTGGTGGCTCTGTGATCACTCACTTCCTGCTCCCAAACAGGAAGTTCCTGTTGTCAGTCAAATCCTGTGCCTATAAAAATAGAAATAGCTTAAGGTAGTGGGGTGGAGGGCAATATAGTCCCAGTAGAGAAGTCCAGTCACACAGCAGTCCTTTCTCCTGGTGTCTTCTGCCAAGCTATTAGCAGAATCTTTCTAAGGCAGTCTTTAAATGTAGCTTCCTTCTAGCTAAGCCACTCCTCCTACTTACTAGATCTTTCTACAAGTAATTTAAACCTCACAGCTATTAAGTCATTTCAATCACCTGAGATTTACACCTAGATAACTGTTCAGATAACCATTCAGTTCAGTTAACTCAGACAAACACACACTTTTTTTCTGTTTTGTTTGTTAGTTTTTTTTTACCCTAAATTAAAGGTCCAAGTACAAAAGTTCTTCTTCTTTAGTCCCAGCAGAGAAGTCCAGTCACACAGCAGTCCTTTCCCCTGGTGGCTTCTGCCAAGCATGAAACAACAACAAGGAACTCAGCGCACATGTTTGCTGCAACATTCAATATCGACTTCATTCCAAAATCATGAACAAAGTAGAAAGTGAGTACAAAAGGTGCCAGTCACAAACAGCTAGCACTGGTGCTTTGAGGCACTCTGCCTCTTCCTCGGGGTGAGGAACTGAGGCACACCCACCGGCTCCACCACAGGCAGAAAGTTATGATGAACCATGCCAAGATCAGAGGTGAATCCCAGAGACAGGAGGTGATGAGTTTGGCGGGCTGTCATCAGAGAGAGAAAGGGCCAGCCAGTGGGTCGGGGAGAAAAAGAAAAAAAAGGCATCAGTGGGTCTCTATCAGGTCAGTTATTTGGTCATGATGACAAACTTTGGGCACACCCTTCTTGGAGAGATAGGGAGAACTCCTCCCCCTGCTTCAGGCTGACAAACTGCTTTCAGAAACTGGCCTCCACTCACTCGAAGTCAGGAGACAAAGGGGATACTTATTGTTCCTTTTTAAATTATTGCAGTCCCAAGAATTTACGGCTGACTGTGAGTTAAAATATAGTACATCCAGAAGTAACCTAAGACCCCACAACAAAAAATGTTAAATCCCTTGGGAGTCTACCGCCAAGAGGGATAGTTTTGCACCATTAGATCCATTAAGGCATGGAGTAGACTTCCACAATATGTTGTCAACATCACCTGATTTAACAACTTCAAGGATACCTTAGACAGGCTTGATTACTCTTAACAATTGCTGGTTTAAATAGCCCACTCATGTGGGGGTGCATTCTCGATGGGCCAAGTGCCCTCTTATGTCCAAATCTTCCTAGTAGTTCCTGGTAGTCAACTGTATTTGAGATCAGGCTTGATTTGCTGGCTAAGCACCAGCTTCTGATGACTCTGGACTTGTACAACTCCTCTGCCTGTTGCCAGGCATCATAGGGCCTGGCTGAGACTGTCCACCTTCATGACAGACACACATTGCAACTTGGTTAATGTTTCCTTCTTGGGCATCAACCTCTTTGGCCCTGGAGTGGAAGGACTCGGGGGGGCAGTTACACCACTTCTTGCCACTGTGGTCCACCATTACCTCTGTCAGATAGTTTCTAGAAGTGGTGGGCAGGGGTCTGCCTCTGGATTTTGAGGCTCTCCTGCCATACCACCTTCAAGCTTCTCTGGAGTCCAGGGTGTCAAAAGACATATTGCCCATGCTAACAGCCAACAAAGCTCAGCACCTAGAGTGCAGAGTGATAGCCTGTGTCCCGGCTGGCTTGGCCACAAAGCATACATTGCCCATACTAAAAGCTGACATAGCTCAGCTCCTACAATGCAGGGTGATAGCCTGTGTCCCAGATGTCCTTGCAACTCAGGGATATGTGTCCAGGTACTTCTGGTTCTAAAACAGACAGGGGGCTGGCACCCCATACTGAACTTGCACAATCTGAACAAGTCCATGTGGAAGCACAAGTTCTGGATAGTCACTCTGAATACCGTCCCTGAAGCAGGGCATGTGGTTCTGCTTCCTGGACCACAAGGACATGTTCTTCCACATCCCAGTCTGTCTATCTATCCCATCACTGGTACCTTTGGGTCATGCCTTTTGACCTCTCGTCTGTGCCCAGGGTCTTCACTAAGTGCAAGGAAGAACTAGGCTGTTGGTTAACTAGGATCTGCAGTGTATCCTGTAGGTAGGGAAATGGGCAGACTAGGTGGGCCAAGCGGTCCTTATCTGCTGTCAAAGTCTATGTTTCTATGTTTCATGGCAGAGTGGTAGTCTTCCTGCAGTGGAAGGGCATCAAAGTTTGTCCCTACTAAGACAATTGGTTTCTAGCTGGGTTGCCAAGGAGACTGTGAAGTGGTCCAGGGATCTGCCTCTTTACTTGAACCTTCTGGTCAACCCATCCAAGTCAGAGCTGGTCTCCTCGCAGGTGATCAAGTTAATCGAGTCAGAACTAGACTCCCTGCAGGTCAAGGCCTGCCTCCCAGTGGACTTGACATCAGATCTTACCCCTATTGCCTGATAATTTCAGGTTAGGTGCTTCTGCAGTGCCTGGAACTTCCTGTGACTGCTGGTGTTGATAGTGGCTTCTACCAGCGTGGTCTGATAGGTATGTTGAAGGATGGGCCCCCTGAAGTGGAAGCTGGTCTGGTAGTGGTTCCAATGACTAGATCACCTGCGCCAACCAGTCTTGGTGACCCAACCGATGTGGGATGCCATCCATTGGTGGCTGTCATGGGAGACTGCCCTTCTGGTGTCCATAACATCAGTCAGAAGGATCAGTGATCTCCAGGCATTCTTGGTGAATTCTCCCTATCTGGTTTTCCATAAGGACAAGGTGGTCCTTCACCCCAACCTGATTAACCTCCATGTGTACTTCACAAATCCAGCTTCAGAGACTGTTCAGAGCTCCATACACTAGACCTGTGAAGGTCTCTCTCTTATTACAAGGACCGTGCAGCTGGAGTTTGGGGAGATGCTTGCCAGATGTTTTCATGTACATTGAAGCCACACCTGGCAGACAAGCAGCAAAGCAAACAATTGCCAGTTGGATTACAGCCTGCATAGACCTCTGCTGTAGATTGACTGATAGGGACTCACTCAAGGGGCATTGGGCTCATTCCACTGGACATAATGCTGACTCAGTGGCTGCTACCAGGAATATCCCCATTGCGGAGATATGCAAGGCTGCAGCCTGGACAAAAGTGCACACCTTGATCTCCCATTACAGTGTTGATGTCATGAGTCATGCTGTTTTGGGGTTTTGGGTCCTCCATCCTCTGTTCACTATATAGGGGTGTGCACCTTATCTCCTCCTCCCAGAGTACTATTAGGAGTCTGCATGAACTGTATCTATGTCCTTAGAAATATAGTTTACTCACCTGTAACCATAGATCTAAGAGTAGTATAGAGTTCACATCCACACCACCCTTTCAACCTCCCCTGTCAATGTGGCACCGAGATCCCTGCTTCCAGCATGCAAAGATCTGATGTCCTGGGGTGGAGCCAGAAGCTTGTACAATATTCATGGCTCTATATATTTTTCATCAATCACTGTACTGTTACTCTAAACATATTGACTGCTGTACTGTGATATGGATTACCTGTTACCTACTGTATATACAGTATATTTATAACTGTATTTTCCCCCTTCCCCTTTCCCCCAGGATGCACCTGAAATGAGCCTTAGCTCAGTCTGCTTCAAATAAATGACAGTAAATAAAATAAATAAATAAATAACTAAATAAAATATACCATCAAGGTGGTGGGAAAAGCTTAGCTTGCAGACATTCTGACGACTTTGCTGTCTTCAGAAAGACTCCCAGTGTGTACATGTGAACTGTATACAACTCCGACAACTACAGTTACAGGTGAGTAACCTATATTTTCATGTTACATACAATATTGGGTCGTTATTGTCTTATGAGTGACAGTATATTTACATGTGCCTCAAATTAGTGTTTCATGTTACATGCAGTACAGGACTATGTAATTTTATGAGTGACAGTATATTTACATGTGCCCCAAATTATAGTGTCATGTTACATGCAGTACAGGGACTATGTAATCATATGAGTGACAGTATATTTACATGCACCACAAATTATTGTTTCATGTTACATGAAATACAGGGACTGTGGAATCCCATGAGTAACAGTATATGTACAAGTACCTCCAAATTATTTTTTCCTGTTACACGCAGTACGGGGACTGTGTAATCACATTAATAACAGTACATTTACACCTGCCCCAAATTATTGTTTCTTGTTACACATAGAACATGGACTGTGTAACCATATGAGTGACAGTATACTTACATGTACCCCAAATTACTGTTTCATGTTACACATAATACAGAAACTGCGTAATCATTTTAATGACAGTATATTTACAAATACCACAACTGTCATTTCCTGTTACACAAAATACAAGGACTTTGTAATCATAAGCATTACAGTATATTTAAAAGTACCCCAAATTAGTGTTTTTATGTTGCACATAATACAGGTACTATGTAATCAAATTAATGGCAGTATATTTACAAGTACCATGAGTATTGTTTCCTGTTTCTTTTCTAAAAGAGAGAGAAAGAGAGAGAGAGAGAGAGAGAGAGAGACGGGCAGATAGAATAGATAGATAGATAGATAGATAGATAGATAGATAGATAGATAGATAGATAGATACTGTCTGCAGATAGATAAGACAGACAGACAGGCAGATGGATGGATAGACAGAGAGAGACATCTCTGAGAGAGAGATAGACAGATAGATACTATCAGATAGACAGACAGGCAAACAGATAGATACTGTCAATAGAGAGATAGCTAGATTAGATAGATAGATATATAGATTAGATATAGATAGATGGATAGATAGATAGATAGATAGATAGATAGATAGATAGATAGATAGATATGTATCCCCCCTCCCAAATTGGGGGCTTACCTTAAGTTACTCTCTGGGCTCCAGTAACACCCACTGCCAGGCAGACATCCTGCAGAGATGGTTGGTGTTCTATTGATCTGCATGAGCATGCCATGATGTGTCTCTGCGCCTGTCTCTTTAAGTACCACAGTCATTGTAAATGCTGTAAATGTCCTGGGATGTGTCCAGGTGTTTCAAAGCTCATGACCAGCCAGGCATCACCCCAATTTTCCCCCTTCTAATTCATAGTTGTCTTTAAGATACAGATTGTTGTTTAACCCGCCTTTATTGCAGCATGCATTTTCCAGTGGAAGAAACCATGTTTTGGACTGAGACTTTCCTTTTGGACCAATTAGGACACAGGGGACCTCGAGGGGTCCTTAGCTCAGGTGGCTCATGGGAAAAAGCTGTAGTTTTTGTAGTTTTTCAGGTTGGCACCTAAATTGACAAATGGGAGCACCAGAACTGTGATTGACAGCTCTCCTAACCAACCAGAATCCAGAAAAAACGGACTAGTCCAAAAACTGATTGAAAACTATGTTAAAAACCTATTTATTTTCTTAAGCTTTCCCAGACGAATTTTAATAATTTATACTGCTGTTGTTTTTATAAACTGTGGCTCTTGTCTGAATAGCACCTTGATTTTGAAAAGCGCTTTATAAATAGAGTTGGGTTGGATTGGATCCGAAAAAACAGTTCAGAATGCTTGTAGAGTGGAGAGAGAAAGCAGCTCAACCCATCGAGAAGCAGCTCTGGGAAAAGAGCTGAAGAGAACTGGCAGGGGAGAGGCCTGACTTGCCTCCCTGTTACTATTTCCAGCATCAGACTGCCTAACAGCAGGAAAAGGACTCCAGTGAAAGTGGCAGTCCATCCTGAAACTCCATGGAGCAAGGAGCTGGAAGGCTGTGTGGGAATACAGCCTAAGACAGGCCTAGTTTTCCTCTGGTGAGTATCCTGTGGTCCCAAAGGGGGATTGATCGCCAAGAACTGCTTGTCAGCAGAGTCAAAAGAGGAGTCAGAAAGTTTGATGTTTCTAAAATTAAATGTGCTGAATGCCGAATGGGTCAAGGCCTCCTGTCCAGAGAGCTCTGACTGCCAGAGAGAAGCCCACCTCTACCAATGACCGAACTGTCTACCAGCTGGAGGGGTCACCAGTAGATAAACTGAACTTTGCTACAGACACTCTGTTGAATTTGGGCCCATGTCCTACCCGGCTTCTGTCCTTGTGCCAGCCACAGTATTACTGGTGAGAGACTAGCTTTGGGGATACAGCCTGTAACAGGGAGCCCCCTGTTATGTGTTTAAACCCCTGTCATGAATATGAATATGTGCAACCAACCCCTTTTCCTTTCACTCTTTCCTTTCCTCTTATTTTTTTTTTTTTTGCCTTTTCTTTAAATTCTTGTCAGGGTGGCCAACCTGGCAATCTCCCAGAACTCTTTGCTGTCCCTTATTCTCTTTTTCCCCCCTATTTATGCACACAGGGTTACGCTGCCGATTACAGAGATAGGAAATAGCACAAGTCGGGCTTTAGTGTTAACGTCTGGTGCCTCTTGGTTTAAGAAGTGTAGCACCTGTTTCTGGGGCGCCGAGCTCTGGAACTGCTGCTGCTGAGTGCAGCTCCTTTGACTTATGTGGCTCCGGAGCGAGGGACAGCACTGGTCACTGAGTGCGACTGAGCAATTCTTTTTTTTGAAGTGGGTTGCTCTGTGTTGGTGTAGCTACATAGAGTGGCTGATTGTACGGTCCTTGTTTAGAGCAAGTAAAAGAATGATTGCTTTGGAGCAAAGGCATGCTCCAAAGAAAAAGCCAACTACCACGCTAGCAGCAAGATCAAAGTCACTTGAATACTTGACTGTTGGCTAGTGAGACACTACAGACAAGGGTAATTGTAAGTCTTGTAGTGTCTAGAATAAAGTGCACCCTGTACAGAAGCAACCCCAGAGATGTTGTGATTGAGGGCTGCATATGAAATGGAATAATTTGTGGGCTAACGGAGCAAATAAATTAAAAAAGGCCCCTATTTGTATGTTTTGAAGGCTGTGATGTTCTATCCACACTATCTGGCCTATGGAAACCCCCCAGTTATGTAATGTTGTGGCCTATGGAAACTCCCCAATTATGTAATGTCATGGCCTATGGAAACTCCCCAATTATGTAATGTAATCACAAGGAGCTATAAAAAGGGCTCACCACTAGGGGCATGTTAGATGGTCTAGTGTTGACAATGAGTCGAGTAAGACCTACAGTTGGGGTGTGTGTGTGGGGGGAACGATTTCATACAGGTTACTTGAGAAAAGTATTCATTGGACTCTCTGGGCTGAAGCAAAGCCACAGACTCTGCTGAAGGAAGCAGAAGTCTGAATGTCTTTGTGCAGGACTAATTATTTGCCTTTTTCTTTTATTTCTGTAAATATTTGTATTTTTCTTAAAATAAATTGATGAACACATTTTCGCGGTTTTTATGCACTTGATCCCTGCTTGGTTGTGTCAGTTATTTATCCCACATGTTCACACTGATGTTAGCAGTGGGATACCTGGCTTGTCTAGTCTGCCTGGGAGGCATTGCCAGGAGGGTATAGTCCAGTTCCTGACACATGCGCAAGGTAAAAAGTGCGAAGCCATTAAAGTCCAGTGAACTCGAGCAATGGCTGAAAAGCTGAGACTGAAGACAGTGCCTGGGTTGGACCCTGGTGCCTGGCCGAAGATTGTGAAGAAAGAGCGGGAGGATGCCACAGATGAGGAACCCTTGGAAGAAGAGGATGGGAAGTAGATGGGGGAGATTGCACCGGAAGACACCAGCGACCTGCTGTGCTGGCTCTGTCTAAAACATTTGGAGATAGAGAATGAGTGAGCAGAGGACTGATGACAATGAGATGAAGATAGGAGACTACAAGAAGAGGAGAGGAAAGGAAGAGACAGGGTGAGAGATGGCAGGATGTCTTGCAAGCCATCAAGGTCCTGACCTTTGGACAACCTGACCAAAATGTACCCCTAGACATAAAGTTAACAAAATTGACAGAGGCTGATGATATAGAAGCCTACTTAGCTATGTTTGAGCATATCGCCCAGACATGTGCTTGGCCCCAAGACCAGTGGGTCATCAGACTTGTCCCTCACTTATCCGGATGGGCCCAACTGGTGTATAGTCACCTTACTGCCCCTGACTCTAACAATTACAATCGGGTCAAGGAAGAAATCCTCCATCGGTATGATATCAATACCGAGACCTATAGGCAATGATTCAGGTCCCAAAAGATGATGGGCCAAGATACCCCTTGAGAGACTTTTGCCAGGTTAAAAAGTTTCTGTCTGAAATGGTTACAACCAATGGTCAAAACCCTTAACCAAATTCTGGAATTCATAATTATAGAACAATTTATCCAAGTATTGCCCCAAGATGTCCAGGTGTGGGTGAAGGAGCACAAGCCTGACACAGCAGAGAAGACCATCACTCTGGTGGAGGATTACCTGGTGGCTAGACCATCAAAGTCCAGAGGATGACAAGGCTCTTCATCCCAACATACGATACCGGTAAGACCTTTTGAAACTACTTATTCCACACAGTTAAATGTTGGGGGAAATAACTGGCGAGGGGACCAAAGGTCAAGGCTCTGTTCTGCAGACATAATTTGTCATAGCTGTTTGGGAAAAGGGCACATAGCCCGTAATTGCCCTAACAGAAGAAACAAAGTTGCCCACTTGGCAATGGCTTATTGTGGGCATGTTACCACAGAGAGGATCAGCCAGGATGAAATTGTGGGATTGCTGGACTCAGGAAGCAACCAAACCTTGGTGAGGACGGACATTTTAAAGAACTACCACAGTAAAGAGCTGGAGGCAAAGGTAGCCTGCGTCCATTTGGATGTCCACCAGTACCCTACCACCACAGTGGAAATGACAGTAGAGAATGATAAACAACTTATCTCTGTTGGTTTAGTACCTCCACTGTCAGTTCCCATTATTATCAGCCAGGATTTCCTTAACTTTGACCAGTTGATAAAAAAATCAACAGACCTGTGACCAGCTTGTGGTAGTAACCACTCAGGCCCAAGCTAGACAAGAACAGTTGCAGAACATTTTTCCATTTGATGAGGAGGTATATGAGGTACCAGGGAAAACAAGGAAATCAAGAAAGGAGAAGAGGCAGAAAATAGAAAATGGAGGGATAACCATCAAGAAGGAATACCTGATGTTGGGTCCGATTTAGCTGGGACTAATATAAAACTAGAGCAAAAGTTGGATGAGACTTTGAATCCCTTTTTCTTACAGGTGGACCAGGTGGTTGCAGAAGGGCAGCCACAGTATGTCATAGAAAATGATGTTTTATATCGAAGGCGTACCAACCCACTACAGGAGAATGTATAAGACAGATGATGGTACCCCAAAAATATAGGGATAGACTGATGTACCTAGCCCATGATATCATTATGGCTGGCCATGAAGGACAAGATAGGACATTAGGCAGAGTGCCTAATCAGTTCTTCTGGCCTAGGATATATGAGAATGTGGCTGAGTATTGTCACACTTGTCCTAAGTGCCAATTGGTAGCCAAAGGTGGAAAAGGGGATAACGTCCCCTACAGCCAATACCCACAGTAATGTCACCATTTGAGATAATAGCTATGGATGTGGCAAGCCCCCTAACAAAAAGTTCAAAAGGTAACCAGTGTATTTTGGTGATTTGTGATTATGCAACCAGGTATCCTAAGGCAATATCCCTTCAGACTGTGACAGCCCCTCAGATTGGGTATCCCTCAGGTCATTCTAAGAGACAGAGGTACAAACTTTACCTTAGTACTCCTCAAGGAGTTGTACAGATTGTTAGGGGTAACTGCAGTGAAAACATCTCCCTACCACCCACAGACTGATGGTTTGGTGGAGCATTTTAATAAGACTCTAAAACATATGCTCCAGAAGTATGTACAAGAAGAAGGATGGGATTGGGACAAATATCTACTCTATCTCTTGTTCACGTACTGGGAGGTGCCACAAGCCACTACAGGGTTGTCACCCTTTACCCTCTTATATGGAAGAAACCCCAGAGGTCATTTAGATGTGGTGTGGGAACATTGGGAAGAAGGGAAGGATGTCTGCCATACAAATATTTTAGACTATATGACCAATCCTAGGAGGAAATTGGTGAAATTTGTTACTCTAGCACACCAGAATGTTGTCCATAGTCAGGCAGAACAGAAGTAATGGTATGATGAAGACTGAAAAGCAAAATGTACCATTCAGGGGATAAAGTACTGTTATTGCTGCCATCTACCGAAAACAAGTTATTAATGAAATGGCAAGGTCCATTTGTGGTTAACAGGCAGATTGGGAAGGTAAATTTTGAAACTGAAATGCCAGGAAAAAGGTCCCAAAAGAAAATTTACCATGCCAACCTGTTGAGGAAATGGTTTGACAGGCAAGACCCAGTACCCAGTCTTTTCATATACCCTGAGCATGAGAACACTGAACTTGAAGTGTCCTATGAGAGACTGGATAAAGGCACAGAAGTGGTGGGGTTTCAAATCAATCCTGGGTTGGATGCAGCCCAGATACAGGAGATTGAACAACTACTGGGGATATTATGGGAAGACCTTTACTAACACCCCAGGGAGAGCAAAAGGGGTAGTGCACACCATAAAGATAGTAAAAACAAGACCCATACACCAGAAACCCTACCGGCTGCCTGAGAGAGTTAGACAAGAAGTCATAGATGAGGTGAGGAAAATGGAACACCTAGGGGTTATAGTACCATCAAGAAGTGCTTGGTCCTCACCAGTGGTAGTAGTGCCCAAAATGGAAGGGGGTGTCTGACTTTGTTTGGATTTCAGGAAGATTAAACGCTGTCTCCACCTTTGATGGTTACCCTATGCCCCATGTAGATGACTTACTAGACAAACATTTGTTACATCTATGTTGGTCGAATTAAAGGAATAAAATCATTTGCTTCTGGATCTAGACAAAATAAGAAACATCAAATACTTCAGCACCCTTGACCTTACAAAAGGCTACTGGCAAATCCCTCTCTCTCTTTACATGCACAGGAATTGACTGTCTTCAGCACCCCGATAGGCCTTTACCAGTTCACCACCATGTCTTTTGGACTGCATGGTGCCCCCACAACCTTCCAGTGCTATATGGATCAAGTTTTGCATGACCATACACAGTACAGTGCCACCTACTTAGATGATGTTACCTTCAGCTCTGACTGGCAGACTCTGACCTAGTACCTCTTAGTGCAGTCATTCTTTCCATTCAAGTCTCCAGACTGACCATAAATCCTACCAAATGTTCCATTGCCAGGACTGAGACTAAATGCCTAGGGTTCATCATTGGGGACTGTACAGTCAAAGCAGACATCAGCAAAATCGAGGCAGTAGCTAACAGTCCCATCCCCCGACAAAGAAATGCGTACGTTCCTTTTGGGGACTGGCTAGATATTACTGCAGATTCATACCTGATTTTGCCACCATAGCAATCCCACCTACAGATCTGACCAAAACCAAATGTCCCAATAAGGTGTCATGGACCAAGGAATGTAATGAGGCCCTTCAGAACCTTAAAGTTGCCGTATGTTCATCCCCTAACTTGATCAATCCTGATTTTTCTCTCCCATTTGAAGTGCACAGTGATGCCTCTGATACAGGCATTGGTGCAGTCCTTTCTCAGACAAGGAAATGTGAGGAGTGTCACAAATGCACCCCGCAGGTCAGGCCCTCTACTCCCACAGTTCCAAACCTCAAAGTGCAATATGTCAACAAGAGACAAACAGGGTAACCCTCCTGCCTGTTTTGGGTCCAAATCATCTACTAGCCTCAAGTCCTGGAGTCAAACGTGAATCTTTTTTTCTAGCACACCCAGTTAACAGGCTCAGATATGTACTCTGTTTGGGGGATGCAGTACAACACTTCACCCAGTGGGCACCCAGTCAGGTTTACAAGTCTACCCTTTATGACTCAATTTGAGACCTAGGTATATTCTTTCCTTAGCAAGATAGTAACACACACTTTTCAAGCCCTTAACAGTTCTTGTCAGAATTACCCAATACTGTTTCACCCTCCACATGCAAAACAAAAGACTCAAGCAGGATTAAGGAATCCAAAAGGTTTATTGGGATAATAAAAAAAAAAATAGTAAATACATACAAAACATAGAACATATAACATAAGTACTTACAGTCAGAACTAAATTGGAATTTTACAGAAACAAAATGCCTGATACTTAAATTTCTAGCCTAGCTAAGTTCCATTTGGGTGTTACCTATTTTTACCAGAAGTGCCTTTTTGGAGTTCAGAGATGATGTGTCTCTCTCCTTTCAGCCAGAGTGATGATAATCCAGCATGTTCCTCCTACCCTGTGAGGTCACAGCTCATGAGGTCACTGTTAGTCTGTAATCAATTTGTAACCTGAGTAGGAATATCCAAAAGGATGTTATTTTTCTGTTGACTGGAATTCTGCAAGATAGCAATATTAAAATATGACACTCGGTTTGATCTCTCTACCAGCTTCCTGGCCTACAAAATAATTGCCAGTTTACAAGTCAACAGGAAACTGTTAAAATGTCCTTTTCCTCAGGGGTTATAAAATGCATACCTTGTCCCCAGCAGATCAAAGTAGGAATATTTTACGATGTATTAAAACCTGGCATTTGGAAGGAAGCCCTATGTGTCAACAGAGAAGGAAACTAGCCATCTGCTACTGCAGTTACTGTGCTGGGGTCAAAGGTCAGGTCGCTTTTCAAACTGCTAGTTGTTATTCCCTAAGCAGACATTCACATAACATATATTTATATCACAAACATTATACAACATAATGACAAGTAGATGGCAGAGCATCACACTCCTCCCCTCCTAGACTGAATTTGGGGGATCTATTCCTGCATGGGATGAGTTCCCCAAAGTCAGTTCAAACTGACATGATAGCCCATCTGCATTTTCATTTGCTGCCACTGCCCTGTGTGAAACAGTCATGTCGTAACCTTGCAAGGCAAGGTTCCATCCTAGCAGCCTACCATTTGTTTTACCCATTTGTGCCAGCCAAACTGGGGGTTTGTGATCGGTTTGTACCTCAAAATGCTGCCCATATAAGTATGACTCTAACTTCTTTAGTGCCCACACCATGGCAAGACACTCTTTTTCCACTGTAGAGTAAGCCTGCTCCCTGGGAAGTAACTTCTTACTGAGGTACGCTATTGGGTGATCTTTCCCTTTGTTAGATGTTTGACTAAGCACTGCCCCAATACCCACATCTGAGGCGTCACGTTGGACTACAAAGGGTTAACTATAGTCTGGACTGGCTAATACAGGAGCACTGCACAGTGCCTCCTTCAGCCATGTAAAGGCTTGCTCACAGGCTGGTTCCCAGATAACTTTCTTAGGCATTCTTTTCTTTAACAGGCCAGATAGGGGAGCGGCCATGGCACTGTAATTTGGTACAAATTTCCTATAGTACCCTGCGGTCCCTAGAAAACTCTGAACCTGCTTCTGTGTTTCAGGTCTGGGCTATGTCTTGATTGCCTCAATTTTTGCTTGGATAGGATGGAGCTGTCCCCGGCCTACTACATGCCTGAGGTATGCCACCTCAGCCATGACCACCTGGCACTTCTCAGCTTTTACAGTGAGTCCAGCCCTCTGTATCCTGCCCAGCACTTCCCTAAGGTGGGCCAGGTGTTCATCCCAGCTGATACTGAAGATGTCAGTGTCTTCCAGGTATGCCACAGTGTACTCCTCAACACCATTTAACACCTGGTTCACCAACCTTTGGAAGGTGGCAAGGTCATTCTTCATTATGAAAGACATTACTTCAAACTCAAATAACCTTATTGGAGTGATGAATGCCGACCTCTCCCTAACTCTGGCAGTTAACTCTACCTGCCAATACCCCTTTGTCAGGTCAATAGTGGTAAGGTATGTTGCCCCTCCCAACTTGTCCAGGAGCTTGTCCATCTGTGGCATTGGGTGGGTGTCTGACTTTGTGACTGCACTGAGTCCATGATAGTCCACACAAAAATAAGTACAGCCATCTGGCTTTGGAACAAGGACTACGGGTGAGGCCCAGGGGCTGTGGGATTTCTGGATTACCCCTAAATCCAGCATTTCCTCCACCTCCCTCCCAATGCCTTTTTGGACAGCCTCTGATACCCGCTATGCCATCCACTGTATGGGCACCTGCGTCCCTGTCTCCACATCATGCATCGCTAAGGGGGTTAGTCCAGGCTTGACATTAAACAATGGGGCAAAGTCTGCTAAAACCTCCTTTACTTCATGGACCTGGTCCGGGGTCAACTGGGCTGACAGTTTAGTTGCCTCCACACATGACTACTGCTTGCTTTCTTCCAGCAGGTCCAGAAGGGGGTCTTCTTCATCTGTCCCCTCCCCAGGATTACACATTGCAAAGGCCACGTCAGCCCTATTAGCATATGGCTTCATCATGTTGACATGGTACAGTCTTTGGGTATGTCTTCTGTCAGGTAGTTGTATAATGTAGTTTACATCATCCACCTGTCTGACTACTTTGTACAGTCCTGCCCACTCGGCATGCATCTTATCTTTTCGAAATGGGATTAGGACCATGACCTCCTGACCCACAGTATACGAGCAAGCTCTGGCTCTGCGGTTGTACCATACCTTTTGTTTTTGTTAGGCAGCTGCCAGGTTGCTCTGAGCTGTCCCCATAAGCTCCTTCAGCTTCTCCCTAAACTTAAGGACATAATCCACTATGGGAGTTCCCTGGGTGGTGTGCTTGCCTTCCCAGTCCTCCTGGATTAAGTCTAGGGGCCCACATACCCTGCATCCATATAAGAGCTCGAAGAGGGAAAACCCAGTCGACTCTCGGGGCACCTTCCTGTATGTGAACACCAGGTGGGGAAGGTATTTCTCCCAGTCTCTCTGATGCTGTTCAGCAAATGCTTGGAGCACTGATTTAAGGGTACCATTGAATCTTTCCACAAGCCCATTGACTTGCAGGTGATAAGGTGTCGTGTGTCTCTGCACCACCCCACACTTCTCCAACAAACATTTTATCAGGTCCAATGTGAAGGAACCCCCTCAATCAGTGATAACCTCTTGCAGAAACCCAACATGGGAGAAAATCCCTATCAAGGCATCTGACACTTTGTCTGTCCTCAGTGAGGATAGGGCGACTGCCTCTGAGTACTGGGTGGCATAATCCACCACGCTTAGGATAAACCTCTTCCTGGAGGAGCTGGGGGTATTCAAAGGCCCCACAATAGAAACATAGAAACAGAAACATAGACTTTGATGGCAGATAAGGACCGCTAGGCCCATCTAGTCTGCCCATTTCCCTACCTACAGGATAGGCCGCAGATCCTAGTTAACCAACAGCCTTTATCTTCCTGCCCCCCACAAGAATTGCCTTATGTCTGTCCCATGCATTCTTGAATTCTCCCACAGTTTTAAATCCCACAACTTCCTCAGGAAGGCTGTTCCATGCATCCACTACCCTCTCTGTGAAATAATACTTCCTCCATTGCCCTGAACTGCCCTCCTTCTATCTTTAAATTGTGTCCCTTGTTCTTGCAAGTCTCTTTTCTGAAAGATGCTACCCTCTTGGACTTTGTTGATTCCTTGAGGTACTTGAAGTTTCTATCATGTCCCCCTCTCCTTCTTTCCTCAAGAGGTATACATATTAAGCTCCTTTAGTCTCTCCTCATAGAGCTTCTCTTGCAGACCCTGCATCATTTTAGTTGCCCTCCTCTGGACTGCCTCTATCCTGTCTATGTCCTTGCAGAGATGGGGTCTCCGAACTGGACACAGTATTCCAGATGGGGTCTCACCAACTGTCTGTACAGAGGGATAACAACTTCCTGTTTTCTGCTGCTGATGCCTCTCCTATACATCCCGTATACCCCAGCCCTCCCTACTGCCTTCTCACATTGCTTGCTAACTTAAGGTCATCTGATATGATTCCCCCAGGTCCCTTTCCTGTTTGTTGTTGTTACTACCTCCCCACCCATTGTGTATTCTTCCCTGGGTTCTTGTTTCCCAGGTGCAATATTTGCACTTTATTGAATCCTAGCTGCCATACGTCTGACCATTCCTCCAACCTTGCCAAGTCCCTTTTCATCCTTTCCACGCTCCTTGTGTATCAACCCTGTTGCAGATCTTTGTGTCATCTGCAAAAGGCATACTTTTCTTTCAGTCCCTCTGCAATGTCACTGATGAAGACATTAAAAGGACTGGACCCAATACTGAACCTGCGTGTACCCACTAGTAACCGCCTTTCTTCAGAGTGGACTCCATTTACAATTACCTTCTGTGTCCTGTTGTCCAGCCAATGTTTTACCCAGGCTACCACCCTGGGACCCACTCCCAGGCTAGTTAATTTGACTATCAATCTTTTGTGTGGGACTGTGTCAAATGCCTTGCTAAAGTCTAGGTAGGCCATGTCCACAGCCCCTCCCTGGTCTACTACTTTGGTCACCCAGTCAAAGAAATCTATTAGATTCATCTGACATGACCTTCATGCTGTGAACCCATGCTGCCTTGGATCCTGTGCTCCACTGACCTCTAGGTACTCAACTATTCTTTCCTTCAGAAGTGACTCCATCACTTTCCCTACCACAGAGGTCAGACTGACAGGTCTGTAGTTTCCTGCCTCTGTCTTGGTCCCACTTTTGTGAAGGGGAATCACATCGCCTTCCTCCAGTCCTCGGGTACCACACCATCCTCCCATGATTTATTAAAAAGAGTAGCCAGTGGTTTCACTAGTTCCTTCCTTAATTCTTTTAGAATTCTGGGGTGAATTCCATCAGGACCCATTGCTTTGTCCACCTTCAGTTTTAGGAGTTCTTGCAGAACTCTTTCTTCTGTGAAAGGACTGGGATCGACCCCCCTATCAACAGTGCTTCTGTTAATTGGATTAGGCACTTCCCCCTCCTCTTTTGTGAATACTGAGCAGAAATATTTGTTCAGTATTCCTGCTCTTTACTGTCCCCTCTGCCCACCCACCGTTCATTCTATTCAGCCTCACTATCCCTCCCTTTGTCTTTTCTCCGCTGATGTACCATAAAAGGTTTTATCCCCTCTTAACTGAGTTGGCTATCTTTTCCTCAGTTTGAGCCTTTGCTATTCTGACTTCCCTCCCTGCTTCTTTCTGCCTTAATTGGTACAGCTCTGTCCTGCTCCTTCTGTGTTTCTTATACTTCGAATGCTATCTTTTCTTCCTGACTTTCACAGCCACCTCTCTTGAGAACCATAGTGGCTTTTTCTTTCGTTTTGATTTGTTTATTTGCTTCACACAAAGGCTTGTTGCATCTGTGATGGCAGTTTTGATAATTCCCATTGTTGCTCCACACCTCCTTCTAGCCTGTTTGCTAGTGCTTTTCTGAGGCCCTCTCCCATCTTGCCAAAGTCAGCCCTCCTAAAGTCCAGTACCCTCACTTTTGTATGGCTTGACTCTGTAGCTGAGTTTAACAATATCCATTCCTACCCTCTGGAATGGCTCCTCTACTATGGACAAGGGGATTAGGGCGGCTTGGGTTTTCTTACCCGCCTTCCCTGTTTCTTGGCACCGGTGATAAGACCTGCAATATTCCTTCACCTGCTGGGTGAAGTTGGGCCAGTATAGAAATGTTGGGCCAATTGCTGCCTAGTGAGTGATTCCCCAATGCTCAGACATGGCAATATCATGTGCAATCTCGAGCAAATGCTCACGATACCCCTGGGGAACGACAAGCTACCTGCCAATCACCCCTTCCTCTGTCTTTATGTCTTGTGTATACATCAGTCCATTGTCCCAGTAAACTTTACGCTTTCCGTCACCTCCCTGTGCTCCATCAGAGTCTGCCCAAGGCCTAAGCTTCTCTAAACTAGGGTCACTTTTTTAAGCAGCTGCAAAATCCTTACATATTGCCAAGGCATGGGACAGGTTCCCTCCAGTTTTTTATCTAGCTTCCCTAGCTGTAGCGTCAGGGCATTCAGGGTCACTACCATCCCTAACCCTCTGACTACTGGCTACACCTCCTTCCTCAGGGTAACCTTCTGTAGCTGTTCTGTTAACTGCTACCTGGAGAATTTCTACCCCCCTTTCATTATTCTCCATATCAGAAGACACATGCTGGGGAACCAGCCTCCTAGTGTTTTCCACTGGGGCTTCTATGAGGTACAGGGAACTACAATGTACCTTTGCTGCTTGGCTGTGGGTAACTGCACACACTATCCCCTGTTGGAGAGTGTTGCCAATAATTACATCTAAAGCAAGGTTTTCTGCTACTGCAACTTTTTGCACAGTCTCTCCTGTCTCACCCCAGTCTAAGAGGACACTAGCAAGTTGCAGCATTTTATCCTCGCCAGTGAATCCCCATACAGTCACAAATTGATTGGGTATAAGCTATTCAGGCTCTACCAAATCCCCTTTTACCAAAGTCAGGGACACCCCCGTGTCCCTTAATCCATGAGTCTGTACCCCATTCACCGTAACTGGATGTATGTGCTCCCTCATGTTTACTGGCATGCTTTCAGGGATACACAAACAACCCACTTCTTTCCTAGCACCACTTTGTGTACTCTCTGCCCTTTTTGGACACTGCCTGGCAAGATGACCAGGTTGTCTGCAAACCCAACATTCATTTCTTTTATCAGGCAAATCTTTGCTTTGTAACCTGGGGCTGTCTGGTTTCAACGGAGGCAGGGAGAGTTTTCGCTGCCCTAAAGGTGCACTTTTCCATTTCTGCACTGTCACGTCCATCCCACTCCCTCTCAGAGCAGGTCTGCTCCTGGCGTAGCGGTCTGAGAGTTTGGCAGCCTCCTGCACTGTTTTTGGATCTCAGTCCTCTAGCCAGGTTTTCAGCTCTGCTGGGCACGCCCAAGAAAACTGCTCTAACAGTACAACGTTTTCAATTTTTCTCCACAGAGTTTGCTTCAATACCTTCCCACCAATGTTTTAAAAACTGACATTGTTTAGTGGCTAGCTCCTCGTAGCTCATGTCAGGGCTTCTCCTGAGCTTACAGAATTTAACTCTGTATGCCTCTGCTGTTAAGTCATATTTCTTTAACAGTGCCACTTTAAGTTTGCTATAATCATTACTGTCCTGATTGTCCATTTGACCCAATTCGTCCTGAACTTTCCTGGTAAGTAGCAGGGATAGCTGGAAGCTACAGGACTTTCCAGGAATTTTTGCCTAAATGCATACTTTCTCAAATGAATTTAAAAATGCATCCATATCTTCCCCCTCTTTAAATTCAGCTATCAATTTAGAATTTGATTTGTAACTTAGTCCTGGAGTTCCAGTTTTACCCAGGCCACTTACCTGCTCTGGCGCTGGTGTTTGGAGTCGTAGCTTCTCCAGTTCATATTTCCTTTGGTTTCACTCTCTTCTCTCTCTCTGCCTCTCACTGAAGCTGTCGCTCTTTTTCCGCTGCCTCTCTCTGATGTGGATTTTCTTTTTCCTCAGCCTTTCTCTCTCTCTGATGCTATCGTTTTGTTTCCTCTGCATCTCTCCACCATTGCGTTTCTTTCTCCTTGGCCTCTCATTGCTCTTGCCTCTCCTCTCTCTCAAATTCCCGTTTCCTATGTTCAAACTCCAGCTCCATTCTCCGTAACTCCATCTGCAGCCTGATCCTTTCTTGCTCCAGAATGCTGGTGACTTTCCCCTGCTGCTGTGACTCTTGGCTTGCACTGGCCCTGCTGTCCTCCTCCCTGGGTCTGGACACTGCATTGGACCCTGGCCCCTCCATGCCCAATGTTTGGTCCTTTCCAATCACAGACTGTGACTTGAGGTCTTGGGCATCGGCTGCCATAATCCACAAAATGCATTTTGGCTTGCCACTCATGCTGGACTCCTCTCTCTTGGTAGAACTGCCTCAGATAGTCTGCAGTGTACTCACTGTAGTTGGAAGCCATCTTCTTCCCTAAGATACAGCTACATTAGCTTACACCCCAAAAAAATAAAACAGGTACGGAACTTAGACTGTAAGCACAATGATATACGTCTTCTAATTTCTAAATCACTGCCTTATTTTGCATGTGAGCTGTACAGTTATCAGTCTGAAACACTGGACTTTTAATGCTCATGTTACCAAATACTTTTAAATCACTCCGTTGCCAACCAGATCAATCTCAATTGCACCCTGCAGGTCAGGCCTTCTGCTCCAACAGTGTCAAACCTTGAAGTACAATATATGAACAGGAGACAAACAGGGTAACCCTCCTGTCTGTTTTGGGTCTGAATCACCTACTAGCCTCAAGTCCTGGGGTCAAATGTGATCCTTTTTTTTTCTAGCACACCCAGTTAACAGGCAGAGATATGTACTCTCTTCGAGGGATGCAGTGCAATACTTCACCCAGTGGGCACCCAGCCAGGTTCACAAGTCTACCCTTTATGACTCAATCTGAGACCTAGGTATATTCTTTCCTTAGCAAGATAGTAACACACACTTTTCAAGTCCTTAACAGTTCTTGTCAGAATTACTCAATACTGTTTCAGCCTCCACATGCAAAAGAAAAGGCTCAAGCAGGATTAAGGAAACCAAAAGGTTTATTAGGATAATAAAAAAAAATAGTAAATACAAATAAAACATGGAACATATAACATAAGTACTTACAGTCAGAACTAGATTGGAATTTTACAGAAACAAAATGCCTTATACTTAAATTTCTAGCCTAGCGAAGTTCATTTGGGTGTTACCTATTTTTAACAGAAGTGCTCTTTTGGAGTTCAGAGATGATGTGTCTCCCTCCTTTCAGCCAGAGTGATAATAATCCAGCATGTCCCTCCTACCCTGTGAGGTCACAGCTCATGAGGTCACTATTAGTCTATAATCAGTTTGTAACCTGAGTAAGAATATCCAAAAGGATGCTATTTTTCTGCTGGCTTGAATTCTGCAAGATAGCAATACTAAAATATGACAGTCTCTTTGATCTCTCTACCAGCTTCCTGGCCTACAAAATGATTGCCAGTTTACAAGTTAACAGGAATCTGTTAAAATGTCCTTTCTCTCAGGAGTTATAAAATGCATACCTTGTCCCCAGCAGATCAAAGTAGGAATATTTTACGATGTGCTAAAACCTGGCATTTGGAAGGAAGCCCTATGTGTCAACAGAGAAGAAAACTGGCCATCTGCTACTGCAGTTACTGTGCTGGGGGGGTCAAAAGTCAGGTCCCTTTTCAAACTGCTATCTGCTATTCCCTAAACAGACATAGAAACATAGAATTTGATGGCAGATAAGGACCGCTTGGCCCACCTAGTCTGCCTATTTCCCAATCAAATGGATAAGCTGCAGATCCTAGTTAACCTATAGCCTACTTCCTCCTACACCCCACTAGATTTGCCTTATGTCTGTCCCCTGCATTCTTGAATTCCCCCACTGTTTTTGACTCCACTACCTCCTCAGAAAGGCTGTTCCATGTATCCACAACACTCTCCATGAAAAAATACTTCCTCACATTACCTCTGAGCTGTCCCCCCCTCTATCTTCCAATTGTGCCCCCTTGTTCTTGCACATCTCTTTTTCTGAAAGATGCTACCCTCTTGGACTCTGTTGATTCCCTTGATGTACTTGAAAGTTTCTATCATGTCCCCCTCATTCACATAACATATATTTATATTACAAACATGCAACATAATGACAAGTAGATGGCAGAGCATCACAAGGAGCACCCAGTCATATATATCAGCTGCAAACTTCATGAGAGGGAGAGGAAGTATTCAACAGTGGAGAAGGAATGCTTAGCATTAAAATGGGTGATATAGGCCTTGAAATATTATCTGTGGGGTGCAGAGTTTAAGGTTCTCACTGATCATAACTGACTGTGATGGCTCCAACAGATGAAAGACAAGAATGGCCAGATAATGCAGTAGTATTTGGCTTTACAGCCTTACTGCTTTAGCATTCTGCATAGAGCAGGGTTGAAACACCAGAATGCTGATTTCTTGTCTTGATATGGGGCCCATGCTGATGAAACTTGAGGAAATGTGTTGATATGATGTGTTTTTTCTTTCTGTGACAATGTTGAAATGTTCTGCATATAATATACGTGATAGAGGTTTGTATTAAACCCTTGAGATTATGCCTCAGGGAATACATCAGTAGCAGAGATATGTTTAGGTATGTCTGGTTATAGATACCGATTCAGTTTATAAGGGTCCCTGAGGTGGAGCTTCTGAGAGTGGGTGGGCAGAAGCTCCAGCCCTCTTAGGGTTCAGGGAGGGTATCTAACAACAGTATTACTGTTGCCTCTTTGTAGGGGGGGTATGTAACAGAGATCCCAAATTACAGTATGTGTTTAAACCCGTCATAAATATGAATATGTGCAATCCCACCCCCCTTTTTCCTTTCACTCTTTCCTTTCCTCTTATTTTTTTCTGCCTTTTCTTTAAATTCTTGTCAGGGTAGCCAACCTGGCAATCTCCCCAAACTCTTTGCTGTCCCTTATTCTCTCTACCCTCTCTTTATACACACAGGGTTACGCTCCCAATTACAGAGATAGGAAACAGCACAAGTTGGGCTTTATTGTTAATGTCTGGTGTCCCTCTGTTTAAGAAGAAGTGTAGCGCCTGTTTCTGGGGCACCGAGCTCTGGAGCCACTGTTGCTGAGTGCAGCTCCTTTGAGTTATGCGGCTCTGGAGTGAGGGACCGCACTGGTCGCTGAGTGCGACTGAGCAGTTTTGGAGCAGGTTGCTCTGTGTCGGTGTAGCTACGTATTGTGGCTGAATGTACGCTCCTTGTTTGGAGCAAGTAAAAAAATTATTGCTTCGGAGCAAAGACATAATCTGAAGAAAAAGCTGACTGCGCACTAACGGCAAGATCAAAGTCACTTGAATACTTGACTGCCAGCTGGTGAGACACTATGTGCAAGGGTAACTGTAAGCCCCGTAGTGTCTAGAATAAAGTGTAACCTGTACAGAAACAGCCCCAGAGATGTTGTGATTGAGGGATGCATATGAAATGGAATAATTTGTGAGCTAGTGGAGCAAATAAATAAAACAAGCATTTATCAATGCCGAATGTTGTCTCGCTGGCATTGGCATTGGTAGTGCTGGAGTTAGAAATGCATAATAGGAATGGCAGTGAAGTACTGAAGTGATGCCAAGCCCATCCCCACCCTGCAGAGACCGACAGGCATCGGGGTGTGCCTTTAGGTTGTCAGCTATAACACTTATGCCATTTTACCTCACCCTACCCTGTAGACACTGACAAGTGTTGTGGTGTGCTTTAGGGTCTTTGGGTGTTATTCTTACCCCCATTCCATAAGGAAATGTGTTGTGGTGGGTGCAGTATAGGAGAATGGGGTGAACTTTGTGGCTGAACACTGCAAGGCACACCACGATGCCTGTCACTGGCTGTAGGGTGGGGGTGCGGGTGGAATGGTGTGAGCATTACATCTGATGATCCCAAGTCACACCCCTGACTCCTGTCAGTCTCTACAGGGTGGGGCACTACAGTTGGAAACCGTAGCACCATAGGCGTGTGTTGGTATTTTCACTCCAAATTTTCAACATGGGATTTTTGTGAGCCCAGCTCATGGAGAGTGGCACTATCAATTTGTTAGCTGAAAGGTAGTTTTGCACAGTGGCTATGCCATTTCGTGACACAGAGACGAAAACACATTTTGGGCAGTATGTGGAAAATGACAACTGTATTGTTCATGAGGAGATGTAAAAAAATGGCAACATTGAAAATCTGGAGTGAAAATATGAAAAATTGGTGAGCATGCATAGAAACTGTGCAACGCACGTCCATAACCCAATAATTTTGGGGATTTTTTTAACCAAAATTTTAACATAGGCATTTTGGGACCTCCTCTCATGAACAGTGGCACAGTGATTTTGTTAATTTGTCCGAAACATTGATTTCCCGCAGTGACCACACCATTGTGTGCCACAGGTGCGAAAACACATTTAGGGCAGGATATGAAAAATGACAGCTGTACTGTTCATAAGGAGGTGTGACAAAATGCCAGTGTTGAAAATCTGGCATGAACATTATTGCAAATTTGTGAAGTTACAAGGGTGCGTAGAAACTGCACAACGCACTCTTGTAACACAGTCATTTTATGGAATTTCATCACCAAATTTTCAACATAGGCATTTTAGGACTTCTGCTCATAAACAGTGTCACCGTCATTTCCTCAAACCATCCTAAAAACTGATTTTGCACAGCGACTGAGCTATTCTGCACCGGATGTGCGAAAACATATTTCAGCCAGGATACGTAAAATGACAGCTGTACTGTTCATAAGGAGGTGTGAAAAAATTCCAATTTTGAAAATCTGGAGTGAAAATATTACAAATTCATGAAGTTATGAGTGTGTGTGGAAACTGCGCAATGTACGCTCATAAAACAGCCATCTTTTGGATCTTTTCCACCAAATTTGTAACATAGATTCTTTGAGAGCCCCCCTCATGGACAATGGCACTGTTGTTTCTTTTTTTTCCCCTTTATAATTTTATTGATTTTACATCAAGTATAACAAAAACAACAACATAAACAAACAAATACACATTTACATAAGTAAGGGTCCATTGATTCCTTATACATGACATATACATAAGAAAATCCTGTACTGGTCCCTTACCCCCACCCCCTCCATCCCTACCCCCACCCCTATTCACCCTCCTCCTTCCCTCCCCTCCCTGTAACACGGCTTAGCAAGACACATGTGAAAAACCTATTACACTCTAAATAAAAGATATTCATCAACCTAGTCAAAAATGTGTACACAGGACTTCCTAAAGAGTGAATAGAGTATGCAATGAATCCCACTTCTTTTTATATTTCTTGAGTTTGTTGTTAAGACTGGCTATAGTTTTCTCTGTTCTTAAATTGGCCAGTAATTCCTTTAGCCATTCATGATAGGAGATATCCACTTTGTCTTTCCAATGCCTCAAAATGATCTTCTTGGTAGTTGAGGAGATAAGAGCCATGTGATAGCGCCTAACAAAGAGATTAATTGTACTATAATCCCCTAATATACAAATTTTCGGAGTGAATAATTCTTCCAGACCTAGCAAAGGATCTGTATTCTGTTGAATTTTATCCCATAACGCCTTAGCTTTGGAGCAAGACTAAAAGATATGGAATATAGATCCTTCTTCTTTATCACATCTATTACAGGCACTGTTGTTTCATTAATCGGTCCTGAAAGGTAATTCTGTGCACCTTCTGGGACTGAATAATGCCATGACAGTGCCTGAATTCATGAGGAGGGGTCCCAATAACCCCCTGTTGAAAATTTGGTGCCAATATTCCCAAAAATGGCTGAGATATGCACCAAAGTTGAAAAAAAACCCATTTATGCCATTATACATCTTACCAGCGTTTCTTCAGTTCACGGTCGGCTTTGAAGAGTGCAGACGAGTTCCCGATCCACCGGAGATCGTCGTGCTGGTCTTCTGAGGTAAGTATGCGGTGAGGGGGGTGTGGGGAGGCAGGGTGCGCAGAGGGTGGGTGCTGGTTGTGGGAGAGGGTAGGAAGACCCCGAGGGACCGTTTTCCTTTTTACAGGTTTCAAAAAAAACATTGCAGGACGGTTATTCTGTTTCAGGGGATTTGACATGACGGGGTGGGCTCCCAGCGTGCCAACTAAGTGTTTTTTTGGGGGGGATGCTGTAGCTGAAGGGGGATTGGGCACCCCAGTCAACATACAACAAGAGCGGGGGGGTGACATTATGCCATCGGCAAAATGAATGGGAATGAAAGCCGTTGGGAATTGGGCCCCCCGTCGGGAAAGAAAGACTGTTGGTGGGGCACATGATGCCGAGGGGGATTGGGCACCCCCTCAGCATGCATTTTAAATTGGAGGGGGTCTGCCAATGGGTGGTGGGCTCCCCCGTCGGCATTGTGACAGGCGGCAGTGGCAGTCACTGCCGCCATGTTGCCTGCAAGTCGGGAGGAGTGTTATGGTCCTGCTCCATGAGAGCTTCGCTCTCATTGCAGCGGACCTTTTCTTAGATCTGGTGGCCACATTAGGGATTCATGATGTCAGTGCCTGCTGCTGGCTCATTGGGAAATGAGGGATGCACCTACTGATGCGTGCCCTGCATTCATCAACAGGGACTGCGCCTCCAAATTTGCCACTACCGCAAGATGTTGGCTGGTGTGCAAGCTCTATTTATATGTTTTGAAGCCTGTGATGTTCTATCCACACTATCTGGCCTATGGAAACTTCCCAATTATGTAATGTCATGGCCTATGGAAACTCCCCAATTATGTAATGTCATGGCCTATGGAAACTTCCCAATTATGTAATGTAATCACAAGGAGCTATAAAAAGGGCTCACCTCTAGGGGATTGTTAGATAATCGAGTCAGTCTAGTGCTGACAGTGAGTATGGTAAGACCTACAGTTGGTGTGTGTATGTGTGTGTGTGTGTGCATTTCACACAGGTTCCTTGAGAAAAGTATTCCTTGCACTCTCTGGGCTGAAGCAAAGCCACAGACTCTGCTGAAGGAAGCAGAAGCCTGAATGTCTTTGTGCAGGACTAATTATTTGCATTTTACTTTTATTTCTGTAAATATTTGTATTTTTCTCAAAATAAATTGATGAATGCATTTGTACGTTTTTTATGCACTTGATTCCTGCTTTGTTGTGTCAGTTATTTATCCTACATGTTCACACAGCCCCTGCACGTTAAGTCATTGCAGGTTGCGGCCACCTACAGGGAAAGGCGGTGAAGTAGAGGTGAGTCATGCCAGCCCCTTTTCCCCATGGGCAGCAGCTTCCAGCATAAGGTGTTCATTTTGCCATGCCATCCTAAATTGACTGGTACAGTGAGTAAATCCAGGGTAGTTCCTTGCAACAGGCATCTTAATTTTCTTATGGTACCATCTAAATGTTCTCAGCTTAATTTCAACGGTTTCCAACAGACTAGGCCAGCCGGACATGGATGCAATGAATTCCTTTGCTTCGCACTTTTAATGTTGATCACTTCTTTCCATGAAGGACCCCAACAACAGCTGCAACCCCGGTCACTGATTCTGGCCAGCCAGCATAGATCCTGGGCACCCAGTAGCAAAGGTACTAAAAATAATTGTGTTAATAACCTGGTTTTCCAGAACAGTAATCATTTGCCCAGATTTGCTCCCCCACCTTGTTCATGACCCTTTAATAAACCTGATTCACTGTGTTACTTTAAACCCAACTTGTGAGCATATTATTACGTGATTTAAAGCAATAAGTTCTTCTTGGAATGTGTTGAAAGTGCATGCTGTATTTAAAAACTGTCTTTACAGGAAGGTTTGCAGGATGTATACCAGGACCAGAGACCCTGCTGGTGAGTGGGACAATTGGAAGCATATTGTTAATGCCTGTTGCAAACTGTTTAGGGAATACTGTTAATGGTCATTGTCAGTATCTAGGTAATCAGTCACTAGGTGGGATTGTGGGTGGTGATAGCTTCCCAGAGGGCTGCACCAGTATAAATAGATACCCACGCAAACCGTACTCTGGGTGGAGGCACCAAACTAGTGTGTTTACCGAGGGTAGGGACAGCCCAGTAATTGGCAGTTCTGAACATAGACTCAATCAACATGTTGTTAGGAAGGCAGGCAGAGGTAGCAGCCCATGGAATAGCACCACTTAAGGGTCACATCTTTGGAAGCACCACTGGGATTAGTGCCCCCAATGGCCGAGGTACAAAATTGCAGTTAATTTTTAATTTAGCACCAAACCGAAAATGGAGAACCATGCTAAGGTTAAACTTGAAATTTCCCCTCACGAAATGGCTGTGCACCAGTTGTTGAGGTGCAGTGAGGTGGAAGAGGTTGATCCTCACCGTGCTTTCCTGTTATTGGACACACCATTGGGGACTACCAAAATGGCTATAAAGGAAGCAGTAAGTCAAGTTAAGTGTCTGGGTAAAATCACAGTACAGGGGTGAAATGTTGACTTATTTTCTCAGATCATAGTGGCTCTTATTTCATGTAGTGCCCCCACAGACCCAGAGACTGTGCCCCCTATTATTATACCTAAGGGATTCTAGGTGGGTTTGAGGATTATCACTATGCATAGTTAGACGTCTTCCCCTGGAGGGGGTCACCCAAAGTGGGAAAGTTAAAAGAGAAGCTGGGAAAACCCCTAGCACCTGAGGGTCAGAGCTTTGAAGATTTAAAACAACCTCTAGAGAGTCCTTGGGGGGGACCACTCCAGTAAATTCTTCTCTAGCCCCTATGCCTCTGTCTATGCCATCTTCCCTTGCAGTGTCCCCCATAGTGGTACCCTCTGTGAATTTGGACTCTTATCACAGGCACAGGCTATTTTCAGGCACTGTTCCCAACCCCTATAGGGTGAAGATGACTTAGAGACTTGGATGGACTATGCATCCCCTTTGGTCCAAGAGTGGCAATGCTCAGAGGGTTAGAAGTGAAAGAGACTCATGGAGAGTTTAGGGGGCCCTACACTTGAGGCAATCCAATTCCTAAGATCCACTAACCCTGTTGCTTCAGCTAATGAATATGTATCCACCTTTTATTTATTTAGTTTTTGTTGACCGGGTAAGTGCACTAGACAAATTCTGCCTATTTTTAGGCATGAACCGGGGGGGGGGGGGGATACAGATGAAGGCCAACTGACCTTGAACCAGATTAAGCTGTTGGTGGTATTTTTTTAGTGAATGTGTTAGAAGGTGTTTTTGGCACTACTGAATCAGGAGAAGATCTAATGAGGAAGTTCAGGTCCACCAAATGGAGAAAAATTGAGCGTTTGTCCGCATATGTGACTTGAGTAGGGAGGGCCCTTCAGAGAGCACACTACAAGGGTGGAATATTGGCTGATGATCTCAACCATGTGAGACTATTTTTATTTATTTTATTTCATTTTTATTCTAAACTTTTGTTCACCAGGTAGGCACATGAGCCAAGGCCCTTTCTCATGTGTGACCCGAGACTGTTACAAAGACAGTCTAGATGTTACATATAACGATACATGCAATAACACAATACACATATGACACAGTAAGTACAATATAAAAGTAGGAATCAGCTCGGAGAAACACTGGCACACATTCTCAAGTCAGCCCGTTATTCTAGAGTGCTAATGCTAAAGTTGAAGTTACAGGATCACAAAGATAATCCCCCTGCCTATAGCTGGTTAATGAAAGAAATTAGAGAAGCAGAGACTGAGGATGACTGATGGGATCCTTACATAGGCCTTGCCAGGACTGCCCCTGCCTCTGAAAAACCCAGTGAAAGAGATAATGTTCTTGATTCCCAGCAAATCAGTGACCTGTTAAGAGTTGCAAGCTAATGCATGGACCACTACAGATATGATAAAGAGCCACATTACTGGTGCTTCCAATACTGAGGCTATCCGTGAAGCCTGACCTACTGTGAAAGGGGTCAGTGTCCAAGTTCCTGAGAGCAGAGTAGACACCAATGTAATGGAAGAAATGAGAGAGCTGCAAGCTATGGTGAGAGATCTCATTCACTCATCTTGATAGCTCGTGCCTTCGAGAAACTATGGTGGAGCTGAGTCTGAGTCTAGGCCCAACGAAGAGTACTGGTCTGCACCTCCTGACAAACATAATCCCAGGGAAGACCCTGCTCAACCTCCTGAATCCTGACCTCAAATGTTCTGTTATTGTTGTGGGGAAGATGGGCACATTAAGAAAACCTGCCATTCTCCTGAGGATTTGCACAGCGTAACTGCCAAGCTGCTTAATCAGGTCAGACAAAGTAACATGAAGCCTCAGTCTGGGCCTCCTCACAAGTCTTTTGCATCTAAGGCAACTGCCCAGTGACCTGCAAATACTGCACCTCCTGACTGGTCTGAGATGGTAGGTCATTCAATGGAAACTACAGTACATATTGACAGTATACCAACCTGAGCCATATTGGACAGTGGCTCTCAGGTCACTATAATATTTAAAGACTGGTATGACCAGCATCTGTCAGACCACCCTCTACAACCTCTAGGTGGACTGCACGTGTGGGGTTTGGGGGATAAATCCTACCTGCACCTTGGTTACTTAAGAGTATGTCTCTCTTTCCCATCCACTGTAGCCAGCGTGGATGAACCTGTAGAGACATTGGTCTTGGTTTGCCCTCCAGCTGGCTTATATGATGGAATTCCTTTGTTGACTGGCACTAATGCACACATGTTTGGCTGCCTAGCACAGATGTGCCAAGCGAAGCAAGCCTAGAAAACCGGATGAGCTTTACATATTCATGCAATGGTACAAAAAGCTTATGAAATGCAAATGCAGAGCAAAGAGAATGATAAGGATGAGCCAGTGGGATATGTCTGGAAGAAGGACCCATCACCTCTTGTCTTGCCACCTAATGCACAGTGCCGTGTCAGTGAAGAGGTGCATATCAAAAAGGATATAAGAAACAAGATTCTCATGCTAGATGCCCCAGAAGAGGGAAGGCTGCCTGATGGGCTCCTAGTTAAACCAAGTGTACTACCAGTTCGTGCTCATGCCTACACTAAAAGAGTTGTGGTGCAGCTTTGCAATGTAACCGACAGACATTAAAGTTATTTGAGGCTGTACCCTGGCCAAAGTATACTGCGCAGATACTGCAGTGTTGCCAACCAAGTGTCGCAGAGAGGAAGATGATGATGTGTCTCAGGATATGTTCAACGTTCCCATCCCCAGAGAGTGTAAGGACAGAATCAGCCACAAGCTGGCATAATGGAGCAAAGTATTTTCATTAAAAGAATGGGACACTGGATGTGTTACTGGCACTGAACACCACATCGGGCTCCACAATGAGAGACCATTCTGGGAGAGATCATGCCGATTAGCACCTGCAGACATTGATGATGTCAGGCGCCATCTGCAGGAAATGCTAGCAGCTGGAATCCTTCAGGAATCATGCAGCCATTACACATCTCCGATTTTGGTGGTCCAGAAAAAGAATGGCTTGGTGAGGATGTGTGTTGATTATAGGACAGTTAATAGATAAACCATACCAGATCAATACACAAGGCCTCGCATCCAGGACGCCCTCGATTTCCTCAATGGGAGTCAGTGGTTTTCTGTTCTAGACCTCAGAAGTGCGTATTATCAGATCCCAATGGCACCAGAGGATAGAGAAAAGATGGCATGTGTCTGTCCCCTGGGCTTCTATGAATTTGTGCACGTGCCCCACAGCATATCTGGAGTGTCTGCAACCTTTCAGAGACTAATGGAGCATATTGTAGTGGATATGAACCTCATTGAATGCCTTGTGTATTTGGATGATGTCATCATGTTTAGTAAAACACTTGAGCATGAAGCTCGACTGTTTAAAGTTTTGGACAGATCGGAAGAATTTGGGTTAAAACTATCTGTAGACAAGTGCCAGATTTTCCAAAAAGCTGTAAAATATATAGGCCACATATGTCCTCTGAAGGCATCCAGATGGACCCAAGCAAAGTAGAAGCTTTAATCACCTGGCTGAGGCCTGACAACTTCAAAGAGAGTCAAAGATTTCTAGGATTCTGTGAATATAATCGGCACTTTGTAAAGGACTACACAAAGGTAATTGGCCACTGTTAAATCTGACACAAAGATACCCTTCTACAAACCAAAAGTTCAGAAAGGGCACTGTGACCAGATTATCAAAAATCATGAATAAATTAATAGGTAAAGAGCAGGTAGGTTTTCTAAGATATAGGCAAACTGCTGACAATCTCAGAAGATTATTTTTGGTACTTTGTTTGGCCCATTTTATGAAAAACAAGTCCTTGCCTGCCATGGCTATTTCTTAGGACATGGGGAAAGTTTTAGATTCACTTGAATGGGAGTACCTATATAAAGTTCTAGAGAAAATTAACTTTGGCCCTAATCTATTGAGATGGGTACAAATGATAAATGTCTCACCTAGAGCTTGCGTCATTACAAATGGAGTTAGATCCTCTTCCTTTCAATTATATAGAGGCTCCAGGCAGGGGTGTCCACTTTCCCCGTTATTATTTGTATTGGCAATAGAACCCCTTATCAGAAAAATCATGCAATCGAAGCTTAACCTGTCCTTATGGAGGGAAATAAATACAATAAAGATGAATGTTGCCCCAAGATTATTTTACCTTTTTCAAAATGTGCCCATAATACTTAGGGAAAGCATTCTTAAACAGTTAGAAAGGATAGTTAGAAATTTCCTATGGCAAGGGAAATCACCTAGGCTAGGGTTATACAAATTAAGAGCACCATGCATTTCTGGTGGATTTGCACTCCCATGGTGGGAACGACATCAGATGTCTTTTACACTTAAACATGCCCTGAGACATATAGGCACTCCCTCTATGGATAGGGAGTCTCGACCTTTATGGCTTGCCATGGAGAAAGAAGCATTGGGTAACAATTGCCTTTTCGATTATTTATATGTCCAATTGGGTACTCAATTGCTAGATAATCCTTGTGTGCAAACATCTGTGTTAGCATTGAAAAAGGTAAATAACATTGTAAACACTAAGATGGTTTCCCTAGGTTGGATGCCAATATGGCACAATTCTAGGATAACGTAAAGGAAGGGCATTTTTAATGTGCGGAGTGGTTCAGACTGTGCATCACAAAACTTGCTCACCTAGTAGATTCAAAGACTAGAGTTATGCTCTCTTTCCAAGAACTTAGGGATAAGTACAGAATTCATATGCACCAACTGCACTATTTTTTTACAGCTAAGAGAGGACCTTAAGAATTCCCAAATATTGACTAATGAGTACGCCCTACCTAAATGTGAAGAATGGGATAAAATTTTAAAGGTGACATCACTTAAGAGAGGAGCAGGGGTCATTTACAAATTTCTAGCCTCTAACTTTACTTCTACTTGTTTGACCATAAAGGCCAAAAGAAAACAAGAGGAGGAACTGCACCTTAACATAGCTGATAAGGAATGGGAGAACACATGGGTGATGGCAAGCAAGAGCTGCAAAGAACTGCAAGGTAGGTTACTTCAGTATATAAGATCTTGCATGGATATTATTTTAGTCCAGAAAGATTAAATTCTATGGGATATCTAAAAGATTCCAAATGCTGGAGATGTAAATGCCCCAGGGCATGAATGTAATTCTGGCCATTTGCAGTAAAGTAACAGGGCAGTGTATCCCACTATCTCCCCTGATTTTTATTCTAGAAATATTCCCGGAATCCCTAAAGTTAGATAAATATAAAAATATATGGATCTCTCATGCATCTCTTAGTTTTAAAATACTTATTCTACATAACTGGGAAAGCACCTCTGTGCCGACTTTGAGTAAATGGTATAATCAGATGGTCTTTCTGTTTAATACCGAGATAATTTGTTATTCACTGGATGATGAGGTGGATATCCTACAGAGAATTTGGTCACCATTCTTGAGTATGTAGTAGTTTTCTTCAGCATGTGCAATAAGTTAGTGAACATTCTATCAGAACACATCTGAATTATACCTTATTAGGAAGGGTACAGTATGTAGTAGTCCTCTTTTGCATATGCAATAAATTATCAAACATTCTATTAGCATATATCTGAATTTTACCTCACTTGGAAATGTTTTTCTTTCTGAACAATGTTTGATCAAACATTATATTCAGTTAAATATGTAATAATTATTTGTCACTACGTCTAAACTCTATGTAAATGTTTATAATATCTAACATTTATTTTGTTCCTCTTCATGTATTGTATGCTTGTTTTGTTTAAATCTAATAAAAATTATTATGGCAAAAAAAAAGAAAAATCATGCAATCACATGATATAGGGGGATTAAAACAGGCAAGTATACGAACAAAGTTTTTGCCTTTGCAGATGACATACTTCTTACCGTAACTCTACCTACTGCTTCCCTGATGATTATAAAAGAGCTTTTACATACTCTTGGGAATGTATCTGGACTCTATGTTAACTGGTCTAAAACCGAATGTTTAAAGTTAGGGGCAGTTCTACAAGAAACTGACATAGCGCCAATTATCCCAGGATTAATTTGGCCTGTTGATGGTTTGACATAGTTAAGGATTAAAATACCTGATTCTGTTGAGAAAATGCTATATCATAATATGACTAAACTTATAGAAGAATTGAAAAGGGATTTAGATAGGTGGACAAAACTACACTTATCTCTGTGGGGAAAGATAAACTTGCTAAAAATTATCTTTGCTCCCAAATTATTTTATTAATAACTTTTCTGCGTCTATTCCCACTGTTTGATTTAACAAAATTGAAAAAAAATGATTTCCTCTTTTTTTACGGAAAGGCAAGCCTCCTAGACTTTCAAAACCTAAGTTGAGAGCTCCAGTTAGAAAGGGTGGTTTAGTCTTACTCTGGTGGCAAGGGTATTTCTGGGCCTTTGAGTTAAAGAAAGGGGCTTTCTGGTTTGTGTCACAAGCAACACTGGATACCCCCTTATGGTTACAGATAGAGAAAGAGATGGCTCATCTGTTAAAGTTGACTGATTTATTTTTTTGTAAAATACCACACCATTTACTAAATCAACCTACTCTTCAGGCTACAGTAATGGTTTGTAGGAAGTTCAGTTCTCTTAACCTTTTAACTGCTGGTCACTTTTAGTAATTTTGACCCCCTGCTGCTGATGATTTTGGCTGAATTTGGACCCTAAAAGTACAGCCTTATATATTTTTTTTGTGTGTGAGGTATCCTAATGAAATTTTCTGTGTATTATGCTAGGATGCGTAGCTACACACAGTACTAATTGACTTTTTCCATTCTAATGGTAAGTGAATAACCTAATCTTGCATAGTTAGCTAAAATAAAGCTATTTCCGAAAATGTTTTTTTGTGTCCTGTTCATGTGTCATGAGCCAAACGTTGAGAATAAAAGCTCACAGAAGGTCACATGAAGGTTTATTTAAAAGTCTGGATGCTATTACATGGGAAACTGGGCACCCTCTATTGAATGAAAAACCAGTTGATACCGGAAGCAAGGGTCTCCATCGCCACCAGCGTCCTCCTTCTGACAATCACCTATGCAGACTCAGTAGTCCATGGAGTAGCTAGGACCAAGATGACTAGACTCCAAGCCCTGTACAATAAGGTGGCCTGGTTCACCGCCCAGTCAAACCCCAGGAATCACCACTGTAACACGCAATCACAGCTAAATTGGCCCTCCTTGGACGCCCGTCTCCAGTACCCTCTGTCATGCCAAACCTTCAAATTAATTAGTCAAACTCCCCCTCCCAGCCTATCTGGACTCACTGCAGTAAAGACTAATTCCGTGCTCCTCCGCACAACAGATTGTACTCTCCTAGCTGTCCCCAGAGTAACAACCAAGGTGGGAGGCAAGTCCTTTGCTCACACTGCACCCACCCTGTGGAACTCCCTCCCTCCTGAGGTGCAGAAAGCACTGTCAATCAAACATTTCCATACTAGACTTAAGGCTCACATGATTGCAACTTCCAAATGCCACTGCTAGGCTTCTGGGACCACCTCATGGTCAACTGAATCCCACAGTCCAATATTACCCTCAGTGAGTAAATAATATTATGTAATATGGCTCACACCCTCCTCTCTCATTCTTCATGTCTAGTCACATACTCTGCTAAACTCCTGTACCCACTACGAATGCATGCTGTTCTCAGCACATGTAACCAGCTGACTGTATAATAATGTATAACTTATATCATACTGTATAAGTTTCATTATCTTACTGTGATATTTACCAATGCCATGTAATTCTGGGTTGCCCCTGAAAAAGGGACCTCCGAGGCCCAGTGGGCTTAACCGGTCACCAAAATTTAATAAATAAATAAATAAATATTTAAAGAAACAAGAGCAATAGTTTCCTGATATTTATTTATTTTGGCACCTCACTACATCACTGTAGTGTGTGTACTTATGGAAAAAATCTGTCGAATTTGAAATTATTTCATATGCTGAAACAGCACTGAAGTATCAAGGGCAGAGGTAGGCAAAACATTGAAAAATGCAAATGTGTGTTATAGGTGTGGACATCTGTAAGGGTGGTAAAGGCACTGAATATGATAATAACATCAGTCGAATTATTTTTTTTTACTATCCTGAACTGTTATTCTTCACATTATTCTGAAGTCGAAGATGATTCTTTGTCCAGGATTCCATTATCTTTCACTGTGTGGAATAACTTGAAACACCTTTCAACACAAAGTGGAACATTGCAGTCAGGATAATAGTAACAACTCTCAGATGCTCTGCCACGTGATCCTGTCTTACGCTTAGATCCACTGGCTGTCAGGGAACACGAGGCCTTGCCACTGGCTGTCAGGGCATGTGAGGCCTTGCCACTGGCTGTCAGGGCATGCAAGGCCTTGCCACTGGCTGTCAGAGCATGCAAGGCCTTGTCACTTGCTGTCAGGGCACGTGAGGCCTTGCCACTGGCTGTCAGGGCACGCAAGGCCTTGCCACTGGCTGTCAGAGCACGCAAGGCCTTGCCACTTGCTGTCAGGGCACGTGAGGCCTTGCCACTGGCTGTCAGGGCACATGGGGCCTTGGCACTGGCTGTCAGGGCGCATGAGGCCTTGCCACTGGCTGTTATAGCACGTGAGGCCTTGCCACTGGCTGTCAGGGCACTTGAGGCCCTGGCTGAGCAAACCCTGCAAAGTCTGGTTGGGGTCTTCCTTTTTGGCATGGGAGATGTTTTAGCAGGAAAGTGCCTGCCAGTAGGGTGAACCTCTGTCTCTGCACCTAACACATATTTTACCTTTGCAGTAGCATTACACTGGTAAGCTTCAGCAAGCTGTTCTATGAGCTTTGCAACATACTGATAGTGAGTGCCTTTACCACCCTTACACTTGTAGATCACAAATGAGTTGAAGACTGAGATATCCACTTCGTGGAAAAACATTTTTTGTACCATTTTCTTGTTTTTCTGACACATGCATAGTTTTTGACATCCACGCCTCCCATCTTACTATTGTACTGCAGTACCATGTCTGTTTTGATCTTTGGGGTTCCATCATGCTTGTTACCACACAATACTATGGCCCCCTGATGCACAGTGGCCAACATGCATACAGTCTGAGTTTTCTTGGGTCTTGCACGCCACATGATGGCTTTTATTTAGGGACAGTCCTCCGTAACTAGAGAAATACTATCCCCTGCATCCAACTGTGCCTCTCAAAACTGTTGTGGCAGTCCCAGTCAGGCTTTGTTGACAGTTCCACAGAACTTGGTTTTGAGGTCCTGTAAGTGTCAAACAAGCTTGGGGTTAGAGTAGAACCTGTCCGTGAACTTGACCGGCAAGTTTACCCAATAACTTAATTACAATGTATTGTGTTGTTTGCCCTGTCATTGTAGTCGATGCATCATTCCTGACCTCTGCTGTTACTTTGAGATTATTGCAAGCAAGTGTATGAGCATTTAATTCAACATTTTCTTCAGCACTGTGTGAGATGGTCTGGTCAACTGTAACATTTTGTACAGCATTTTTACCGGCGTACACCATAAAATTCCACACATACCCTCCCATCCCACCATTATCTGAATAGCTTTCACACAATTCATTTGTTTTCATGCCAAATCTTGACCATTTCAAGGGCATATACTGTTTGAATCCTAGACGTCCTTTCAAAAGTAGAAGTGATTCATCAATGCTAATGTATCGGTCAGGGGTATATGCTGACACAAACTTGTTCTGTAAGAAATCTAATACACTTTGTATTTTCCTTAGCTTGTCTGATGATTCCATATATATATATATATATATATATATATATATACATACAGTGATGAAAGTGAGCAGGAACACACAGGAACTCAGTTCCTGTACCTTTTTCCTCCCACTGACACTAAAACTGAAATTCTTAAATCAGCAACCTAGTGGCAGTTTCTGGGTTTGTGATTTGCTGTCAGTGTTTGCATAACAACATTTGACTTGTACAACAATGCTATTTTCCTAGAAATGCTTTAATATCTCTGACTCTATTAGCGTCAAATTAGATAGTTGTGCCTTCACGTCGCTATCCTTTAGATTGAAGATCTTCATTCTGTATTTCAGAATTGCCAGTGCCTGAGTTCCTGTACTTTTTGTCTACCACTTGCACCACTGTATATATATATATATATATATATCTAGAGGTCAGAGGGGCACAGGACCCAAGGCAGCATGGATTCACAGCGGAAAGGTCATGCCAGACGAATCTGATAGATTTCTTTGACTGGGTGACCAAAGTAGTAGATCAGGGAGGGGCTGTGGACATGGCCTACCTAGACTTTAGCAAGGCATTTGACACAGTCCCACACAAAAGATTAATATACAAGTTAGCCAGCCTTGGAGTGGGTCCCAAGATGATAGCCTAGGTAAAGAATTGGCTAGAGAATAGGACACAGAAAGTAATAGTAAATGGAGTCCACTCTGAAGAAAGAGGGGTTACTAGTGGGGTACCGCAGGGTTCAGTATTAGGACTGGTCCTCTTCAATGTCTTTATAAGCGACATTGCAGAGGGACTGGAAGGAAAAGTATGTCTCTTTGCAGATGACACAAAGATCTGCAACAGAGTTGATGCACAAGGTGGGGTGGAAAGGATGAGAAGGGACTTGGCAAGGTTAGAGGAATTGTCAAATGTATGGCAGCTTAGATTCAGTGCTAAGAAGTGCAAGGTAGTGCACCTGGTAAACAAAAACCCAAGGGAAGAGTACACAATGGGGGGTGAGATACTAACAACAACAAAAATGGAAAGGGACCTCGGGGTAGTCATATCAGATGACCTAAAGGTGGGAAAACAATGTGAGAGGGCAGCAAGGAGGGCTGGGGGGATACTGGGATGCACAGGGAGAGGCATCACCAGTAGAAAACAGGAAGTTGTTATCCCTCTGTACAGACAGCTGCTGAGACCCCATCTGGAGTACTGTGTGCAGTTCTGGAGACCCAATCTCTGCAAAGACATAGACAGGATGGAAGCTGTCCAGAGGAGGGCAACTAAAATGGTGCAGGGTCTGCACTGGAAGACATATGAAGACAGACTTAAGGCGCTTAATATGTATAGCCTCAAGGAAAGGAGGGAGAGGGGGGGACATGATAGAAACTTTCAAGTACCTCAAGGGAATCAACAAAGTACAAGAGGGTAGCATCTTTCAAAAAAAGAGGTGTACAAGAACAAGGAGGCACAATCTGAAGATGGGGGGGCGGCTCAGAGGTAATTTAAGGAAGTATATTTTCACAGAGAGGGTTGTGGATGCGTGGATCGGCCTTCTGGAGGAGATTGTGGAGTCAAAAAACTGGTGGAATTCAAGCATGCATGGGACAGTCATAAGGCAATTCTAGGAGGTGGGGGTAGCAGGAAGTTGGTTGCTGGTTAACTAAGATCTGCAGCTTATCCAGTAGGTAAGGAAATGGGCAGACTGGGTAGGCCAAGCAGTCCTTATCTGCCATCAAATTCTATGTTTCTATGTTTCTATATCATTATCAACGAAATGTAGGAACTTTAAAATGTTCAAGAACCTGTCCCTGTTCGTGTGTGTACAATAGGTGTGGCGAGAAATGGGTTAGTAGACCTGTAATCTGACAGTTGTGGTTTTTTCAACAACCCAGTCAACAAGAAAATGTTTAAGAAGACATACAGTTCTAAGGGAGAAACTGGATTCCAGGAGGAAGTATGTGAGAATTCAGACTGAGTTTCACTACTCAGAAATTGTTCGACATATTTGTTAGTTTCTGTACAGATTCGTTTTATAATACCATCACTACCATCAAGTTCTGACTCTGAGAACAAATATTTTAAAACATTGAAGTGGTGTTGGGTGGTCCATCAGAGGGACATTAATGCCAGGGACTCCTGTGAACTCGAAAGGCTCTACCTGCTGTTCACTTTCATGCAATATAATTTCAGACATGGTTCTCCAGTTTACCTCTGTAGCATTTGTTGCAACATTTCGCTGGGCTTGTCCACTGACTCTGCTTCTTCCATGATCTCTTCCTCTACCTCGCATCCTTGTTATACCCTTAGACTTGTTTTATCCTATTTCTAGCCCCCTCCTCTCTTCTGATGCTGATTCTCCATTGTTTGAGGATTCCTGTACTCATTCAGTCCCTGAGCTTAGTTCCTTTTCACTGTCCGTGATATCTTCCATTGCAGTTTGCATGTCAAGGTCTGAATTAGATGCTTCAACTGTGATTTGTTCTACCTCAATGGATGTTACTGGCCTGCACTCAAATGCCATTTCTGGATCTGTAACACATGCAATGCCTTGTCTGCCTTCATTGTTTTGCCTGCACTTACCACTTGTACTGTCATCATAATCTTTCATTGCCCTGCCTTTACCCCTTACTGCATTGTGCACTTTGTCAACTTTATTTGCCCTACCTTGACAAATTACATTGGTAAGGACTGTATTATTTTCATCTTCCCTGCCTCATCCTGTTACCCTTGGGGTGCCTGAATTTGCTTGCCCTCTGCCCCTTACAGTTGTAGTAACTTCATTATTTGCATTTGGCCTGCCTCGTCCTGTTACCCCTGGGGTGCATTCATTTGATCTGCCTGTGCCTGCACTGCTGTTGAATGCTTTTTTGCTGTTTGCCCTGCCTTGCCCAGTTGTACTTGAGATTCTGAAATTGTATTTAGAAAATAGGCTGTAGTCTGGTACCCCAGCTTCATTGTCTGAGTCTGACGAGTCAGAATCTTTACTTGTGGCTCCAGCTGAGTCACTGTCTGCAAATAGTTCATCGAGAGCATGACTCACAGTGAACCGTTTTCTTGACATGGTATGCTCAATTTCACAGGTCTCACAATCAAACACTAAAAGTTATTTGTTTGTTTTAGTGTTACACAGCCTCAGTATTTATTCTATTTTGTTGTTGAAATACTGGGAGGGAAATAAAAGATTGATACAGTCAGAGGACAATGAGTGTTGACTCTGTTGTGCTTGCCGCTGAGTGCTGGCAGAATAAAAGAGACTGTTCTTTTATTTTTCCACAGTGCCTCAGTATTTATGGCACAACCACATCAGGGACACTTATCAGTTCAGTCAGCAGCAATTTCTCTTTACATGCCCTTCTGTGTAATACACTTTGGAGAAATGCAAGTAATTTGAAGAGATTTTTCTCAGACAGCACTGTCCTGTCCTCTCAGACTGCACACTGCTACATGTGGTCCTGTCTACTGAATGCTGACAGTATGAAATGTAGCCTTAGTCTAGGGTCAATCAATAAAATCTAACTAGATTTGCAAGAAAATATGTTTTATGATCTCTTCATAAGCTCCTCTGTGTGATACTAGTTCAAGAAATGCAAGTAATATGAAGAGATTTTTCTCAGACAGCATTGTCCTGTCCTGTCAGACTGCACACTGCTACATGTGGTGCTGTCTACTGAATGCTGTCAGCCTTAGTGAGTGTGTAAGCATTGAAAGCTGTCAGAAAGCACACTAAAATATTTTTTTAGATACACTTCAGTTTATTTTGTTTTTAAAAAAATGCCCTAATGTGTATTGGATTGAAGTCTGATTATATTTCAGTCAGACTACCGACGAGAACCGAGTGCTCCTTGCTGTCCTGTCTAAAGACAGCTTACAGGACAAAAGAAAGCCACTTTCTGCTCTTCAGGAGTTAAATTGGTGAGCACGTACTGCAAACAGTATTTATTTTAATTTTTTATTGCTCAACAACAGTAGAGAAATCACTTTGGAAGCGAAAAGAAGTACCGCATGGAGCTCCGAATTAAAACTTCTCTCACAGCTCCTCTCAGAAGTGAATTGCACCAAACAGTAAAATGACAGCTGACAACCTACACCCTTTGCAGACATCACTGCAAAGACTAGGTTGCATGACACGTGGCCACATGTCATTTCTTTGTTAGATTACATGTGGCCATGTGTCACAAAATAGCTGTCAGTAGAAAACTTCACCCAGAGAGCCTGGAAAAAGAAGATTCCTACTGAAGACCAGTATACTCAGCACCCGCGGTAGCGCTAAAGTGGGAGTGCCACGAGTATACTTGGCACCCGCTCATAAAGGGTTAAAAAAGTGGAATTTGTTCCATTACAATTCATGTCATTATGGGACAATCCCAAGATAACCCCGTATAATAAAGGCATTAAAGATATTGGCTGGAAACATAAAGGTATTGCTGTAATAGGAGACCTGTTGGATGATCAGGGCAGACTACTCTCCGTCATTAACCTCAGGAGCAAATTCATTTTAAATAAATGCGATTTTAATGTTTATTTGCAGAGCAGAAGTTTTCTCCTTAACAAGTATCTGGATGTATCTCATAAGCTTATTTTTTCTTCTGTCTGGCAGAAATTCTTAAAAATATGCTATCAGCCTCAGGGCTTCTGTTTAATTTATGCATTTTTAAATTATTTAGATATTCAGTTAACAAAAAATACCAGGCTGAAATGGCAGGAAGATCTAGGCCTAAACATATCAATGGACAATGCAATAAAATCTTCTGGGGAAGTGCAGGGGAGACTTTTGCAATTTAAAATTTGATATTATTATTAATATTCCCCTAAACAATTGTTTAAGATAGGGATGGAACCAGATAGTAAATGTTGGAAATGTGGTCTTCCTGATGCAGGCATTGCACATTTGTTTTGGCATTGTGATAAAACGTTGTCTCATTGGTGGCAAATACATACTATCTGCAGCTCTATTGATGGGTCACATATACCTTTTTCTCCTTTATTATCTATTCTAGGAGACATTAATCTAATTCCAGATATCCCTAAACAGAAGAAAATCTCGATGTTAACTTGTGCATTAACATGTAAAAGACTCATTCTTCAGTACTGGAAGGATAAAAATCCTCCCAACATACAACATTGGTGAAATAATCTGTTGGTGGCTGCAAATAATGAAAAAATATGTTACCCTCTTATGAACAAGACTGATGTGTTTGAGGATGCATGGGTCCATTTATAACCCTTTGCACGCAGTAGAAACAATTACAGCATTCATGCCTTATTCATTGAAACTAAACAGGTTGAAAAACGTGTTACTTAAGAGTGATGTTTGTATAGTCTATATTACTTCTAGTGATGTACTTGATTACTAAATTAGTAATAAATGATGCATTGATAGTCCTTGGGTTCAGAATCTTATGCAATGTATATTTTTTTCAAAGTTTTGTTGTATAATTTTTATGAAAAATCAATAAACTTTAAACTTATTAAAAAAAAAGAAAGGGCACTATGAAGGAGGGAGACAAGGTCTACTTTAAGATTAATGAATCCTTTGGGTTGAGCTGGACTTCAGATTGCAATGCAGTATTCCAAGAAATTATCTACCAGCTGACACGTGTACCTATACTGGTTTATGCTGACCCAAAGAAGCTGTATGTACTACACACAGATGCCAGCTTGAGTGGCCTTGGAGCTGTGCTTTAACAAGAATATGAAGAGGGACTGCACCAGTAGCGTTTGCAAGCAGAAGTCTTACACATCTCATAAGAACTACCCTTTTCACAAATTAGAATTCCTCGCTTTAAAATGGGCTATAGTTGACCAATTTCATGAGTATTTATATGGTACCAAAATCCTGGTCAAAACGGACAATAATCCCCTCATGTATGTACAAATATCAGTCAAGTTGGATGCAACTGGACACAGGTGGCTGTCTGCTCTATCAACAAATGGTTATTCAGTGGAGTACCACCCAGGCCTAAACCAAATTGATGCTGATGCCCTCCCTGGAAGGCCTGCTTCAACTCTTCAGTGGGTATGAATGTTGGAACAATCCATAAAAGCCCTGTGCCACAAGTTTGACAGGCAGGAATGAACATCAGTCTGACAAAACTGTGAATTGCCTAGTCGATTGCCTGGGACCTCCAGATACCTGTGTGCCCATAGTCTACTGTAACTGTGCAGCTCTAGATTTGAGTACCTTCACTCAACTCACTCCTGCAGACATCCAAAGAGAACAATACCTTGACCCCATGCTTAGACTTGTGTTAGATGCTCTGACCAAAGGGAAAGATGTTTCCAAATTACGTTCAAATGATCAGAGAACTGCTTTACTGTTCTGAGAGGGGCCCAGACTGAATCTCTAATATAAATTGCTCTATTGAGAAATCACAAATGATCATGGGAAAACTATAAAAAAACACCAACTGGTGTTTCCTACAAAATTTAAACATGTGGTTTTAAGAGCCCTCTGTGACCAAATGGGACATTTGGGCAGCAAGAAAACTGCAGACTTAGTTCACGCTCATTTCTACTGGCCCAAGATGGGCGAGGATGCAAACCAGTATATTAAAACTTGTAGCAGATACCTCCAAAGGAAGACCCAACCACAAAGAGTAGCACCGTTGATTAACATTGTCACTAACACACCCATGGAGCGTGTATGTATTGACTTTAAAGTCTGGAGATCAATGCCAAAAACATTGGAAATATACTTGTTGTAACAAATCACTTCACCAGATATGTGCAGGCTTATCCCACCAAAGATCAAAAGGTCACAACAGTAGCCAAGGTTCTTGATGAAAACTTTTTCATACATTATGGTGTCCCCAGTGTATACATTCCAACCAAGGAAGGGACTTTGAAAGCCGAATAATTAAAGAAATGCTATCTCTATGGGGTGTAAAAAATTCAAGGACCACTCCATACCATCCACAAGGGGATCCGCAACCCAAAAGATTTAATGGGACATTGCTGGACATGCTGGGCACCCTTCACTCAAAAGACAAACCAAGATGGAGTCAGCAGATGAGTGCCTTAGTGCACATCTATAATTGCACCAAAAGTGATGCGACAGGTTTCTCCCCATATCAGTTGATATTTCATCGTGAAGCATATCTCCCAGTGGACATTTGCTTTGGAGTGTCACCAGACAGAGTTCAAGCCGATAGCTATCTGCAATACGCACACATACTCAAAGCACAGCTTAACCATGCTTATCAACTTGCCCACACTATGGCTGCTTAGAAAAATCTAGCGAATAAAGTAAGACATGATAAAAAGAGTCAAGGCTCAAGAACTCCAACCGGGAGATTGAGTTCTAATGAGAAGTTTGGGATTGCAAGGAAAACATAAGATAGCAGATCATTGGAGTCACACTCCCTATTTAGTCATTACTAGGCTGGATAACCTCCCGGTCTATAAAATACAGCCAGAAGGAGATCCCAGAGCTGTAAGAACAATCCACCAAAATTACCTCCTTCCAATTGGGCAGATGTCATAGATACAGTACCACAAAGTGCAATGCCGACTGGACCTGTTACTAGACCTGCTACTCAGAAAAAGCAGTCAAGCAAGCCTCCCTGCTACCCAGCAGACCAAGCCTCCAGCAAGCAATGCTCCTATGGGTGATGATACTAACTCTGAGTCTAGTGAGAGTGAATAGGAAGGTGTGTATTATCCTTCCTTTGAGCAAACCCAACTGTTCCAAGGAATTCCCTCCTGCCAGGTTGGACACAATGTTGATAAGTCAGAGATGCCAGATAATCTTGCCCTTTCAACTACTCCAGCGCCACTGGAAAGTGAAGTGCAAAGTGTGACCTCTGAAGTAGCAGATTCTTTATGTCTTGTGGAACTGTCTGAAATTGACATGGCTAGTCCTGCTCAAGTAGAGGAAACCTGTACCCATGAACCTGCAGGTGAAACTAACTTAAGTGGGCCTAGTGAACTTAACCTCATTGCAGAAAACATTGCTATCCCTGAGAGTGCTAGCAGTGAATCAAATGATTCAAGCTTTGTTGAAATACTGCTTACAGATGATCATAAGTCTACAGACCCAGAAAGCTTAAGCACTACTACACCTACAAGTAATACATCCAACTCAGAACTTACAGAAAGTGCAGAGATACCTCTTCCTGCAGAAGCTGCTTTGTTGCTGAACAACAAGCTGGGAGTCATGAACCCGAATGCCAATGCTGAGAGGACTGTGCCTATGCTCCTACACCAAGAAGGTCTGGCAGAACTGTAAAATCAGTAGTACACCTCACCTATGACTTACCAGGAAAGCCTGTAGACCTGCCTCTAAATGTGGTTCATAGAGGAATATACATTACAACTAACGCCCTGCCTAAATTAGGGTTCACTGCATTTTCCAGGCTAATAACCAAGCCCTCTTCCCAATATGTTTGGGGTCACCCTTACAAAGTAACTAGGGTCAGTTAAAAGGGTGCAAGGTAATTACCAGTTATGCAACTGCTCAGAGGTTTCAAGAGGTAATGCATATGGTAACTGTTTAAAACACAGTGAAAAATGTAAATTTGAAATTCCAAGAAGAAAATGCCATTAATTGATAAAAATAAAGCATGTTATGTTGTATGTATTGATAGTAAAACTGTGTGGATAATGTATATAGTACTGTATGGTTCCAACCTGCAAATAGTGTAAAAAGTGTTAATGTCAATTGTTACTTATGTTTTAGAATTGACGTAGACAGCAAGTTTCCTAGGCAGGGGAGAGTGTAACCAACGCCCCCAAATTGGGAGCTTACCTTAAGTAACTCCCTGGGCTCCAGTAATGTCCACTGCCAGGCAGATGTCCTGTAGAAATGGTAAATCCATAATGGTTGATGTCCTCCTATTGATCTGCATGAGAGTGCCATGATGTGTCTCTGCGCCTATCTCCTAAAGTGCCACAGTCAGTGTAAATGCTATAAATGGCCTGGGATGGGTCTGAGTGTTTCAAAGCTCATGACCAGCCAGGCATCTCCCCAATTTGCCCCATTATGTCACTAATAGAACAAAGGGAGCTCTACATAGTACTGCAGTTATTTACTTTTAATTCATAGTTGTCTTTAAGATATAGATTGTTGTTTAACCTGCCTTTATTGCAGCATGCATTTTCCAATGGAGGCCACCATGTTTTGACCGGGACTTTCCTTTTGGACCAATTAAGACACAGAGGACCTTGAGGGGTCCTTAGCTCAGGTGCCTCATGGGAAAAAACTGTAGTTTTTGTAATTTTTCAGATTTGCACCTAAACTGACAAATGGAAGCACCAGAACTCTGATTAACAGCTCCCCTAGCCAACCGGAATCCAGAAAAACTGGACTAATCCAAAAACTGATAGAAAAATAGAGTTCAGTTGCTTGTAGAGTGGAGAGAGAAAGCAGCTTGAGTCCCTGAGAAGCAGCTCTGGGAAAAGAGCTGAAGAGAACTGGCAAGAGAGAGGCCTGACTTGCCTCCCTGTTACTATTTCCAGCATCAGACTGCCTAACAGCAGGAAAGGGACTCCAGTGAAAGTGGCACTTCATTCTGAAACTTCATGGAGCAAGGAGCTGGTAGGCTCTGTGGGGATCCAGCTTAAAAGAGGTCTAGTTCTCCTCTGGTGTGTATCCTGCAGTCCCAAAAGGGGGGATTGATTAGCAAGAACTGCATGTCTGCAGAGTAAAAGGTTTGCTCAGCAAAGCGGTTCACATTGTGAATTGGTCAGGAGCTGAATGAGAAATTGGAGAGTTTGATGTTTCTAAAATGAAATGTGCCGAATGTTTGTTGTGGGTCAAGGCCTACTGCCCAGGGACTCCTGACTTCCAGAGAGGAGCCAATTTTTACCAGTGACCAAACTGTTTACCAGCTGGAGGGGTCACCAGCAGATAAAATGAACTTTGCCAGAGACACTATTGAGCTTGGGCCCATGTCCAACCCGACCCATGCTGTCTGTTCTTGTGCCAGCTACAGTTTTACCAGTGAGAGACCAACTTTGGGGATCCAGCCCCTGCATGTTAAGTCATCGCAGGTTGTGGCAGCCTACAGGGAAAGGCCGTGAAATGGAGGTGAGTCATTATGGCCCTGTTTCCCCATGTACAGCAGCTTCCAGCATTGGGTCTTCATTTTGCCAGGCCATCCTGAGTCAACTGGTACAGTGAGTAAATCCAGGGTAGCTCCCTGCAACAGGCATCTTAATTTCTTATGGTATCATCTAAATGTTCTCAGATTAATTTCAAGGGTTTCCAATAGACTAGGCCAACTAGCCATGGATACAACTAATTTCTTTGCTTTGCACTTTTAGTGTTGATCATTTCTTTCCATCAAAGGCCCCAAAAACAGCTGTAAGCCTGGGCACCAATTCTGGCCAGCCAGCATCGATTCTGGGTACCCAGTAGCAAAGGGACTAATTTAACTGTGTTAGTAACCTGGTTTTCCATAACAGTAATCATTTGCCCAGATTTGTTCCCCCTCCTTGTTCATGACCCTTTAATAAGCCTGATTCACTGTGTTACTTTAAACCCAACTTATGAGCATATTATTACATGATTTAAAGCGATAAGCTCTTCTTGGAATGTGTTGAAAGTGCATGATGTATTTCAAAACTGTCTTTACAGGAAGGTTCACAGGACATGGACCAGAGACCCTGCTGGTAAGTGGGTCAACTGGGAACATATTGTTAATGCCTGTTAGTAGTGTTAATATTATTTTACCTGTTTAGAAAGCCACAGTATTTTGTTGAGCTTGGGTCTGTTTCTTGCCTGAATCAGGACACTCGCGCTGTTTGTGATCACGACCTCCGGTTTCCCACTGCATACTAATGAGGATCCTTTGTTTCCCCTTGCAATATCAGCCCGCTGCTCCCCCATAGTCATAAAGCAGTCTGCTGCCTGCCCAAAGCATCAGAGCTCCCTCCTGGAGCTGAAACACTTGGTGGTGGTGCTAACAGAAGTAATTTAAACAACCTCTACCAGCACCTTTGTGAGGGGGGTTAGCCCATCAACACACTACACACTACACACATCGACTGCCCCACCCACCATCATCATCCCTTTTAATAGTCCCTGCCTGATGACATCACTTCCTGCTGTTTGAAATACTAAGTCCCCATTTTCCCTTTTGTAGGTTATACCTGCCAGCCACTAGAGGGACCCTTTGTTACTGCCTCTAGCTCTTCTATTCTCAGAAAGCCTCCCTCCTATTATACTTGGACCCCTCTAACTACCTGTCCTCTTCCCTCCCAGCCCTCTGCCCTCTCCACCTCCAATCCTCAACTAGCCTATTCTTGGACCCCCTCCCTTCCACCCCCAAGCCCATGCTGGTTGATCACCTAGCTTGGATTCCTCCGACTACCTATCCCTCTTCCTGTCTTCCTTGACTCCAGAGGCTCTGCCCACTCCCCCTCCCACACCTAATGTTGTACTAAATCCTGCCTGGACCTCCTGCCATTACCACTGAGCCTTCATCAAGCGGCCACTAGGAGTCACTATTATGCACCCCTTGTTTGGTCCCAAACATACCCTGTGTCCTGGCCTCAGAACGTGGAGCACAGCTTTCACCTAGGTCCTGTGACCACCTGCCCTGAGCTGGTCTTGAACCTGGTACCCTGGCCACCAGAGTCCGTGTCACTACCACTATTCCAAAGTGGCATCCACACTTGTTGAGTGACACAAAACAACTTCAACCTACCACCCAGCTGCAACCACAAGCAATATGTTAGCCCACTTACTACAATGCCTCCCTATCATCCTCTCCCTGGCACCACTGTCTCACCAACCTAATACCCCCCCCAGGCACAATGGCACCTGATCCTGCTATTATTCTGGAGCTAGCCCTACCACACCATACTCTCATCATCTGCCCCAGTCATCAACACCCTCCCCCCAGTCCTCTCCCTACTACTACTTCCTCAGGTGCCCACTGGAGACTTATCCTCCTCCACTTTCACAGCCTGGAAAACCCTGCCCACCCTTGTGCCCAAAGCACCCCCTCCCCACGGCATATCCTCTATCGAAAGCTCACCCTCTACCGCCCCCGGCCAGGGCTGTGGTTATACCACTACTCCTGCCCGGAAATATTCATCCAAACCCTGGCCCAGCTGCCTCAAACCCTCTTACAGGGTCACCCGGGCTCTGCATTGCATCTATGAATATATGCAGCCTGATGAAAAAACTAGATTCCCTCCAATGTTGGGTCACCTCGCATAGGCCAGATGTCATCGCGGTGGTGGAAACCTGGTTATCAAAATCCACTCCAGACTCATTTGTCACTATTCCAGGGTACTCCCTCTACCGGGAGGATCATGTAGGTAGAAGGGGGGGGTTGTACGATATACACCAGGGACTCTCTCACTGCACTGACACTCCCTGCCCCTGCTCTCACCCACAGAGCGCAGGCCCTAACCCACAAACTGACTCCTGAGCCCTCCAGGGGTCCCCTCTATCTCACTGCTGCCTACATTCCCCCTTAAAACCAAACTTTGGCACTGGCTTCGCTAACTGATTATCTTTCAACCCTACCTCACACAGCTGACCAAGTCCTTGGGGGTGATCTGAATGTTAACTGGCTCAGCTCATCCGTCAACACCACCCGTGACTCATTCGCAGCCATAGACATGTCCCAACTAGTCTCCCAACCCACCAGAGTTAACACAAAGAAAGGTACCAGCACCCTGCTAGATGTGGTCATCACCAACCGCCCTCTACAAATCCATGATACCCAGGTCCTTCCGGACTCTATAAGTGACCACTCTCCTATAATTTTCCACTGGGCCACCCCCACTTCCAAACCCACGGCTCATCCCACTCTACGTCGGCGCCTCAGACCAGGTGGACTAAAAGGCTACATCTTGCCCAAATTAACTGGTCTCCCATACGCCATGCACCTGATATAGATTCCGCCCTTACCTTCTTCACCCAAACCTTCAATAATGCCTGTGACATTTTCACTCCCATGACAGCAGTCTGCACCAAAGTTCGTAATGCCCCCTGGATTACCCCGTCCCTGCTGCAACTACTCAAACACAGGGATAACCTGTGGCACCTGGCCTCTGAAACAGGCCGTGCTGCGGACAGACAGGCCTACAATGTCGCTAGAAACAAATGCACATGGGCCATCAGGAAAGCAAAAGCCGATCACTATCAGGCTGCGCTTATCTTCTCCTGGGGGAGTGGCAGAACTTTTTGGGACAGCATTAAACAACTAAATGGGAGCGTGCGCTCTCCTCCCCCCTCACAGATCACCATCGATGGCTCTATCTCCACCGACCCTGCCCACATAGCCAACTTCCTCAACACGGGCTGGCCCACCGGTGCAGCGGTGGGATTTCCGCTCGCGACGCCGGCAACTCGGGTTCGGGAATGGACCAGGGTTGTCGGAGGGCCGGCCGGGGGAGAAGGATGGAGCGTCCTATGGACTGCTCTCCTTCTCCGGGGGGAAGGTGCGGGTAGTGCTCGGAGCACCGAGGACTCCTGGCAGAGGCCGGGAGACCTCACGCTGCCGACGCTTAACATCGGGGAGGTGGAGCGGACGCCGGCGTCATTGCACGTCCCCACCTCCATAAGGAAAAGCACAGAAAATCAGGCGGGGCAGGGCCACAGTCTCAGTGAAGCCCTCCCAGAAGGACCTCGATTGGCTGCCATCGCTGCGGGTTCCCCGACCAGTTACAGTTCCGTGACCATGGGAAGACCGTGGCCATGGCCCCACCCTCCGGGGGGTAAGCCGGGGGTGACTGGGGGAACCCGGCAGCAGTAGATGGTAGCAGAGGCTTCCCGGGGCCGTGACTAGGGCCGATAAATGACTGTCGGCCTGGCCAGATAAATAATAAAAAAAAACAAAAAAAAAAAAAAAAACCTTCCTCAACACATCATTCACAGACCTTAGTTCGGTCCTCCCCAGAGACTTCTTTGACCCTCCTTCAACCCTACCTACCCCTGACTTTCAATATCCTAGCTTCCACTTATGCAGGGTGACTCCCCAGGAGGCTAGGCCATACCTGCTTCAAGCTCTAAAGAGCAATAATATTGGCAGTGACTCCCTGGACCCCAGTATCCTCCGCTGGGTCCTGGATCAGGTCCTTGCCCCCCTAACTACCCTGCTCAACAAGTCCCTCTGCCTGGGGCAATTCCCTACAGCCTGGAAAACAGCCACAGTCACTCCCATACACAAAGGAGGTGACAGGTCCTCAGCCGGGAACTACCAGCCTATCACCATCCTTCCACCCCTCTCCAAAGCCCTAGAAAAACTGGTGGCTACCCAAATCACAGATTACCTGACCAAATACAACATCCTCTGCCATGAACAGCATGGATTCCGTGCAGGTCACAGTACCAGCACTGCTCTTATTGAGTTCTCAGATTTTCTTCATTCCTCCCTGGACTCAGGCTCACTAGCCGGAGCAGTGTTTATTGACCTCTCAAAGGCTTTCGACACTGTCTCCCACCCCCTCCTGCTGGATGCCCTCAACCACACCGGCTTTTCCGACGGCCCGGTCTCCTAGTGCTCCAGCTACTTGTCTGACCGCTCTCAGTGTGTTAAAATTAATGGGACCCTCTCCAATACATGTCCTATCCGATCCGGTGTCCCCCAGGGTTCCATCCTAGGTCCACTTCTCTTCTCACTATACCTCAATACCATGCCCGGAGCTTGCACGGGTAAAATCCTGCTATACGCAGATGATGCCATCATCTTTGCCACCCACCGAAACCCCATCTCCCTTCAAGACACCTTGCAACTAGCCTTCAATAATGCTAAAGCCTGGTTCAAAGAGCACAGACTTGTAGTCAATCTAAAAAAAAAAAAAACGTGCTCTTTGCCCATCCCCAAAACAAACTCAGTAATTTCCCACTCCGTATCCTCCCTGGCTCGAAGCATCCTCTTGATCAAGTCCACTTGTACAAGTACCTCGGGGTCTCCTTTGACTCTGCCCTCACTTTCCACAACCACATTGATACTCTAGCCTCAGCTACAAATAAACGGCTCGGTATCCTTTATCGCTACAAGCACTGCCTCCCCCCCGATGCCCTCCGACTAGCAGTCATCTCCTCAATCATGTCCTTTGTGGACTATGGCCTGCCTGTCTATGGTGCCACGGACACAACCGGCCTCAATAAAATCCAACTCACCTTGAATAAGGCCTGTAGATTAATTACGGGAGCCACCAGATTAACCCATACCTGCCAGCTATATGACTTGGCTAAGCTGCTTAACCTGGATGAATGGCTCAGATACCAAACCTGTCTCATAACTAAAAAAACACTCCTTTGACTATCCCCTCCTGGCCTGACAGCCTCTATCAGCCTAGCTCAACCCTTAGTCCAAACTCGTAGCTCCTCCAAGGCCACCCTGTCTGTCCCTAGGACCAGGACTACACATGGTCAACGGTCCTTTTGTTACAGAGCCCCCTCCTGGTACAATACTCTCCCCAGCTCCATCACCGATACCCGTACAATCTCCAGCTTCAAAACCGCACTTCGAAGTCAGTTATTTAACATGCATAGCTGTGCTTGTCCCCGGCCGTAGGTGTTCCAGCTCATCGTGCCCGACAAAACTCTTTGAGTAGCTCCACAACAACAACTGACAAAACTCCCAGAGTGGCTCGCCTCCCTAACCTATCACCTACCCTGTCCCATAGCCACCTGTTTTTACTAACCGAGCAGTACCTGCTCAAGACTAATTGTCTGCCTAACCAATGTATGCTTACCTCTCAGTCTTATCCAAATTACTGTAATTACCTGTGAATACCAAACCTGTAACACTGTTATTGTAAACAAAGTAATTACTGCATATATCTGCCTAAACTATGACTGCTATGATGTAAAAAGCTGTTATCTACAATGATGTAACTAAATGTTGTACTGTGTTTTGTCCTCTTTGTGATGAGGTACCTTTGTAAATGAGCCTCTGGCTCAAAGGTTGTAAACTGATGTATAAATAAATAAATAAAATAAATAAATAATGCCTATTGCAGACTGTTTAGGGAATACTGTTAATGGTCATTGTCAATATCTAGGTAATCGGTCACTAGGTGGGGTTGTGGGTGGTGATAACTTCCCAGAGGGCTGCACCAGTATAAATAGATACCCAAGCAAACCGTACTCTGGATGGAGGCACCAAACTAGTGTGTTTACCGATGGTAGGGACAACCCAGTACTTGGCAGTTCTGAACCTAGGCCCCTCAACCTGTTGTTAGGCAGGCAGGGGTAGTAGTCCTTGGAATAGCGCCACCTAGGGGTGATAGATAGATAGATACTGTTGACAGATACTGTTGATAGATAGGTACTGCTGATAGCTAGATAGATACTGCATGTAGATAGATAGATAGACAGACAGATAGATAGATACTGTCAATAGAGAGATACTGTCGATAGATACTGTCAATAGAGAGATAGACAGACAGATAGACACTTTCAATAGATACTGTCTGTAGATAGATAGATAGATATATATACAGATAACTTATTTAACCAGCATTTGTCAATGCCAAATGGTTGCTTGCTGGCATTAACAGTGGAAGTGCAGGAGTTAGACAGATGCAGTATTGGAATGGCATTGAAGTATTGAACTGACGTCAACTCTACCCTCACCCTGCAGAGATGGACAGCCATTGGGGTGTGCCTTTGGGTCATCGCCCATAATGGTCATGACATTTCACCTCACCCTACCCTGCAGACACTGACAAGTGTCGAGGTGTGCCTTGGGGTGTTCGAGCTTTACATTCACCTCATTCCATAAGGAAATACGCTGAAATGGGTGCAGTATAGGAGAATGGGGTGAACTCTGGGGGCAAAGGGTCTAAGGTGCACCTCGATGCCTGTCACTGGCTGCAGGGTGGGGGTGGGGATGGAATGGCAAGAGCATTACTGTCGACAGTCCCAAGTCACACCCCTGACACCTGTCAGTCCCTACAGGGTAGGGCGTTATGGTAGAAAACCCTAACACCCTGGGAATTTCTTGGTATTGAACTCTACAAGTTTTCCACATGGGCTTTTGTGACCCCACCGCATGAACAGTGACACTATCAGTTCGTTAGGCGAAAGGTGATTTTGCGCAGCAACTGCGCCATTTGGTGCCACAGGTGCGAAAACATATTTCAAACAGGATGTGAAAAATGACAGCTGTACTGTTCATGAGGAGGTGTAAAAAATGACTTTGTTGAAAATCTGGAGTGAAAATATAAAAGAACTGGTGAAGTCACAAGTGTGAGTAGAAACTGCAATGTACACCCGTAATGTAATTAGTTTGGGGATTTTTTTACAGCAGATTTTCAACATAGGCATTTTGGGACCTCTGCTCATGAACACTGTCAGTGTGATTTTCTTAATCTGTCCCGAACATTAATTTCCCACAGCGACCGCGCAATTCTGCGCTGGAAGTGCGAAAACACATTTCGGCCAGGGTGCGGAAAATGACAGCTGTACTGTTCATAAGGAGGTGTGGAAAATGTCAATATTGAAAATCTGGACTGAAAAAATATTACAGATTGGTGAACTTAAGAGGATGCGTAGAAACTGCGCAATGCACACTCGTAACACAGTCATTTTATGGACTTTTGTCACCAAATTTTCAACATAGCCATTTTCACACCTCTGCTCATGAACAATGTCACTGTGATTTTCTTAATGTGTTCCAAACATTGATTTCACACACCTACCGCACCAATGTGCACTACATGTGCGAAAACACATTTTGGATGAGATGTGAAAAATGACAGCTATACTGTTCATAAGGAGGTGTGGTAAAATGGCAATGTGGAAAATCTGGAGTGAAAATATTAAAAATTCTCAGTTACGAGCGTGCATAGGAACTGCACAACACACACTCGTAAAACAGTCACTTATGGGAATTCTTTCACCAAATTTTCAACATAGGGTTTTTGGGGGTCTACCTCATGAACTGTGACACTGTTGTTTCATTAATCAGTCCCGAAAGATGGTTCTGCTCAGTGAATGCAAAATCACCTTTCCGGACCGAATAACATAATGACAGTGACTGAGTTCATGAGGAGGGGTCCCAAGAACCCCATGTTGAAAATTTGGAGAAAAAATTCCCCAAAATGGCCAAGATATGCACCAAGGTTGAAAAAAAACATTTATGCCATTATACAGCTTACCGGCGTCTCTTCAGTTCGCGGTTGGCTTTGAAGAATGCAGACTTGTTACCAGTCCAACAAAGATCATCGCTACAGGACTCGGAGGTAAGTATGGGTGGAGGCGGGGTGTGGGGAGGTGGGGTATGCAGAGAATGGGTGTGGGGGTTGGAGGAGGGGGGCAAGTCAGTCAACAAGGGACCGTTTTTTCTTATAGATGTTTTTTTTCTTTTTTTAGGAAGACTACACAGGACTTTTGCCAGGCTGGGGTGTGCAGCTGGAAGTTCGTTTGGGGGGCAGTGGAGCTGATGGGGGACTGGGCACTCCCATCGGCCATACAGACTTTTGCCACGATGCAGTGGGCTCCTAGCGTGGAACCTGAAAGTCTGTTGGGGGAGTAGAGGAGCTGACGGGGGATTGGGCACCCCGTCGGCCATACGGACCTTTGCCATGCTGGGGTAGGTTCCTAGCGTGGCACCTGGAAGTCTGTTTTTGGGTGGGTACAGTGGAGCCAACAGGGGATTGGACACCCCCTTCAGCCATGCAGGCTTTTGCCATGCTGGGGTGGGTTCCCATCGTGGCACATGAAAGTCTGTTTGGGGGGGCAGTGGAGCCGATGGGGGATTGAGCACCCCCATCAGCTGTACAGTGTGCAGGGGAGCACATGAGCATGCTGGGGTGGGCTCCCAGCATGCTACTTGGGTGTTTGTTGGGGGGACCAAGAAAAAAATGGAACTGTCTATGACAGCTGTTCAGATGCAGTGCTGACCTGTAGGCATGTTGCATACTGCTGACAGCAGTATGTAAATTGCCTGCCGACAGCAGTATGCAAATTGCCCACATGTTTCCACCGCTGATTGCAGCAGTGTTTTGCTTTGAACTGTACGTCACTGCATCTGAACTGCTGTCACAGACAGCTCAGACATTTATTGGTGTGGTGAGGCTGTGCCTGCAAGAAGGAGCCAGGCATTGGAAGCTGGGAGGCACACCTATGAAAAAATTTGCATGGTGGCACTATGTTTCTTGCACATGCATGCACGCAAACATAAAAATGCCTTTAGGAAAACCAAGGTGCTTTACATAAACATAATATAGCAAATCCAACATAATGGTAATAAGTAAAACATTATCACATAGTTACAGTACAGACCAATGTGAAAACCATAACTATTTCAGTCTACTAAACACACTTGAGTATCCCAAAGGCGGAGACCCCACCTTCCCTGGCAACTACTGCATCATCTCTCTTCTCCCTACCCTTGCCAAATGTCAGGAACACCTAGCCCTCTCCCAGCTCACCACTTACCTCAATGACTCCTCCTTCTTCACCTTTTATCAATCTGGCTTCAGGATAAATCACTCCACCACCACCTCCCTTCTTCGGCTCACTAATTCTATCCTCATGGGAATGGACAATGGCCAAATCACCTCATCCATTTTTGTTGATCTGGCCAAAGCCTTCGACACAGTATCCCACTTCCTTCTCCTTGACACCCTATCAACAGCTGGGCTATCCCCCTTAGCCACAGACTGGTTCAAGGCATACCTCACTTGCAGAACCCAGTCAGTCAAGATGTCTGATGCAATTTCCCCACCCTTCCTGATAAGAACTGGTGTCTCCCAGGGACCAGTGTTAGGCCCCATACTATTCTCTATTTTTCTAAACGATCTCCCGTCCACCTGCTCTCCCTTCTCCTCCATTCACATGTACGCTGATGATACAGTCTTGTATGCATCTGGATCCTGCCCCACCAAGGTTGCATCCAACTTGCAGCACGACTTTGACAAAGATCAGTGTTGGTTTGTAAACCACCAACTATCTCTCAATGCCAAAAAAACTATCTCCATGACCTTCCGCACCAGGCAGAGACTTACCAGGTTTCCCTCTCTACCCTCCTTCAGCACCCTTGATGGGACTTTACTCAAGGACACATCCTCCTTCAGGTATTTAGTTGTCTGGCAGGACCAACACCTGAATCTCTCTGGTCATATCGATGCCACTCAGAAAAAATTGCATCCCAAGTTTGGCACCTTATTCAGGAACCGTGCCTGCATCCCACCCATGGCTAGGCATAAGATTGTCCAGAAAATGATCCTACCTATCTTTGACTACTGTGATATAGTCTACAGTGCTGCCCCTAAGTTCTCCCTGGCCAGACTAGATACCCTCTTCAACTCCTTTTGCCATTTTGCCCTTGACAACCCCCTCCACACTCATCATTGTGATCTCTACCATGCCTTATCTTTCCCTTCCCTGACAAACTGACATTTCTCTCACTGCGTAAAATTCACCTCCAAGCACTGGCTGGGTGAACTTCCCTCCTATCTCTGCCCTGCTTTACAACTGCCCCCCTTCCTTCCTACTCCCTAAGATCTACTGACTCATGAACCCTGGTGGCCCCACGCCGCTCCACCCTTATTGGCCAATTGGGTTATTCTTATTGCCGCCCAAAAATCTGGAATTCACTTCCCCCTCAAATTTGCCACTCATCCTCTTGCTACTCCATTAACTCTGCCCTCAAGAACTTCCTTGCCTCTTCCTGTGCCTGCCATGACCCTCCCTAATCCCCCTGTCATCTCCCCAAAGCCCATATTACCATATGCCTGCTCCCCACCATTCCTATTTCCCTCTGATCATGCTCCTTCTAGTCCCCTACTCTCCCTCCTCCTAAAGTGTTCCTCCCCCTTCTTTCTCTACCCTTAATCTATCTCCCTCCTGTGAGCTCGATCACTGCCTTGTGCAGGCAGGATCCATAGCGCACAGTGGGCAACAACTTTACCCCCTTTCCCTATTTTTCCTTTTACAGCACCCCCTCAGTCACTGCTAAATTACTGCCTTGTGCAGGCAGGGTCACCCAGCACATTGGTGGGGTACTACCCATCCCACTATAGTTGACCTCTGCTACCTCCTCCCTCAACACCCCCCTCTCTCGCATCACTATATATAAATCCCATCAGGCCTCATTGCTTTGCCCACCCTCAGTTTCAAGAGTTTTTTCAAAACCCTTTCTTCTGTGAATTAACTGGTATCGACCCCCATTCAGAGTTTCTCCCTTGTTTGGTTTAGGTACCTCCTCCTCCTCTTCTGTTGTGAATACTGACCAGAAATATTCATTCAGTATCCCTGCTTTTTCACTGTCACCCTCTGCCCACATTCCCTCCCCTTTATTAAGTCTCTGTATCCCTCCCTTGGTCTTTCTTCGCTCCTTAATGTACCTATAAAAGGTTTTATCCCCCTTGTTAACAGAGTTGGCTATCTTTTCTTAAGTTTGTGCCTTTGCTATTCTGACTGCCTTCCCTGCCTCTTTCTGCTTTAACTGATAAAGTTCTCTGTCCTGCTCCTTCTGTGTTTCCTTATATTTCCTGAATGCTATCCTTTTCTCCTTAACCATCCCTGCCACCTCTTTTGAGAACCATAGTGTTTTTTTTTCTTCATTTTGTTTTGTTGATTTGCTTCACACTAAGACTTGTTGCCTCTGCGATGGCTGTTTTGATTATTCCCCATTGTTCCTCCACCCTTCCTTCTTGCCCATTTGCTAGTGCTTTTCTGAGGCACTCTCTCATTTTCCCAAAGTCAGCCTTCCTAAAGTCCAGTGCTTTTGTTTTTGTATGGCTTGACTCTATGGCTGTGTTTATTGTGAACCACACTGTTTGGTGGTCACTTGTTCCCAGATGGCTACCCACTTCTAAATCTGAGATCCTTTCTCCTTCCCCATTTGAGAGTACCAGGTCTAAGATTGCTCCCTCCTGAGTGGGTTCCAACACTAGCTGTCTGAGGCATGCCCCCTGTAGGGCATCAAGAATGACCCTGCTCTTGGATGTGCCTGCAGCAAAGGTACTCCAGTTAACATCTGGCATATTCAGGTCCCCCATCAACAATATCTCCCCCTTTTCTGCCATTTTAAGGAAGCCTTCTATCATTTCCTTGTCCATTTCCTCCCCCTGAGATGGGGGTCGGTACACAACCCCCATGCGGATTGTGGTGCAATTTCCTGTCTCCAGGGTGACCCATAGTGACTTATCAACTTCCTGTTTACTGTTTAGTTCTGTTGCTTTAATCCCTTCCCTTATATAGAGAGCTACTCCTCCTCCTCTTTTACCCACCTTGTCCCTCCTGTAGACTGTATATCCTGGTATGTTGACATCCCAGTCATGGTTCTCTGTGTACCTTGTTTCAGTGACTGCCACAATATCCAGGCATCCCTTTTTCCATCAAGGCCACTAGTTCAGGGAGCTTGTTGCACAGACTGTGGGCATTGGTACTCATCACATTCCATTTATTTTTTATGGCCTTACCACTTTTAGCCCCATCCCTGTCCTTACTGCCTTTTTCTCCATTTATCCCTGTCCTGCTCTCTACTGACTTCTTTACCTTGGTGTTTACCTCTCTAACTACTGTGTTTTGTGGGGGGGGAGGCTGGGATTCCCCTGCTTCTTTTCAGTGCCTCCCCCTTGGCTAGTTTAAATGCTTGCCAATGAAGCATTTAAACCTGTCACCTAGGATCCTGGATCCCCCCGGGCAGATGCAGACCATCACGCCAGTATAGGCCTGCATTCATCCAGGTGGCTCCCCAGTCCCCAATGAAGCCAAAACCCTGAGCTCCACACCAGTTTTTCAACTATTCATTGAATCCCATGGTGCGGAATACCCTAGCATCATCCTTGCCATAGACCAGCAGCACCTCCGAGAAGGTTACCGTACATGCTACTTGTCTAATCACTATAAATCTTGAATATCTATGTTACACTAATGGCTACCAATTACTATTGGGTCACTTTACCATCTAGTGCTACATACTGTTGCCAAGTTATTATATGTGTTCCTGTGTTACCCAGCTATCACCAACTGTTTCCAAATTGCTATATGTGTCTTCATATCTACTACACTTAACTGTTGCATTGTTAGCCAGTATTTATCCACCTGTAATCCCTCCTGCTCGCATTGTATGCAAGTAAGCAAATTGTATTCCAACATTGTGACACTTCTCTGTATTCTATCCCATTGTTCCCTACCCCCCAGGTTGCACCGGGAGACTAGCAACTTGCTGCTCAGCGTGCCTTCCTGGTGAAACATTTCAATAAATAAATAAATTAAAAAACTTGAGTAAACAGCAAGGTCTTACGTCTACTTCTAAAGATCGTGACAGATGGGGCAGCACAAATGTCCATGGGTAAACCATTCCATAGTAAAGGGGCTGCAATGCTCTGTCACCAGCTGACTTTAGTCTTGATTTTGGAACCACCAACAAACCAGTACCAGTGGCACGTAACTCACAGATATCAGAGTGGGTTGCAAGAAGCTCACTAAGGTACTGGAATCCTTGTTCATTAAGGGCCTTAAAAGTATGCAAAAGAATTTCAGTCAATTCACCATCTCACAGGAAGCCAGCACAGAAAACGCACTGCTATAGTGATATGATCACTCTTCTTTACCGATCTAACAAGTCTGGCAGCGGCATTCTGTGCTAGCTGGAGACAGCAGATCTGACCTCCTGGAAGGCCCCAATACAGTGTATTGCAGTAGTCAAGGTGCGAGATGGTTAAAGCATGCACTAGTGTTAGCAGATCATATCTGACAAGATAAGGATGCAATCCTGCTATATTCGTTAAATGATAGAAGCCACTCCTGACCACAGCTGACGCCAGAGGTACAAGAATCAGATATTGGTCAAGAGTGATCCATAGATTGTGAACTACTTGCCTGGTCTGGAGTTTATCTTCCCCAAATCTGGGAAGATCCAGGGTCTACAAAATAAAATACCTCAGATGATCTAATACCACCAGCAACAGCTCGGTGTTTCCAGGATTAAGGGTCAGCCTGCTATGGGCCATCCACCCACTGATCTCCAATAGAGCATGCTCAAGCACGGTCACCGAAGAGCCTGGATATCATCAGCATAGCAATGAAAACCCAAGCTATACTTCCAGATCAACTCTCAATGGGAAACATAGACACATAGAAGGTGATGGCAGATAAGGACTGCAAGGCCCACCCAGTCTGCCCATTTCTTTTTCTACCTTATGAATGTGCCATCGGCCTTTGCTCTGTCAATGACCTATCTATTCATACTCATCTGGATTGCTCCCTTATGCCTATCCCATGCTTGTTTGAAGTCCTGCACTGTATTCATAGCCACCACTTTCTGAGGTAGGCTGTTCCATGCATCCACCACCCTTTCTGTGAAAAAGAACTTCCTCACATTCCCCCTTAATCAGCCTCCCTCTAATCTCATGCTGTGTCCTCTTGTCCTGCTATTTTTCTTATATTGAAACATGTTAGACTCTTTCACCTTGTTAATGCCCTTAAGGTGTTTGAATGTTTCGATCATATCTCCTCTCTCCTGCCTTTGCTCTAGGGTATACATATTGAACTCCATTTATCTGTCCTCATATGTTTTCTGATGCAGTCCCTGCACCATTTTGGTTGCCCTTCTCTGGACTGCCTCGATTTGGTTAATGTCCTTGTGAAGGTGTGGCCTCCAGTACTGCACGCAGTACTCCAGATGGGGCCTAACCAGTGTCTTGTAAAGTGGGATTATTGCCTTCCTCTTCCAACTTGTGATACCCCTACTAAGTGGAAGCATAAACATTACAAATAAAAGAGGAAAGGACCTGGAACCCTGAGGAACATCACAGTCAGAGATGGAGGAATTTCTTCAGAATCACCAACTGATGATGATCACTAAGGAAGGATCTGAACCAGTCAAAGGCTGTTCCTACCACCCCAATGAACCTCCTCATGTGCTCCATTAACTCCTCAATCAACAGTGTTAATTGCAGATGACAAATCCAAAAGGACCAGGAAAGAAACCTCTCCATGATCCATTGCAAGGAGCTGATCATTTAAAACACTTACAGAACTGTTTCAGTGCCATGCCAAGAACAGAAAGCAGATTGGAACAGCTCATAGATGGACAATTCCTTCAGATGCTCCATAACCTGTGCCACCACCACTCTTCTCAATAACTCTACTGAAAAAGGGTAAGTTAAGAGATATGTCTAAAACTTGCAAAGTTGTCAGGGTTTAAAGTACCCTTTTTATGTTGCTTGCACGCATGCACAAGAAACATGTTGCAGCAGCTTGCTGCAGAAGCAGGTTGTGGAGGTGGGGCACTGTTGTAGCCAATGCTCCCACTGCCTTTGGAGGTTTGGCCCACTTTCCCCAATGGGGTGGCACGTTGCTGCTGACACTAGTTCAGCCAGTGTGCCACAACCTTGAAACCTTTCAGCCGCTGCAATCAGGGGCCGCCCCGTCATTGTAGCATCAGCCATGATGCAATAAGGGAGCGACCCATCACTACAGGGTGGTCCCTTGCCTTCCCCAACCCAGTTTGCCGATGGGGAGTCCAGTCCCTGTCGGTTTCTGGTGTCTGCCAAGGGGGTGCCCAATCCCCCTCAGCATCATGTCCCTTTGTCCTGTTTCTTTGCCGACGGGGGTGCCCAATCCCCGTCAGCTTGTCCCCCCCAATTTCTTGTGTGTCGAGGGGGTGCATGTGCCAACAGAGGTGCCCAATCCCTGTTGGCTCCTGTCCTCCCACCCCAAAACACACAGGTGGCACGCTGGGAGCCCACCCCAGCATGCCAAAAGTACCTGTGAAATGGAAAACCATCCTAGAGTCTATTTTTTTACCCCTGTAAAATGGTCCCTCGCTGTCTGTGCCCCCCCAACTTGCTCCAACTCTCTGCACCCTGCCTCTCCCACACACCCCCACCCCATACTACTCACGGAGTCCAAGTGATGATCTTCGGTGTACCGGGAACACGTCTGCACTCTTCAAAGCTGACTGTGAACTGAAGAAATGCCAGTAAGCTGTATAATGGCATAGTTGTTTTTCAACTTTGCTGCATATCTAAGGCATTTTTTGGAATTTTGGCACCAGATTTTCAACATGGGGTTATTGGGACCCCTCCTCATGAATTCAGGCAATGTCATGGCGTTATTCGGTCTTGAAAGGTGATTTCGTGGTCACTGCATGGAATTACCTTTTGGGACCGATTAACAAATCGACAGTGTCAGTTTTCATGAGCTGGGCTATCAAAACGCCTATGTTGCAAATTTGGTGAAAAAATCCAAAAAATGACTGTTTTATGAGCATGCATTGCGTAGTTGCTACGCACGCTCATAACTTTGCGAACTTGCAATATTTTCATGCCAGATTTTCAACACTGGTATTTTTTCACACCTCCTTATGAACAGTATAGCTGTCATTTTTCCCATCCTGGCAGAAATGTGTTTTCGTACTTCCAGCGTAGAATAGCGTGGTCACTGTGGGAAATCAGTTTTTGGGACAGATTAAGAAAATGACAGTGACACTGTTCATAAGCAGAGGTCCTAAAATGCCTATGTTTAAAATTTAGTGACAATAGTCCATCAAATGACTGTGTTACAAGTGTGCGTTGCGCAGTTCCCATGCACCCTTGTACCTTCGCATATTTGTAATATTGTCACGACAGATTTTTAACACTGGCATTTTTTCACATCCTGACTGAAATGTGTTTTCGCACTTCCGGCGCAGAATAGAGCGGACGCTGTGGGAAATCAGTGTTCGGGACAGATTAAGAAAATTACAGTGACACTGTTTATGAGCAGAGGTCCTAAAATCCCTATGTTGAAAATTTGGTGATGAAAGTCCATAAAATGACTGTGTTACAAGCCTGCATTGAGCTGCTTCCACGCACCCTTGTAACGTCGCAAATTTAGAATATTTTCACGCCTCATTTTCAACACTGCCATTTTTTCACACCTCCATATGAACAGTACAGCTGTCATTTTTCACATCCTAGCCGAAATACGTTTTTGCACTTCTGGTGCAGAATAGCATGGTTGCTGTGCGAAATCAGTGCTTGGGACAGATTAAGATCAAGCGAGTGAGAGGGGGGAGTGACTGAGCTCAACTGAGCTCTGTCAGGACTGCTGCGGATTTCTCTGTGGGCAGAAAAAAACCCCAATGCAGGCCGGAGCCCAGTACAAAAGGGCAGTCTGCAGTGCCGAGAGAAACAGAACGAGAGAGAAAGTGAGAGAGGGGGAGCGAGTGAGCTCAACTGAGCTCTGTTGAGACTGCTGCAGATTTCTTTGTGAACAGAAAAAGATGCCAATGGAGGCAGGAGCCCAGTACAAAAGGGCAGCCTGCAGTGCCAGGAGAAGCAGAATGAGCGAGTGAGAGAGGGGGAGTGAGCGATCTTAATGGAGCTCTGTTGGGACAGTTGTGAACTTCTTTATGGGCAGAAAAAGGCGCCAACACAGGCAAAAGCCCAATACAAAAGGGCAGCCTGCAGTGCCAGGAGAAACAGAACGAGTGAGTGAGAGAGGGGGAGTGAGCGAGCTCAACGGAGCTGTGTCGGGACTGCTGTGGATTTCTTTGTGGGCAGATAAAGGCACCAACGAGAGCTCAATGGAGCTCTGCCGGGACTTTAGAGTTACCCACCCTCCTGCCCAGAGTCCTCTGTTGTCCTATATTACAGCAGGGTCTCTGGAGTGGAGACAAAGCAATGACTGGATACTTTGAGGACTGCTGTAATAATACAGATTAAGTTGTTCTGTTCATTTCTCTAACTAGCTAAGTACTGAGCTATAGTGTTATGATTGCTGTAATAATACATATTTATTTGTTCTGTTTATTTCTCTAACTGAGCCGAGTACTAAATTTGGTAGAAAAAAATCCAAAAAAGGACTGTTTTACGAGCGTGCATTGCACAGTTGCTACACACGCTTGTAACTTCATGAATTTGCAATATTTTCACTACAGATTTTCAACACTGGCATTTTTCCACACCTCCTTATGAACAGTACAGCTGTCATTTTTCACATCCTGTCCGAAATGCATTTTCACACTTCCGGTGCAGAATAGCATGGCCGCTGTGGGAAATCCATGTTCGGGACACATTAAGAAAACCACAGTGACACTGTTCATGAGCAGAAGTCCTAAAATGCCTGTGGTGAAAATGTTGTGATGAAAGTCCATAAAATGACTGTGTTACGAGCGTGCGCTGTGTGCAGTTTCCATGCACCCTTGTAACTTCGCAAATTAATAATATTTTCACGCCAGATTTTCAGCCCTGGCATTTTTTCACACCTCCTTATGAACAGTACAGCTGTCATTTTTCACATCCAGGCCAAAATGTGTTTTCACGCTTCAGGCGCAGAATAGAGCAGTCATTTTGGGAAGTCAGTGTTTGGAACAGATTTGGATTGTGTGAGTGAGAGAGGGGGAGTGACCAAGCTCAACTGAGCTCTGTCAGGACTGCTGCAGATTTCTTTTTGGGCAGAAAAAGGCATCAATGCAGGCAGGGACCTAGTACAAAAGGGCAGCCTGCAGTGGTGGGAGAAACAGAATGAGCGAGTGAGAGAGGGGGAGTGAGCAACCTCAACGGAGCTCTGTCGGGACAGCTGTGAACTCTCTGTGGGCAGAAAAGGGTGCCAACACAGGCAGGAGCCCAGTACAAAAGGGCAGCCTGCACGCTGGGAGAGAACAGAATGAGTGAGTGAGAGAGAGGGGGTAGGCGAACTCAACAGAGCTGTGTCAGGACTGCTGCAGAATTCTTTGTGGGCAGAAAAAGGTGCCAATGCAGGCAGGAGCCCAATACAAAAGGGCAGCCTGCAGCGTCGGGAGAAACAGAATGAGCAAGTGAGAGAGGAGGAGTGAGCGACCTCAATGGAGCTGTGTCAGGACTGCTGCGGGTTTCTTTGTGGGCAGAAAAAGGCGCCAATGCAAGCAGGAGCCCAGTACAAAAAGGCAGCCTGCAGCCGGGAGAAATAGAACGAGAGAGGAGAGAGGGTGTGAGTGAGCTCAATGGAGCTCTGCCAAGACTTTAGAGTTGCCCACCCTCCCGCCCAGTGTCCTCTGTGGTCCTATATTACAGCAGGGTCTCTGGAGTGGAGACAAAGCAATGCTTGGATACTTTAGGATTGCTGTAATAATACAGATTTAGTTGTTATGTTTTTATTTCTCTAACTGAGCTAAGTACTGAGCTATACTGTTATGATCGCTGTAATAATACATGTTTATTTGTTCTGTTTATTTCTCTAACTGAGCTGAGTAATACTTGGAGTGCAAGGATTTCTAACTGGGCTAAGTGAAACTATATGAGAGCCGAGAACAAAAAGTATGGTAGCTGAGGGGTGAAAAACGGACAAGGAGGTTTTAGGATTGCTACACTAATGCAGTATCTAACGGATGAGATTTGAGACTGAATTACCCTGGTCGGCAAGGGGTCAGTAAGTGGACTAGTGTGTGGGGGGACAGGAATTTGACTAAATAGGGGCCTAACAGTTGTAGAAGGGTACAGAACCTTGGAGTAAGAGCCCATAACATAAGATGGGGGCCAAAATGGGGCTGGTGCCACATGTCAATAGGGCAGGTATCTTTGGAAGGGTGGAGGGGTGTACAGGGTGTGGGTGTGCCATGATCCTTGACTGGGCTTGGAGGATGGGGGGGTGTATGATCTGTAGATGACTGGCTAGTTTGAGGGAGGAACTGTGGAGGTTAGGGAGGAGTGTAAGTGGCAGGGCAAATGAGTATGGTACGCATCCTGAGAGGGGGAATAGGGGATGGCAAAGGGGGACGGAGGAAGACTAACTAGGGACTGAAACTGACTCCAGTATCAGAGGCACTAGCAGAAAAGAGAGGAGAAGGGAGGGGTGCCCGAGGCGAGGGCAGGGGGCCTCCTGATGGGGGAGGAAGAGACGACAAGGAGAACCAGGGGAGAACCAGGGGAGAGAGCAGATGGCTGTGGGTAGGGAAGGACCAGGGGTGACACGGAGGGAAACACGTAGGAGGGGGGAACCGATAGGGGGAAGAGATGTAGGACTGGAATCAACTATGAATAGATTCAAACCTCTGCTATGGGATAGAGAGGGGGAACAGGAACATACTGAAGTGGGGAGGACAAGCGGGGCATGAGAGGGATGGCAACAGGTGGGGAAAGAGATAGCGAGGACGAAAGGGTAAAAGGGGGCTAGTAAGGAAGGAGGGGTGGTGACTGAAGGAGAGAAGACTACGGGAAGGGGGAAGGATGGGAGGGGCATCACTATCAGGGTAGAAGGGAATGGGGGCCCTAAATCCACAACAGCGGGGATAGGAGAGGGGTAGGAAATCAGTAGGGGAGGAGGGGTGGTCAATATGGGAAGCCCAATAGGAAGTAGTCAGGCTGGGAAGGGGTTCAAGGAGGATGGGAGGAATAAGGCAGAGAAAAGGGGTGAGGTGGAAGTAGGGGACACAGAAGTCACAGAGGGTGTAGTTGGTGAGGGTAAAGGACAGGGAAGAATGAATACTGGGGTGGTGGAAGGGGCATTAGAAGGGAAAGGGGGTAAGGGGGCAGGGGAACTCATCCTGGGGCATTCTATACTGAAATGGGTGAGATGGGATGGAAAGGGGAAGGCGCCATATTTGAGTTGAAGCTGTCCCCAGGCTTACTGCAGGAGGGCAGGGGCTGGCACTGCTGAAGCGTGCACCGAGGGGGAGGAAGAAACCTCATTTACTGTTGCATGTGATTACAAACGACGGGCGGGGACACTGTGGAAGTAGTGAGGGGGAGGTTTGAGTACTTGGGCAGGCAGTGTGAGGGGGGAAGTGCGGTGGCATTCTTGGAGGTACTGCCGGTACCTTGTACAAGCATGGACAGGAAGGGTAGGCTTGAGGAGTTCGAGTGGCTGAGGGATTGGTGCCATACGAAACGTTATGGGTTAGTGACTAACTGGGGTAGGGTCGGGGGGAATAGTGACTTGTACACGGGGAGAGGGTACACTGGAGCAGGAAGGGGAGGGGCATATTAAAGGCAGCATTGCTGCCAGGCCACTGGCACTGAGGGTTGAGGTGCTGGACGCCACACCTCGCGCCACACTGGCGACCTGGGTTCAGGCGAAGTCTGGCCTGCCAGGGTTAGCAAGGGAGGGATAGGATTGAGCATCCGGAGGACTGCTCTCCTATCCTGGGGAGGGATCCAGGGACCCACTGCTCTGTAGCGGACCCTGGTGATGACTACGGGAGCTACTACATCAGTGTAGTAAAGGGTGGCGGACTGTGGCAGATGTTGGCATGCTGTGCCTAAGTGTCATTGCACGGCCGCACTCTGCAAAAGGGGAAAAGTGGAAAATATGCCACGGTCAGGCAGCATGAGCTTGACCCCCCTGCCCACCCCAAATGGCATCTCCTGAACCGGATCCTGCTCCAGTGGGTCGACCTGGGAAGCTCCTCACCACCCCACTGTGGGGGTAATCCGTGGAGGTGAGCAGGTCGGCCTGATGTGGGGGGCAGTGCTGGGGGGGTCGGTCGGGATGACCAAGCCGACTGTAGCCCAGTGAGAAAATATGTAAAAAAAGACAAAAAAGGCAGGACTAGAAGGGTGTATCTCTACTAAGATGGATTTAAACAAATGGTGGTGGGGGGGCCAAAAGACTGAAGTTGGTAGAAAGATCCGGACAGGGGAGCCTGATGAGCTCACACCCCTTGATATAGGTAAAGGCAGAGGCGTAGTAACCCTGGGAGGGGGCAGGCAGAGTGGTCTGGGTGTAATACAGAAGGCACCACCACCCAGTAAGAATAAGGAGGAGAAAGGGTGTGGACTGCCGGGAGGAGGGACACAGGCCAAGGAGGAGAACAGTGAGGAGAAGGAGGGGTATGGGTGGAAGGTGGTCTGACTCCATGGATAGAGAACAGGTTACAGGGGAGGGTGCAGAGGGTGGTGGTGGTGGGGGAGCTCTCGGCACCCACAGCAGTGACAAGCAGGGTGCCACAGGGCTCACTGCTTGGCCCAATGATATTTGGGCTTTTTATCTCTGATATAGCACACAGAGTGGGGATCAGGGTTAGTCTGTTCGCACATTATACCAAATCAAAAGCAAATTGTTACAGTAGCAGAACCCCCCCCCCGCCACACACACACATATACACTCCCTGAAAAGCTGCTTAAAAGCCTGCAATTCATTCAAATCAGTTCCATTTTCTTACTTACTTGGGGTTCAGTGCCAACAAGTGTAAAATCATGTACCTAGGGCATAGGAACCCCGATGCTGGGTATAGAATGGGGGGAGGTAATGATACTCACTAGACATGAAAGGGTCCTTAAGGTTATTATATCAAAGGACCTCAAGATGGCAGTATAGTGTGGCAAGGCTATGGGCAGGACAAATTGGATTCTGGGGGTGCATAAGGAGTGGCATTTCCAGTAGGAGGGGGAGGGATGTTGTGCTGCCATTGTATCATTCCCTGGTATACCCCCAGCTGGAGTACTCTGTCCAGTTTTAGAGTCCACACTTCAGAAAGGACATAAGGTGGAGGTTTTCCAGAGGAGGGCAGCTAAAATGGTTCAGAATTTTCACAGGAATCCCTACAAGGAAAAACTGAAGAATCTCAACATGTACATGCTGGAAGAGAGGAGACCAAGAGGTGACATGATCAAGACCTACAAAGTACCTCACAGGGGTAAAGAGGGTACAGTTGGGGACTTTCCTTCAAATGAGGATGAGCACCCAAACCAAGGGACATACAATGAAGCTGGGGGGACATTCAGGATAGATGTGAAGAAATATTTCTTTACTGAAAGGGTGGTAGATGCCTTGAACAGACTGCCAGGAGAAGTGGTGGAAGCTAAAATGGTAGGGGGCATGAAGCATGCATGGGATAACCTTAAGGGGTATATTATAACAAGCATTTGTTAATGCTGAATGTTGTTGAGCTGATATTGGCAGTGGTGGAGCTAGAGATGCATAATAGGAATGGCAGTGAAGTATTGAAGTGACGCTAACCCCACCCCCACCCTGTAGAGAGTGACAGGCATTAGGGTGTGCCTTTGGGTCGTCAGCTGTAATGCTCATGCCATTGTACCTCACCCTACCCTGTAGACACTGACAAGTGTTGTGGTGTGCTTTGGGGTCTTTGGGCATTATACTTACCCCATTCCATAAGGAAATACAGTGACGTGGATGCAGTATAGGAGCGTAGGGTGAAGTTTGTGGCTGAACAGTGCAAGACACACCACGATGCCTGTCAGTGGCTGCAGGGTGGGCATTGGGGGTGGAATGGCATGAGCATTATATCCGATGATCCCAAGTCACAGCCCTGATGCCTATCAGTCCCTACCGGGTGGGGTGCTACAGTTGGAAACCCTAACACCGTAGGCGTGTAGTGGTAGTTTCACTCCACATTTTCAACATGGGCTGCTTGTCTGGCCTCCTTATGAAAATCAGCACAATCACTTTATTAGCTGAAACGTGGTTTTGCACAGCAGCTGTGCCATTTAGCGACAGAGGGACGAAAACACAGTTTTGGGCAGGATATATAGAATGACAACTGTATTGTTCATGAGGAGGCGTAAAAAGTGGCAACATTGAAAATCTGGAGTAGTAATATGAAATATTTGTGAAGCAATGAACATGCATACAAACTGCGCAACAGACGTCCGCAACCGAATTATTTGTGGGAGTTTTTTAGGCACATTTTCAACACAGGTATTTTGGGACCTCCCCTCATGAACAGTGGCACTGTGATTTTGTTACTGTGTCCCAAAAGGTGATTTCCCACAGCAAGCACGCCATTGTGCACCACAGTTGTGGAAACGCATTTTGGGCAGGCTGTGAAAAATAGCAGCTGTACTGTTGATAAGGTGATGAAAATCTGGCATGAAAATATTGCAAATTTGACGGTTACAAGGCTGCGAGAAACTGCGCAGTGCACGCCTTGCAGCATGTCATTTTATGGACTTTCAGCACCAGATTTTCAACATAGGCATTTTAGAACCTCTGCTAATGAACAGTGTCACTGTCATTTTCATAATGTGTCTTGAACATGGACTTTCCACAGTGACCGCGCTATTCTGCGCTAGAACCAAAAACACATTTTCGGTCAGGATGTGAAAAATGACAGCTATACTGTTCATAAGGAGGTGCAGAACAATGGCAATGTTGAAAATCTGGAGTGAAAATATTATAAATTTGTGAACTTACGAGCGTGCGTGCAAACTGTGCAATGCACACTCATAACACAGTCATGTTATGGAGTATCGTCACCAAATTTTCAGCATAGGCATTTTAGGGCTTCTGTTCATCAACAGTGTAACTGTCATTTTCGTAATTTGTCCCAAACACTGATTTCCCACATCAACCAAGCTATTCTGCGCTGGAAGTGCGAAAACACATTTCGGGCAAGATGTGGAAAATGACAGCTGTACAGTTCACAAGAATTGTGGAAAAATGCCAATGCTGAACATGTGGCATGAAAATATCGCAAATTCGCTAAGTTATGGGCTTGTGTAGCAACTGCGCAACATACACTCGTAAAACAGTCATTTTTTTTATTTTTCCCACCAAATTTGCAACATAGGCTTTTTGAGAGCCCCCCCTCACGAACAGTGGCACTGTTGTTTTGTTCCTCACTCCCGAAAGGTGATTCCGTGCAGTGACTGCGAAATCACCTTTCGGGACCAAATAACACCTTGACAGTGCAAGAATTCATGAGGAGTGGTCCCAAAAACTCTATGTTGAAAATTTGGTGCCAAAATTCCAAAAAATGCTTGAGATATGCATCAAAGTTGAAAAACCCCTATTTATTCCATTATACAGCTTATCGGCATTTCCTCAGTTTCGGTCGGCTTTGAAGAGTGCAGATGTGTTCCCGGTTCACGAAGATCATCGCGCTGGACTCCAGAGGTGAGTATGGGGTGGGGGTGGGAGGCAGGATCGCAGAGGGTGGGTGCGGTTGTGGGAGGAAGACTACGAGGGACCGCTTTTGTGTTACAGGGTTAAAAAAACATTGCAGGACAGTTTTTTTTTCCTCAGATTTGGCACGCTGAGGTGGGCTCCCAGCGTGCCACCCAACTGCTATGGGGGGTGCTGCAGCCGACAGGAGATTGGCACCCTTGTCAGCACACCACAAAAGGGGGTTAACTTATGCCAACGGGACTGGACACCCCTGTCGGCACACAAGGAAAGTGGGGGACAAGAGCCGAGGGGATTGGGCACCCCCCTCGGCATATAACAAGTGGGGGGGAGTGCTTTATGCCATTGGGGAGTGGGCTCCCCTATCAGCACATACATTGAGGCAACAGTAAGCCGGCAGCCCCGAAGTCGGCAGTTGGGCAGCCGCCATGCCTACCATGTGGCCGAGCACATCGGGAGGTCCGCTGCATCTGACGAGCTATGCTCGGATTGCAGCAGACCTTTCCTTAGATGTGCTCACCACATTATATATGCATGGTGTGGTGCCAGCATGCAGGCTGATTGGGGAATGAGGAACGCATCTACTGATGCATGCCCTGCATTCACCCAACAGTGACTGCGCCTCCAAATCTGCACTACCGCAAGATGTTGGCTGCGCAAGCGCCCCAACATAAAAAGGGGAAGGAGGGGGTCAATGGAGATCAATAGGGCAATGGAAGTGGAGTAGGTTCAAGTTCATTGCAGAAAAAATCCATTAAGTAAGCTCATTCACAAGGAGGTCCTGAGGGACACAGGCAGAATAAGATATGCAGTAACATATGCATGTAACCCCCCTATCACCCAGGGTTACAAGAATCCCAGTTAGATCTAGTGGCAGGCAGGGAAGGCAGCTTGTGAAATTCCAGTTAAAAGGATTTCACACTGTCTCACTCTGTTCTCAGTCTCAGCTGAGCTGGAGGGGTGGCATCATTTAGAATTTTTGGAACAGCATATGCCACATTGGAATGTTGCAGCTGGGAGTTAGATAGAACGTAGGGGTTTTTTGAATTCAGTCTTGAGGAGAGTGTTCAAGAGGGAGGAGGTGCACTGCAGTGTGCAGTCACTCAGAGCCCTCAGCTCTGACCAGAGCTACTGTTTGTAAGGGTGTGTGTTCTCACCATAAGAAGGACACAGAAGAACTAGCTTTAAAGTGGTAGGGACCGCTCCCCAGTTGGTTCAGGGGCTCATCCCTTCGGGGATGGGGGGAGCCAGCAGTCAGCTTCCAGGGGCAACCCCCTGGCCCAGCTAGAGAGAGAGAGAGAGAGAGAGAGAGAGAGAAAGCTGCCAGAGGTTTTTGCTGTGGCACCATGAAGAGTTGTGATGTTTTCCTGTGAGAGAAGCCCGAGGGCACCTGCAATCAGGGGTGAGTCTGCTCTGCTAAGGGCCTATGTTTCACCAGAGACTGTTGTTTTAAGTATCTGCTACTGTGAGTCAGGAAAGGACAGCCAAGTACAGTGCTTAAGGAGTGTGTGACTTAAACGCCTTTAATATGTGGGGGTCTACAGGGAAGGACTATGCCATTTAAAAAAGTGCATCACAAGTCAGGACACTGGAGTTTCAGAGACTGTAGATTGAGTGTGATATACATTCAAAATGTTAATCTACAAATCAGAGTTTTCAGATGAAGAGATGTTTGAGTGTAAAGGAATGGTGGGGTATAAATTATGGGAGCAAGAGGTGGGAGACCCCTCATCAGGAGTAACCAGATTCGCCTCTATGGGTTCACTTTGGGACAACTGTTGCTTTCTTCTGGACACTTGGCCAGTGTTTGGGGAAAGTACCCAGACGTGGGATTAGATGGAAGATATTTCCCTTCATGGAGCCTGTATGTGCTCATGGGTAATTTAGGGAGCCACCGAGTAATGTTCCATGCCATATGGAAAGTGGTCCAGTTGTTGGCCGGATGTGCCATGCAGGGAAATAGTCCAAGGCTGGTCGGATGTGCCAGGCCCGGGAAATCCAGAGAAGAATACAAGTTTGGGTTGAGTGCCCAGTGTGTTTCTAAACCTGAGGGTTACAGTGTGTAGAAGATGTGTTCTGATCTCCGTAAATCTGCATTACCAGGAGTGTAGCCCCATGGGGGTCCATCTATGCTTTGTTATTCTGTTTGGTTATGAACAAAAGCCACACTCTAGAATCCCACTCCAGGTTTGAACATTACAGTTATTGCTTCCTGTGTCCGGAGTTACTTGGGTGCCCCTGACTAGAAGTCAAACCTAGCCAAAATACCGAGCAACAGTTTTCTCCCCGAACCCAGGTCCCAGGTAGGGGGGGAGGCACCGCACAATGCTAATAACACAAAAAAATACCCTCAACCCGACCCCTGGGGTTACAAATTGGAGGCTACTACTGGGAATTGGCTTTCAATTTGGGAGAGAATGCAAGAAAGGTTGCTCGGATAGTGGCTAGTGTTTTGGCTGTCTGAACGTAGGTAGCCCAAAAAGTAGAAGCATTGCCAACAGAATGTGCCGCTGTGTGCTGCTGTCTATGTGCTGCTGAAATTGGGCCTACTGTTTACCAAGGAGCAGTAAAGCCCGAGTGTGTAACATAGAAACATAGAAACATAGAATTTGATGGCAGATAAGGACCGCTTGGCCCACCCAGTCTGCCCATTTCCCTACCTACTGGATAAGCTGCAGATCCTAGTTAACCAGCAGCCTACTTCTTCCTACCCCACCCCCTAGAATGGCCTTATGACTGCCCCATGCATGCTTGAATTCCACCACTGATTTTGACTCCACAACCTCCTCAGAAGGCCGTTCCATGCATCCACAACCCTCTCTGTGAAAGAATACTTCTTAAATTACCTCTGAGCCGCCCCCATCTTCAAATTGTGCCTCTTGTTCTTGCACACCTCTTTTTGAAAGATGCTACCCTCTTGGACTTTGTTGATTCCTTGAAGTACTTGAACGTTTCTAGCATGTCCCCTCTCCCTCCTTTCCTCGAGGCTATACATATTAAGCTCCTTTCGTCTCTCTCCATGTGTCTTCCGATGCAGACCCTGCACCATTTTAGTTACCCTCCTCTGGACAGCTTCCTTCCTGTCTATGTTTTTGCAGAGATTGGGTCTCCAGAACTGCACACAGTACTCCAGATGGGGTCTCACCAGCTGTCTGTACAGAGGGATAATAACTTCCTGTTTTCTACTGGTGATGCCTCTCCCTATGCATCCCAGTATCCCCCAGCCCTCCTTGCTGCCCTCTCACATTGCTTGCCCACCTTTAGGTCATCTGATATGACTACCCCCAGGTCCCTTTCCATTTTTGTTGTTGTTAGTATCTCACCCCCATTGTGTACTCTTCCCCTGGGTTTTTGTTTCCCAGGTGCATTACCTTGCACTTCTTAGCATTGAATCTAAGCTGCCATACATTTGGCCATTCCTCTAACCTTGCAAAGTCCCTTCTCATTCTTTCCACCCCACCCTGTGCATCAACTCTGTTGCAGATCTTTGTGTCATCTGCAACAGATTTGTGTATGCCCTTGTTCTGCATTAAAATTACTAAGTTTGCCAGCTTTTTAAGTGTTGTGTGACCGAAAAAAGTATGGAAAACTGTGGGAAACAAAGAAAGATTTGTGCCTTAGACGTTGGAAATGCTTGTGGTATGGACTAAGACAGTTGCTGACTAAAATGCCATGATAAATGGTTAAAATGGTGCTCCCGCCGAGGAGCTACAGTTGAAAAAAAGAAATGTGGTTTGCAATTTAAATTTTGCCTGCTCGATGATCGCCGTGGAGAAGCAGAGCTCGAGAGGAAAGAGGCTCATTTGCATGGCGTCGAGTGATAGGTGAGACTACAATCAGTCCCGCCCCCAAGCCAGCTCAGAGTGACTGCTCAGTGTTCGAGAGGGAGAGAGAGAGAAGAGTGTGCGAGCAGGTTTGCAAAGAGGAGCATCGCGGTGACTGAAAACGTTGTAAAGTTAGTTAAATTGGACTTTTCTGTTTAAAATTGGGCTCAACTCGCATTCCGATGCATTTGAGAAGAGAGCGAGGTGTTCAGAGGGACAATCGGCAGGACTGCCAAACCACTTTATTCCAGAGGCCTCCAAGATTGGCTGTAGGCCACGTTTAACATCGCAAATACAAGCCACTGATTAAGTGAGTACCATCCTAAAAGCAGCTCAAACTGTGATTTTAATCTAAAGCCAGCTGAATGTGTGTGTAGCAGTGTGATCATTTTGCAAAGAAGGACTGTGTCAAGTTTAATCAGCTAAAGCAGGAGTTCTGAGCAATAGACTGTGAGCATAATTATAGGTTTGGCAACAGTATAATTTTCAAAGCCATGTGAGAGACTGTGAGTTGTATGAGAGATGCAGCAAGAAATACAGGCAATCCTATGCAATGAAATACTGTGGCTTTGGTAGGACTTCAAGCTAGAACAGTGATTTAAAGCGAATGAAAAGTCCAGTAAAATCATATAAATGTGCTAGGAGAGCAACCAGTGTAATTTAAGCAGCTTGAGTGAACTTTATCAGTGGAGTGTGTAAAGCAGGTGCGTAGTGGCTTGACTCATGAACAGAATGATGATGCGCAGGAGTGCTGCCGCCGCCATTACAGGGTGGGGTAGTGATGTAAACACAGCAGCAAGGGAGCCATTTTGTAAACGTTTTTCCAAAAGAGTGGGACTTGAAATAACAGCGAACGTTTGTTTATTTTTCTCTGCAGTCATGGCTTCAGGACCAGCCCGCTACCTGGATCATGCCCGGGCTATGGTAGTAGAAAAAGTTAACAAGTTGAGAGATATTGAGAGATATTACTATGGGGGACGACTGCCTCCTCATGTGGCGATTCCTGGATATCCCGTACGAGTATGTGTGATGTGCTTAAATACTGGAAGGGACGTCTTCATGGTACCTCACTGTTCTGGGAGCCTAGAGAAATATGGCTTGACTAAAGCACCCAAGATTCATTTGGCTCCCACCTGGACAAAGCTTCAAGAACCTGCAGTTGGCAGCACACAGCACCAGGCGGAGCCTGAAAGGAAAGGCCCCTCAGAGTGTGACATGAAGCAAGAGGGTGCAGATTTACAGACAGAACAATGTATTGATGAATCAGAGTCCGAGTCCCAGAGAGATGTTGCGGAAGGAGCATCAGTAGACCCTTGGAGAGAGGGGCCTAGCCCAAGTTTCATAGGTGAAGACGAGATGAGGGATGCCTTTAAATGGGAGGTATCACCCTCCACGCCCAGCGAGGAATGGACAGTCTCAGGAGTGAGGACAACTGCTCACTCCTGGGCACAGATTCTTAGTGAGGAAAAAGAAGAAGAAGAAGAGGAGGAACCTATGTGGCCTAGTGAAGAAGGTACGGATCCACAGCCTCAAGCTCTTGCCTCAGAGGAACCGATGGTAGAAGAGAATAGTGACTCTACAGCTCTGTCCCCACAAGGAAGAGTTAAAGATCCATTCTATGTCACATTGAGTATGCGTAGCTGGCTGAACCAGGACTGGCTGCCCCCAAGCCAGGTCAGAGGTCACAGGTTGACCAAGAGCAGTAAAGAGGAAAGACTGGTTCGTAGGAAAGCGAATGAAATCTATGGGGTGTTTTTTCCTACCTTTCCTCGGAGAGTCTGGGAGGAGATTGAAAAAAGCAGGAAATCCCGGATTATGGAAGAAGCAATGAAATATGTGTATCCTGGTGCAAGCAAGTATGTTAGAGACAGAATGTTTCAAGTAAAATACTGCCAGTGGGAAAAAGGCAGGACACTGTTTATTGACACTGTTCGAATTATGGATGGAGAGGGACATGAAACCTTTCACAGTGTGGATTATGAGCGCCCAGATGGGGTAATAATTCATGCACCTGACCCATTATGCTATTGGCCACAATGCAAAGACCAACCTGCGAATATGCCCATGCCTACCAAGTGGAGAGCAGAGCAGAGCAGCGGTAGCCAGTGCTGCCATCCAGCCATTGCCGTACCTATGTTGTTCCGCCAGACTGGCATTCCAGGAACCAGGTTCCCCACATTCATCAGTCTTGCAGTGTACTGGCTTTCCAGATTCCATCGACTGGCCCACCAGATGACTTCAGATCCAGAGAGGACACCAGCCTAGCTGTATCCTGATTCATCACCTGGGATGCCGTATGACTTCAGACCAGCTGTTTTTTTCCTTTTTTCCTGTTCTGAGGTTCCATCTCCTAGATGACATCATCCCAGCAGTTTCCAGATGTGCCCTGTCATTTTCTGGAAGATGCCCACCCAGCTGTATCAGAAGAATGCTGCCAGGGAGAGTCTTCAGCGGAGGACCAGGTGTGGTATTGTTTTCATTTTGCAAGGGACTGGTAAGTTCAGACTATTCTATTCTTATGACATTGCAGTACACACCCTACACTAGCTGACTTCAGATGTTTGAACTGTCCTCAAAGACTCTCCCCTTCAGGATTTCAGCCTGCTAGAACTGTGCTTCACCGGGCTCCAGTCCAGGAGTGACTCTTTATTGGACTTGCCTTCGGGCACTGTTGTTAATAGAAGTGACTTTTAGGGCACTCCATCCCCCAAATAATGTGTATTGTAAATATTGTCTTTGTTTTTCTACTGTTTTTACTGTTTATACTGTTTTTTACTTTTCTAAAAAATATTTTTGGGATTCTCCAGTGTTTTGATGGTAAGGGTTAGATAGACTGTGTATGCAGATTAAGAGTGTGCTTGTCTTTCTTTTTCTTGCAGGTGTTCCTGAAGAAGACAAGAAGAGGAGGAGGGACTCAGTGGAGTTCCTCACAGTACTTTAATGTTGTAGTGTTTAAAGTACAGGGTGTTGTCGTTTGCTATGTGTAACTTTTCCTTCCACAGGTAGGGTTGTGGGGGTGTGTGGGAGTAATGTATAGTGTATAGCATTAGCTCCTTGTGTTTGGTTGCAGGTGTCCCAGGTTGGGGGGAGGTTCCCCTGTTTGTTTTGTTTTGGGTATTTGGGTTAGAGGCAGATAGGTTTTCCATAGAGGGCTGGGGGGGATAGACAGACTGTGGTTCTGACCAGCCAGAGGGGCTGCAGTACTGATCTATCAGGGCTATGCTCTGGACAATTCTACCAGGGCTACTAGGTGTCCATAGTAAGATCTTAGTGTAGAGGCTGATGCGTCAGCCAAAGGCCTCTGGGCCCTTAGTGTTGTCTGCCTATGCTGGCACATGGTAGAGGAGAAGATAGTGCTACCTCCCCGTAGTCAACACATAGGGTGAGATGGCCTAGGCTGGGTATGTAATGACTGCGGACAGTCATTTTCTTGGCCAAGGGTGGGAGTAACCCCCCTATCACCTGGGATTACAAGAATCCCAGTTAGATCTAGTGGCAGGCAGGGAAGACAGCTTGTGAAATTCCAGTTAAATGGATTTCACACTGTCTCACTCTGTTCCCAGTCTCAGCTGAGCTGGAGGGATGACATCATTTAGAATTTTTGCAGCAGCATAAGCCACATTGGAATGTTGCAGCTAGGAGTTAGATAGAACGTTGGGGGTTTTTGAATTCAGTCTAGAGGAGAGTGTTCAAGAGGGAGGAGGTGCACTGCAGTGTGCAGTCCCTCAGAGCCCTCAGCTCTGACCAGAGCTACTGTTTGTAAGGGTGTGTGTTCTCACCATAAGAAGGACACAGAAGAACTAGCTTTGAAGTGGTAGAGACCGCTCCCCAGTTGGTTCAGGGCCCCATCCCTGTGGGGATGTGGGAAGCCAGCAGTCAGCTTCCAGGGACAACCCCCTGGCCCAGCTAGAGAGAGAGAGAGAGAGAGAGAGAGAGAGAGAGAGAGAGAAAGCTGCCAGAGGTTTTTGCTGTGGCACCATGAAGAGTTGCGATGTTTTCCTGTGAGAGAAGCCCGAGGGCACCTGTAATCAGGGGTGAGTCTGCTCTGCTAAGGGCCTATGTTTCACCAGAGACTGTTGTTTTATGTATCTGCTGCTGTGGGTCAGGAAAGGACGCCAAGTACAGTGCTTAAGGAGTGTGTGACTTGAACGCCTTTAATATGGGTGGGTCTATAGGGATGGACTATGCCATTTAAAAAAGTACGTCACAAGTCAGGACACTGGAGTTTCAGAGACTGTAGATTGAGTGTGATATACATTTAAAGTGTTAATCTACAAATCAGAGTTTTCAGATGAAGAGGTGTTTGAGTCTAAAGGAATGGCCGGGTATGAATTATGGGAGCAAGAGGTGGGAGACCCCCCATCAGGAGTAACCAGATTTGCCTCTATGGGTTCACTTTGGGACACCTGTTGCTTTCTTCCGGGCACTTGGCCAGTGTTTGGGGAAAGTACCCAGACGTGGGATTAGATGGAAGATGTTTTCCCTTCATGGAGCCTGTATGTGCTCATGGGTGGTTTAGGGAGCCATCGAGTAATGTTCCATGCCATATGGAAAGTGGTCCAGTTGCTGGCCGGATGTGCCATGCAGGGAAGTAGTCCAAGGCTGGTCGGATGTGCCAGGCCCGGGAAATCCAGAGAAGAATACAAGTTCGGGTTGAGTTCCCAGTGTGTTTCTAAACCTGAGGGTTACAGTGTGTAGAAGATGTGTTCTGATCTCCGTAAATCCACATTACCAGGAGTGTAGCCCCGTAGGGGTCCATCTATGCTTTGTTATTCTGTTTGGTTGCGAATAAAAGTCACACTCTAGAATCCTACTCCTGGTTTGGACATTACAGTTATTGCTTCCTGTGTCTGGAGTTACTTGGGTGCCCCTGACTAGAAGTCAAACCTAGCCAAAATACCGAGCAACAGTTTTCTCCCCGAACCCAGGTCCCAGGTAGCAGGTTGCATATGGAGGCACTGCACAGCGTTAATAACACAAAAAATACCATCAACCCAACCCCTGGGGTTACATACAGGCAGGAGTTACAAGTAGGTAGAGAACACTTGGGCAGACTGGGTGGGCTGAGTGGTCCTTTTCTGCTGACAAATTCTGTTTCTATGGCATCCTGTGTTAATTCAGGTGCAGTGTTTATTCAAAGTTGGGCCCACCATATATCCAGATGTAAGGTACAGTAAATTACCAAATTAGATGCAGCCCACTTACAGTACAATGAACAGAACCCCAGTGCTTTAAGAAGCCTTTGCTCTTCATAAGGCTGCTTAAAGAGCTGGGGTTCTATTTGCAGTGTCCACACCAGTATGCTGATCTTAAAATCGACACCACATCTGAATGAGTACTTGATTCTTCCTCACTCAATTTCTTCCCCACTTTGAAAACTGCTTGTCCTGAGTTAGTTGTGGGCTGGCAGCGCCTCGCCTGTGTTGGAAGATGGCCAATAAGTAACACTGAAAGATGTCAGACTTCACAGACTGTGAAGGCAGCTGCTCACAGACAGACATAAGGCAATTCTACTGGGGGATAGGAGGAAGTAACCTGTTGATTAACTAGAATCTGCAGCTTATCTATCAGGTAGGGAAACGGGCAGACTAGGTGGGCCAAGCCATCCTCATCTGCCTTCAAATTCTATGTTTCTCACCCACCATCTTGTCAAGAAGGCTGCAGCTGTGGCCACTGATGACTGTTTGGTGTGGAGATAGGGGGACCAAAGGGGACAGACCTAAGGAGATAAAATCATAATAAAATTGTGAGACCTTCACCAGCTTTCCAAAACACTTACCAATAAAAGAACACTCTATGAAGTTTTTCAAATGACAACACAAGCTGATGATCCCTCTGTCTGCCATCTGACACCAGGCATCAACCAGCATAAAATTGTCTAAAGAAGGCAGTGTGGTCATGTGGTTACTGAAATACTGGAGATTACAGATTTATAAGAACTAAAGAATATCACACAGAAGCTGGCACATATGTCTATAGCAGCTGTCTCCTGCTTCTTAGTACTTATTGTATATTTATACCCTTGAGGTACTTGAATGTTTCTATCATATCACCTCTTTCCCTCCTCTCTTTCACTGAGTACATATTAAGGACCCTTAATTTCTGCTCATACGTCTTGTGTTGCAAGCTCTGTACCATCTCATTTACCCTTCTCTGGACCATCTCCAGCCTGTTAATATCCTTACGAAGGTGCGACCTCCAGAACTGCACACAGTACTCCATGTGAAGCCTGACCATGGTTTTATATAATGGTATCACTACCTCCCTCCTTATGCTGGTGATACCCCTGCCTATGCAACCCAGCATGTCATTGGCCCTCCCAACTGCCTTACCACTGTGACATTTTCAGGTGTTCTGAAATAAGAACCCCAGGTCCCTTTCCTTCTTTGTGACTGTCAGCAACTCCCCCCCCCAATCCTGTACCTTTCCCCAGGGTTTCTGTGTCCCAAGTGCATAAATTTGCACTTTTTTGAATTAAACTTCAGTTGCCAGTCCTCAGACCATTTCTCAAGCTTCCCCAGGTCCCTCCTCATTTTCTCCACCCCCTCTGGGGTATCCACTGTGTTACAGATCTTGGTGTAATCTGCAAACAGGCAGCCCTTTCCCTTCAGCCCTTCTGCAATGTCACTAATGAAGACATTGAACAGGACTGGCCCCAGGTCTAATCCCTGCGGCACCCCACTGGTCACCCCCTCTCCCCAGACTACACCCCATTTACCATCACTCTCCGCCTCCTGTCCCTTACCCAGTTTTTAACCCACTTTACCACTCTTTCCCCCATTCCCAGCCTACTCAGCTAGTTTATCACCCTCCTATGTGGGACGGTGTCAAAGGCTTTTTCTACATCAAGGTAAGCATTGTCCACTGCCCCACCCTGATTTACTTCCTTTGTCACCCAGTCAAAGAGATCTACCAGATTTGTCTGACATGACCTCCCCACTGTGAATCCATGTTGCCTACAGTCCTGGCCTCCGATGGCTTCTAGATGCCCCACTATCCTTTCTTTAACCAATCTTTCCATGATCTTCCCCACTTCTGAAGTGAGGCTGATCGGCCTATAGTTCCCCGCCTCCTCTCTATTGCTGGATTTCTATAGAGGGACCACATGTGCCCTCCTCCAATTCTCTGGTACCACCCCTGTGTTGAATGATTCACTGAATATGGCTGCCAGAGGTACTGCTATCTCCCTTCACAGTTCTTTTAATATCCTTGGGTGTATGCCATCTGGTCCCATCACTTTGTCCACCGTTAATTTACTCACCTTCTGCAGGATTCTTCTGCCTATGAATGGACTATTGTCCACCTCTTCACACCTTTGCAACTGCTGTGGCCCTTGCCCCTCCCCCTCTTCTGTGAATACTGACCAGAAAGACATAGTGGATGTCTTGGGGGGGGGACACATGACACTTCTTAGGCATGGTACTTTCACTTCCAAATACCTAAACAGCACATATAAGCAATCAACATTCAGCATTGACAAATACTTGTTTAGGAGTGGTTGAACAATACTGGGACAATGAAGGCATGTGAGTATCAAACATTTTACAAGTACCCCCTCATTATTGTTTCTGATTACCCACAAAACAGAGACTACATAATCAGGAGTGCCAGTATGTTTACAAATACCCCAAATTTTTTTTTTCCATATTACGCACAATACAGGGACTTGAGTGGCAGTATTTCTACAAGTTCTGTGAATTACAGTTTTTATGTTACACACAATACATTGACTGTGTGATAATATGAGTGACAGTATATTTACAAGTATCACAAATTCCTGTTTCATGTTACACACAATACAAGGGCTTTGTAATCATGAGACTGTCGACTCTTCTGGGCACCTCATAATAAGGGTATACTGAAAGATTAGAGAGAGTCCAAAGAACAACTACCAAAATAGTAGCAGGTTTAGACTAGAGACTGTAAGCTATGAGGAAAGACTCAAGGCACAAGGATTATATTCACTCGAAATGAGGAGGTTAAGAGGGGACATTATTACAGTATATAGAGTAAGTCAATACACAATACTGACCTTAGTAAGTCTCTGCATTTACACCCTAGGACACCAGAGAGGGAACACAGGTCACAGGTACCAGCTGGCAAACCAGGTTTTTAAAACCACAAAAAGAAGCCATGGGTTTACTTAAAGAGTAGTCCATCACTGGAATAGCCTACCAGTGGATGTAGTTAAAAGTGGACCCTTAAATATTTTTAAATTTAGGCTAGACAAATACATTACTGAGGTGGGGTCTTTTGGTAACCACTTCTGAATGGTGGCAAGTAGGTTAGATGTGCATATGCTCCCCCCATCTATACACTCTTTGTTATGAATGATAGAATATTTTTTCTTTTTATTTAGTTTTTGTTGACCGGGTAAGTGCACTAGACAAATCCTACCTATTTTCAGGCACAACCTGGGGGAATGGGACACAGATGAATGCCAACTGACTTTGAACCAGATTTAAGCTGTAGGTGGTATTTTTTTTAGTGAATGAGGGAAATTTGGCAGGGACACCAGGGAAATTCCCCTACTCTTTTTGATAAATGCCATGGGATCTTTAACATCCACCTGAACTTCCACCAATCCAGGCAGATGGGACCTCGGTTTAATGTCTCATCCAAAAGACGGCACCTCAGAAGTGCAGCACCCCCTCATGCTGCACTACAGTGTCAATATTGGGATATTAACCCAAATGTAGATGGGGGAACTGAACCCACAGCCCTCCAATCTCCTGGTCTCAGAGGCACATGTGCTACCTACTGAGCCACTGACACTGACCTAACTAGTACCCCCAAATTATTGCTGCATGTTGTACATGCAGCAGTTAAACAAAGAAGAATTCCCCATAACTCTGTATGGATAACCAGTGTAAATTAACAAGATTCGTAATAGATACAGTACTTAGTGTGTGTTCAGCAAGCTCAGCCCATGGTTTCTGAAGTCACCATTCATGTTAATAATGTCAAGATAAGACTGCTGTTATGCATGACTATGACATCGCTAGTGTAAATAGACTTTCAGATAAACAGATATATAGATATGTGGATAGATGAATAGATAGATAAATTGACTAGGAGACAGACAGACATTGTAGGTAGGTGTCATCGAGGCAAAGGTCAGGAAGCATAGAAAACCAGAAGCCATAGCATTTTATTTTTCCATAACAATAAAACAAAACAATACAATTGTGCAGGAAAGCGTTTATGCAGGCAGTTCAAACAAAACACCTTGCTCTGAAGGTATTTCCAATTTTAAGTCTCAGTCTCTCTCTCTCCAACAAAATATTGCTAGAAGCCTTTGCTTGGAAATTAATTTCTGCATCTTGAGCTTGTGAAGAGACATCATGTTTCTCATGAAATATATGAGAACTTTGTCAATGTCTTTCCTTGTAGGTGCAACAAAATAGAACATTGTATCCCAGAACTAATCTCATGTTGACAACTCTGCAAATGAGTTTGTGGAGGTTAAACTGCATCTCAAGGTTAACCCCTAAGTACCAAATAGTTTTTCTGCAATCAAATCTATATATATATTTCAGACTAGAGAACTCTGTTTCACATACAGATACACATATATTTTTATAACCACAGGTAAGGAAGGAGAGATAGAAACAGCAAGAATCAAGAAGTGAAGGCAGGGAGATAACAAGAGGGGGAGAACCATGAGACTGTCTGAGTGAGCAGTTCCTAAGTCTCACTAGAAAGTTTGATTGCACAATCAGACAGACAAAAGACAGAACAGGAGAGAATAGAATATATCCTTGCTTTTAACTCTTTCTGCATAGCAAATAGGACAGGGTCTTACTCAAACCAGTCACAGTAGGTAGGTAAGTAGGTAGATATAGATAGATAGATAGATAGATAGATAGATAGATAGATAGATAGATAGATAGATGATAGATAGATAGATAGATAGATAGATAGATAGATAGATAGATAGATAGATAGATAGATACTGTTGATAGAGTGAGAGCAAGACAGACAGACAGATAATTTGTTTTAAAAGGTAATCAGGCTGAGACACAGCCATTTTAAGCCACACCTGGGTGTATCATATGAACAGTTCAGAGCAAAATGTGGGAATTCATATTATTAGAAAATCTGACATATAGATAGATAGATAGATAGATAGATAGATAGATAGATAGATAGATAGATAGATAGATAGACAGACAGACAGACAGGCAGGCAGGCAGACAGATAGACAGATGGATGGACAGGTGAGTAGACAGAAGTTTCAGGTGTGAAAGCACTTTTCCAGGTTTCATGGGGATGTTCTTGAATTTTAAGCATGTGCCAAAAAAAAAAAAAAAGACAAAAATAATCTTACACAAATATTCATGGTAGAACTTATACAAATTGTGAGCAGGGCATCAAGATTGAGTCGATGGACTTGTAGGGTAAGGGGAGGTCTCAAAAGGATCTCTCCAATTGGATCTACTGTACTGCTGTTTTCAAAATGCACATGCCTCCAGTCTGTTAGAACACCTATTAGATGATCTGCCAGTGCCCTAAATATACATCTGAGTAACGATGCAACTGGAGCAAAGAATGATGTAATTTGAATGCACAGTCAAGTATTGTTACCCCAAATCACAGTGGGATTTTTTCAAAAGGATCCATCAGAATTGTTTCCGAAGCTATTTGCAAACTGCAAATGCATCTAACTGTGTCAGACTTTCAGATGAGAAAAATGCAGTTGCGGCAACAACAAAAAAATTACACTATTCAAATATGCGGCAGCTTTTCCCATGAATCACAACTTTTTATTGCAACTAGTTTCATCTTGAAAATAGCCTCAGGGCTGCCTTGATTTCCTGGTCTGGACACAGATATAAGCACGGTTTACATTTGCAACTGCTTCCAGCCTTACAATGTATCTAACTCCATGGGGGAGGGGGGATTTTCAAAAGTGTTAGACGCAGACACAAATTTTGATACTGTTAGGCCATCTACTAGATGGTCTGAAGTGTTTAAAGCTTTTTGCTTTGAAAATAACAGCAGATGTATCTTGGAGGATCTCTGTGACTATCCCCCCATACACTCAGTACTTTAAATACTGTAAAATGCACTTCAATTTCAACAGAGGAGGGTCTGAAACTAATTATTTAGGTATTGGGAATTTGGATGAAAAAAAAAGTCATGTTCTACCATACCTGAATTGTAAGAATATTGTGTTTGATGTTTTTCATCTGTTGTGTGCATGTTTTGTGCTGTGTAAACTCCTGTTTGTGTGTGTTTGTATTTGTAAAAAAATGAATAAAGCTTATTTTGTTAAAAAAAAAAAAGTCTTCAGCCAGGTCTCTGAACTGTCTACTGATGATGCCACTCTGATGTGCCTTAAAGGAACATTTCACAGCCTCAGACTAGAATATGTTTATTAAACTAAAAACTGAAGTAAATACCAGATCTTTAAAACAAAGCGTTCCTGCTTGGGGTTTCTGGACGCTTTATGGCACTCTACAGATGTCCCTCACACGCTGCTGGGCAGGCAGCACTGGTAGGTGGTACTGAAATAATTAAATCTGTCCACGAAATCTACAAGAGCCGGCAGTAAATGGGGTAGAGGGGGATTAAAAGGTAGGCTCAGTGTAGCAAAAAAAGGAAGGAATATTAACCATTTCTTTAACAAAGAAAAAATACTACAGATAAACAATCACAGGTATCAGCAAAACTGAAAGAAAAAACATAGTTAAGATATTGAACAAGGCTAATGATCTAGGGGAAATGTCAGGACAGCATAGCTTTTAAAAATATTTCAGCTTATAAAATAATTTGCATATTCTGTTTTATTTGGGCTCCCCATTTTCCTTTATGTCTCAGCACATTAACTTAAAAACAAGACTGCCATACCCCCTCCTCCTTCACTACTCTGCTTGTCTACACCTGATATAACCCCAGTTATGACATCACAGTAATTTTCACTGCAACAGGCTGTGAACTCACAACCAGTGCATTATGATGTTTGGTATACTGTAACAAGCAACAAGAACAGATACAGTCTAAGGGTACAGTGCTCCTGTCCTCAGGTTCCATTTATTTTATGTGTTCCATTTTCGTTGATTGGGAAAGGAGGACTAGACAATTCTGCCTAACTTTTAGCCTCATCCAGGGGGGAGAGAGGGGAAGATACAGATGCAAACTGACTTACAGAAACAGATGAAGCTGTTGGTGGTATTTTTTTAGTGAATGTTAATTGCACAGGGGGTGCTAAATGTAGAATAATTAACATATATCTGTTGAAAGCTGTGCTCTTAGGATCCTGAGGGGTCCAGTGACTTCAAGAGCCACAAACCTGTAACAAGACAGATATCACAGAACCCTTGGCATCGTAACAGTACTGTGCTTCACAGACACATGTTCTTTTATTTTTTTTCCATGTGTGAATTTAGTGCTCGTAACAGGAGCTGGACTGACAGCACTGGAAGCTGAAGCCCTCTGTGTATCCTCACGAGTGGTACAGCATGGGTGATCACAGTGCAAGCTTCCCCACTTTGCCCTGCCAATGCACCTCAGCCCCACCATGGACGGAGCGCCATGTAGGTGAGAGGGTAGTGCGGACTATATGCCTATTCAGTCTCTGGCCAGTCATGTGAGACTGCTAGGTGCCGATAAGGTGCCAGCAATGCAGGCGGTTTTGTGATGTGGACAGCTGCCCACTGGTAACAGGACTGAAACCACTACAACTCATTTTACATATGGCAGTGAACAGCCCAACGTGATAATGGGTCTTAGCTACCACCAGCCTGGGCTGGATTTGAACTGGTAACCTAAGGATGAAGGGTCCCCTAGCCCCCTATCAAACCATTGAACCATTCAGTTTCCCATTTTTTTAATTTACTCATATAATAGGTCGTTCTGACAGCACATTTTATCCTTGCTGTGCTACGGGATGTCTATACATGTCCTACACTGCAATAAATTCTTAATCTATGGGCAACCTAAGGGTTAATAGGAGCATAACAGTCCTTTTTCATGTATCTCAGCTGGATTGTGTAGGGAGCAATGTTTACAGATGGGTTTCTGAGTGTTAATCATGCATGATGTGACGCAGCACAAGGCCGATTTGTGGCAGCTGTTTTCTTTTTCGTTCTGCACGTTCTAAGTCATTTTGCACTGCTTTCCATGAAGAACATTTTAGAAAACCCTTCTGAATGACCTGACCATCTTTTATATACCAGAAATAGAAAGGTTTCCTGTGAAATGTAAGGGGCTCCTTAAAATTGTTTCCCATCGCCTTGTAAACCCCTGTTAAAAATAGCAAACGTATTCCACAGCACATACCTTAAGCGATGTGGAAAAACAAAGCAAACTAATAACAAAATCATTGCCAGGTGATGGAGTTGAGCTTTTTGCAGAAGTCTTTGCTTCTAACTAATGGCATCTTAACACACGAGTAAGTCTCCGCCGTATTTTTGCAATGCCAAAAATCAAAATAATGGGACTGCCTGCTGAGAAGCTTGAGGTTGCGATGGTGATAGTGATGAACAGTGCACTATTGCCGACCATGTCTAACTGGTCGCAGACAAGGACTGAGGCCACGCATGCAATGTACAAGCACGTGAGGCTTACAATCATCTTGGCTACCTGCAAGTGACTGCCAGTGTGTGGGGAGCCCGCCGACGTAACAGACCTGTTCATCCTCCTGGCATGCTGGACCAGTGAGAAGATAAGGATGGAGCTGGAGACAACTTCAAGAAGAAGCGGGAACATGTATGCAAGGACTCCATGGATGATAATGTAGACCCTAAAGCCACCTGATTCATCGTAATATGCAATGCACTCGCTGCTGTTGGTTTCATTCAGATGGCTTGGCTGGAGAAAGAAGACGACAGGTGTAGAGATAGCACAGGCACCCAGCATAGTCCAGACAATTACATGGGGTACCAAGCCAGAGGCCCTTGCCTTCAGCCTGGCATAGCTCTCCACCTTGATGTTGGCAATCTTCACAGAGTAGAAGGTACACAGCCAGGCAGCAAACCAGAAGCTAACGCAGCACAAAATCATAATGAGGAGGGTTAGCACCATTTGGAACCTGGCCACAGTGGCACTGCATGACACCAGGAGTGTGAGCGCCAGACAGGATAATTGACAGAGAATGTTGAGCAGGTTGGAGACTGTGAGGCTCCCTGTGATCTGCTGACTTGGTTTCAAAGCTCCTTTCTGGCAGAGATCGATGAGGCCGGATATCACAATAAAGCTGTTCCCAAGGAGACCAAAAATCAAGATAACCCCTTCTGTAAGAAGGAATGCTAGGACCCTGATGAGTATCATTTCCAAGTCAAAATAAAGACAGAAGAAGGTACTAATCACAGCATGTAAACCCAGCACATGGGTCCCCAATTTTGTTTGGGGGGTTCTTGTTGATACCCGTGCGGTGTTCTTTGGTCTGTATCAAACAGCATTCATGATGCACACCAGATCAATCCAATCACATTTCACTCCTCTCTCCCCCACTCTCCTCTCACATTTTCCAATCAGCCAACTCTCATGAAGTGGAAAAGAAGATTAGGGATATGTTGAAGCTGCGAAGGGAGTCGGAACTCAGAGAGCCAAGCTTCATGGTTCACGAGCAGTTTAATCTCAATGCACCTAAGTATGAAAATGTCAGCGATGTTCATGCAAAAAGCATCCCAAGGGTTACACCTGGCTGTCTTCAATTTGTATAATTTTTAATTTCATTTTTAAATTACATAAACAGGACTGAGGAAAGCTGGAGACAGATTGCAGCCCTCTGTTTATCAGCTGGGAGAAGTACAGTGGAGGAAGTGCATAATCTTCCCCAGACACTGCTCCACCACTGTACCCCAACCCTGACCTGGAGGGACCGCCCTTTTCCTGGGGTGAGAGGGACTGAAGCCCTCTGTTTATCCACAGGGACAGGTACGGTGTGGACAGTGCACAGTGCAGACTTCGCCACACACTGCTCCAACGAGGTAACCCAACCCTGACCTGGAGGGACTACCCTTCTCCTGGGATGAGAGGGACTAAAGCCCTCTGTTTATTCACATGGACAGATACAGTATGGGCAGTGCACAGTGCAGACTTCCCCACACACTGCTCCACCAATGTACCCCAACCCTGACCTAGAGGGACCACCCTTCTCCTGGGGTGAGAGGGACTGAAGCCCTCTGTTTATCCACAGGGACATACATTGTGGGTAGTGCACAGAGGAGACTTCCTACACACTGCTTTACCAGTACACCTCAACCTTTACCTTGATGAAAGACCCTTGTCCTGGGGTACAATGGACTGAAGCCCTCTATTTATCCACAGGGACAATGTGGGCAATACACAGTGAAGGCTTCCCCACACACTGCTCCACCAATGTACCCCAATCCTGGTGTGCAGGGGCCAGCCTTCTCCTGCGTTGAGAAAGACTGAATCCCTCTGTTTCTCCACAGGGACAGGCACAGCATGGGCAGTGCACAGTGCAGGCTTCCCCACACACTGTTCCACCAATGTACCCAAACCCTGACCTGGAAGGACCGTCCTCTCCTGAGGTGAGAGGGACTGAATCCCTCTGTTTATCCACAGTGATAGGTACAGCATGGGCAGTGCACAGTGCAGGTCTCTGCACAAACTGATACATCAATATACCACTCAGCTCTAAAATGGAGGCACCGCCTTTCTCCTGGGTTGAGATACTCTGAAGCCAGAGAAGCAGGGATTTGGCCATATAGGGGACTGGAATCCTTTGAGAGGGCAAAGATCTTCTTTGCAGAAGACAGCATACACTTTGGTGGGTAGGAAGCAGGGCCTTAGGGGTAAACTTCGAGAATATCTCATTAGGAGTTTTTGGTTTTTGTATTATTTATAATCTGTTAACTGGGTAACCCCAAGAGCATCACATGACCATTTTCAAGGAGAAACATAGAAACATAGAAGTTGACGGCAGATAAGGACCGCAAGGCCCATTCAGTCTGCCCATTTTTTCTACCTTATGAATGTGTCATAGGCCTGTACTCTGTCAATGGCCTAACTATTCATACTCATCTGTATTTGGATGGAGGACCCGTGAAGTACAAGAAAAGATATAACAATATAAAACACCAACCCGCATTAGTATCATTACACAGACAACATGAGAGAGTCCTACAATATTGCTTTACAAAACGGTTATATTAAATGCACGCTGAAAATAGAAAATAGAGTCAAAAACTCTTGCAATGCACGATTGCAATGAATCAGGCAAGACATTCCATAGCTTGATGCCAGGGAACAAGAACATGAAAAACCTGTGTCCTAAAGATGTTTTAGAAGAAGGCGGATGTAAGAAATGTGTTTGTGCAGCTGTAGTAAGGTGTTGATGTGAGCTTTCGGGTAAGTCAGACAGAAAGGAACATTGCACTGCAGAGCTGTAAAACCTTTTAAATGTAATCAGATTGTAGAAATGAATCCTCTGCTGAAAAGAACCCCATTTCAGATTACTGCATGAAACAAATTGATGAGTAGAGCGATGAGAGAAACTAGCAAAAACAACCAACCAAATGGGATAAAACGGTGACTCTGAAGCACCTGTGAGGGGGCTGATGATCATATTAGGAGACCATAATCAGTTACAGATAGAAGTAATGATCGGGCCGAAACTTTCCTCGACTGGAGGGACAAACAGTTTTTTTAATCGATACAGTTGTTCCAAACTGGTATGTATAGATTTTTTTCCTCAACTTTTCTTTCCCTCTGGTCACCGGGGTGATGACCTCTTTCAGGCATCACCCAAGCATCTCCCGCCTAGCCTGAAACCCTCCACTTTGGGTCCCCTCTCGGGGCTCCACAGACACCTACTTTGCCTGGTGAGGGATCTCCTGATCCCCCCCCCCCAGGCAGGGCCACCACTTCTACAGGTGCCCCAGACATCTAATTTTATCCAGGCTAGTTGGTGCTGCAGAGGATGGGGATTCAGGTCGGTGGGGTCCAGCGTTGCGAGTAGGAGCCAGGATGCACTGTCACCTAGCATCACCTCCGGGGTTTCTCCATGTTCTGTTGATTCTGCCCTCATCCCTCCCTAGGCAGGCATGAACATGCAATGATGTCCCGGTGGGAGCATGCACACTCCCGAGCATGCTCCCACTGATATCTGCCACACTCCACCTCCCCTCTCGTGAGCTGGCTGCTGGCACAGTACCCCCATCTACTGCCAGGAGGCACCCAAATTCTGCACCCTGCCACCCTCCCTCCCCAGGAAAAAATGAGCTGTCTGTGGATGCTCCAGCCTTCTCCCCCAATGCCGACCCCCTGTGGCTCGTGCTTGCTCCTGAACATGGGTAGCCAATGTGGTCTGAGGTGTAGCATCCAGTGCCTCAACCCTCAATGCCACCTAGCCAGCGGTATGTACAGATTTGTCTAGATAATCTAAGTGATTCTGATATGCCAAAGGCTGGCCCAAGATGAATCTTATATAATGAAAAGTTTTAACTTGTTCAGATTGTCCCCCAGCCAGATCACAAAGTGGTAACACAGAGTCAAACTGTTTCAACTTTTTTGAGACTCAACAAGTAAAAATGTTGTTTTAATAGTGTTCAGTAACATAGTATTATTTAATAGCTAGTTTTGTACCTCGTTAAAGTTCCCCTGAAGATGAGTAACAATATCAGACGTTTCTTTACCTGAATTGTAAAGAAAGATATCATTGGCATACATAGTAATGTATGTGTCCGAACCCAGGGTGACAAGAGGTAGTGAGTTAAAAAAAATGCTGAAATGTATGAGGCCCAGAATAAAGCCCTGGGGAACACCCATTTTAACTTGAAAGGGGGAAAGCCTTCCCTAGAGCACTGGGGAAAGTTTCCACTCGAGCAGTGAACCCTAAGCTTTCTTATGGAGGAAGCCATAGGGCCCCCCGGTCAATACTCTCTGTGGGTGGTGTCATGCATAGTGGAACAGAGGCAACAAGTCAGGGGAGGGATACAGGAAAATCAAGCCAAGACACTCCAAGCTAGCAAACAGCATACCTCATCAGCAGTTACATACAAACGGTATCCATAGGGGTATGAGTAGGGGGGCAGTTCCCTTCCTGGAGTTCTGGAGGTTTTGGATAGATTTTCCACATTTTTAAGTTCTTTTTCCTTTTTAGTAAGATCTTTCTCCTTGCCTTTTTTCCTGGATGAAAAAACTTTAATCTTGTCCCTTATAAATGCTTCATAAGATTCCCAAACAAAGGTCTGGGAGACTTCCCCACTATTATTGATTTTGAAAAATTAGTATTTTTGGTCACCCAATCTATAAAATCTTTCTTTTTGAGTTGACTTGTACTGAATCTTCATCTGTGTGATTTCTCATCTCTTTTCCCCAGGGTCAGGTTAGTGCTGATCATTCCGTGATCTGAAATAGTTATATTTTCAGTCTTCACATCCAGAATGTAATTAGTCGATTTTTTCGATATGTGGATATAAATTAATCCTACTATAGGATGGGTGACTGAAAAAAGGAATACTCACGCCCTTGAGGATGCATTAGGTGCCAAGTGTCAGAAGACTGAGACCTGCCAGTAATTTTTTAACGGATACCCTTATTCTCAATTCTAACGGTATAGCTTTGTGAGATGACCTGTTCGATTTATATCTCCCCCAGTACTATCTCATGCTCAGAAAAATCATTAAGCTGTCAGGGAGTTCAAGAAACTCTTTGGTTCTTGTTTGGAGCATAGACACGGCAGAATGTTATTTTATAACCATCTAAGGTTCCAGCCAGAATCCGATATCACCTTCTTGGTCAGAGATACGTTTATGTTTAATAAAACTGACCCCCTTTCTAATTAAAATAGAAGTGCCCCCATTTATGGCTGCAATGGGCGAGGCACTGCAGACATCTTGTGATCAAAAAAGGACTCACCCTCTGACCGAAGAACAATTTAGGGGCTGCATGACAGTCACCTCTGCGGTTCATGAAGCACTCTGCTGTCTCAGTTCACTCTTCACACAGCACTATTTTTTGCCTGTCAGTTCCGTACGCATGCACATGCAAGGTAAAGGTCCCATTTGCCCCATTTGCTCACAGCTGCTTTGTTCTGAGTCCCTGATGCTGGCTGAGTCTCCGTCCAGCACCACACAATGTTTGTCCTTTTAAAGAGGGGTCAGAGGAGCGGAGGCATGGAACCGCTTGCAGCCACAACAAGAATGTGCGAGGTGGTCATTCGCACATGCACAGTCGTGCACATCCATTTTCTCACTAGGACAGTGCTCCCAGACCCCCAGATCATTTAGTTAGGGTCCAGAGATGCGAGGGCTGCGGTGTAGAAGCTGCAAAAGTATTTATTTAAAGAGTGCCATTGGGTGCTATGGGACTGAATTGATACATAATAATGACCTGCTTATGAATATTAATTAACCTTGCCTGCCTTCTTCTCATTGGCATTCTTTAAACAAATACTTCTGCAGCTTCTCCACTGCAGCCCTTGAGTCTCTGGACCCCAACTAACTGATCCCAGGGTCCAGAAGTACCGGGGGAGCTCCTGATGCACTGCTATCACTACCAGAAAATGGATGCATGCCACCGTACATGTGTGGACCACCAGCTCACACATTCTCAGTGCAGCTGCAAGCAGTTCTACATCTCTGTTCCTCCAGCCCCTCTTTAGAAGGATGAACATTATCTGGGACTGGAAAGAGACTCAGCCAGCATCACAGACTCAGGCCAAAGCGGCCGTGACCAAATGGTCCAAACAGAACCTTATGAGCTTGGCTGCAGCCATATCAGCCCTGGCCAGAGTTTGTTTTCCTAGAGTAATAACTGCTTTCAGCCAGTCCCACTCAGTTTCTCTGCAATTTGTACGGCTGCCTGGGCAGAGCTCTGCAGGTGTTTTGGGATTACTGGGGGTGGGGGGGCTGACAGGATATGCTGATTGTGTCCTTCCCCTGAGTGCTTCGGAGTGGACATTATTCAAAGCTGTCCGCTGCTCTCTGGATTTATTGCAGTGGTCTGTTTGTGTGTGCTTTCTCCTTCACCAGCCATGCTCACACACACTCACACAAACACACACACACACACTGTTGCACCATTCTTCTACAACTGCTTGTTTGAACAGGCAGTGACTTTACAGTTACAAAATGACTAGTAACTTTTAAATAAAGTAACTTAAAGATCTCATTTTTGGCAGGAGGCTGACTGGGAATTTGCTGATCCAATTCTGAATTTACAGATGCTAGAAATTTTGGCTGGACTCCCTCTTTAAAAGGTTTTGTAAAATTCCTGCGCTAATTGAACCAAGCAGAATGCTGTGTTCATTTGAGCTGAGTAATATCTCATAAACATGTCACTTAGTCAGCCACTCTGAGCAAGGAATCTCCTAAAAAGATTTACACTGCTTTTTATGTTTGCTTGCACGCCTGTGCAAGAAACATAGTGCCATCATCCGAGATTTCGGAGGTGTGTCACCCCCTCTTCCAATTAAGTCAGTGTGTTGGCAGGCACGGCCCCTGTAAGCCAATGCATGCTGGAGCTGTCTATGACAAGCTCCAAAATGCAGTGGCATACAGTTGAAAGGGGGAGCTACGCTTCAGTGAGCAATGATAAGATATCGCCTGCTCAAGCGCAGCTCCCCCTACACACACACACACACACACACACACACAGAAACGCACGCATACCGCGTGCTGCCCTCCCCCCACCGCACACACGTATAGCCGATGGCGGTGCCCAATCCCCCGTCGGCTTGTGCAGCGCTCTCCCCCCAAAGCCTTCCACATGCCACACTGGGTGCACACCCCAGCGTGGCAACTCATAAAATAGCCGACGGTCCTCACCCCCTCTGTACTGGGTGCCACGCTGGGAGCCCACCCCAGCATGGCAACTGATCATATGGCCGACAGGGGTGCCCAATCCCCGTCGGCTCCACGGCCGCCCCCAGCTGTCCTTGTACCATGCTGGGAGCCCACCCCAGCGTGGCAAATGTCCCACGTCGTTTTTTTTTTTTTACCTGCAAAATAAAAATGGTCCCACGGCGCTTCTTCCAGCCCCCACAACCCGCACCCACCCACTGCGCACCCTGCCTCCCCACACACTCCCCTCACCCCATACTTCCTCGAGTCCAGCGTGACGATCTTGGTGGACCGGAACACGTCTGCACTCTTCAAAGCCGACCGCGAACTGAGGAAATGCCGGTAAGCTGTATAATGGGCTAGATAGGGTTTTTCAACTTTATTGCATATCTCAGGCATTTTGGAATTTTTGCAAATTTTCAACATGGGTTTTGGACCCCTTCTCTGAATGATGTCACTGTCATGGGCGTTATTTCAGGCCGAAGGGTGATTGACGCGAATCACTGCGTGAAATCGCCGCTTTGGGCCCTGAATGCTGTCATGTTCGACCATGGAAAGAATCCCAAACCATGTTGAAAATTCAATCCAATCAAAACTCAATACAAAACGTACATTGTGTAGAAGTTCCTCACACAGCCGCGTAAGTTCAGGAATTTTCAATATTTTCACTCCAGATTTTCAATATTGCCATTTTACCACACCTTCTTATGAGTAGTACAGCTGTTATTTTTCACATCTCACCCAAAATGTGTTTCCAGCTATGTAGCGCACAATGGCGCAGTCGGTGTGCGAAATCAATGTATGGGACAAATTAAGAAAATCACAGTGACACTGTTCTTGAGCAAAGGTCTTAAAATGTCTATGTTGAAAATTTGGTAAAAATTCTAAAATGACTTGCTCACGAAAGCGCAAGTGTAGTTAGTTCCTTTACGCATCACCGTAAGTTCGCGAATTTCAATATTTTCACTCCAGATTTTCAATATTGCCATTTTACCACACCTTCTTATGAGTAGTATAGCTGTCATTTTCATCTCACCCAAAGCGTGTTTCCAGCCCATATAGCGCACAATGAAACGGTCAGTTAATCTTGAAATCAATGTATAGGACAAATTAAAGAAAGTCACGGTGACACTGTTCGCGAGCAGAGGTCTTAAAATGGCTATGTTGAAATTTAGTGAAAAATTCTAAAATTACTGTTTTCTGGCGTGCATTGCGCAGTTCCTCATGCGTTCGTAAGTTTGCAAATTTTCAATATTTTCACTCCAGATTTTCAACATTGCCATTTTATTACACTTCCTTATGAACAGTACAGCTGCCATTTTTCATATGTTGCCCAAAATGTGTTTTCGCACATGTAGCGCACAATGGTGCTGTTAGTGTGCGAAAGCAATGTTTAGGACAGATTAAGAAAATCACAGTTACACTGTTCATGAGCAGAGGTCTTAAAATGGCTATGTGAAAATTTGGTGACAAAAGTCCATAAAATGACTGTGTTACGAGTAAGCATTGTGCAGTTTCCATGCACCCTCGTAAGTTCATGACTTTGTAATATTTTCAGTCCAGATTTTCACCAGTGGCATTTTTCCACACTTCCTTATGAATAGTACAGCTGTCATTTTTCACAACATGGCTGAAGTGTGTTTTCACACTTTCAGCGCAGAGATGCGAGGTCGCTGTGGGAAATCATTGTTCGGCACAGATAAAGAAAATCACAGTGACACTGTTCATGATCGGAGGCACCAAAATGCCTGAGTTGACAATCTGCTGTAAAAATCCCCAACCTAATTATATTATCTACGGGTGTGCTGCTGCACGCTTGTGACTTCACCATTTTTTAAATATTTGTACTGCAGATTTGCAACATTGCCATTTTTACACCTCCCCATGAACAGTACAGCTGTCATTTTTTACATCCCATTCAGAATGTTTTGCACCTGTGGTGCTAAATGCCATAGTCACTGTGCATAAGCAGCTTTTGGCTAACAAACTGATATTCCCCTGTTCATGAGGTGGGGTCTCAAAAAAACATGTTGAAAATTTGGAGTGAAAAATACCAACGAATGCCTGAGGTATTAGGGTTTCCAACCTAACGCCCAACCCTGTAAAGAATGACAGGCATCAGGGTGTGACTTGGATTCTTACCTGTCATGCTCATACCATTCCACACCCTGCAGCCAGTGAGAGGCATCGAGGTATGCCTTGGACTCTTCGGCCCCAAAGTTCACCCCATTCTCCTATATCACACCCATCTCACCGTATTTCCTAATGAAATGGGGTGCGCATAAGGGCCAAAGACCCCAAGGAACACCGTGACACTTGTCAGTGTCTGCAGGGTGGGGTGTGGTGAAATGGCATGGCCATTATGCCTATCGACCCAAACGCACACCCCAATGCCTGTCACTCTCTGCAGAGTGGTGGTGGGGTTGGCTTCAGTTCAATCCTTCACTGCCATTCCTATTACGCAGCTCTGTAACTTCTACACTACCACTGCCAATGCCAGCAAGCAAACATTCGGCATTTACAAATGCTCGTTTAACCTGTTACGATACCATCGGATTAGCACTGTCCCAGACGTAGTTTACTATAGCAGAAGACATTTGTTTCTTTAATCCCCAAGACAGTTAAAGAATTGTTATCTTTTGTTACTAAGAGACATGCAAAACAGTGAATATAAAAACCAAAACTGCTGTTGTCACCCTTGTGTTCGGAGAATGTGGATGTGGTGCGGGGCAGCAGAAATGAAAGGGTTGGTCGTGGGTGCTGTGGTGAAGGGGAACCAATAGTGTTTCTGCTTGTGCCACTGTAACATCTGAAACTGGCCTTGATCTGAAGGCATGAGCTGAGTGGAGGCACAGCACTGAAGTAACACTATGCGCTTCCACTTAGATGATGTTGCTGTGTTTCAGAATGGTTCAGTAATTAGAAACAAGCATTTGCTTATGAATGCCGAATATCTGTCATGCACTAGTTGTTATTTTATTCACCCAGGATCCTGCAAGGGTGAAGTAGTAGACCCAGAACATCGGATCAAATCCTACTACACATGGCATCTACTGATAGTGAGTCAGTGTGGCATATTAGTGGTTAGAGCACTGGTTTAGAGACTGAAAGACTGCAGGTTCGAGCCCCACTAGAAGCAAACATTTACTGTGTGACCAAGTCACCTAGGTTCTCTGTGCTGCAGGCTGCCCAGCTGTAGAACGGGGTATGAGCAGGACCCCACTGGAAACGAGATGCTGCATCTCAGCTGGGCTATCCAGGGTAAATAAATTCTAATGCAGGACACCACTGGAAATGAGATGTTACATCTCAGCTGGGCTATCTTGGGTAAATAACTTGTAATGCAGAACTCCACTGGAAACAAGATGTTGCATCTCAGCTGGGCTATCCTGGGTAAATAAATTGTAATGCAGGACCCCACTGGAAATGAGATGCTACATCTCCACTGGGCTATCCTGTGTAAATAAATTGCAATGCAGGGCCCCATTGGAAATGAGATGCTGCAGCTCAGCTAGGCTATCCAAGGAAAATAAATTGTGTTGCAGGACCCCACTGGAAACAAAATGCTGCATCTCAGCTGGGCTATCAAGGGTAAGTAAGTTGTAATGCAGGACCCCACTGTAAACAAGGTGTTGCAGTTCAGCTGGGCTATCCTGAGTAAATAAATTGTAATGTAGGACCCCAGCAGCTAACAAGATGTTACATCTCAGCTAGGCTATTCTGAGTAAATCAATAGTAATGCAGAACCCCACTGGAAATGAGATGCTGCATCTCAGCTGGGCTGTCCTGGGTAAATAAATTGCAATGCAGGACTCCACTGGAAATGAGATGCCGCACCTCAGCTGGGCTATCCTAGGTAAATAAATTGTAATGCAGAACCCCACTGGAAATGAGATGCTGCATCTCAGCTGGCTATCCTGGGTAAATAAATTGTTATGCAGGTACCCCATGGAAAATGAGATGCTGCATCTCAGCTGGCTATCCTGGGTAAATAAATTGTTATGCAGGTACCCCATGGAAAATGAGATGCTGCATCTCAGCTGGCTATCCTGGGTAAATAAATTGTCATGCAGGTACCCCATGGAAAATGAGATGCTGCATCTCAGCTGGGCTGGGCAAATAAATTGTAATGGAGGACCCCACTGGAAATGAGATGCTGCATCTCAGCTGGGCTATCATACTAAAATGCCAGCAGAATATGCCAAATGGTCTTTCGTGTCTGCTCATTTGGTCAGTCCCCACCCTGGGAGCTGATCTTTCTGCCCCACTCATCTTCTCTGGCTTCTCCCTTCCCAGTCCCGTATATTCCCACTGCACAGGACTTTGCATCCAGAACCCTTCCCCTGTACCTGTCCCACTTCCTCTTGAACCCCTCCACTGTCTTGGCCTCCACCAGCCCGCGGGCAATGCATTCCATGGCTCCACCACCCTCTCAGTGAAGTAGCACCTCCTCCTCTCTCTCCTGAATTCCCCCCCCCTCCAGCTTCCACCCACACCCTCTAGTTGCCCCCCCACCCTTCCTTCGGAGCACCTTGACTGCTTCTCCCCTATTTAACCCCTTCATGTACTTGAAGACCTCTATCATGTCCCCCTTCTCTCTTCCAATGTGTACATATTTAGCTATTCGAGCCTCTTGCCATAGGTCCTATATCCCAAGCCCCAGATCATTTTGGTTGCCCTCCTCTGGACCGTCTCCAGGAGTTCAGTGTCCCTCTTTAGGTGTGGCCTCCAAAACTGCATGCAGTACTCGAGGTGCGGTCTCACCAAGCAGTTATACAGGGGGAGTATCACTTATCACTTCCCTCCTTCTGGAGGTGATTCCCCTAGCGATGCATCCCAGTATCCTGTTGGCCTTGGCCGCTGCCCTCCTACAAGTCTCAGAGTTGTTCATCTTGACATCCACCAACACCCCCCACGTCACTCTCAGCCATTGAGACTTCAAGCATTTCCCCCACCAGAGTGTACTCTTGGCCCGGGTTTCTGGGTCCCAGATGCAGTACCTTGCATTTCCCTGCATTAAACCTCAGCTTCCACTTTCTAGACCACCTTTCCAGAGCCTCCAGGTCCCCCTGTGGGGCCACCCTCCCCTCCATCCACCACCGCACCCAGTTTTGAGTCATCCTCAAAGAGACTCATCTCACTCCTGATACCCTTCCTTATAGGGGAAATTGTTTAACCAAGAAAGGCACGCTAAGCTGGAGCTTTGTTTCCAGGTGCAACCTGGGAGCACAAGGAAGTTAAATGACTTGCACAGGGTCACACAGTATGCAAGTGGAAGCTGTGGGATTCAAACCCAGGTCTGGTCTTCTGGATGTCATCATATTTGCAGCTCAGAGCCTTAGACCACTGCGCTATACTGCCTCCTCATGTCAGAGACATAGGCATTGAACAGGAGGGGCCCAAGGACTGATCCCTGAGGGACCCCACTAATGACCCTCCTTGGGGATGAGACTATCCCACCAACCATGATCCTCTGGGTTGGATCCTGGAGCCAATTGCCTATCCATCTGATCATCTGGTTCCCCACCCCCATTTCTCCCAGCTTATTCAACAGGCCCTCATGAGGAACAGAGTCAAATGCCTTGCTGAAGTCAAGATAGAGGACGTCCACTGGTCTACCCAGGTCTAAGGCACTCGTCACCCAGTAATAGAACTCCACAAGGTTTGTCTGACACGATTTCTCTGGGATGAATCCATGCTATTGTCCAGGCACCCTGACTTTTCCAGGTCCCCCTAGCCTCTCCTTGACAATGCCCTCCATCACCTTGCCCACCACTGATGTCAGGCTGACAGGCCTGTACTTCCCTGCCACCTCCCTTGATCCCCCCTTGTGGATAGACACTATATGCACCACCTTCCAATCCTGGGGCACCCACTCTGTCCTCAGAGAGATGCTGAAAAGCTCCGCCAGGGGTTTCGCCAGGACATCCACCAGTTCCTTCAGCACTCTGAATGAATGAATGAATGAATGAATGAATGAATGAATGAATACTTTATTTTTAAAAAGTGCCTTTCTAAAACCAAGGTGTTTTACAACAAATCAATACATAAAATTAAAACAACATCCTAAAATCAATCAATAAATATATTTAAAAATCTGAATATGCCAGACTAAACAAATACGTCTTTAGGGCTAACTTAAAACTTTGGACGGTCAGGCAATCTCTCACCCGATGAGGTACAGAATTCCACAGGGTTGGGGCCATAAAACTAAATGATCTTGCCCCAGATGTCTTTAAACGAACCCTGGGAATCTCTAGCAATCCCTCATCAGTGGATCGGAGCTGACGGGAAGGACAGTAGGGACGAAGAAGATCTTGCAGGTAACTAGGTTCTGATCGTGTAGGGCCTTATAGGTCAGAAGACCAACCATGAAGGTAATCCGCCACTGTATTGGCAGCCAGTGCAGTCCGCGGAGGACAGGCGTTATATGACTGGTCCTTGACGTACCAGTCAAAAGCCTGGCTGCCACATTCTGCACCAACTGCAAGCGGCAGATATCCACCACCAGTAGCCCTAGGTATGTGGGATGTAATTTATCTGGCCCCGGTGCTTTCTCCGTCTTAAGGGACCTGAGTGCTTCCCTCACTCTCTGTGCCGTGATTTCCACCTACGCTACCTCATCCCCCTGCCTTGCCTTCTCCCCTCCTGCCTATGATGGCCCATCCTCTCCCCAGACCCAACGATCGGCAAGGGTCCCCCTCCTCAGTTTCACCATCTCCTCCCATGCACGATGCAGCCCCCCCATTTTCCTTGGTGAAAACTGAGGCAAAGTACTCATTTAGTACCTCAGCCTACTCCCCCGGATCTTGTGCCCATCCCTCCCATTTTAATCCTGCTACTCTGCCCCTTCACCCTTCATTTTTCCCCAGTGTATCTAAAGAACCCCTTATTCCCTCTCCTAATTTCCCTGGCGAGGTTCTGCTCCTTCCTTGCCTTAGCCGCCCTCAACACCACTATCCTAGGTAAATAAATTGTAATGCAGAACCCCACTGGAAATGAGATGCTGCATCTCAGCTGGCTATCCTGGGTAAATAAACTGTAATGCAGGATGCCACTGGAAATGAGATGCTGCATCTCAGCTGGGCCATCCTGGGTAAATAAACTGTAATGCAGGACCCCACTGGAAATGAGATGCTGCATCTCAGCTGGGCCATCCTGGGTAAATAAACTGTAATGCAGGACCCCACTGGAAATGAGATACTGCATCTCAGCTGGGCTATCCTAGGTAAATAAATTATAATACAGAACCCCACTGGAAATGAGATGCTGCATCTCAGTTGGGCTATCCTGGGTAAATAAATAGCAATGCAGGACCCCACTGGAAATGAGATGCTGCATCTCAGCTGGGCTATCCTGGGTAAATAAATTGTAGTGCAGGACCCCATGGGAAATGAGGTGTTGCAGCTCAGCTGGACTATCCTAGGTAAATAACTTGGAATGCAGGATCCCACTGGAAATGAGATGCTGCATTTCAGCTGGGCTATTCTTGGTAAATAAACTGTAATGCAGGATCCCGCTGGAAATGAGATGCTGCATCTCAGCTTAGCTATTCTGCGTAAATAAACTGTAATACAGGACCCCACTGGAAATGAGATGCTGCATCTCAGCTGGGCTATCCTGGGTAAATAAATTGTAATGCAGGACCCCACTGTAAACAAGGTGTTGCAACTCAGCAGGGCTATCCTGGGTAAATAAACTGAAATGCAGAACCCCAGGAAAAACAATGTGCTGCATCTTAGATGGTCTATCACGGGTAAATAAATTGTAGTGCAGAACCCCATGGGAAATCAGGTGTTGCATCTCAGCTGGGCTATCCTGAGTAAATAACTTGTAATGCAGGACCCCACTGGAAATGAGGTACTGCATCTCAGCTGGTCTATCCTGGGTGAATAAATTGTAATGCAGGATCCCACAGGAAATGAGATGCTGCATTTCAGCTGGGCTATTCTAGGTAAATAAACTGTAATGCAGGATCCCACTGGAAATTAGATGCTGCATCTCAGCTGGGCTATCCTGTGTAAATAAATTGTAATGCAGAACCCCACTGGAAATGAGATGCTACATCTCAGCTGGGCTATCCTGTGTAAATAAATTGTAATGCAGAACCCCATGGGAAATGAGATGCTGCATCTCAGCTGGGCTATCCTAGGTAAATAAATTATAATGCAGAACCCCACTGGAAATGAGATGCTGCATCTCAGCTGGATTATCCCGGGTAAATAAATTGTAATGCAGGTGCCCCATGGAAAATGAGATGCTGCATCTCAGCTGGGCAAATAAAATTGTAATGCAGGACCCCACTATAAATGAGATGCTGCATCTCAGCTGGGCTGGGCAAATAAATTGTAATGCAGGACCCCACTGGAAATGAGATGCTGCATCTCAGTTGGGCTATCCTGGGTAAATAAATAGCAATGCAGGACCCCACTGGAAACGAGATGTTGCATCTCAGCTGGGCTATCCTGTGTAAATAAATTGTAATGCAGGACCCCTCTGGAAATGACATGCTGCATCTCAGCTGGGCTATCATGGGTTAATAAATTGTAGTGCAGGACCCCATGGGAAATGAGGTGTTGCAGCTCAGCTGGACTATCATGATTAAATAAATTATAATGCAGGACTCTACAGGAAATGAGATGCTGCATCTCAGCTGACCTTTCCTGGGCAAATAAATTGTAATGCAGGACCCCACTGGAAATGAGATGTTGCAACTCAGCTGATCTATCCTGGGTAAATACATTGTATTGCAGGACCCCACTGGAAATGAGATGCTGCATCTCAGCTTGGCTATTCTGGGTAAATAAACTGTAATGCAGGACACCACTGGAAATAAGATGCTGCATCTCACCTGTGCTATCCTGGGTAAATAAATTGTAATGCAGGACCCCACTGTAAACAAGGTGTTGCAACTCAGCAGGGCTATCCTGGGTAAATAAACTGAAATGCAGGATCCCTCTGGAAATGAGATGCTGCATCTCAGCTGGGCTATCCTGTGTAAATAAATTGTAATGCATGGTCCCACAGGAAATGAGATGTGGTTTCTCAGCTAGGCTATCCTGTGTAAATAAATTTGTATTGCAGGACCCCACTGGAAATGAGATGTTGCATCTCAGCTGGGCTGTCCTAGGCAAAAAAATTGTAATGCAGGACCCCACTGGAAATCAGATGTGGCTTCTCAGCTGGGCTGGGCTGGGCTGCCCACTGCAGCACCCAACACACCCGAAGTTCGTTAGGTCAAACCTTCCAAGTCCCCAGATGCCGGACCACTATGGGCCAGAGATCATTCACCCACAAGGCCTCCCAGTGGTTTAATTCACTCAACAAGGAATCCCTTTCAGCTACTACACTCTGCCCATATAAAAGACAACTACGACTTCACCTCTCTACTACCAGCCAATGTGACTGCTTCTCCTAATTGGTCAAACTCGACACTCACATCTGGCATCATGTGGCTCTAAACTCCCTCTGGCCAATTATCCTTGTCCTCCACTTTCCTCCCTCTCACCTTACCCCTCCCCCCATTCCTCCCCTACCTCACCCACACCCTCCCATCTTTCAGCACTTCAGACTTCTGTCCCCTCTACCTTGCACTTCTCATACCACCACCACCCCCCCCTGAGACAATGGCCCTTCAGCCTGCCCACTCCTTCCTGACCCCCACCCATCCTCCCCTTCCCTACTGGTTGCTTATCTGGTCTTACTATCCTTTTGCTGTCTCTCCACTTGAAACACGGTATTTTGTTTTTTGAGACTGTATTAATGTTTACCTTTGTTTGTATGTAAACCTTCCATCCTTTGATGTGGAACCTTTGTAAACGAGCAGTTCTTGCTCAAAGGTATTTGTAATCCTAGAGTTTAATAAATAAAAAAAAAATAATAAAAAACGTATTTATTTAGTTGTTGTTTACCTTGTCGGTGCACTAGACAGAGACTGCCTATTTTCAGGCACGACCCGGGAGAGTTAAAAAATTAGTAAGAAAGCAAGTTACAAGAGGTCATGTAGTACTGAAAAATGACAGTGGAAACACAACACAAATCTCATATGACAGAGGAATGCAAACATGTATGAGGTACAGGCGTTACAGCCAAGAAATGAACTGTAAGACAGCCTTAAAGATACAGCAAAATCCTAAGTACTTAGTGTTTTAAGTGCATGATTACCTAAAGGTATAAGTAGCTAGGAGGGAGATTCAGCGTACAGTGCAGGGGCATTTGTCATTGGCTAAGACAAAAGAGGGAAGTTCTTTCTTAAAGGCCTGGTGTGACTGGAAGCATCTGATATGATCCAGAAGGGAGTTGTAGAGCCTCAGTGCAGCTGAAGCAAGAGCACGCTTCCCCATTTTTGTTGCACATCGTGGAATATGTAGAAGCAGCCTCTCAGCAGATCTCAATGGGTATGACTGAGAGTTGAGATATAGCATGCTAGCAAGGGATTCAGGTGCTCCAGCTCGGATAATGTTGTCTATAAGGCAGGCAGCTATGTATCGAGGAGTGGATGAGGGGTCCAGCCACCCCAGACTGGAGTAGAGCAGATAGCGAAGGGTCAGTTTAGGGACAGCCTGGGAGAAGTGACAGACATTATTGTAGCAGGTGTCCCGTTTCTGTAGTGCACCTTTATTCAAGTTCTGGAACGTCATAAGGCCATAGGTAAGACTCGGCCTGAGGACCCCATAAGCAATGGCGAGTCTAGCAGCAGCAGTTATGGATGATCTGACTTTATACGCTATCACCAGTTTAATGTTGACCGCTCTGCAAGTGTTAGTTATATGAAGGCTGAAATCGAGGAAGGGGTCAAGGGTGACTTCCAGATACTTAAAATGATCAACTCCCTCCAGGAAAGAGCCATGCAGACCAGATATCCTGAGAGGTATGGAACAGGGCTTGATTTGGAGGGCAGAGACAAACAGCATGGCAACCATTTTGTTTCCGTTTAGCAGGAGCTTGTTTTGCATCAGCCAGGTATTCAGACAGTCAAAGTCTGCCTTTAGTGTGGCACTGATCATTACAAGGTCCTTGTTACTGGGGTAAAGAACAATATAATCTGTGTAGAGGATAATGGCGGAGAGACCAGGGGGTCTGGGCAGGTTGTTGATAGAGAGAACAATAAAGGTCCAAGAATGAAACCCATGAGGGACACTGAGGCAGGTAGGAGCAGGATCAGACTTGATTTTATTAACTTCCACGAACTGAGTTTGGCCTGTAAGATAGGAAGCAAACCAGGAGGTGACATCAGTAAATAAACTGTAATGCAGGATCTCTGTGGGAACGAGATGGTGCATCTCAGCTGGACTGTCCTGTGTAAATAAATTGCAATGCATGACCCCACCAGAAATGAGATGCTTCATCTCAGCCGCTCTATCCTGGGTAAATAACTTGTAATGCAAGCCCCAGAGGAAATGAGATGCTGCGTCTTAGCTGGGCTATCCTGCGTAAATAAATTGTAATGCAGGACCCCACTGAAAATGAGATGGTGCATCTCAGCTGGGCTGTCTTACATAAATAAACTGTGATGCATGACCCCACAGGAAATGAGATGCTGCATCTCTGCTGGGCTGTCCTGTGTAAATAAACTGTAATGCAGAACACCACTGAAACTAAGATGACACATCTCAGCTGGGCTATTATAGGTAAATAAACTGTAATACATGATCCCACAGGAAACAAGATGCTGCATCTCAGCTGGGCTATCCTGGGTAAAGAATTGTAATGCAGGACCCCGCCGGAAACGAGATCCTGCACCTCAGCTGGGTAACCTGTGTAAATATATTAGTCAATGTGTGTGTGTGTGTGTGTATATCAGAACAATTAGAAAGTACAGTTATGTGGCTCAATGGTTAGTACAAAAATTGCTAGTTTACCCATTTCTCACTTTCCACAGTACCATACTTTTGCAGCCATATTGGCTGTTACTAAAATTTGTTTAGCTTCCTCATGGGTCATGTGAGTTTCTTGTAAAAAAGCTGTATCGGATTTGTTTCTGTTTAGGTATGTTAGGATATTTGTTTCTTTTAACAGGAGATCCTAAACTATTATTCCACAAAGTTATGCTAGGGTAAGTCATCTTGGGTTACCCTACTGGGTTGTAATTAATATAAATGCAGGAAACAAGTATAAAGCCACCACCGATAGCAATGTCTTGAGTTAAATAAACTACACTAGAAAGTTGCCGTACAGCACTTAAAATTACAATGTAACTATTTCCTAAGGGTAATTCCTAATGATTCTTATTAGTAAACAGTCAAGTTATTTTACAGACTATAAAATATAATTTTATATGTACTAAAATAACAGGAGAAAGTTAAGTCAAACTATAAAGACAAAAAGGGGGGAAAAGGCAACCAGAAAAACAGGATCGTTAATAAAACCTCAAGTCTAAAGCAGGTTGGTGTTCTACTTGAGACAGTGGGTTTAAATACTGGAGTCGTGCCCAAGGTGTTGCAGCTGATCGTCTGTTTAACAAGGCAGTGACAAACAACAACAACATCAGCTCTGATACAAAGATAAACAGAAGTTATGTGTAACATGCAGTATCTATAACATTTGTTTCGCTGTTTAGGGGAAAAAGGCTAAAAAAGGGATAACTTTCCAAGCTATGGTAACGGTAATGAGTAGATAAAGTACAAGGTCAGCATAGCTGGGGAGCAAAACAAACAAACAAACAAAAAAAAGCATTTGTCAATGCCGAATGTTGATTGCGTTGGTGTGTTGAGCTCACTCACTGCCCCTGTCACTCGCACAGTCTGTTTCTCCTGGCGCTGCTGCCTTTCCTTTTGTACTGGGCTCCTGCCTCTGTTGGCGCCTTTTTCTGCCCACAAAGAAATCTGCAGCAGTCCCAACAAAGCTCCGTTGAGCTCGCTCACTCCCCTTCTCTCATTCGCTCATTCCATTTCTGCTGGCGCTGCAGGCTGCCCTTTTCTATTGGGCTCCTGCCTGCATTGCCACCTTCTTCTGCCCACAAAGAAATTTGCAGCAATTACAATACAGCTCCGTTGAGCTCGCTCACTCCCCCTCTCTCACTCGCTCATTCTGGTTTTCCCGCCACTGCAGGCTGCCATTTTGTACTGGGCCCCTGGGTGCATTGCTGCCTTTTCTGCCCACAAACAAATCTGCAGCAGTCCCAACAGAGCTCCATTGAGCTCACTTACGGCCCCTCCTTCACTCGTTTATTCTGTGTCTCCTGCCGCCGCAGGCTGCCCTTTTGTACTGGGCTCCTGCCTGCATTGGCACCTTTTTCTGCCCACAAAGAAATCCACAGCTGTCCCGACAGAGCTCCGTTGAGGTCGCTCACTCCCCCTGTGTCACTCACTCATTCTGTTTCTCCTGGCGCTGCTGCCTGCCCTTTTGTACTAGGCTCCTGCCTCTGTTGGCGCCTTTTTCTGCCCACAAAGAAATCTGCAGCAGTCCCGACAAAGCTCCGTTGAGCTCGCTCACTACCGCTCTGTCACTGGCTTGTTCTGTTTCTCTTGGCGCTGCAGGCTCCGCTTTTGTACGGGGCTCCTGGCTGTGTTGGCACCTTTGTCTGTCCACAAAGAAATCTGCAGTTGTCCCGACAGAGCTCCGTTGAAGTCGCTCAGTCTCTCTCTGTCACACGCTCATTCTGTTTGTCCTGGCGCTGCAAGCTGCCCTTTTGTACGGGGCTCCTGCCTGCATTGGCGACTTTTTCTACCCACAAAGACATCCGCAGCAGTCCTGATAGAGCTCCGTTGAGCTCACTCAGTCCCCCTGTCTCACTCGCTTGTACTGTTTCTCCCACCACTGCAGGCTGCCCTTTTGTACTAGGCCTCTGCCTGCACTGACGCCTTTTTCTGCCGACAAAGAAATCTGCAGCAGTCCTGACAGCGCTCCGCTGACTTCGCTCACTTCCCTCCCTCACACACTCTCTTTCTGTTTCTCCTAGTGCTGCAGGCTGCCCTTTTGTACTGGCCTCTTGCATTGGGGCCTTTTTCTGCCCACAAACAAATCCACAGCAGTCCCGACAGAGCTCAGATGAGCTCGGTCACTCCCCCCTCTCACTCACTCGATCTTAATCTGTCCCAAACACTGATTTCCCACAGAGACTGTGCAATTCTCTGGTGAGGAGTGCAAAAACATATTTTAAGCAGGATGTGGAAAATGACAGCTGTACTGTTCATAAGTAGGTGTGAAAAAATACCACTGTTGAAAATGTGGCGCTAAAATATTACAAATTTGCAAAGTTACAAGGGTGCGTGGAAACAGTTCAATGCACACTTATAACACAGTCATGTTATGGAGTTTCTTCACCAAATTTTCAACATAGGGATTTTAGGACCTCTGCTCATGAACACTGCCACTGTCATTGTCTTAATGTGTCCCGAACACTGATTTCCCACAGCGACCGTGTTATTCTGCGCCAGAACTGTGAAAACACATTTCAATCAGGATGTGAAAATTGACAGCTGTACTGCTCAGGAGGTGTGAAAAAATGCCACTGTTGAAAATCTGTCGTGACAATATTACAAATCTGCGAAGTTACAAGGGTGCATGGAAAGTGCACAACGCACACTTGTAACACAGTCATTTGATGGGCTGTCATCACCAAATTTTCAACATAGGCATTTTAGGACCTTTGCTCATGAACAGTATCACTGTCATTTTCTTAATCTGTCCCGAACAGTGATTTCCCACAGCAACCGCCGTATTCTGCGCCAGAAGTGCAAAAACACATTTTGGCCAGGATGGGAAAAATGACAGCTGTACTGTTCATAAGTAGGCGTGGGAAAATGGTAATGTTGAAAATCTGGAGTGAAAATATTACAACTTTGCAGTTATGAGCGTGCATGCAAACTGCACAACATACGCTCGTAACACAGTCATTTTATGAAGTATCATTACCAAATTTTCAACATAGGCATTTTAGGACATCTACTCATGAACAATGTCACTGTCATTTTCTTAATCTGTCCTGAACACGGATTTCCCACAGTGACTGAGCTATTCTGCGCCGGAACTGCGAAAACACATTTCGGCCAGGATGTGAACAATGACAGCTGTACTGTTCACAAGGTGGTGTGAAAAAATGTCAATGTTGAAAATCTGGCGTAAAAATATTGCAAATTTTGCGAATTTACAAGCGTGTGTAGCAACTACGCAACGCACGCTCATAAAACAATAATTTTTTGGATTTTTTCCACCAAATTTGCAACATAGGCTTTTTGAGAGCCCATCTCATGAACACTGGCACTGTCGTTTTGTTAGTCAGCACCAAAAGGTGTTTCTGCGCAGCGACTGTGAAATCACCTTTTGGGGCCGATTAACGCCATGACAGTTTGAGAATTCATGAGGAGGGGTCCCATAAACCCCAAGTTGAAAATTTGGTGCCAAAATTCCAAAAAATGACTGAGATATGCATTACAGTTGAAAAAAACCTACTTCTACCATTATACAACTTACCGGCATTTCCTCAGTTCACAGTCGGCTTTGAAGAGTACAGACATGTTCCCGGTCCACCGAAGATCATCGTGCTGGACTCCAGAGGTAAGTATGGGGTGAGGGGGGTGTGGGGAGGCAGGGTGCGCAGTGGGAGGGCACGGGTTGTGGGTGGGGGGCAAGGAGAGCGCCGAGGGACAGTTTCCTTTTTTACAGCGAAAAAAAAAGTCACAGTGCCGTTTTTAACTTTACATGGGCATGTGGCACGCTGGGGTGGGCTCCCAGCATATCACTGGAGGCTTTCTTTTGAGGGGCAGTAGTAGCTGATGGGGATTAGGCACCCCGTCGGCACACAACAAAGGGGGTATCATTATGCCGATGGGCATTGGGCACCCGTCAGCAGACAATAAAAGTGGGGAGAGGGGGTTTACCTAATGCCGACAAGGAGTGGGCTCCCCCGTTGGTAACAGAAACAAGGGGGTACTGAAGCCAATGGGGATTGGGGCCCCCGTCGGCAAGTACACACAGTTGGGGGGGTAATATTGTTTGTGAAGATCCCGACCAGCAATGACGGGTCGCTCCCTCATTGTAGCGGATGGCTTACGCTGCAATGACGAGGCGGCCCCTGCTTGCAGCGGCTGATTTGTCTCAAGTTGGTGGCAAGGTTCCAAACTACTGTCACCAGCAGCATGTCACGGCACTGGGGGAAGCGGGACAAGCCTTTGTAGGCTGTGGGGGCATTGGCCACAACAGTGCTGCACCTTCACAACCTGCTTCTGAGCAAGCTGTCCCAATATGTTTCTTGCGCTGCACGCAATCAACATAAAAACATGCAGCGAATACACTATAGCTTAAGAAGGAGGGTATAGAAGTTCACCAGCCATTATAGAAACATAGACTTTGACGGCAGATAAGGACCGCTAGGCCCATCTAGTCTGCCCATTTCCCTACCTACAGGATAGGCCGCAGATCCTAGTTAACCAACAGCCTATATCTTCCTGCCCCCCCCGCCAAGAATTGCCTTATGTCTGTCCCATGCATTCTTGAATTCTCCCACAGTTTTAGACCCCACAACTTCCTCAGGAAGGCTGTTCCATGCATCCACTACCTCTCTGTGAAATAATACTTCCTCACATTGCCCTGAACCGCCTCCTTCTATCTTTTAAATTGTGTCCCTTGTTCTTGCAAGTCTCTTTTTCTGAAAGATGCTACCTCTTGGACTTTGTTGATTCCTTGAGGTACTTGAAAGTTTCTATCATGTCCCCCTTCTCCTTCTTTCCTCAAGGGTATACATATTAAGCTCCTTTAGTCTCTCCTCATACGGCTTCTCTTGCAGACCCTGCACCATTTTAGTTGCCCTCCTCTGGACTGCCTCTATCCTGTCTATGTCCTTGCGGAGATGGGGTCTCCAGAACTGGACACAGTATTCCAGATGGGGTCTCACCAACTGTCTGTACAGAGGGATAACAACTTCATGTTTTCTGCTGCTGATGCCTCTCCCTATACATCCCAGTATCCCCGGCCTTCCTACTGCCTTCTCACATTGCTTGCTAACCTTAAGGTCATCTGATATGATTACCCCCAGGTCCCTTTCCTGTTTTGTTGTTGTTACTACCTCCCCACCCATTGTGTATTCTTCCCTGGGTTCTTGTTTCCAGGTACATTATTTTGCACTTTTTGCATTGAATCCTAGCTGCCATACGCCTGACCATTCCTCCAACCTTGCCAAGTCCCTTTTCATCCTTTCCACACCTCCTTGTGTATCAACCCTGTTGCAGATCTTTATGTCATCTGCAAAAGGCATACTTTTCCTTCCAGTCCCTCTGCAATGTCACTGATGAAGACATTAAAAGGACTGGACCCAATACTGAACCCTGCGGTACACCACTAGTAACCGCCTCTTTCTTCAGAGTGGACTCATTTACAATTACCGTCTGTGTCCTGTTGTCCAGCCAATGTTTTACCCAGGCTACCACCCTGGGACCCACTCCCAGGCTGGTTAATTTGACTAATAATCTTTGTGTGGACTGTGTCAAATGCCTTGCTAAAGTCTAGGTAGACCATGTCCACAGCCCCTCCCTGGTCTACTACTTTGGTCACCCAGTCAAAGAAATCTATTAGATTCGTCTGACATGACCTTCCTGCTGTGAACCCATGCTGCCTTGGATCCTGTGCTCCACTGACCTCAGGTACTCAACTGTTCTTTCCTTCAGAAGTGACTCCATCACTTTCCCTACCACAGAGGTCAGACTGACAGGTCTGTAGTTTTCTGCCTCTGTCTTGGTCCCACTTTTGTGAAGGGAATCACATCTGCCTTCCTCCAGTCCTCGGTACCACACCATCCTCCCATGATTTATTAAAAGAGTAGCCAGTGATTTCACTAGTTCCTTCCTTAATTCTTTAGAATTCTGGGGTGAATTCCATCAGGACCCATTGCTTTGTCCACCTTCAGTTTTAGGAGTTCTTGCAGAACCTTTCTTCTGTGAAAGGACTGTGATCGACCCCCCTATCAAGAGTGCTTCTGTTACTTGGATTAGGCACTTCCCCCTCCTCTTTTGTGAATACTGAACAGAAATATTTGTTCAGTATTCCTGCTTTTTCACTGTCCCCCTCTGCCCACCCACCGTTCATTCTATTCAGCCTCACTATCCCTCCCTTTGTCTTTCTACGCTCGCTGATGTACCTATAAAAGGTTTTATCCCCCTTCTTAACTGAGTTGGCTATCTTTTCCTCAGTTTGGGCCTTTACTATTCTGACTTCCTCCCTGCTTCTTTCTGCCTTAACTGGTACAGCTCTCTGTCCTGCTCCTTCTGTGTTTCCTTATACTTCCGGAATGCTATCTTTTTCTGCCTGACTTTCACAGCCACCTCTTTGAGAACCATAGTGGCTTTTTCTTTCATTTTGATTTGTTTATTTGCTTCACACAAAGGCTTGTTGCCTCTGTGATGGCAGTTTTGATAGTTCCCCATTGTTGCTCCACACCTCCTTCTAGCCTGTTTGCTAGTGCTTTTCTGAGGCACTCTCCCATCTTGCCAAAGTCAGCCCTCCTAAAGTCCAGTACCCTCACTTTTGTATGGCTTGACTCTGTAGCTGAGTTTAACGTGAACCACACTGTTTGATGGTCACTTGTCCCCAGATGGCAACCCACTTCTAGATCTGAGATCCTTTCACTGCCCCCGTTTGACAGTACGAGGTCTAAGATTGCTCCCTCATGAGTGGGTATTGAAACTAGCTGTCTAATGCCTGCCACCTGTAGGGCGTCAAGAATGGCCCTGCTCTTGGATGCGGCTGCAGCAAATGTGCTCCAGTTAACATCTAGCATATTCAGGTCTCCCATCAACAGTATCTCCTTTCTCTGCCATTCTAAGAATGCCTTCCATCATATCCTTGTCCATTCCTTCCCTGACATGGGGTCTGTACAAACCCCTGTGCGGATTGTGGTGCCCTTTCCAATCTCAGGTGACCCCAGTGCCTCCTCTCCTCCCTGTTTACTCTTTTGTTCAGTTGCTTTTATCCCTTCCTTTACATAGAGAGCTACTCCTCCCCTCTTCCCCTGCCTGTCTCTCCTGTAGGTTATGTACCCTGGTATGTTAACATCCCAGTCATGGTTCTCTGTGTACCATGTTTCTGTGACTGCTACGATATCCAGGCATCCTCTTCCATTAAGGCCACCAGCTCAGGGAGCTTGTTGCCCAGACTATGGGCATTGGTACTCATTACCCTCCATTTCCTGATGGCCTTACCCCTTTTGCCCCATCCCTGTCCTTCTTGCCTTTGTCACTTTCTCCATTTACTCCTGCCCTTCTCCTATCGACACCTCCATGTTGGTGTTTGCCACACTTACTACCGTGATTGTTTGGGGGGGGCTAGGATTTTCCTGCTCCTTTCCAGTGACTCCCCCCTTGGCTAGTTTAAAAGCTTGCCAATGAAGCATTTAAACCTATCACCTAGGATCCTGGTTCCCCTCCCAGACAGATGCAGCCCATCATGCCAGTATAGGCTTGCATCACTCCAGGTGGACCCCCAGTCCCCAATGAAGCCAAATCCCTGAGCTCCACACCAGTTTTCAACCACTGATTGAATCCCATGATACGGAACACCCTAGCCTCTCCTATGCCATAGATGGTAGCACCTCCGAGAAGGTTGCAGTGCGTGCTACTTGACTAAGGCCCTCCCAATTCCACAAACTCTTCCTGCACTTCTCTAATCCTTTCTTAGCCAGGTCATTTGTCCCTAGGTGGACAATGACATCCAGCTCCCTCCCCTGTGCAGCTGCTCTGGCAATCCTGAGGATTCGCTCCCTGTCCCTCCAAGCCATGGCACCAGGCAGGCACCTTACCTCCCTCTCCCCTTCCTTTCCCAGTTCTACCTTCCTAACAATGGAGTCCCCCACCAGGAGTTGTTTCCTTCCCCTGCAGGGTCCCCTGCCACCCTCCTGTGGGTCTCCTTTGTGGAGGTTCCCAGCATCCTCCTTGGTCTCCACTGTAGGTGCCTCCATAGAGGAACCACACTTTGCCAGAATGGCATAGGAATTGTGGAGAGGTACAACTGGAGGATGTGCCTCTGTTCCACCACCCTCACCCTCCCTGAGCCCACTGTGGTCCAACCGCCTCTTCTTGGCAACCTCTGAGGCAACGGCAGTGGCACTGGTGGTCCCTGGATGGAAGAGGAGGTCCCACAAATCCTGGCCAACTCAGCCTGGAGATGAGCAACCTCCTCCTCAGCCCAGAGAGGTGCCTGCAGATGGGACAACACCGCATCCTCCAGAACATCTCCCGGAAGACTGCTGCTCCACAGCCACTGCACTGCACCACTCCAATCATGTCTTATTTCTGGCCCCTTAACTGTTTGCAATCCCTACTTTTTGTCTGTTTTTTTCTCTCTCCTTACTTTCTGCCTGTGTGCCCTTTTAGCTCCTGATTGTCCTGTTCTGAGACAAGAATATCCTATATTTCTCAGTAGACCACTTACTTGCTCAGAGGCAGACCTCCAGCAGCTAGAGGGGGCTGGAGAGCTACTCTTGCCCTTCTAGGATGGTGGGTCCTTGGTGGTTCTGTGATCACTCACGTCCTGCCCCTAAACAGGAAGTTCCTGTTGTCAGTCAAATCCTGTGCCTATAAAAATAGAACTAGCTTTGGGTAGAGGGGGAAGGAGGGCAATATAGTCCCAGTAGAGAAGTTCAGTCACACAGCAGTCCTTTCTTCTTGTGTCTTCTGCCAAGCTATTAGCAGAATCTTTCTAAGGCAGTCTTTAAATGTAGCTTTCTAGCTGCTTCACCCTCTACTTACCAGATCTTTCTACAAGTAATTTAAACCTCACAGCAGTTAAGTCCTTTCAGTCACCTGAAATTTACACCTAGATGACTTTTCAGTTACCCATTCAGTTCAGTTAACCCAAACACACACTTTTTTTTTGTATGTTAGTTTTTTTACCCTAAATTAAAGGTCCAAATACAAAAGTTCTTCTACTTTAGTCCCAGCAGAGAAGTTCAGTCACACAGCAGTCCTTTCTCCTTGTGTCTTCTGCCAAGCTATCATTCGATCTCCACTTTTGGCATAAAACTGTTTAAATTAGTTCGCTGAGTATTAAAATAGTGCTCAGTGCATCCAAGCTGAATATCCATATAGAGATATATGGATCATAATGGCTAACCCAGCTACCAAGGATCACTTACTTCGCATCTTCAGTTGTTCAATGGGGATGTACCCTGTATCTATTCTGTATGAATGTTCACAAAGGAAGTTTCAGATTGGCATTGCAGACCCCAGGCTCTGAGCTAAGTATGTAACTCGAATGCCATTGAGTTCGTGCCACAGGAACAAGTAATACAGAAAACAGTAGATACTGTGCGTCATTTTCCTGATTTTACATGGAATTGCTGGCTGAGTGTTCAGAGAGAGCGGGAGACAGAGAGGAAAGAGAAGAGACAATAAGCATTTGTCAATGCCGAATGTTGTCTCGCTCACATTGGCATTGGTAGTGCAGGAGTTAGAGATGCATAATAGGAATGGCAGTGAAGTATTGAAGTGACACCAAACCCATCCCCACCCTGCAGAGACCGACAGGCATTGGGGTGTGCCTTTGGGTCGTCAGCTATAATGCTCATGCCACTGTACCTCACCCTACCCTGTAGACACTGACAAGTGTCGTGGTGTGCTTTGAGGTCTTTGGGCGTTATACTTACCCCATTCCATAAGGAAATACGCTGAGGTAGGTGCAGTATAGGAGAATGGGATGAACTTTGTGGCTGAACACTGTAAGGCACACCATGATGCCTGTCACTGGCTGCAGGGTGGGGGGTGGAGGTGGAATGGCATGAGCATTACAGCCGATGATCCCAAGTCACACCCCTGACACCTGTCAGTCTCTACAGGGTGGGGTGCTATAGTTGGAAACCCTAACACCATAGGCGTGTGTTGGTATTTTCACTCCAAATGTTCAACATGGGCTGTTTGTAAGCCTACCTCATGAAGAGCGGCACAATCAGTTTGTTAGCTGAAAGGTGGTTTTGCACAGCAGCTATTCCATTTGGTGCCACAGGGACAAAAACACATTTTGGACAGTATGTGGAAAATGACAACTGTATTGTTCATAGGTGGAAGAGGAGGCGTAAAAAATAGCAACGCTGAAAATCTGGAGTGAAAATATGAAAAATTGGTGAAGTCATGAGCATGCACAGAAACTGTGCAACACATGTCTGTAACCCAATTATTTTTGGGATTATTTTAACCACTTTTTTAACATAGGCATTTTGGGACCTCCCCTCAGGAACAGTGGCACTGTGACTTTGTTAATTTGTCCCAAACGTTGATTTCCCACAGTGACCATGCCATTGTGCTCCACAGGTGCGAAAACAAATTTAGGGCAGGATGTGAAAAATGGCAGCTGTACTGTTCATAAGGAGGTGTGACAAAATGCCAGTGTTGAAAATCTGGCATGAAAATATTGCAAATTTGCGAAGTTACAAGGGAGCGTGGAAACTGCGCAATGCACACTTGTAACACAGTCATTTTATGGAATTTTGTCACAAGATTTTCAACATAGGCATTTTAGGACCTCTGCTCATGAACAGTGTCACCATCATTTCCTCAAACTGTCCTGAAAACTGATTTCGCAAACTGACCATGCTATTCTGCACTGAACATGCAAAAACACATTTCGGCCAGGATATGTAAAATGACAGCTGTACTGTTCATGAGGAGGTGTGGAAAAATGGCAATTTTGAAAATCTGGAGTGAAAATATTACAAATTCACGAAGTTACAAGCGTGCATGGAAACTGCGCAACGCATGCTCATAAAACAGCCATTATGGGGATTTTTCCACCAAATTTGCAACATACGCTTTTTGAGAGCCCCCCTCATGAGCAGTGGTACTGTCGTTTCATTAATCGGTCCCAAAAGGTGATTCCACGCAGTGACCGCGAAATCACCTTTCGGGACCGAATAACGCCATGACAGTGACTGAATTCATGGGGTGCCAATAACCCCATTTTGAAAATTTGGTATCAAAATTCCCCAAAATGCCTGAGATATGCACCAAAGTTGAAAAAACCCTATTTATGCCATTATACAGCTTACCGGCATTTCTTCAGTTCGCAGTCGGCTTTGAAGAGTGCAGACGAGTTCTCGGTCCACCAAAGATCATTGCACTGGACTCTGGAGGTAAGTATGGGGTAAGAGGGGTGTGGGGAAGCAGGGTGCGCAGTGGGTGGGTGTGGGTTGCGGGAGGGGGCAGGGAGACCACGAGGACCATTTCTGTTTTACAGGGTAAAAAAATTGAACATTGTGGGATGGTTTTGTTTTTCAGGGATTTGGCATGCTGGGGTGGGCTCCCAGTGTGCCACCTAAGTTTGGGGGGATGCTGTAGCCGACGGGATTGGGCACCCCTGCTGGCACATACCAAGGTAAAAGCTGAGGGGATTGGGCACCCCCTCAGCACACAACAAAAGTGGGGGGGACATTATGCCAACGGGAGTGGACTCCTGTCTGCAAAATAAATGGAGAAGGGATAAAAGCCGACGGGGACTGGGCCCCCCATTGGCAAAGAAAGACTTTGGGGGTGCATGATGCTGAGGGAGATTGGGCACCCCCTCGGCACACAGCGGAAATGGGAGGGGGGACATTATGCCAATGGGGAGTGGTCTCCCCATCGGCATTGTGACAGGTGGCGACAGTCACTGCCATCATGTTGCTTGCACGTCGGGAGGCTTGTTGTGGTCCTGCTGCATGAGAGCTTTGCTCTCATTGCAGCGGACCTTTTCTTAGATCTGGTGGCCACATTAGGGATGCATGATATCAGCAACTGCTGCTGGCTTATTGGGGAATGAGGGGTGCACCTACTTATGCGTGCCCTGCATTCGCCCAACAGTGACTGCGCCTCCAAATCTGCTACTACCACAAGATGTTGGCTGGTGTGCAAGCACAAGCCAACATTAAAAGGGAATATGCTGTCTTATTACTACATCTATCATCACTAGTCAGTCAAAAACGTCACCGTATAACACATTAAGAACAAATAAATATTGTGCTGACATTGTTATCTCAAATCATCCATCTAAAAGAGAAAAAAATAGCATCAGGTTGGGCTTGAGTCTTAGCATTTATTGAGTCCCATGAGCAGGTAATAAGGAAATAATCCAAACTCCTCTTAAGAGTTGCTCCATATGGGGGGGGGATTCGAACCTTGTACCACAAGATTAAGTTGCACCTTGGAATGAATTAAAGAGCATAGTAAAGTAAAACAGTTTAATTTGGATAAAAGTCTTAGGTGTGTGTAGCAGTGGTAGCTCCTTAGGGTTAGGCAGAAATAAGTTAAATAAAGTAGTTAGTAACCACTAGGAGCATGTGGCAGAGTTGAAAATTGAAATACAAATAGTATCAAGTTGCAGATTGCAGAGGCTGACCTGGACATTGTCGCCGTTACCGAGATACGGTACAATGGGAACCATGACTGGGATATAGCCATACTAGGTTATACTCTATTCAGAAAAGACAGGGTGGGTACAAACAGAGGAAGAGTGACTCTTTATGTCAGGGAGGGTGTACAAGCAACTGAGATACAGAGAATGCAAGGAGGGACGGAGGCACTGTGGGTCACCCTAGAGATGGTAAATGGCACTGCCATTTGCACTGGAGTGATCTACAGACCTCCAGCACAAGGGGAAGAGTTAGACAGGGTTCTAGTGGAAGCCATCCATAAGATGACAACTAAAGGGGAGGTGCTGCTTGTGGGAGACTTCAGTTTGCCTGATGTTGATTGGAGCATCCCAGCTACAGCCTCAGTCAGGAGCAGGGACATCCTAAATGCCCTGCAGGGGGCATGCCTCAGGCAGCTAGTGGTAGAGCCCATCAGGGAGGAAGGAGTGATACTGGATCTAGTATTCATCAATGGGGACAGAGTTACAGATGTCATGGTGGGCAGCTACCTGGGGTCCAGTGAGCACCATACAGTGTGGTTCAGTGTGAGAACAGTGGCAGAATCAAACCACACGAAAGCGAGGGTCACGGACTTCAGAAGGGCAGATGGGTAAATGTCTCAAGAAAGCCCAGGTGGGGGGGAGGAAAGGGGGGTGTAGAGGAACAGTGGGCAAATATAAAAGGAGTCACAGAGGAGACAACACATCTTTGCATTAGGCAATTAAGCAAAAGCAAGAGGAACCAAAAAACCACTATGGTTCTCAAAAGACGTGGACGTGAAGGTAAGAGCAAAAAGGCTGGCATTCAGGAGGTACAAGGAAACACAGAGGGAGGAGGACAAGGAAGTGTATCTAGAAACACAGAGGGAGGCAAGGAAAGCAGTCAGGACAGCAAAGGTGCAAACCGAGGGAAAAATAGCCCAGGCAGTAATGAGAGGGGACAAGACATTCTTCAGGTACGTTAGTGAAAGAAGAAAGACCGAGGGTGGGATTGTTAGGGTAAAAGGGGAAGGAGGGGAGTGTGCAGAGGGGGACCTGGAGAAAACAGCAGTCCTGAACAAATATTTTTGTTCAGTATTCACAAAAGAAGTTCAAGGTGTTGGACCTCAGTTAAGCGACAGGACCATCGATGGAAGGGAGGGGGACACCAGTCCATTTACGGAGGAGAGAGTCCTGAAGGAACCTGCAAAACTGAGAGTGGAAAAGGCAACGGGGACAAATGGGATGCATCCAATAATATAAAAGGAGCTTAGAGACGTGCTGGCAGAACCACTGACAGCCCTGTTCAACAAATCGTTTGAAACTGGAGTGGTTCTGGAGGAGGGCAGATGGAGTCCCTCTCCACAAAAGTGGGAGCAGGGAGGAGGCTAGTAATTAAAGACCAGTCAGCCTGACTTCAGTGGTGGGGAAATTAATATAATCACTGCTAAAGGAAAGGATTGTAGTATATCTTGAATCCAGTGGATAACAGGGATCCTAGGCAGCATACATTCACAGCAGGAAGGTCATGTCAAAAAATCTGATAGATTTCTTTGACTGGGTAACCAGGGAATTAGATCAGGGGAGAGGTGGATGTGGCCTACCTGGATTTCAGCAAGGCATTCAACACCGTTCCACGTAGGAGGCTTGTAAACAAGCTGGGAAGCCTGTGAGTGGGTCCCAAGGTGGTAAACTGGGTCAGAAATTGGTTAAAAGATAGAACACAGAGGGTGCTGGTAAACAGAGTTCATTCCGAGGAGAGGAGGTTGGCCAGTGGGGTGCCACAAGGATCAGTTCTGGGGTCAGTCCTCTTTAATGTCTTCATAAGCGACACTGCTGAGGGGCTGGAAGGGAAGCTATGCCTCTTTGCAGATGACACTAAAAGATCTGCAACAGGGCTGACATTCCGGGGGGGGGGATGAGGGACCTAAGCAGGCTTGAGGAGTAGTCAAGAGTGTGGCAGCTAAGATTCAATGCAATGAAGGGTAAAATCATGCATTTTGGGGCACAGAAACCCCAGGGAGAAGTACATGATTATGGGGTACTGATGACCACCAAACAGGAAAGAGACCTGGAGGTAATCATATCTGATGACCTAAAGGTGACCAAGAATTGTGAAAAGGCTCTGGGGATGGCCAGCGGGATGCTGGGGTGCATACGGAGAGGTATCACCAGCAGAAAAAAGCAGGTTGAGATATCACTGTACCATCTGGAGTACTGTGTCCAGTTCTGGAGGCGCATCTCTGGAAAGACATAGACAGAGCAGAGGCAGTTCAGAAAAAGGCAACAAAAAATGGTATAGAGACTGCACCATAAGTCATATAAGGAGAGAGTACAGGACCTCAATATATATTCCCTGAAAGAGAGGAGAGAGAGGAGGGATATGATAGAGACCTTCAAATACCTCAAGGGCATAAATAAGGCACAAGAGGGGAGCAACTTTCAGAAAAAAGATGTTCAAGAACAAGGGGTCATGATATGATGCTGGATGGGGTAGACTCAGGTGTAACGTGAGGAAGTATTTTTACAGAAAGGGTGGTGGGTGCATGGAACAGCCTCTCACTGGAGGTGGTGGGGGCAAAAACAGTAGGAGAATTCAAGAATTCATGGGATAGGCACAAGGGAACCTTCTTCTGAGGGCATCTCTTAATTCCAAGTTTCAGTCTCTCACTCTCCTTGTCTCTCTAGCAAAAGCATTGCTGCTCTTTTTATACGTCTTTGGGAACTGTTAAGACAGCCTGCTTCTCACAGAATGTTCTTGTAAGTTTCGATGCAGGTGCAGCAAAAAGTGCATAGTGACCCAGAACTGACCTCTTGTTTACAGCTCTGCAAAGGACTTAAAAACTGCATCTCAGGTTAATCCCTTGAGTTCCAAATAACTTTTTGCAATCATTTCAACAGTATAACTATATACAGTTTTAAACAAAGGGATCCCAGTATCAGTGACATTTCCACGAAAAAAAAATTCCCATATATTTTTATACCCGCAGATATGCAAGGGGGAAGAAAAGACAGAAATAGCAAGGGAAGGCAAAGAGATAGTGAAAGGCGAAGAACTGCAAAACCGTTGGAGTCATCAATCTAATTAATATCTATTCACTGGAGGAAAGAAGGGAGAGGGAAGATAAGATAGAGACTTTCAAAAACCTTATGGGAATAAACAAGGTACAGGTGGAAAGCATATTTCAGAGAAAACTCTTCACAAGAACAAGGGGGCATGATATGAGGCTAAAGGGTAGAAGGTCTCAGGGGTAATGTTAGGAAGTACTTTTTCACTGAAAGGGTGGTGGAGCTGTGGAATAGCCTTCCAGCAGAAGTGATGGGTGCAAAAACAATTTGAGGGTTCAAGAGTGCATGGGATAGACATAAGAGTACCCTGGACTTGTGCAGAGGAGGAGAGTCACAGATCAAATAGGATCTGGGGCTGCAACAGTAAGTAGGGAAATGGGCAGACAAGGTGAGCCACATGGTCCTTATCTGCTGACAGATTCCATGTTTCTATGGTCAGTTCCTAGGTCTCACAAGAAAACCAGACAGACAAGAGACAGAAAAGAAGACAGAACAGATATCTGCATTTAACGCTTTCTGCTTAACAAATGGGGCAGGGTCTTATTCAACCCTGTCACATCCCCGAGGATCTAGATTTAGTTTTAGTCTGTTTAACTCTGGAGTACAGATGTGGGATGGAAGTGGTGGTATTTTGTCTGTTCAGTCAACAACATAGCCATTCAGCCAACAGACAAAAATCTGAACACCAAAATCAGTGAACCTCAGTGTGATATATTATGTATCACGGCACAAGAGAAATAAAACTGCTAACATTTAAATATTGTATACGTTATTTAGAAGGGTTAAAAATAGCCCATATGAATATCAACAGCCTAAGGCCTAAGGTGCATGAACTGGAAGCCTGGGTGAGCTTGCACTCCCCTGATGTAATTATTATCTTTGAAACCTGGCTCAAACCACATATACAATATTAGGAAATGAGGCGACATTAACAGCTATAAGCCTTTTAGGCAGGACAGACTAGGAAAAAATGGAAGAAGTGTTATGATCTATGTAAAAGTCTCCGTAAACGCTTCCATGGTGACAATACCTGACCTAAGTAACTCTGACTGTGAGGCTGTATTCACAAAACTGCTACTGGGTGGAACCAAGCCCCTGCCAATTGGGTCTGTGCACAACTCTCCTAAGACAGTGCCTGAAGCCCTAAAATCATGAATAGCTGTACTACCCAATCTCCCCCAGGGAGAGAAGATGATATTGGGCGACTTCAACATACACTGGGGGCCTCCCACTGACAGGGATCTAAAATCCATCCTACAAGAGGTGTGACTCACCCAAACAATCCAAGAGCCCACCAGACTAAGCATGAAAACAGGCAACCATACCACAGTGGATTGGATCTTAGCTTCAAATCCTGATAGATTCAAGCTGGCAGGTACCTTTGCTGACTCTTTGAGTGATCTCTCCCCCACATTCGGAATCTGGAACAATGACTTCCCTACCCCTTCCCCCGAATATTCTGGGCCCAGAAGTACTCTAAAATTGACCCAGGTTCCTTTCTCAAAAGTCTACCAGAGGTGAATTGGATGCAAATCAAACTGGCCCCAAGCTTGGATATAGCTCTAGACTACTTCATCAGTAACTTTTTATGTGCCGTAAACAAACACGCCCCACTAAAACAATTCAGGGTTAAAGGATAAAAAGCTAGGTGACTATTCAGAGACCACAAAAAAACTAATGAGGGAGAGAGAGATAGGGCATGGGTACCTTCAAGTGCACAGGTCTGTCCAAAAATTAGCAGAAATTCAGGGAGCTTAAAAATAAATGGAAGAAGGAGATAAAAGCAGCCCAAAAAACAGCACCTCAGAGACTTACAGAAAAAAATCTGTACAACCCCAAAATGTTTTGGTCGCAAATTAATATACTTATTGAAGAGCTACTGGTGCCTCAATAAAAACTTTAAAAAGCATTGTAATTTGGTACAATTCTGCCTGCATTCCATTTACATTTTAGATATTTCTCCTCCCCATTATTTATTACTAAGGAAATTTGCATGAATAGATGATCTTTATCCCTTAGAGTTGCTTTATAGTCCATCTGCCTCTATAGCTTACTCCATACTTTAAGTCATAATCCTCTGTTGTGACATCACAATCTGTTGCCATGGGAGTAACTGTGATATCACAAGCAGTTTTCTGTGACTTCAGGTAGAGATAAAGCAGCAGGAATGAACAAACTCTTCAGAAGCAAAGATCCTGTTTTTTATAAAAATGACCTCAGTAATAAATAGTGGGGAGGAGGAATACAGCACTAATGGGAAACACAAGCTGGACTGTGTCTAAATATTGTGTTTTGTTAAAGTTCTCCTGAATGTGTCACCAGCTCTTTAAGGGTCGTCACGCGCAGGATGATTGTGACATAATACCTAATTCACTAAAAAAAAAAAAATACGACCAACAGCTTAATCTGGTTCATGGTCAGTTGGCATTCATCTGTATCCCTCTCCCCGGGGTCGTTCCTGAAAATAGGCAGGATTTGTCTAGTGCGCTTACCTGGTCAACAAAAACTAAATAAATAAATATGGTGTTCATCATAAGAACCCTGAAGATGCCTCCCAAGGCAATAAATTAATTGTTCACAGATTCAGATAAGTTTATGTCTCACTGCACACGGATGCCTTTGCCCTCACAGGATAACACTAATGCTACTACCCCCTCCCCAAACTTCCATTTCAAGTTAACATCAAGAAAAGAGGTCCTAAAATTACTTAAAAATATTAAAACCCATGGATCTGCTGGGTACAATAAATTAGAACCCTGACTACTTGGCATTGCCGCCCCAGCAACTGCCTCTCCTGTCATGTGGTTGTTCAACAGATCCCTCCTTGAAGGGACAGTCCCAGCACTCTGGAAAGTGGTCCTAGTTACTCCCGTCCACAAAGAGGGTCACGTGAGCAAGTAGAAAATTACTGACCGATATCGCTTCTATCCATCCTGAGTAAAGTACGAGAGAGGGTTGTATATAACCAGGTTGTGGATGGACTATGTTGAGCAACATAACCTAATCGCAGCCCGGCAGCATGGTTTTAGAAAACAACATGGAACAAACACTGCCCTAGTCAGCCTCACCACGGACATCTATTCAGCTCTAGACAAAGGCCTGCTCACCGGTGCAGTCTTTATCGACCTCACCATTGCCCTTGACTTGGTAGATCATCAACTGCTCCTAATGAAACTGACACTAATCAGCCTTGATAGCATGACAGTGCAATGGTTCTCTAATTTTCTTCAGGGAAGGTCACAATTAGTCAGATGGTAGGGCGCCAGATCCGATAAATGTCCAATACTAGATGGGGTCCCCCAGGGATCTATCCTGGGGACTCTGTTATTTTTGCTATTTATAAATGAAATGCCTAATTATTGTGGTGAGGCACATCTGACCCTCTACTCTGATGACACAGAACTGTATAGGTCATCCAAGGACCCTGACATACTGAAAGACTCGCTGACAAAGGACTTATTGCTTGAAGGCTGCCTAGAAAGCAATAAATTGGTACTAAATGGTAGAAAAACAAAGGCCATATTATTTGGCCCAAAAAATGTGGGACAGGAGAGGTCTCTAAAGCTGACACCTTTCCACACACATGGCTCAAGGGTCGAGGTAGTAGAGTCCATAGAGTGTTTAGGAGTCACCCTTGATCAAGATTGTACCTTTAAGACACACACTGACCTGCTGACCAAGTCCTTGAATCAGAAACTCTGACTATTGTATCATCTTAGCCCTTTCCTTTCACAGGATTCCAGGCTAAAGGTAGGAAATGGTGCCCTACTACCCACCCTGCTATATGGTTCCCCAGTTGTTTACTCTGTTAAAAGCGCTGAGTTGCAAAAGCTGCAAACCTTGTACCATAGAGTTAATCGATTCGTGGCAGGTGCCTCATCCAGAGAACACCACTGTCAGGTGCTTCAAACCCTATCCTGCCCCTCCTTAGAATGCCGACTAAAATACCCATCACTATGCTTAGCATACAAACGCAGACTGGACAATGCCCCTCCATGTCTGGCCAGGATGCTAAAAGCTAAACAAAACAGCAGGACCCTTGGGTCCTCCAATCGACAGCTCCTCCATGTCCACCCTAGGGTCACGGGCGTACTCTGCCTACATTCCATCCCTCTGGTATGAGTTCCCTGCCAATATCCAGGAATGTAATTCCCTCTGGGGTTTTAAGGGGAGACTTAAGACTCACTTACTAGAGCTTAACCAATGCACTTGTCAACGCTGATGCCACAATTCAATTATTTTCTGTGCAAGCTAAATATATTGTGAGTGTCTGTATACACAAATGTATAATATGCATTAACAAATGTCAAATATTGCTGATCGTTGTAACTGTGTACAACTATTGTATGTTGCGTGCTTTAATGTGAATCAGTTTGCCTTTGTTCTCTGTACAACTTCCATTATCTGTAATTAATTCCAGGTCGCCCCAGAAAACGGGACTGTAATGGTCTCAGTGGGCCTACCCAGTTACCAAAATTAAATAAATAAAAAAGATTATCAGCATTAAGAACTGCCCGATATAAACATGCATACGGCACACCACACCAATGTCGAATACATTTGGGAAATCATGTTATTTTTAGATAAATATTTATTTTGCTTAGAACACGTTATTACACTTAGAACACATGTACTGCAACAAAATCAGAAATATAATTGCTAACGTTTCAATATTGATAAGTAATTTAGAATATTACCATTATAAACTACCCGATATAAGTATGTATACATACAGTACCTTACCAGTGGTAAACAAATTGGGTAAGCAAATCATGTTATTTTGGAATAAATATCTATTTTCACTTAGAACACGTTATTACATTTACATGTTATTACACTTAGTATATGTTATTTTATAAAATGGCAAGAAAAAATCCATAAATTTAATTGGTTGAGAGTTGTCACCTGACCATGTATTAAATCTGTATAAACGCACAGTCAGGTAACGAATCTCATTTTCCTCCACAGAAAACCTACTTGGGGCCATTTTAAAAGTGTTATAAGCCTCTCCAGGGCATGCATCATAGGATATTAATGCACTTCCCAAGGGCGTAAAGACACTCGGCCTTCAGCCTTATGCCTTACTACACCCCTGGGGTGTGCATTAAAATCCAAAAATGCACACCCTGACATGGCTTACAACTTACTCTTAATCTGGAAATAAAACACAGAGAACGTGGGCCAGATAGAGAGCTTACAATGGAAAGAAAGGCAGTTTTAAGTTAAAACCAGTTAAAGTGCTAATAAAAGCCTTCCAGATAGTGTGGTATGTATAAGAAACATTATGCTTTGCAAATGAATAACACCATTTATCCCAATATGTGAGTGGTAAGACCTTCATATACTAATTTTTGGCTTTGCCTCTCGTGATTTATGGGTTTTCTTTCTCACTAGTGGAGATAAATGTGTTATTTCACTGACCCATTATGTATCCCTGTTTTATACAATAACTGCTCATGGTTTATGTGTGTTTTACAATGGATGTACATTCTCAAGAGCATGGGGACATGGTTGGCCCATCGACGCAGCAGAAGCACTACCGCTCGTGGTGCCGGTGACCCCAGTTCAGGAGTGAGTCTGGTTCATCAGGAGCTGGCTGGGGAGGGGAGACAAGGATTGAGTGTCCCAGAGGAGGGAGGGTTTCATCTGCCACTGCAATACTGCCACCTGGGTGACCACAGGTGGCAGTGTGGCTGGTAGGCAGATGAGCAGGGCAGGGACGTCGCTGATGTCAGCAGGCGGAGATGCGTATGTGCATGTGTGGGCTCACATTGATGTCCACGTAGGTGATGTCCCCAGAGGGAGAAACAAGGAACTGGCCCTGGCACCCCCATGATAATGGCTCATTGGAGCTCTCCAGGCCACCATCGCTCACCAGATCACCTGCCTGACGAAACAACAAAGTTCAGGGACCGACCCCACCTGGGGGGCAATAGCCGGAACTCTGTGAAGTTAGGTGACCATGCTCAGGGAGGGTTGAGGATGCTTCCAGGGCCTGAGGACTTAGGAGGGGGCTGGAGATGATGGAAAAAACAGAAACTGAAACAAGAACAGAAAGAAAAAAGGAAAGAGCAAGGGGATATGCTATGAATCTGGAGAGGAGTAGATTCAGGAGAGATGAGAGGAAGTATTTTTTCACAGAGAGGGTGGTGGATTCCTGGAATGGTCTTCCAGTGGAGGTGGTGGGAGCATAAACAGTTGGGGGGGTCAAGAATGCATGGGATAAACACAAGGGAATCATAGTGGAAAGGAAGTGGGAGGGAGAAAGAGCTGTAGATCGGGCATGTTCTGCAATAAAAGTGTAGGAAGGCAGAAATGGGCAGACTGCATGGAAAGCGATCCTTACCCCTGTAAAATTCAGTGTTTCTGTGGTCTCTTGTAATAGGATTTACTGCAAAAATCTGAAGGCTATACCAATTTTCACACATTAGCAAAACTGCATGAAAGTTATGAGAAAATAAATTGCCTGTTTTTAGGCAAAGACTCTGTTTCTGTGAGACAAAATTCTTCACTTTTTAAGCCACAATATTTATGAATAAAACTTGAATTTTTACTAGAACGTCTAGATGTTCATACTATTGTTTGTGAAAAACAGTGAATTTCTTGTAAAATGCTGTCGTTTTGTGAAAGTATCTTTGCCAAAAAACACCCAAATATTCCCCAGACCTGATATACAGTTTGTAGAAAACATGCAACAGCCTGTCTCAGAATATGCAATTTATCTTCAAATGCGAGGGAGCAACACCATAACTCTTGGGTTATGGGTGCTGTCACTCATTAGTGGAGATTAATAAATGATTCCACCTGCAACTGATAATGTATTACTATAATGTGCATTATATCTATATATGTGTGTGTGTGTGTGTGTATATCTGTATATATATATATATATATAGGGGATATGACATGGCCCGACTGAAGATATCATATTTATCTTCACGAGAGGCCAGTGATATCATGATATCTCACAGTGGCCATGTCATATTCGGTTTACAGCGTATGCTTTCCTGCCCCAACACAACTCACTACGTGCCCCTCTCAATGCAATGGGTGACATAAAGGTGATGGCCCTAGCAATACAACCCCCCTTTACAGAAACGCTGCCAAAACAGCAGATGTCATTTATTGCTTAAGAAATATTTAGTGGATTATGCTATTTATGGTTAGTTTTAAGAAGCATTATCTGGTTTATCATGCCATGCCCCCCACACACACACACAGGGCTCCACATACTTCCCCAACATAATAGATTATATAGGGTTTTTAAATATCTGGTTGATCCTGCTTTTATTTGGGGAAAGTGACATTTATAGTATCTGATTGATCTTGCACAGCAGAGCACTACTTTCTCAGTAGGATCGAAGCGCAGTAAGATTGCGATTTGTTTAGTAATATTTTTAGATTTTGATTTCGCAATTAGAATTTGTTCATTTTTAGTACTTCAGTTAAAGCATCACAGAGTGCAGATGACGGCGGTTATAATGAACGAGCGCCTGTTGCCTGGCAACAGACGCCGCGCTTCATTTACTTTGAAAGCCGCCGGCTCGTCAATGCTGCACTCTGTGTGCAGTTTGAAGCTTTTTAACAAGGAACTACAAGAAATACAGAGCAAATTCTAATTTACTGAAGTCTGGGCACTAAACTAAAAGTATTATTAAACTACAAATCGCCAGTCTTCATAGCGCCGTCACGCCATACACTTTAGTGAAAGTGAAAGTGCTCTGAGTGGCAGGATCAACCAGATAAGTTTTGATATGACGATGGAACGTGGAGATAACATATGACGATAGGAACATGAAGATAATGTTATCTTCACGCCCATGTCAGATATGATGATTTATACTCTATTTATCTGACAACATCGTTGTATAAATATATATATATGTGTGTGTGTGTGTGTTAGTAGATATATTTATATATACATATATATATATATAGAGGCAAAAACTCCATTTAATGCATCAGTTAGGGTTGTTCACAGCAGCAAAAAGCAAGGAAATTTGGTATTAGGGTTGAAAGCCACCACTTGGACCCCCCAACCAGCATCAGGGTCCGTGGTGGGGTCGTCATCCCTAACTCTCACCCCATCACATGTGTAAAGAAGCAGAGGTATAGGAGAATGGGGTGAGAGTTAGGACCAACGACCCCAATGCGCACCCTGATGCTGGTTGGGGGTGGGCCGCGGATCCAAGGGGGGCTCTCAACCCTAACACTGAATTTCCTTACTTTTGTTGCTGTGGAAAAACCCTAACTGATGCATTAAACAGAGTTTTTTGCCTCTAATTTCCCTTCTTTTTGAGAATGAGGACGATAAATAGTGAATGGAATGCGGTGGCAGAAGCGTGGAGCCCATCGAGCCCCACACTCCCAGCATGTAATGTCTTGTTACATAGTAACAGGAACTGCAAAGCAAATGCAAGCGGCAATGGTGACACACATGGTAAAGTAAACAGAAATGGTAAAGCAACCGGTAATAGAAACGCAAGCACAAAGTGACACCAAAGTGAACAGTGACGGAAACGGAGACGCAAAAGCAAGCACATACCGAACGCAACTGATAACACACACAGTCATGGTACCACTATTGGAAATTCAAATGGTAATGGTAACAGCAACAATAATGCCAAAGAAAACAGAAACCGAAACCAAAACGCAGGCTCGTACAGAAACGCAAACCGTGACGTGCACAGTCATGCAACTGCTATTTTAAATGCAAATGGTAATGGTAACAGTAACAATAATGCCAAAGGAAACAGAAATGGAAAGACGAATGGAAGCGGGTATGGAAACTCAAACCATAACGCGCATGGGCACGATACCGCAATTGTAAATGCAAATGGTAATGGTAACAGCAACAATAATGGCAAAGGAAACAGAAACGCAAATGCAAGCGCATATGGAAACGCAAACTGTTATGCACACGGTCACGGTACTGCAATTGGAAATGTAAATGGTAATGATAACAGCAACAGTAATGCCAAAGGAAACAGAAACGGAAATGCAAACGCAAGCGCATACGGAAATGCAAACCGTAATGTGCACGGTCATGGTAACGCGACTGGAAATGCCAGTGGTAACGGTAACAGTGACGATGATGCAAAACGAAAGACACACGCAAATGGAAGGTAGACTGCAAACGCAAATGGCAATGCACAGGCTGATACAAAAAAAAATGAAAACATCAGTAACAATAACGGCAAAGGAAACAGAAA